>OY728158.1:162323072-163549858 GCA_963277665.1 Viscum album | reverse complement strand
ACAATCAAGAGAAACATGTTAAAACATGTATGATAAAGAAAGTGATTATTACCCGAAATGTTAATTTAACATGGAAATTATTATTAAATGGGTAGTATAATACCATAAATGAATCATTTATGATATCATAAATATTAATATGGTTATGGTATAATTTAAAAACATTCTATGGTATTTATACAGGAGGTTAAACGTACCCTTTACTAATGGAATGTGCGTGGTAAGGGTTAATTTCACAATCTCTTTATTATCCGAGGTTGTTTTTACATAAGTATCTACTAGGAAATATTTAATATCCATGTACATGTTTCATAAAATAGTTTTCAAGGGGATCATTTGTTATGGAGTTTTCTTACTAAAACATAATATGAAATGTTTTAAATATTTATTCTTCTAAATCATTCTCATTAATGTGTATGTCTTCAAAATGGGTTTTAAGGATTTATTTATATGGACATGAATTTTTTAAAAATGTTAATTCCTTTAAAAAGTTTCAAAGTGGTATTGGACACATTTATTAAAAAATGTCTTTAAATGTCTTCCTTTATATAATTTTGTGACTTTTAAATGCATTTATGATAAATGGATATTTCACTCAATGATTTTTACAAATAATTTTCATCTAGGTCAACATTCTTTGATGTATTTTAAACATGTTTGAAGTTGATATATTTATGATAAAAATATTACTTATTTTATTGAAGGTTTTGTGATATATTTGATTATGGATGTGTTATTATTATTCTATTCAAGTTTTGTGGTTAAAGTATTGACATTTCATATGCTAGTTTTAATATGAATGTTTATGTTATGTTTAAACCTTTTCATATGAGGAATGAATTGTACTTAGTAATTGACAAGTGGAGCCCACTATAGCTCCTTTATGCATCGGTAGGTATCATGAGACAAATTAATGTATTGGCACAAGGCCTTGACAAAATATGATTTTTAGTCTTGAAACAAGGCCTTGACTACGTGGTTATGAAGTTTTTCATTATGAATTCTTTCATCACTACTAGAAATTTGGGTTTTCCCAACACTCCTATAGCAACGGTTCATCAAAACAGTTGGTATAGGAGACCTTTACCAACAGTTTCATCAAAACATTGGTAAAGGATGAGATAGGTGATGATTCCCCAACTGTTTGAATAAAACCATTGGGAAATCTTCATAGGCTACTTCTTTTAACAATGGTTTATAAAAACCATTGGTAATGGTAATATTTTCCCACTTGTTTTTAAAAACCGTAGGGATAATATCCCCAAAATTGCAGCAAAATCGAGCAGATGTGCCTGAATTCGCTAGTTCTACCCCATTTTGTAGAAGCCCCTGCACACGCCCCAGGTGAACCTCTATCAAATTGACTAAGACTCCCCCACTAGGTTAGATGGGATAAGTCCAAATCTTCATGTCTTCTTGCACATTTTCCACTTCTCTTACATATTTATCCATTTTTATTAAAAGTGGAAACCCTAAATTCGGTGTTGTAATAACTTATGGTTTTTAATTGGGGATATGGTTTGTTTTATTAGGGATTAGGTGTATGAGGCATTCCCCTTCCTATTGTGGGTGGTTTTAATCAAAATTTATGATGTTGGACCCATTTATGATGTTTTTGTCTCTATTTAATCTCATTTCCTCTAACATAACATTAAATTCTATGTCACATTTGGTTTATGTTTTTTTAATTTCAGTTAAGTTATTTGTGGATGATGATTGTCCCATGGTAGTTGTTTTTAATGTCTGGGTGTGGAAATTGGGCATATAATGTGACTTTTCCAAATGGGGGTTCCTTGAAAATACTCCAAATATTTGTTAAAAATGACCAAAGAGATTTTATTATTTAAAATTGATTTCCAAAGATATTTCAGAAATGATTTAATCTTGAGGAAAGTGTTTTATTAAAATGGGAATTTTTTTAATAAGGCTTGTGTAATGTATTTTGTTATAGTACACTTGTTATGTTACTATGTCTGGTATTTAGTTACACATGAGATAACTGGTGTGGGAAAATGTGTTGTGAAATAGATTCCATGGTTGGTTCAAGATTATATTTACGTTTTGAGCCTATTAATGAGGTATTTTAAAGATATTTTGAGATATTTTCTTATTGGTGTTATGTCATACAGTGATCATGGGGATATTATATTTTTATTGGTGAAAACAAGGAGCTGTATAGGTGGTTCATGATTACGGAATATAATTAGTGTTAAACATGTGGATAAACCATTTATAGTAGTGAATTCTTGAAGTGTCTGATGTTTTTAGTACTTTTAAATTTTGAGTTTCTTTTGATGCTGATGTTTCTTATTGATAAATATGATGGGAATTTATTTTAGTTTCTAAATTGGATAAGACTCCCCCACCATGCACAATGTATGAAACCTCTACCCTTATTTAATCATTATGTTTAAAAATCTTATGCAACCTCTACCCTCATTTAATTAGTGAACTCAGGTCATTAATTCAGGCCTTCATTCTCACTAGAATGTACGAAATTGAACTATGTATACCCATCCTCCCAAGATTTCTTAACTTATATAGTTTCCAACATATGGAATACGAGCTTTTGAATTCCCCAGTTAACCAGGATCATATATTCCATTTCCCCCAAGATGACTGTACTAATATAAATTTAGGGTCAATTAAATATGGTTCTCATTGTACATTGTATATTATGTGTCCTTCTTGGCCAATACTCACTTTTATGAGGGTGGGGAGCTTTTCACTATCCATTCTGGCATGGGTAGACATCCATAAAATTGTTAGATAAGCCACAAGTTTAATTCAGTAATGTTGTTATCATTGACATACTTTATTATTAATCTCAAAATTAAAAATAAATGTTTTTGCCTATACTTTATGTTCCCTTCTTGGACAATAAATGTTTTTGTCTATAATTTATGAAATTAAACCTTGGTCCCTGGACAGCCCCCCAGACAGCCCCCCCCCCCCACACTCCTCCTTGGACCTCGAACAACCCCCCGAAGAGCCCCCTGGACAGCCCCCCCCCCCCACCCACCCTCCTCCCTGGACCCCGGACACCCACCCACCCTCCTCCTTGGACCCCGGACAGCCCCCCAGATAGCCCCCCTAACATGAATATTATTTTTCTTTTTTACCACAATGTATGCAAGTAAATGAGACTCGTATTCCTTATGTAAACATCTATTACAAGTTTATTTCATGTTATACCTCATATATGATATGTAAATTTAGGCATGTTGATTTCAAAAGCCTTTTTTTATTTCTCTAGTCATGCAATTTTTTTAGGATTATTCCATTTTTGTATGTCTTGAACTATATGAATGTCTTTTTAATCTTATTAGCTCATGCTCATCAAATTCATGTTATGACATGCTTTAATTTGAATACAAAGCCTTGTTGTACATTCTCCATGTTATATGAATTATGCCTTATTTGATTTGTCTTACTAGTCAATTGATATGATAAGACATGGGTTACATGTTAAGGACTCATGAATGGACTCGTCATGCACATGGAATTTAGACATGAAATTCCAGGATGTATGATTTGGTTTCCTGGTGAGGGATTCCAGGATGGTTTCTATTACTCATGAGTGATATTAGTTCCATTGGAGATAAACCCGGGACATGTCTATTTTTTAAGATGTTAATACCATGACTTAGGTAATACCTAGTCTCCTATGTGATATACTTGGAAAGCAAGGCCACCTAAATCCAAGGTGCGGTGTGGCCGACACCACTCAAAGTGTCTCTCTTATGTGTAAAATGTACATCATTTAAAGTGGAAACAACAACTGCATACAAAAAACCATACAAAATCATTCTTATTCTGTTGATACATTAGGAAACCGATACATGAGTCATATGTCACCTGTACGAGTCATCCCCACCTCAATCCGAGGGGTGGTGTGGCTGACACCAATCAAAATGTCTCTCTTTTGCTTAAAATGCACATCATTTCAAGTGAAAACAACAACAGCCATATGGAAAACCGAAAAATGCATTCGGATTATATTGAAACTATAGGAAAATGATCCATGTGTCATATGTGACATGTAAAAGTCAACCCGCCTCAATCCAAGGATTGGTGTGGCTGGTACCACTCAAATTGTATCACTTTTGTTTAAAATGGACATCATTTTTAAGTCAAAACAAATGGCATATGAAATACCAAACAAACAGATTCATATTGTGTTGATAATTTATCACAATGATCCATGCATCATTTGGAATGTATAAGAGTGATCTCCACCTAATTTTGAGGCCCGTTGTGGCCGATAGTACTCTAAATGTGTCTCTTTTGTTCAAAATGGACAGGATTTTAAGTGAAAAGAAGTCCTGGAATAAGGAAATCTGACCAAATGCATTCGGATTCTATTGATACTTTATCACAATGATCTATCTATCAGAGGTGATGTATACAAGTCAACCATGTATCAATTCGAGGTGTGGTGTGGCCAATATCACTCTAAGTGTCTCTCTTTCATTTAAAATGGACTTCTATTTAAGTGAAAAAAATAAATTACATAAGGAAAACCAACCAAACTCATTCGGATTCCATTGAAACTTTAGGAAAACAATCCATGGGTCATAGGTAATATTTATGTGTCAACCCCACCTAAATACGAGGTTCAGTGTGGCCTATATCACTCTAAATGTGTCTCCTTTTTTAAAAAATGGACATGATTTTAAGTGAAAAGAACAACTGGCATACGAAAAACCGAACAAACAAATTTTGATTCTATTGATACTTTAGCACAACTATCCATATATAATATATGATATATATGATTCAAGCCCACCTCAATCCGAGGTGTGGTGTGGCTGGTAACACTCTAAGTGTCCCTATATTTTTTAAAATGGACAACATTTTATGTGAAAACAAAAAGTGACATATGGAAAACCGACCAAACACATTCATAATGTGTTGATTATTTAGGAAAACGATCCATTGGTCATATGTGATGTGTACGAGTCAACCCTGCCTCAATATGAGGCGCGGTGTGGCTGACACCACTCAAAGTGTCTCTCTTTCATTTAAAATGGACTTCATTTTAAGTGAAAACAAAAAATGACATACAAAAAACCAATCAAATGCATTAAGATTCCATCAAAACATTAGGACAACTATCCATGGATCATATTTGATGTGTATGAGTCAACAAAAATTCAATCTGGGGGCTGGTGTGGCCTGTAGCACTCGAACTGTCTCAGTTTTATTTGAAATGGACAACATTTTAATTGAAAATTAGAACAGGCATACGGAAAACTGACCAAACTTATTCAGATTATATTGATACTTCATCACAATGATCCATGGATCATTTTCTTGTGTACGAGTCAATCACGCTTCAATATGAGGCTTGGTGTGGCAACCACCACTCAAAGTGTCTCACTTTTATTTAAATTGGAAAACATTTTAAGTGAAAACAACTACTGACATACAAAAAACCAACCAAATGAATTCATATTCTGTTAAAACTTTAGGAAAACGATCCCTGAGTAATTTGTGATGTGTAAGAGTTAATACCACCTCAATACGAGGAGCAGTCTGGCCAGCACCTCTCAATGTGTCTCTCTTAAGTTTAAAATGGACTTTATTTTAATTGAAAACAACAACTGACATATGGAAATCCAACTAAATACCTTCAGATTCTATTGAACCATTAAAAAAACAATACATGGGTCATTTTTTATGTTTACAAGTAAACCCCACCTCAATTAGAGGCACGGTGTGGCCAGTAACACTCAAAGTGTCTCTCTTTCGTTTAAAATTTGCTTCATTTTAAAGGAAAACAATAAATGACATACGGAAAACTGATCAAACACATTCTGATTCTGTTAAAAAATTAGGAAAACTATTCATGGATCATATTTGATGTGTACGAGTCAAACCTATCTCAATTTGAGACTCAGTGGGGCTGATAGAACTCTAATTGTGTCTCTTTTGTTTAAAATGGATAAGATTTTAAGTGAAAAGAACAACTATCATATGGAAAACTAAACAAATGAATTCGTATTCTATTGATACATTAGAACAACAATCCATCTTCCATATGTGATATATATGAGTCAACCCCACCTCAGTCTGAGGATCGGTGTGGCCGGTATCACTCTAAGTGTATTTTTTTTAAATGGACAACATTTTAAGTGAAAACAACAACTAACATACGAAAAACCAATGAAACACTTTTTTAATGTGTTGATGCTTTAGGAAAATGAACCAAGGGTCATATGTGATTTGTACGAGTCAACCCCGCCTCAATCTGAGGAGCAGTGTGGCCGACACCACTCAAATTGTCTCTCATTTGATTAAAATGGACATCATTTTAAGTGAAAACGACAACTGACAAACGAAAAACTGACCAAACACATTTAGATTCTATTGAAAATTTAGGAAAAAGATCCATGGGTCATTTGGGATGTGTACTAGTCAGCCCCTCCTCAATATGATGTGAGGTGTGGCCGACACCACTCAATGTGTCTCTATTTAGTTTAAAATAGACTTCATTTTAAGTGAAAACAACAACTGACATACGGAAAACTGACCAAACACATTTGGATTCTATTGAACCTTTATGAAAATGATCCATGGGACATTTTTCAAATGTTCGAGTCAACCCCGTCTCAATCTGAGGCACAGTGAAGCCGAAACCACTCAAAGTGTCTCTCCTTTGTTTAAAATGGACTTCATTTTAAGTGGAAACAATAAATGACATACATAAAACCAATAAAACACATTTGTATTTAGTTGAAAATTTAGGAAAATGATCCATGGGACATATGTGATGTGTATGACTAAACCCTTCCTCAATTTGAGGCTCGTTGTGGCCTATAACACTCTAACTGTGTCTCTTTTGATTAAAATGGATAGGATTTTAAGTGAAAAGAACAACTAGCATACGGAAAAAATGAACAAACGCATTCGGATTCTATTGATACTTTAGAAAAATGATCCATCTATCATATGTGACTTATACGAGTCAACCTCACCTCAATCTGAGAAGCGATGTGGATGGTATCACTCTAAGTGTCTCTTTTTTTTAAATGGACAACATTTTAATTGAAAACAACAAAGGACATACCAAAAACCAAAGAAACTCATTCAAAATGTGTTTATGATTTAGGAAAATGATCCATGGGTCATATGTGATGTTTAAAAGTCAACATTGCCTCAATCTGAGGCGTGATGTGGCTGGAACCACTCAAAGTGTCTCTCTTTTGTTTAAAATGGACATCATTTTAAGTGAAAACGACAACTGACATACAGAAAACTGACCAAACGCATTCGGATTCTATTGATCCATTATGAAAATTATCCATGTGTCAGACGTGACATGTAAATGTCAACCTCTCTTCAATCCGAGGGCTGGTGTGGCTGGTACCCCTCGAACTGTCTCAGTTTTATTTGAAAAGAACAACATTTTAATTGAAAATTAAAATTATCTTACAGAAAACCAACCAAACGTATTCAGATTGTATTGATAAATTAGCACAATGACACATGGGTAGTTTTTCCTATGTACAAGTCAATCAAGCCTCAATCTGAGGCTTGGTGTGGCCGCCACAACTCAAAGTGTCTCACTTTTATTTGAAATGGAAAACATTTTAAGTGAAAACAACAACTTGCATACAGAAAACAGACCAAACGCGTTACGATTCTATTGAAACATTAGGAAAACGTTCCATGGTTCATTTGTGATGTGTAAGAGTCAACCCTACCTCAATCTGAGGCATGGTGTGGCCGGCACCACACAAAGTGTCTCTCTTTAGTATAAAATGGACTTCATTTTAAGTGAAAACAACAACTGACATATGGAAAACCAACCAAACACATTCATATTCTATTGAACCTTTAGTAACAAGATCCATGGGTCGTTTTTGACATGTAATAGTCAACCAAGCCTCAATATGAGGCACGGTGAGGCCCTAACTACTCAATGTCTCTCTCTTTCGTTTAAAATGGACTTTATTTTAAGTGAAAACAATAAATGACATACAGAAAACCAACCAAATGCATTCGTATTCCACTAATACTTTAGGAATACGACCCATGGGTCATATGTGACATGTACGAGTCAACCCTGCCTCAATCTGAGGCTTAGTGTCGTCGGCACCACTCAAAATGTATCACATTTATTTGGAATGGACTACATTTAAATTGAAAACAACTACTGGCATACATAAAACTAACCAAATGCTTTTGGAATGTGTTGAAAGTTTAGAACAATGATCAATGGGACATATGTGACGTTTTAGAGTCAACCTTGCCTTAATCCGAGGAATGGTTTGAGAAAAAACCACTCAAAGGGTCTCATTTTTTTTAAATGAACAACATTTTAAGTGAAAAATACAACTGACATACAAAAAACTGACCAAACACATTTTGAATGTGTTGATTATTTATGAAAATAATACATGGGTTATATGTGACATGTACATGTCAACCCCACATCAATCTAAGGTGTGGTGTGGCTGGGACCACTCAAAGTTTCTCTCTTTTGTTTAAAATGGATATCATTTTAAGTGAAAACAAAAACTGATTTTGGGAAAATAGAACAAACGCATTCAGATTCCATTGAAACATTAGGAAACCGATCCATGGGTCATATGTGATGTTTATGAGTCAACCCCACCTAAATCTGAGTCATAGTGTAGCCGGAACAACTCGAAGTGTCTCAGTTTTATTTGAAATGGACAACATTTTAAGTGAAAAGTACAACTGGCTTACGAAAAACCAACCAAACGCATTCGTATTCTGTTGAAACATAAGGAAAAATACCCAGGGTTTATATTTGATTTTTATGTGTCAACCTCTCCTCAATCCAAGGCGTAGTGTTGCCAGAACCACTTAAATTGTCTCTCTTTTGTTTTAAAAGGACATCATTTTAAGTGAAAACAACAACTGACATATGGAAAACTGACCAAACACATTTATATTCCATTTAAACATTACAAAAATGATCCATGTGTCATATGTGATGTGTAAGAGTCAACCCCATCCTAATAGGAGGCCCGATGTGGCCAGAACCTCTCAAAGTGTCTCCCGTTTATTGGAAATGGACAACATTTTAATTGAAAACAACTACTAGCATACAGAAAACTGACCCAACACATTATGAATTTGTTGAAACATTAGCTCAACGATAAATGAGTCATATGTGAAATGTTCGAGGTAACAATTCCTTAATCTGAGGCATGGTGTGGCCAGAACCACTCAAAGTGTCATTTTTTTGGAAATGAACAACATTTTAAGTGAAAACAATAACTGGCATACAAAAAACCGACCAAACCCTTTCAGAATATGTTGATACTTTAGGGAAACGATCCATGGGTAATATGTAATGTGTAAAATTCAACCCCTCTATAATTAGAGGCACAATGTGGTCGGTATCAATCCATGTGTAAGTATTTTGTTTAAAATGGACATCATTTTTAGTAAAAAAACTAGTATACAAAAAACCGAACAAACATATTTAGATTTTGTTGATACTTATTCAGATTTTTATGTATTTTATTGATAATTGATAATTAAATTATGTATGTATTCAATTTTTAATTGAATTCCAGATTCCACATATAATTGTCATCTAAATTTTAAATTGAATTCTAAATTAATTATGTATGTTTATAATTACATTATGAATTATGATTTAATTCTGAATGTTTATAGTTCAAGAGTACATTATATGTTAAATGTTTATGAATTTGTTATATATATGTATGTCCTAGTTTTTCATTGTAGGTATAGTAATTGGAAAGGAGTCGAATGGACATCATTAGAGGCTGCTATGAAAATTGCAGGCTACTGTGCAATTTGCACAGCATAGCCTATGTCAACGGTTTCAAACCCGTGGCATAGGCTTCCGAACATTGGTAAAAACCGTCTCACAACGGTTTACAAACCCTTGGGAAAGGTTTCTGGGGATTTTTTTTTCAACGTTTTAATGAGAAACGTTGGAAAAAACCATTCCCAACAGTTTAGAAACCATTGGGCAAGAGTTGATTTCCTTAGTTAAACTGTTGGTAAAACTTATACCAACGGTTGGCCAAACCGTTGGCATAGGTTAATTTTATTAACCTATACCAACAGTTCTTTGTAAACCATTTGGATAGGTATTCCCAATGTCTTAAATCTCTATGGTTTTCCAAACTGATGATATAACATATACCAATGGTTCTGCAGGATTTCCCAATGGTTCAGAACTGTTGGGAAAGACCTCATTTCTAGCAGTGCATTATGAATGTGGCTATTGATATTTCAAGTGATTATTCGACTAGTAGAATATCCATGCAAATAAGTAAATGGCATTATTTTATTTTATATTTTCCTTATTATGCTGAAGTTTATGTTTGAAAGGCTTTTATTTTAGTCTAATACATTTCCTTAAATGTTAATGGTTATTTATAAAAGTTTCTACAATATTTTTATCCTCATTGAGCATATAAGCTCACCCCTTCCTATGTTTTATTTTTTCTAGGGATGTGAAGAAGTGATTTATGATTGATAAGTGGAGTTAAGCTAAGAGATTAATGGTGTTCTCAAAGGATCATTTATGTTGTGTTTTATTTTTTAATATGTAATGTAATGTCCATGTATGTAATCTATTTTCCCAGACTACTAAATTGATCGGTCATTCAGGACTTCATTCCTTTTAATCATACCAATGTATTAATATAATGCACTGACTCCCATAACTGGGGTTGGGGAATTACAAAATAATTCATCACATGATATATCAAAATGGTAAGTATATACACCAAAGAAAATTGGTAAGTGGTTAATATGAAATTTATTTCACTGATGTAAAAACGTGATAAAAAAATCCCTTACCATGAGTCTAATTTGTTATGATTTTGCACTGTATTCAAGAATATTATACTAATGTTAATTATTTAATTTTTAGTATCCTTTTATAGGTTTTTTATTACTTTTATTTAACTTATAAACAATTTATCTACAATTAAATAGTCAATAACATTTATGTCGGATGTTTTCATCATATTCTACTTATGTGTCAAAACTGACATTGATAGGTAGACAATGGTCAATGTGGAAAATAGTTTAACATATAAATAATAATATACATGAAATAATTATCACATCTTTAATTCAATTATAAATTTAAAATCATACTATAATGATTTTATGAAAAATGATCCAATTTTATGATCATGGAGACCATTGGTTGTATATAAGCATGTGCATTGTTCCCATTTTATGAATGATCATTATTGAGAGATGGTATGTAAATTTTATAATAAACAGTGTAAATAATTTAATACATACCATATTATTTAATTATATTTACATATTTATTTATTTATTTTTATGTGTTGGTGAAAAAGTAATAATCACATTTCTTTGAAGATGTGGTAGTCAATACATCCACAAATGATGTTATAATTTTTTCAGTGTGTTAATTAGAAATAGGAAAGTGATATGTTATATTTAAAAATAGATAATTATGTCATGAATGTCATAAATATCTAATTCATGTATTACATGTTTTTTTAATCCCACCATTAAAAATATGAACTTATCACTTCACTTTGAGGAGGTGGTAGTCTATATGTATACAAATAATGCTATTTTATTCCCACTAAATGTAAAGAAGGAAGGTATGTGTTATAAAATAATTCAAAAAGTATTTAGAAATTATAAATATCATATATATATATATATGAGTGTATATCATATATAAACATTATTTCTATCCTAATAACAAATGATAATAGGTGGAAAAGAAAAAAATGATGGACATCGTTTCACGATGTGGTAGTTCATCGTACACTCAAACGGTGATATCATTACACATTTGATGAATGTGTGTGTAGTTTTAGGATTAAAACCAAATAGACAAATAATATTATGTTTATAATATAGAATTTATTATATAATAATGGAATAATAAAAATTATAGGGGTGGAAAATGGAGCAAAACAAAATTTCTCATTGAATAATGTTACCTCTTCTTCAGGTAACAACATTTGGTTTAAAACAAATGAATTGCATGGTCTATTTTTAGACCAGTCTTAGTATTATCGGATGATGTTATGGATTTTGTGATATTATTCTTTCATATTTTGGATGATACAATTGTCATTAGATGTTTAAAAAATTAAGAAGCGTCTGTTCCTTTTTACAGTGGAGGTGGAGTGACATTCTTTAAATACAAAAGCTAAACACTATTGGGTGTTCTACCATACATAATGTGTATATAATAATGAAACCCATTTGATAAAAGTTTGTAAATGGTATAAATAGGGTCTTATAATGGGTTTTTAACATGTTTATAGTTCATTTTCCCATTATGATTAATGTTTTACAACTGAGTAAACTCGTTTTTACTTTAATCGTTGTAATGAAATTAAATTCATTCACTAATATTTTTGGTAAAAAACAATGTTTAACATACTAGATATTATAAACAATTAATATTTGTAATATTTTATCCATTTTTCTTAATTCCAATCATAGAATTGGTAGAATTTAATTTAGAATAAATTTTTGAGACCGAACATGAAAGTGGGTTTGGCAAGTAAAATATTTCAAAAGATTGAATTGTTTCTATATCCATTTTCAATGTGAACATAATTAAAATGAAATAAATTTTATAAAATGATATAAAATATATATAATTATACTATAAAACTAATTTAAAATATAATTTCAATATCTAAACAAAATATACGAAAAATCAATTTTCAATTAAAATCCTGTATTTTCACTTTTCATGAAAACATGAAACTTCAGAAAAAAATACAAAAAATTCACCAAAAGTAAATTTTTATATCCCACATTCAAAAATTAAGTTTAATTTTTATATTTAATATAATATAATTTACCAAATTTATTTTTAAACTAGTCTTCCATTGAATGGTGTTAAAATTACAATTTAAAAATATACATCTGTTTATGGATAAAATTATATAAATTTTTATCTTAATCCAATAAAAAATATTGGATGAGTTTCAAAAAAATTGATTAAATATATTTAATATAAAATTCATTAATTTCATTCAGAAATAATTGTTACATTAATTTACTAATAAAAAATGATTTCATGGACTTAAAAATAGTTTTTCATAAAAATACATCCTTTATATTTAATTTATCTTTAGTTTCATTTCTAATTAATCGGTCATGAACGGATTCATTATATCAACATGTGGAAAAAAACTCATAATTGATTTAATATAATTCATTATTACCATTTAAAAAAAATATTGAAAACTATAATATTAAATATCAATTTTATATTGTTTTTCAGTATAACTCGGTCGTACATGTAACACACGTTGTTGAAGAAACTCAATGACACGTGAAATAAAAGAAAAAATGGTGTTATATATAAGGAAATATAAACTGTGAATTTAATTTCTATGAAAGAATTTAAAATAATTTGAGTGAAGATATTTTATAAAATCATAAAATTTTAAATCCTACACCCATTAAAATAAATTTCTCCCTAAAAATTTGTTTTGGTTATTAATTGATTAACTTTTTTAGAATTACTTCATTGAAACCTGCATCACAAAAAGGGTTAGTAAAAAAACCAATTTAAAAGTTAAATTTTGAAATATAATGTTCATTAAAAAATACACATTACAAGGATTCCACATAGTGTTAACATAAGAGGGAATGTAGGAGAACCATAAATAATTGTAGAGAGTGATTGAGATCATTGATCACGAAAAATTTAATGATCCACAGAACGTTAATGTACTAGAACACATAAATCTATGATGATGAAAAGGCCATAGGTTCATCAAAATTGATAGTACTAGGATAATACTTTTGTTTTAAGAACATAATCAAAGAGTTATTGAATATTCTTAACCTCTAGACCAAAATATGGAAATATACTTAAAAGATGAGTAAATATTCACCATTTAACCAACATCCACTATAATTTCATAATTTTCTCCTAGGTATGAGTATTCAAGATGAATTTTATTATGTATGAAGCTTAAAAATAAAATACCAATGACCACATAATCCTAAAAGAGATAATCAAGCTATTCCACCTATCTTTTGAAATTAACTAGAACCAAAATGGTTAGAACATGGTAAGATAATCCCCAAATGAATAAAAATTCATAAGATATACTAGTACTTTAAATTTAATAGAAATACTAAAATATGAAGAAACATTTTTCCATAAATAACTATCCTTAAAATTCATTAATTATTTCCTCACTAACTTCAGTACTCCAGGATCATAAATATTCGATCATATATTCTTCCATGATAAATAAATCGTTATTACTCATATAAAACACTTTATTTCTTCTCAATAATGATAATATTTACATGTAAAAAATGTCATGAAAACTATGAGATTGTATAAGCTAGTGGTAGTGTTTCAATCCCTTATCATTCTTCAATCATGGGTTCAATCCTTACTACTATTCAGAATATGATGAATTATCTTCTGGTATATAGATTTTCCACCTTTTTTCATTAATCATGAAAAACAAATACTCCCTAAAAACACATCATGTTAATTCTAGGGGTTATTAATACAGCAACCCAAAAATCTCTCTAAAAAATTTCATTAATAAAATTTAATTTTTTACTACTTAAAACCCTTAAAAGATGTATACAAAACATTGAACTCATGATAGACCTATGATGCTAGCCATAAATATCTGCTAACCTTACATGAAAACATCATAATCTCTAATGTAATCTAAACCAACCATTGATACCAATAAAAACATCACAGGACCTATACTCTAGGATCTTATTCTAAAATCTATAACTATACATTTCTATCATTTTCACTAATAATTATGACCCAGTTATTTGCCATAAAACCCTAAAACATTAAAAATAATACATGGATCACTTACATTCTAGATGACCTTTTATGTTTATAGTTTTATAGAATTAAGAGAAATTATAACATAACAAAATATAATTCATTATATGAACATTTTTCCCACTTCAACCATCCTTTATAATTTCACATTATGTCATAAATATCATCCTCATGAAATATATTATAGAAATAAATCATTCAACCCCATTCTTTATAACATGGAAAAAATTGAAACATGAGAATTGTGGGATCAAATTCTTAATAAGGGTAAACATAACAATTAATAATTGAATTTTAGAAATAATAATAAGTGTGTATGAGGATATGGTGAAAAAATAAACATGCATGACTAATTCATAAAATAAATCATACACATAAATTCTCGGATCATCAAATATGAAAACATGGTAGAGAAAATAGTTATCAAAATCAATAATCATGATCCATGTGATATCAGTATGATCATTAGAAACATTATAAATGCATAGAAATCCTAAATAAAACTTATGTGTAACTTGGGAAATCCTTTTCATTTCACTCTTATATTCACCCCTATAAATAGAATAACCATACAATCGATATCCATAACCGAGGCATTATAGTCGTATTACAGACACTCCAGTCATTGGATTATCTTGTAACCACCCATCATTGGTTTTTCATGAAACCACACATCATTATTTTTTCCCAGAATATCCCATCAATAGTTTATCAGGGAACCACCAGTTATTAGTTTATCAAATAAACACCCTTTAAATCTTTAAGTACCAATAAAAATTTAAAACACCTAAAATCATTCATTTCATCATAAAATCCTAAGTATAACCATTATCCCTTTTAATAACATTGTAAAACTATAGAAAATAAATGGTTTATATAAATATATATTTGAATCATTATTTAAACATGTAATAGAAATAGATTCTACAAATATATAATTGAAACACGATTAAATCATGGAAAATAAATGGGTTCCCTATCAATCTCTCAGAAAGAATATTAACTCGTGGAAACGAAATGGGTTCCATAATAATCTCGAAGAAACATTATTAACCCATTGAAATTAAATTGGTTTCATAATAATATCTTGGAAAAAATAATTTCTTGTGGAAAAGAAACAAGTTCCACAACATTCTCTTTGATACATGATTAACCTGTGGTAATAAATGTATTCCATAACAGTCTCTTCGTAACATAGTCAACCCATACAAAAGAAACAGTTACCATGATAATCTCTATGAAATAATTATTGATTAATCTAAAAAAATGAGGATGGTATCCATGAAAAATATCCCCTTTTGAGGATATTTAACAATAAAGGTTTTTTATTTTTATTAGTGGAAATACCATTAAAAAAGTCATAAATAACATTCTTGATCAAAATAGTCTTTAAACATTCCAAAGTGTTCTATACCACTATGAAACACATGAATCACAATCCACATGAATGGAAAAGAATTAAATTAAACATATAATATCATGATAATAATTATATTCATGATATATCTTGTTAATGTAGCAGTATATACACATCTTGAAAGAAGATATGTGTATAACATAAGAAACATATCAAAGAATTCAAATGGTGAAAAAATATCCAATTCCTCTTTAGTAACATTGAAACTGTAAACTCATTGAAAAAGTGAACATAAAATAGATATATAAATAAAAATTAATTAATGAGTAATAATAATAAAATACATTAATGGTAAAATATATACACCACACAAAAAGAATAAGGGGTTTATATGGAATATATCTCATAGAAATAAAAGTGAGACTAGAAAACCCCTTACTACTTGGGTAATTTTTGAACCCTGAGATCAGTGAAATAATGAAATAAATTGAAACATTAAAAATAATTAAATATTTTAAATTCTGGATATAAAATTTCATAGGGAATTATATATCCCTCACAAAAGAAACGAGTTGTTTATATGGCATAAGTCTTGTAGAAAAAAATGTGAGACTAAAAATCCCCTTACAACTTCGGTAACATTTGAATCACAGACCCAAAAAATAACCATAAAATGAACCATTAAAAAACCATTAATATAAATTAACTAACTATATAATATATCAAATATTTGTGTAGATAAACCATATAAAATAAGTAAGTGGTGAATATGAAATTTATCACAAAGATGTAGAAAACAAGAAGAAAATATCTTACCTTGAGTCAGATTTGTCATGATTGTCTCTATATTACTGATTAATAAAATTAATTTAATTATTATATTACATAACAACATTTTAAAAGTGTATTTTTACTTTTATTTCAACTATAAACATGTTATACACAATTACTTAATCAACAACGTTTATGTCATATGTTTTGACCATATTCATTTTATATATCAAAACTGACTATGATAGGTTGACTCTGACTAATAGATTCATTATAAAAAAATATAAAAAATAATAGAAATGATATAACTACCACTTTTTAGATAAATTATACTTTTAAAACCATACATGAAATATGGGTTTGAAAAATGAACCCAAGTTACAATCTTGGAAACGGTAGGTCATACGTACGCATGGGTAACATTTCCATTTTTCATTGATCATTATGGAATGACGGTATGTAATTTTTATGCTTAAATAATTAATAATATATCATAAATTACATATTATTTCATTATATATAATTATATATATCATGATTATAATTGGTGGTGAAAATGAAGAATTTCATCACTTTGAGCAGGTGATAGTATATACATCCTTAAACGATGTTATCACTTTTTTTGTGTGTGAAATAGAAAAAAAATATTATTTATTAAATTTAAAGATAGATAACTTTCATGAATAGAAAAAATATTTCATTTTTATCATAGATTTTTTAACACATCCATAATAATTTCCATGTAATGTGTGAACATATCACATCACTTTGTGGAGGCGGTGGTCCACACATCAACAAACAATGTCATCATATTCCAAAAAAATGAAAAGCATGAAGGTATATTTTATATAATAATTCCAAAAGTACTAATACATTATAAATATCATATATATCATTAAAAAATAGTATGTAAATGCTAATTCCTAACCACAAGATGTGTTAATTGAAAAATGAATGACATTATTTCCCGAGACGGTGGTTCACCGTACATATGAACCATGATTTCGTTACACAGTTGATGGAAATGGGTGTAGATTTAGGTAGAACCCTTAAAATAAAAACATATTCTTATATTTAGGAAACCTTTATTGTTATTTAACCATTTAATATAGAGTATTTAATGTTTCAAGAATGAAATTAAACAAAAGAGCTCATTAATGAATGTTTTCTCTTCTTTAGCTAAATCCTTTTAGTTTTCACCAATGGAAAACCTTGGATTTATTCAATTACAATGATAGGATTCCATGATGATATCATATATTTTTGGAGATTATTTATCCAGTGTTTGTATGATCCAAATGACTCGATATGTGTGAATAAGTGTGGTGAGTGAGAAACATTTTATATTGGAGTGGGAGTGTTATTCTTGTAAATACAAAAAGGAAAAACATAGTCATAGTTATCCCTTATATAATGTGCCTCCCATAATGAAAAAACCCAATAAAATATGGGATATGGTCTAAATAGGTCCAAAAATGTATTTCTAACAAGTTTATACTTCATTTGTCCACATAAGATTAATATTAAACCAATAATTATACTCATTTTTATATAAATCAATGTAATTAATATTAATTTATTTCACTAATATATTGGGTCAAAATATAGGTTTCCTTAATACGAATTATAATTTATTATTATTTAAAATATGGTATTTATTTTTCAAAATTCCAATCACATAACTGGCAGAATTTATTTCAAGATTAATCTTTTAAGTAGAACGATAAAACAAATTTTTAAAGTAAAATATTCAGAAGATTGAAATGTTTTCATATAAAATTTAGTACTGAAAATGATTATAATTACATAAATTGGATTAAATTATATTAAATTTATATAATTATAAATTTAAACCAATTAAAATTATAAATTAACACTATAAAATATTTTGGATAAAAATTTGTTTTTAATTAAAATCTAGTATTTTTCATTATTCATCAAAACATGAAAATTTTTATAAAAATACAAAAAATTCACCCAAATTAAATTTTTATATACATATTTCAAAAAAGAAGTTAATTTTTTCAAAAAAAAAATATTTAACTGTCAAAATTCAGTTATAAAATAAGACTTCTATAAAAAAGTTGTAAAATTTCCTTTTAAAAATATACAACCTTTAAGATTAAAATTGGATTTATTTTTACTATAATCCTATAAAAATTATTGGATTAATTTTAGAAAATTATCAAATATATATAATATAAATTTAAATAATAGATTTTAATAATATTTTAAATTTTATTGATTATGATAAAATACCTTTCTTGACATAAAAATATCTTTTTCATAAAAATACATCCTTTAAATTAAATTGGTTATTATATTAATTTATAATTAATTGGACCCCAAAGGATTCATTATATTAACTTGTTTAAACTATATTATGATAATTAAATTAATCTCATTCATTCCCAGTATTCCAAGGGGTAGGAGATAACTATCATATTAAATATTAATGTTATATTGTTCTTCCATAAAACTCAATCTTACAGGTAACAAGTGTTTTTTAGGAAACTTAATGTAATATGAAACATAAGATAAATATGGTGTTTAATATAACTCAAGATAAAAGGAGCATTAAGTTTCTATAAAAGAAGGTAAATTAATTTTAAATAGGATATTTCATAAAATCTTGGGATGTTACATTATATGACTATCTTTACATGCACCACATCGATCATAGAACATAAGTATGTTTTTAATCATTTCAATCAAATGATTAAGTAATATGGGTATCATAATTATAAGTCTCAAATCAATTAATGATGGTAATATGTAGTTTAATAACGTTTAATGATAATTGGAATGGGTATAAACAATGCACTAGTTTGGCATGGACAATCAAGGGATAATTTCTCCATCATAACTAGTGTATATATAAGTTAATGAAAGTGATTAATGAGACGTAATGGTTGTATCTCATTATCATGGAATCATTTTGAATTAAATGGGTGATTATTAATACATGATAATATAATGAATTCAAAAAAAGGACTTATAGAAATTGAAGTTCTTAAATTGAAAAAAGGAAGAATAGAACACATAACTTGAGTGGTTAATTATTTAAACTTGGCAGGATCCCCATGAAACCATAACACTCATTATAAGGGCTATAGATATTAAAACTGATAGCAGCATAGTAATTTAAGGATTTTTTGTGAATATTAGTTAGATAATGGGTTGGTATTTATAGAAAAATAGATGAGATTATTAATTAATTTTCAACAATTTCACTTGGAAACCTAGTTTAAAAAATATAATACAATTAGCCATCCCTTGATTTTTACCATGGTATTTTACAAGGAGGAGTTATTTTTAATATTTTTCAGTTTTTTTACTATAAACAATAAAATTATATCATTCATTTTTTGGATGTGAGTCATGTCCACAAAAAATTGTTTTTAAAATCTTTAAATATGCTACAGGTTTGTAAAGGTTCATTTTAGTTTTATAAAAATAATATTAACACATTAAAATAGATTATTTAAATGAAAAAAACTATAAACGTTCAATAAATCCCATTGGGGAATTTATTATGACATTTTTAATTTATTATCAAACAATATAAACTACATATTCATACCATATTTAATTCTTACCAAAAATACGACTGTCTCGAAAAATTATGAAAAAATTACAATTTTCTTATTTCAAAGTGAGAAATTTGAAAAAAAAACATTTTTATCAATAAAATTTTATAAATATGTTTATTTTAATTTTTTTATTGAAAATACATATTTATTGAAAAATAATTGTTGTATTACATAATATACTGTATAACCCCTATTAAAATTACATTGTACATTATAACAGAATGTTTACATTTATATTTAAATAAATAGTGTTTTATAAATAAAATTCATCAGTATAAATTTTAATTAAATTTTTAAAATTTATCATAAAAGTTTATTTTTTTGAAATTATATATATTCCAAAAATACAATTTTATTATCTTTGTACCAAAAAATATTAATTTATATTATACATCTTTTATTCTTGGGTTTTTTATTAAATATAATAATAATAAAAATTGTATTAAAGAAAACATTATTTAATTTCGAAAAATAAAATTATATCTTTATAATATTAAGGTCTAGATACAATGCCCCTTGTTATACTAGAATGCTTATTAAGGGTATGGTGTGAGATGGTGGTACTTTCATGGGTCGCTTAAATAATATTGATCTAGTGGTGGTCTATACTAACGTAAAAATTTCATATAGGTATTTCCACTTGAACCTCATTTGTTGAAGATATTTCCAGTCTTATTCTAGTGTAAAACCTTATAATGATACCTCTCAATCAGGCTCTGATAAATAATCATTATAAGGAATGATTTCAGCAGTTGTAGCCATTATTTTTCACTTCTAAAAAAATTTATTCTCTTAATTATATACAATATAATCTAATTATAATGGCCACATTACCAATGTTAATAATTCCCAATAACCATAATAGTTAACTACTTTCAATAAATACCTCTTATTTTATTCATTCATCCATTAATTAAATAAATATCAAGGATCAATATTATTAGTTTTAAAAATAAATATTACATTATTAACATTAAGTTTCCTTCTTATAGTGTTTTTCATGAATGTGGAAATATTCAGAGAACTATATAATATAAATTTTCTAATTTTGGTAATTTAATTTTATATCTTTATATTAATTTTTTTAATTTTTTTTTCTATTTTTACATTTTGACTAAATATAAGGTTTAAAATTAATGAAATAATGTGTTTTCATTATGTTTTATACTATACTACATTATTTAATATGTCACACATACATATATAAAATAGAAATTCTATATATATATTTCTAGGTCTTTATATTTTACCCCCTTTTGAAATATTTCCTTAAATATTTCATTTCAAACCCTACAAATGATGAGGGTAATCATATTTCATCACTTATTCAGGTTCTAAAATTTCATCTTTAAACCTATTGTTCCACAATAATTTTTTACTACCTAATTTTTCTTATTTCAGAGAACATTTACTCTATTATCCATGATCATCATCAGATGATCCTAGAATGAAAGTTCATTCTCCAATAGTACCACCTATAGATTTAGTACATCAATTTTATCCACTATGTACTTCCTTTACAGGGATATATAGAACACATCTAGTACTTTAGAAAGGATATATAGGAGTTATAGTCGATAGGTTGCATCTCAAATTTGACCTACAATCTTAAAATGGACAGTGTATCAACTACTGAACATTCCCTTCTTCCAAAATCTCAAAACATTATTCCATGGTTATATATTATGGAACACATTATATCTGATCCCAAACTCTATATCTCTTTGATATTTTTTCAGAATATATTTTCTCTCGTTTTTTTCTAATTTCATATAACTTTTAGTGGTATGATCCATCTTTGAAATATCATGTATAAAATCTTGTCTTATTAGATTCCCTACTCAAACTCTATCGAAACATGTATGTGTCTTTCGCCTATTCATATATATAAAAACATAATAGATGATTTGCATTCGATAATAGAAATTATTATAATTTTATAAGTCTAACAAGGGAAGGATATGATCCCAACTTCCTTGGAAATAAAATGAAAATATCCTAAGTATATCATCTAGAGTGTCAAAGGTTCTCTGAGACTAAACATCTATCTAAGTGTGATAAGCAGTAATGAAACTCAAATATGTACCTAATTGTTTCTAAATATACCTTTAGAAACTTTATGTGAACATTGGATCTCAATTATATAAAAATACGAGTGGTAATTAATGTAGCCTTATCCCTTCCCTTATATATATTCACTAGTTAGTCCATAGAGAAATAATCTTTAATATAAATTAAATATAATAACTTTGTTATGTGGTCAATGAAAACCCACATAGTATTATGGACTTGAGAAGTCTTGGTAAGACCTATGATGAAATACATAGTGATTTTTCTCATTTCCATAAAGGTGTGGGTACTTTTTTCTTTATACAACTATAATTTTATCATTAATCTATAACTTATTGTCATCCCATAAATTTAGATACAAACTCTAAAATATCCATCTTAATATTTTAATATGTTTTCATCATCTCTGAATAAATCTTAATTCAACTTAGAAAATTAGAGAAGTAAAATAGATGTGATTAATACAAAATATTCCAATTTCATTCTAATTTTTATGGAACACATATCAGGTTTTCCAACTATATAATTATATGTTCATCAAAATTTTAAGACATAATATTTTCTATCTTTATATGTAGATCCACATAAAATATTTATATCTCACTGTTATTCACATGGAATTATGGTTGAAATGTTTTCTGAGTAATAAATGATTGTATTTCTTCCATTATGATTCCCATGTCCATCATTTTCATGTCCAGGATTATTATATAACTCGTGATCCTTATCATGGAAAATGTTACAGGATCCTTTCTACTAATAGCATCAAGAAATTTATTTGTCTTCTTAAGAAGTTAATTTATTAAATAGTCATAATATTTGATAAACTATAACCACATTATTTATTTAAAATTGATTAATTTTTGTATAAATATATACTTGAGGTTCCTGTGGTTTGTATATATGTCACACTACTCCCCATTAATGTAATATCACAAAACAAATAATGCAAAGATCATTATATCTTACTCTATATCCTGGAAAGGATATTTCATTATAATCAACTTCAATTAATGAGATGAATAAGTTGTTACATTATAATTTTTCATATGTATAAAACCCAAACACATATTTTATGCATTATCATAGATGAATAATCCATGAACTCTACTAAGTGTGGGTAGAGGGGCAGTGATTATCCTTATCATCAAATTATTGAATGTTTCTTCACATTTTTCATTCATGGAAACAAATAAATCCTTTTTAGTTAGCCTGTTTAGTAATATTTACAATCATTTAATTTTTCCAAAAAATTACTAATACTACTGAACAACACAAAGGAAAAATTGGATCAATGTTACTGATTTTTTTACAGTTCATTCTTCAATCACCTGTGTTTTTTAAGGGTTCAAATATATACCCTCACTTGAAATTTCGTGGTCTATGATGGATACCTTTGGTTTCTGAAATTCTAAATTTTTGAAGATGGAATAAACTTATTCCTTTCTCAATTTCATTAGAACATTACTCAAATTCCTCCATATAATCCTCCTTTATTTTAAATTATATAAGAATATCATCTGTAATGACTAACATAAATGTATCAAAACCATCACTAAATAATCAATTAATCATGTCTATAAATATTGATATTTAATTGGTTATTCTGAAGGGTATTATTATGAACTCATAGAGTATGCACATTTTGTGAAAGGTATACTTGGGTATATCCACATTCGTCAACTTAATTTGATGATTACCTATACTGGGGTTCACTATAAAAAATTACTGAGCTACACATCTCTGATCAAATAAGTCATCAAAACATGGAAAGGGATAATTTTTATTTATAATAATCCTATTAACTACATGATAATAAATTCATAGGCACATTATCCCACAATTTTTCTTGATAAAGAGGATTAGTGTACCCCAACGTAAAGAACTTGGGGATATAATCCCATATCCAGATTATCTTTTATTTTATTCTTTAGTTTTTTAATTAAATAGTATCCATTCTATATAGGCTTTTCGATATCAATTTATTTCTATGTGTAAATTAAATTAGGATCTCAACATCTTGATTTAGAGAAATACCAAAAAAATTGGGAAATGTGTCATTATATTCCATTATTGGGGGAATGTCATCAAGAATGGTCATATCCTTTGTATCAACTATTTGATCTAGATACGCATCCTAATAAAGAATTTATATATATTCTTGAAATGAATTTTCCTATATAAATTTATACTCTCTTGTGTAAATTTATAGAATTGGAGGATGATTTGGTATTTGGAAGGTAATTTTCTTATCAAAAAATAGATACAGTTTATAAATAAAAGGACATCCCATCCATTCCTTTTATAACATAAAATTACACTTAAGAGAGTATTAAAATGTTTTCATAGAGATTTATCCAAAAAATATTGAATAGGAAGAAGTTATACACTTGAGATTAAATTATTTACCTATTTCTAGTTACTAATAAAAATTCAACTTCAATGTTTTAATGATGTGGTCAAATAGTTCTACTAAACATTCATGACATGAATGAATATATAGAACCAGAATAATATGGTACACTCTATACTCTTGAGTTAATAACAATCATAAATGTTACTACATTGTTGTTAGGATCCACCTTAGTATTTGTGATAATAAAAACCATCCCTACTCTCTTGGCATTATAAGTGGTTTTTATCAGTTATCTTCGACAACCCATATCTTAGTAATGTTCTTTACATATATTCCATATTCCTTATATTTGAAATATTTTAACATATGATAAATATTGATTAAAAACTTATTTTATTCTTTCATATCAATGATATTTTCCTTTCCCCTTTAGAATTCAATATAATTATTCTTTTCCATTATACAACTAATGAATTTCATCATTCCCTTCAAAAAATTCTGGGGATACTTCTTCTCACACATTGGACAAGAGGAAAATTAAACTCTATTTTCATCATGATGTTTATCTGAAGATCCTACAATGTTAACCTTAATTAACTACTTATTATATTTGGTTCAACAAGACCATTGAGAATAAGAAATCTATGTTTTGACTTTAAGGGAAAAATGATTATTTCTTTATAGTTATCAAAGTATTGAAATGATAAATATTTTCATAGACTCATCCTTATCCATGTAAAGAAGTAACTAAATTTACTTTTCATTTGGATAAAAAGTCGGAGGAATATCATGAAATACTTGTGATGTTTTCTTCTTACGACCCAATATTTAAACCTCCTCTAAAAAGAGTCTAAATAATTCCCTCTCCATTTTAAGGTAGAGAGTGTGGGGGTAATATTTATTGAAAAGTATCTTCTTTAATCCATCCCATTATAAGGTTTAATGACCTTAATTATCTTTATATTCATGATCATTATCCAGCACTGATCATCTTCTCCTACTATGAGATAAATATCCAAGTTGAATTTGTATTTCTTAGAGTATCTGGGGATAGTGAATGTCTTGTCAAAGGAGTTAATATATTTCATCTCAATCCTAAGATCCAAAAAAATTTGAAGGCCTTTTCCACATAAACGACTATGCAGAAAAAAAATTCTCTTTCTAGGAGGAGGATGATCGACATGATTCATGTTATTACTGATAACTGGATATCATTTTACTAGTACTGACTCAGAATTCTTGAAATGTTCTCCCACCATATTTTTAGTTTCATTAAAGAAATAATCTCATTCCCAATATCATATATTGTTTACATTATTCTTTTTTTACCAGTATTTTAAAAATAAAAGAATTTTTCAGATGATGGTGCATAATTAAATATGAATATAAAAAGGAAAACTATTTAGTTTATAAGTAATGAAACATATACCTAAAGTATAAATTTATAACTTTCTATACTATTTATCTTTTGTATATTTACTATTAATTTTTCTAACCTTAAATTTTATCTAAACCTGTTATAGTAGTTTCTAATGGTACTATTACATACCCAAATAATATCACTTATGAATTTATATAGAGGTGTGAATTCTTAGTCACACACATCTTACACCAACTGAGGATTAAGTTACATCCCAGTCCGCCTTTTTTTGTGTGATTACCCAAATATTGGCCTCAAACATTTCATACATAGATATTACATAATTTTAGTTGAATATTAATTACATAACAATAAAATCTACTATAGAACCATAAAGTATTATTTTATTTGGAAACATTGATAAATAAACATATAGTACAAAAAATTTTACAGTGTTTTTTAATAAGTTCTCCATAACTAGAACCTCACATAGACTTATCATACCCAAAACATTTCTTCATAACCAGTAGAATAAAAACCTTAAAACGGATTAGATGTGATTTTCAAAAAGGGTAAACATAAGATATATCAATAAATAATCATAACTGGGCATATGATAAGAATATTGATATGAAAATAGGATCATAAAATATAATAATACTACCCAATCATTCAAATATATTTAATAATAATTCATGGAATAAGGCTTTTTCATAACAATAGATAAGAGTCATGTGTATATGAAATCATAAATAATATATTTTGAGACATGAGAACATATAATAATCATAATAAATTTGTTTTTATCATACATATAATCATAGAAAATCATTTCCTTATTCATGGTTCAGTTCAATGATTATCGTTGTGGATACATTCCCATAATGGAAATTATTATCATATATTTTACAAAACTCTCTTAGTAGTAACATCCATCTAGTTAACTCTATCATATATTTGGTTTTTATTAACATTGTCATATCAAAGAAGTTTCTCAACTCGATCATCATTACCCATTGCATTTGAGTTCTATAATACAATCAGCTATCATCAGGAGTTTTATCGGTAATCTAGGTCACATTATCAATATCCATACATATATGTTCTACATAAAACATTCATCATTTCATTGTTTCATATCACATGCAAATAAAATGGGTTACATAAATAATCATCATCAAAATCATAAAAAGTTAAGATAATGAATAAATATGGTAAAAATAGATCATATATATATTAAATTATAACAGACATCTAAATATGTGGATATAAATAAAAATACTTTTAGAATATCATTGGAACAATTACTGAGGGAAATACACTTTTATTTTTCAAATCACTTTTTTAAATTCTATAGATTTCCAAAATATTATGGATAACTATTTCATTGAGAAAGATCAAATAAATTGTCATAGAAGCCTCAAATTACTGAGAAGTCATGGCGGTGGGGTAATTCTTCCATGTTTGTTAGGTTTAAATAAAACATCATTTCAAATTTTGAGTAAAAAGTCAAAAGTGCCGCATTTGGAAAACCACCAGAGAATTCCATTGAAACATTTTTACAGAAATTAAAACATGGATTAAAATTATTTTTTAAATATTTAGATAATATTAAAACTATTATTGAAAATATTTTAATGAAAATTGTACATGGAAGGAAAATATTTTCAATCGAAGAAGGAAATAATGTCAGTTTTCCAAAAAAACATTTGTTCATTATCTTAAGTAATTAAATAGCGGGAAAAAAGTGAAATTTTTAATCTCTATAAATACATATAGTAGAATAAAATAAATATTATTTTATAGATATAGATCATATAATTTCATTATTTGATTTTTTAAAAAAAATAATCCTAGTAAAAATGATATTGTATCTCAAAAAAATACCATTTTATTAAATTTTAACAAATAACACCATAAGATAAATAACATAAAATGAAAAATTAAATACAATATACATAAGAAAATTAATTATATAAAATATCAATGGCATGTCTGATACGCCACATTAAATAAGATATGTATATGCCATAACATTTTTTTTAAAGAAGACTATTTTAGATAGTAAACCCTTACCTGTTTGGTTACTTTAGAATCAAATCCCATCAGAAGAAATAATTTAAATTAATAATTTAATTTCCATGAATTTATATTTATACATTATATAAAATATAATAGGTCATTATATATACATAATTATCATAAATATATCTATAACACCAAAAATATATGAACAAATCAATAATGAGATGATAAAAACTAAACATAGGCCTAATTTGATTCGAAACTGCTCCAAACTATAGTATAAGAAAATTATATTTACTATAATTGAATTATAGGATTCTATACACACTTATATATCATGTATTATCCCCATATAAAAATATAGTAATCATTTACTAACAATTATATACTAGAGATGTCATTTTGGGGTGTTAACTACATCATTTCCCATGTTTGTTTTGTTTTGGACGTTTCAGTCATTATAATTTGATTATGGTTCCACCATCTATAAAATATTAAAAATGTAATAAGTATCTTATTTAATCATTATTTAAAATTTTATAACCCTTCATATATAATGGATATCAAAATTAATTACCTCACTTTGTTGAGACGACAATCAATATGCACGCACACATGATGTTTCCAATTTTTGATGGATAGAACAAATGAAATTTATATGGTAATTATATTTTAAATAATTTTATTATATCATAAATATCAGATAAATTCATTAAATTTATCATTATTACTAGTGAATTTTAGTTTAAAGGAAAAAATGAATTGTATGAATTTATGTAGGTGGTAGTGCACACGTGTACACGAGCAACACAATCATTTTCAAAAAAACCATATAGTAAAAATGTAGATATGATATTATAAATATAAAAGAATAATTTTATCATAAATTTAATATATAAACATTAATTCCCTCATAAAAACCATTAATGAAAAATGGAGATGGAAATTGAATTATAACGCTATGTGGAGTTTGTAGTCAACACGCATGCATGGGGGATACTTTCTTTTCCCATTTGATGGAATGGTAGTGGGAAGTGGTATTTCCTTCATCATCATAACAAATATAAATATAAAATACTATATTTATCATTATTATTAAGATACAAAAAGTTTATGGAATGAGTAATAACAAATAAAATTGGAAGTGTTCGGTAAAAATTTATACCCCTTCTTTGATAGACATTCTTTGGTTTACAACTTAATCTATGAAATATTGTTCTTAAGAGAATAATTGAAGATCTAGAATTAATGGAAGGGATATAGGAATTTTTTAATTAGGTAATATCATATTCATAATAATCAAGTAGTGTGAATCAGAGAGGATAAGTAGCTCACTTTATAAGTGATAGGTGGGACAAACATAAAATTTATTAAAAGATTTAAAAAATATAAGGATAATTTATAAATAAAATAGATTCAAATGTTAATTAAATTTAATTTATGATAATATAATATGGTAATATATTCAAAAAGTAATAATTATACAATTTTATATGTAATTATTACCCATATATATTAGTGTAACACCTTGAGTACAGCTATTCTAAAAAAATATATTAAAGCTATTAAATTATAGTAATTAAATTTATTAAAAATATATAATAAATTTTAATATATTCAATTCTATATGTGGTATAATTTAATATTAAATAATTTTAAATAATAAAAACAAGACACTTATTTAGAAAAAAACATTTTTTTGTAAAAAAAATTTACATCCATTACATTCCTTGAAAAATATTCAAACAAATGCTAAAATATATTATTTATTATATATTATAAAAATTAATTTTAAAACACTAATTAATTGTTATTAATTTATTTTATTTTTAGAAAAATATATTGCGTTCAAAAATACATTTTTTTGAAAAATGTGTTTTATTCCCATAAAATGAACTTATATGAATATATTAGTATAATAATGAATCATAAGTAATTAAATATAATATTTATATTTAAATTATTAATTATTAATTTAATATAAAATTAAAAATGTATTGGGACAAATATAATAAAATAAATTACATTTTTTTAAAAAAATGGAATTTTTTTATTATTTATTAAAAAATAATTTTTTTATAAAATTATTAACAATTACCTCTAAAATAATATGGAAATTATTATTCACAAAATGATATTAATTTACTCAAATAAAATTTCTAAAAATAAAATCAATTATTAGTAATGTCTGTGTGGAATATTCAATAAAAAGAATTTTTTTAGAAAACTTATTTTTGAGGATGAAATGTCTTTATGGAAGAGTTTTTGTTTTATCATTATGATTTAATAAATGAATTTTTATTATTTATATCCTAAATATGTATTTTTTCCACAAATTGGTTATTACTAATCATACCACTATTTTAGTTTCTATATTGTAAAATGTTTTGTTTTATTTTAAGAAGCGTGTTGCGTGTCAAGCAAGCTATTAAACACTTAAAATTTATTTAATGAAAAATATATTATAAAATATTAGTGTGTCACGTGTACCCCTAAATAAATTATTTCCTTAAAATTATTTTCTCTAAAATGAAAAATTCAATATTTGAAAGCACATTTTTCAAAAACTGACGATGCATGAAAGGGAAAAAACATCTATTGAAAAGGGTATGTCGGAAAAATAATGGTTACTAGAAATAATATATAATAAGGTTCAAAAATAAATAGAACATTTATGGAAAGTGAATATAAGGACATATGGGAGAATTATAATGTTTTTATTATAATGAATATTGATAGAGAACATGGTAATTGAAAATTTATTAACCATAAAACCATAAATCAGAGACGAGTGGAAGAAACCGTCAATTCTTCATAAAAATATACAAAAAAGAAAACATTTTTTTCTTCAATATCCTTTTTCTTAGAGTTGTAGAATTATTTTACCCTTTAATATGATCATATATATTTACTTGAATTTTTCTAATACATAAATAAAATTTCACCCATTTGTTGTGCATCGATCAATTTCTAGTTCTATCTCAATTGGTACTCCATAAAATGAATATTCTAAATGAATTATTCTTGACTAGAGCATTATAATTAATTCTAACAGCTCGTATAATCCATAAAATAATAAAAATTAAATCCTTCTATATCTAGACTTTTACCAAAATCAAAATCAATAGAAAATTTCTTCTAATATAGATAAATCCTCATATGATGAATTAATATATTACCATGTAATACTTCAACAACACCCAGAGTTTATACTAAACAATTATCTAAATAGTTTAGATTAATAATTATCTAAAATATTCTTGAATAGATTTTATATCTATAAATTTATAAAAATGGTCACCATATTTACAACATTTACTTAACTTTAATTTCATAATAACATAATGTGTTTGTTAATTTCACAAAAAAACATGCGAATTCAATGATCATATATTCTCTTAAAACATGTTTACCCTTTCCCCATGTAACCTAAATCACCACAAAAACTTAATGAAAACAAAAAATATTCCATGAAATGACCCTATCATCATTATTTAAATGAAATAATATACCATAAAATATATTACATAAATCCAAAATTGAAACAACCATCATCAAATATAACATAAATCACTTCATCATCCAAACACTAATCAATTTCATGTTTTCTAACACCTTGAAAATTACACTATCATTATCAATCATCTCTTTATCCCAAAAAATATTTTCATCTTAATATCAGGCATGTAATAATTGATATATATCCCCCAATAATGTGTTTTCAAAATATATCGCCTAACCACTAAGTCATATTTCTATGTTTTTAGTACCATTCAACATATTCTTCCAGACCCCTAAATAATAACTTTTAAATAAATACATAGATGATTCAATATTATTATAAACAAAATATCATTGATAAAAAAATACAATGCAATTATCAATATGCAATACATAAACACTTTAATAATTCTAATTCCTTCTTAAAACATTAACAACGCTTCGTTAACTTATTCCTAAATACTATATCCCTTTCATATGTTAATTATACTCACTTCATAATCCATAGTAAAAACATTACTCATATGAACTTTCTGACCATGTTTTTTAGATTTACATATATAACATTTATTTATATAATTTCTATTCTTTTTACATTTTGAACATTAAAATATGGATGATACCTTATGGAAACCAATATTCACATCCATATTATTAAGTGAAAATTTCATTCTTTTTCCATGGAAATTAATTTCTCTATATCCTTATTTTCAACACATAAAATAGATTCCCATTTCTTAAAGACATTCCCCTAGTTGTTTCTTCCCACATTCTCAACATATAGGAAACTAAATCTTCTTTCCCCTATATAGTTTTGTGAAGCTCAATTTTTATCTTAATTAGTTCACTAAAAAAACCTATATTCAAATTTCTTAATCATATATCATGATTGTTGTTTATTAATAATCTCATGCTTTGAAATTATGTATCATATTTCATTTAGTTTCTTGTGAGAACTATTAGTACATCCCCTATCACATTTAGTATTAACAAGATTCATCGTAGTTTTATCTATTGAACAAAATTGAAATCATTGTGGGATAAAAAATAGTGAGTAATCATATAATAAGTGATATGATGTCTAAAAAATGACACCTTATTCTTAGTATATTATTCTTTATATTTAATCTAGATTATCGATGGTCATTAATAATTAAAATACCTAAAAATAGTTCATAAATAGAATGTGATTAAAAAAAGCATATCCCCTTTGTGTGTATATCCATGGGTGTTTAGTCATAATCTCTGTCATCATACGCAGGTGAAAATCATGTTAATACCAAATATTTCTTATTCAAAGTTGTTACCATTAAATTCATCTTAGTTATATCTGCATCCACATGCTAGTATCCATAAAATTATGTATTTCATGGGAAACAAATACTCAATTTATTTCCATAATTTATGATATTCAGCTATGCTTAATCTTATCCTAAGGGCTTTCACAAATTGTTTCTCATCCAAATTCAAAAAGAAATTAAACCTTGATATGATACCAATTCGTAGTGAAAAAAATGATTTCATATATAAATATTACATCGATTTAGATAAATATTCAATGCATAAAAATGTGATCTATGATAGAACCATAAAGGTTTAGTGTCGTCAAAAACATGGATACAAAAAATTGGTATATAAAATATCTAAAACATTTCCCATTATGTTCTTCATAACTTCAAATATTCTTAAATGTATCATACTTAAAACCTTTCATGATAACATAGGGAATGGAAACATAAGAAAGGGTGGTTTCAGTAGCTCAGTAAGGGTAAAAATAAGAGATATCAATAAATATTCATAAGTGAACATAAGATAATCATAAAGTTGTAAAAAAATGGACAGGACTTGTAGTAATCATACCATATCAGTTTAATATCATAAATCATAAATCATAACAAAAATACTTTCAACAAAAATAGGCATAATTCATTACTATGGGGAATTATCAGTAATAACTTATGATCCATGAGAACATATCATAATAACAAAAAATACATTTTGGTATATAGATAAGCATTGAAAATAAATTCCTTGTTCATGGTTCACTCCAAATACTATTATTGTTGACAATTTCTGGTAATGGAAATGAAAAACCTAGTCATCTCCAATATTTTCTTATAGTAACATCAAAAAAGGTTAACTCAATCTTCTCTTTTGAATTTTTTAACTCAATCATCTCATATGAGTTTTTTTAAAAGTTTCATCATTACCCAATTCATTATAAGGATGGAAATGAACTAGAAAAAATCATTATCTATATTGGTTTCACTTGTTATATAATTATAATTTATATATGTGTGTGTGTGTTCTATATAAAACATTCTTTATTTAATCATATAAAACCCCCTGGAAAGAAAATGAGTTTCAAAAAAAATTCTTCATCATAATCATTAACCATCTATAGAAATAATTAATATTGTATCACGGGATCATATGCCAAGTAAATCATGAGAAACATAAATTTATGTTACTATAGTTGGAAATACCATTAAAATATCATTAGAACATTTTTTAAGAAAAATACACTTTTCAATTTGAAATTACTAATTTAAAATATAAAAAATTAAAAAACATATTAAGGAAAAGTTTTTTATTAAAAATACAAATTGAAAATTTTATAGATGAATGCTCAAAGAAAATATAGTCCATATTTATGGAAAAATACTTTTATTTGATGTACGATAAAATAAAAATTCCATTCATATTTTAAGTAAAAAAAAAGTAAAAATACCTTATTTAGAAAAAATATATAATATTCATTTTAAATATTTTATTGATATTAAAACATGGGAAAATTAAGGTAATTAATATTTATAAAATATTAAAAACATTCTTGAAATCTTATTAAAGAAAATGTGGACGTGGAAGAAAAAAATCCGAAACGAAGATAGAAATATTTTTAGTTTTAATTAAAATCATTCTTAAAGTATATTGAGTACATAAATAAAGGAAAATTATAGGAAACATTAAATCTACATAAATAAGAATTATAGAATAAAATATATAATATTTTGGATATATATATATATCATATAATATTACCATCAGAAATTTAAGCATAAAAAATTGTGGTGGAAATGAGAATGTAACTTAAATCCCATTCTTTATTTGTAAATTTTTATTCAAAAACACCGTGAGGGACACAAAATAAAATTAAAATGTAAATTAAATTATAATAAGTATTCTATTGATAAAACAGATTGAATTTTTATTAGAAATGCACTATAAAATAATATAAGTGTACAATATATCATATGTCACAAAGAGAAAAAATTGACACGGTAAAACCTTACAACATCGGTAACAATAAAAATAAATAAAATTGGAAACAATCATATGAATTATGACATCAAATATCATGAATTAAGAATGTTACATTTTATTACAAGTCAAAGGGGAAGTATATACAGCTCATATGCATAAAAAATAGTATAACATCAAAGGTGTCTCAATGAAATAATATTTAGATGAAAACTCATTAAATTATCTCAAATTTCATTTGTAATTTATCAAACATGATTTTTAATAAATAAATAATTGTTATAATTAAATAAAATAATAATATTCGAAATTATATAACTTATATGATATAATTATAACAATTTAATGCCTTTTATCAAAAATTATAAATTATTTTTCTCATTTTGGTTGTTAACTGCTTCGTTTTTAATACATGTTTTTTTTCAAATGTTTCTCTACTTTTACATTGATCATGGTTCAAAAATCAGTAGAATATTATTAATTTATTAAATATTAAATTTATTAAATTGAAAATTGTATAACCACTCATATAAAGTTGTGATGGGAAATGAATTACATCACATGGTTGTTACATTAATTTGTACGTACACATGAGCAATGTCGAAAAAATTCCATTGATGGAAGGAGATAAACATAAATGAAAATTAAAAATTAAAAATAATTATTATATCATATATATTAATTAAATATATCCTGATTACCATCCATGTTCATATGTAATGAAAACTGAATCACATCTCTTTGTTGAGTTGGAAGGCCAGATGTAAGCATGAGCGATGATATCATTCTCTATTGGATTAGTTTGTAAGAAGGTATATAAGATAATATAATTATAGAATAATAATTTTATCATAAAAACCAAAATAAATATTAAATTCATCATAATAACCAAAAATTAAATATAGTAATGAAAAATGAATCATCTCGCAACATGGAGGCGACAATCCACATGTATGAACGAGATATGCATTCATATCCCAATTGATTGAATGGAGGAGGTAAATGTATATTATATAATAATAATTATATAAAATAATATTCATGATAAAGGATTCATCATTTTTTTAGTGACACAATAATTATATAGAAGGTTTAAGATGAAATAAAATTGAAAAGGATTGGTTAAGATTTATATATCTTTTTCTGAAAGACCTCTTTTAACTTGCACCTTAAGAATTGAAATATTGGTATAATGGGGAAAACTATATTATAAATAGAAGTGGTATATAGAGTTTTTTATCAGGTATTTTATAAGGAAGGAAGCACAAATTCTATTAATATGTGAGAATAATAGGTTCCCTTTTATGAGATAGGGGTAGGACACACCTGGAATTTCTTAAATGATTTCGATAATATATGGTCACTATCAAGAGATATTGCCTCGAAATGTAAATGGAATCAAATTTAGGTAATATAAGATATAAATATAGTCATCCAGTAATAGGTATACATATTTATTTGGAATTTATACCTTTATCTATTTGTTTTACCCTTGGGTAAACCAATTCTAACTTTAAACATGTTAACAAATTTTACTATTTTTATTATTCATTGTGAAAACAAATAATATAAAATGATTAAATTTTATTAATTATTGTTATGAAAAAATTTTAATTAATTTTATTATATCCAATTTCTATAAGTGACAGAATTTGATTTTAAATAATCACTTAAAATTCAATGAAAAATTATTTTTAAAAATTCCAGTTTAAAAAAAAATCGAATTAACCTCCATTAATTTTCTTGTAAAAACATTAATATTAATTATAAAAACTTTTATTGAAAATGTAATATAAAAATTTAATTTAAACAATTAAAAATTTGATATTAATTTTAATTATTTTGATACATATACATTGCGAGCGTAAAAATAGTTTTTAGTAAATTGGGTTTTTAAGTCCAAAAATGAAATTTTTACAAAATAAATTATAATAGAGATTCATATGTAATTAATTATATAATTTAAATTTAAATTTCAAGTATATTGAATTATAAAAAAATTAAACATATAATGTTACTTTTACTTGAAAATAAATTATGGTTTTTTTAGTAATATGTATTTTTTTACTATTAAAAATATAAATATTTTAGAAAAATATAAAAAATCACCCTAAGAAAATATTTACCTCATGGCCTAAAAATAAGATTAATAGATTAAAATAAATATAAAAAATAGGTAAAAATTATTTACAATGTCCACAAAAAAAATAATTTAACAAATATTTTTTTAAGAAAATATTTATTTAAAGCATATAAAGTCTTTACTGAAATTTGAGTATGTTTTTATTAAGAATTAATAAATGAATTTTCATAATTTAAAACCTCTATAAATATCTTAAAAAATGAGCTTATTATTATTCATTCCACTAATTTAATAGTTATGTTATAATATATAGGTTTTTATTTAAGCTCATTGTTACATGTCAATCAAGATATTGAACACTTTTAATTTATTTGAAAAAATATATATTCTAAAATATCAAGGTGTTATAACCTCTATGTGCATCTGTGACATTTCTTCATACATTTTATAATATCCAGACATGGATGTAATTTCTTGGAAACTGATAAATCAATACTTTACCAAACTTTTGGGGTGTTTTACTATATTTAGACTTTTACACATGGTTTGTACTAATTTGTTCTTTAAATTTATCTTCATAAATACCTAGACCTTTATTTGATATCAAATATAATAAAAAAAATTCTAACATATTTTATTTCTTGATTTTAATCATAAATATCCATTTAATGCAATCCCAATAATTTGATTACACAAATATATTTAGTAAATTAGATATATATACCATTAAATATATATATATATATATTACATCATTTTTTAAAAATATATAAAATGCTAGAAATTTATATTCATCTCTTAATACAGTATAGGATAACCTCAGGACCTCTATAAGATAAATAATGAGCTACAAATCCTAGTAATGGAATAATCAAATAATACCATGATGATTATTTATACATGTCATTCATGAGGAAAATCATGATAACACAAAGTGGTAAGAATCATACATAGTCACACGTAATCATGAAATGAAAAAATGGCATCACAAAATCATGGAATAATATAAATGTGGTGACACCATAAAAAAGACATCATAAGAATAAACTAAGGCTAACCACCAAGAAATCATATAATAGTGCTCATAGGCTAATAATTCGCACACAAAACAAGGTATCTTAGGAGATGAAAACATAACCAAATTCATTAATTTGATATGATGGTTTACCCTTCATAAGTATATATTTATATGTTCCATATAGATAATTTATCATAAGGTCATATTTCATCATTCCAATCTCCTGAGTAATGAATCTGGATTTTATACATGGAATTACCAATAAATGAAGGATATGTATAACATTGTAAATTCCATTGAATTTAATTAGGTTTGGGTGTTAATAATACAATTGTATTATAAGCAAAATAATAGGATATTTTCACCACCATAACAAGAGTACATAAAAGTTCATGTAAGGGATTGACAAGACAAAGGGGTTGTATTTTATTAATTGGGAACAATTTAGATATTAAGGGGTTATTTTGAACACATGAGACCATAAAAATTAGGAAATCAATGGTCATTTAATAAATCAATTTTTTCATTTTAAAAAAGAAGCGATATAATTCTTACCTTAATAGGATTCTTTTTATTGCATGGGAGGAGATCCATATAACCTTAAATATTCATAGGGAGGGATATAAAGAGGTAAATTTAGAGTAAATAAATTCTTAAAGTCTTTATAATAAAATATAATTATGATAATTTTTGGGTGTTTATTAAAAAATAGAAAAAAATTTATTATTACTTTATCTATTTGGGATTTGGAGATGAAGTTAACATGGGAAACGATAAAAATCATCCTTCAAATGTTTTCTAATAGTCTTTATCAAGGAGTTATTTTCTAATATTTTATTAGTTTAAGAATATAAAAGTTTAAATTAGGTCATTCATGAGGTGGGGTTTATTCATGTTCACAAAGATGTTTTCTGGAAATTGTAAAATATACATTTGGTTTTGGAAGGGTCCCTATAAGTTTAGAGAAATTATATCATCCAATTAAAATAACTTATTATTCTATAGAACCCACTGTTTTTGGTCTAAGAAAATATATAGAATTTATTACATCACATTTTTGTTATTATGAAGTCAATATATTTACCATAAATTCACACCTAGTTAATTTTTACCCAACAAATTAATCATCTTGAAAAATTCTAAAAATGTCACCAATGGCTAATTTTGACATGCTAATTTATAGATTAATATTTATTTAATTAGAATAATTTTGTAAATATAATTATTTTAAATTTTAAATAAAAATCATTGTTTATTGAAAAATCTTAGTTTTTTTATAAAATAAACTTCATGACACTTGTAAAAATTACCATGGACATTATATTTTTTTACCATTTATAAATAAATGTTGTTTTTTGTAAGACTATTTCATTAAAATAAATTTTATGTAAAATTATTTAATTTATCATAAATTTATATTTTACATGAAATTATATATATCCCAAAATAATTGTGTTTTATTTTTATCGAAAAATTTATTTAACATATTCATTATATATTCAGGTGTATTTTATTATAAAAGAAATAATGAAAATAAGTTTTTATAAACGACTAAAAGAATTCTGAAATGAAAATTACAAGTTTGTAATAATAGGTTCTTGATACATAACCCTGTATTATATCCATATATTCTGCAAGGGAAAGGTGTGATGTTGGTATATGTAGGGGGTAGCTCTTCTAACATCAATCTAGTGGTGATATCCACAAACAAGAACTCTTATATGAAGTTCCTCTTGATCATCAATTTTTAATGATATGATTATTCTAGGTCAGGTTTCCACCACTTGGATACAACCACATTAACTAGATCTCATACATGTTCTTCATAAGGTGTGATTATACTAGTTGAGGCCATCATTTCTCCCTTCCACATCAATTAGTTCTTTAAACTACCCATAATATACACAAATTATAATATTTATAATATAATGGGTACATTACCAATGGTCATAATGCCCAACCATTATAATACCCAATAGTCATAATGGTTTTATACTTCCTCTAAATACCTCTTATTTTATTCATTCATATATAACTTCAATTTCTATTAATGTTCAATATTCTTCACATTCAAACTTAATATTGCAGTACTAATGTTATGTACGTTTTTATTGTATTATTCGTTAATTCTATAATCATATGTGATATATATAATCAATAATTTTCATTTCTAGTTATACTTTTCTTTGATTTTCCCCATTTTTTTACTCTTAATTTTACAAGGATTAATTATAGACTAAATTTAATGTTATAAATTAATGAAATGAATTGTTATCATTTTATTTTATAATATAAAACATGACTATATATGTCATGCATACATTTATAGAAGGGAAATTCAATATATAAAATTTGGGGTTAATATCTTTCCATTGTGGGATATTCCTTAATGAAAACAATATAGTCCCAACATGTTGGGATATATTGTGATCCTTTTAGGTTAGAACATGAATTGTATTCCATGATGATTCGGAGGGTAATTATGAAGTTTGTTTTGAAAATAAATAGTATTTCATCACATAATGTATTAAAACCACCATATCTTGTTTCTCATATCACTTATGGGTGGAATTATAATAAATTTGAACACATGGATATGGTTTATAGAATAAAATTCCAATTAAAATGATGTTATTGAATAAACATGTAGGATATCTCGATCCTCAAGGAGGGGAAGTATAATGAACAAATGTTCGGAGAAGATGATTTCTATAAATTGGGTGGTTGAATCAGTATGTGGTTATTCAGTTTTGTGTGTGTGTGTATATATATATATGTGAATCTATAATTTGGTGTCATGGCACATTATTTTCTTTGTGATACTTAAATTAGGATCATAGATGTTTCCTTAAAAGCTATAGCCTATATGACACAAGATTTATAGGCTAGATTAGAGAGCCTAATTCCACTGATATGAGGCTCTATCTAATGTTTATTCAATTATTATGATTGATTAGTGTGATATTTTTTTCTTTTTCAGACATAGTTGTGATATACGAAGGTGACCCAAGAGGGAGGTTAACCCAAACTATTGAATGACATAGAGATGCGAATCATGGGTAAATTATTTTTGTTTAGGATTGATGTATGAGAGAAGATATTATGAAAATTAAATAACCATGTGATATTCCTTGTGTTTGTGTGATATAATGAACATAGTGTGTTTTTAATCAACGAAATGTTTCAAGGGAATTGTCAATAGGATTCCTAGCCATGTTGTCTTTGGGTGTGCTTCCTGATGAAATGGTGTGTGGTGGTCTTCAATGGTTTGATCTTTAATGGGTAGAGCTTGTGTTGACTCTTCCCGTTTTTTTATATGATGTGTGGTTTAGAAGGTAATCATGTGATTATCCTTATAATGATTGATAATACTTAGGCTTGTCTGAAATAATGCATCAATTGAGATTATTTGGATAAATAATATTGAAATTTTGTGATAATGCTCAATGATTTTGAAATATGATCCAAGGATTGAGGTGATATGACTCAGTATTATCTTAAACAGATTATATAAAAGGGTTTCATAAGGTTGTACACATTTTTTAAGACCAGTTTTGTAGTAGAATGTAGTGCATATGAACGGTTTTTAACCACATTTCGTTGGAAATGGCTTATAAAGATAGTCTTAGGAGATATTTTTTCTATAAAAGGATTGTTAATATTTTAATAATAATGATTTTTTTCCCTTATGGTTCTAAGAAACTTGGATGAAAAATTGGCCTACCATGTTTCAACTAATCTGACTCAATGTTGTGACTTGGGTAGGTAGGAGGGGTGAGAATTGATCAAGATAAAATACATTGTAACAAATTTAGATTTCACTAAATATTGTCCTTAAATAAATTATATATCAAATATTTAATTGTATATAATTTTCCAAACTCAAATGAAAATGCTTTGTATATTTTTAATATTAAATATGGATGTTAAATTATATTTTATATATTGATGTGACTATATAAAATACTACTATCTAGAAAGGTAATACTTCCTTATGAAACAATTTTTTCTAGAATATAGAAAAGATATAACTTCTTTACATCTTTCCATTTACAAAACCAAATTTTTTCTTGAGAAACTGCAAATTGAGAAAAACTATATACGGGATTCTTTTAAACTGATGGAGTCTCCACAAAATCCATTCTAACTAAACCAACATAGAAAACTACAACCAGAGATTATGTGATGTGTATTTATTATGTGGATATCATAATGAGTTTTGTAATTATAAATTAGGATTATACCATTATGGAATAAAATCTGTATATTTATGGATATATCATATACAATTCTACATATCAAAAATTCTTTTTTCAATTTGTTTTATTCTTAACATGTGTTTTTTTATTAATTAACATTTTATTTCAAGGATATAATTTAGTTATTAAAGATTATTTAAAATATATATTAATATAATTATAATTTATAATTTATAAGAAAATAGAATATGTAATATACAAAAACATTATTTCTATAATAATAGTTTATCTCTTAACTATATGTTTTTAAATAAAAATAAAACGTATATATTTTTGGATGGTAATTAAAAAATTCTAAATTAATTTTTAAATTTATCATGGAATTATTATATTAATATTCATTTTTGAGACTTTTCAAAAAACATATTCTTAGTTGAATAGTTCAAAATGCTATTTTTTAAAAATAACGTGAATTTTATGAAATCTTTCATGTATAATTATGAATTTAAAATTTATTAGAACATTTTATACGACCAAATATTTTTTTATAAGTGAATTTATTATTATTTATAAATATATATAAATGTATAAACTCATATTTTACATTTTATATCATAAGTTGTAGTTTTAAAAAAATGATTTTAATACTTTATAAATTTTTGTTTTATAAAATTTAATTTCATAAATTTTAAAATAAGATAAAAAAAATCAATGTAGTAATAATTTATTCCAAATTATATAATATGGATAATTTTATATTTTTGAATAAAGGATAAATTACCTGGGTAAAAAATAGATATTTTGGAGCAAGAAATTTTTTTAAAAATGAGTAACCTAAGATTTAAAAGACCTATCGTGCTGAAAAAATATATTTAATTGAGGTTTTTATGGGGATTGACCATATATATTCAAATATATATTTTTTCGGTATTTTGGATACTTTTTATTTAACATTGACTTCCCATTATTGATGAGTTTTTTAATATTTATAAAAATCTCATCCCATTTAACTTAATAAAGAGGCACTCCATTCCACACTTCCACTCACACAAAAACCCATTTTTCAGAATAAAACACTTCTAAAACCTCTAATGAACACTCTTAAAATACTTAAGGTGGTTTTATTCTTCTCAAAACACCATCCAATAATATTATAATACCCCTCTCAAAGAATATAATTCCTGTTATAAAGTATAGATTTATAACTCCACCTCCATATTTTGTATTTCTATGTGTACTTTTCTTCTTCCTAAAATATAAGTATAAACATTATATGTTTATGTTATTATAAATATTTAACAATAATTAACCACCCTCCCAATTTCATTAAGAACAAACAGAAACGTTAGTCATGCATTGTGTGGACTACTACCTCTATGATGCTATTTGTTTCATTTTATATTGCTATATTAAAAGGAAATTAATAATAGGAAATTTAATATATAATTATCATATTTAATAAATATTTTAGATACTTAATTATAATCTATATTCATTCATTTCCCTTTTTCTATGAAAATGAAATCTCGACACATGTGTACGTGCGGACTACCACCTCTGTGGACCAAAGTATTGTATTTTTTCACAACCACCATAATTGACGGTAATAGTTTATAATTAATTTATAAAAATTATATATATATAAGTAATATATATTCATAATATGGTTATTTTTAGAAAACAAAAAAAGTTAATTATCATTATAATGTAATCCATCAAAATTTTAAACAAGTGAAACCAAGTTCATAAACTTCTCATCTTCATGAAACATTATTAAATTAATTTTCAATTGAAACATATGATTATATGTATTTAAAAACATTTAAATTGACTTTAGTGGTTTTTAAATAATGATATTTATGAGATAAGCTAATATCGACACCACTTTTACAAACCTAGTTCAAAACATTAATTGTTATTTTCAACCAACATTCAAGTGAAATTATAAAAGAAATATAAGATGATACTTGTTATTAATGAAGAGTATAAATGAAAATGTATATGATTTAGATTTGAAAATATTTAATTATGATGTTTATCATTATTGTAGAGGAGGTTGATACACATTTTTGGACAAAATGGGTAATGTTAAAGTTCATGTTTGTTCAAATTTTTTCCTTTGAGTTAGACACATTCATCTAAATTTGTTTTCACTATATTTACTAAATTTTATATTTTATGTTTCTTATCCCTTCAATTCCTGAGAAATATAGTTTTTAAGTTAATCCATTTCATCGAAATATTTTCTTTTTACTTATTTTTAATGAAATAGATGATAATGTTTCAAAACAGACTCATAACTATGACATTTACAATAATGATTAAACATTGTTTTCAAAAAGATATTTTTTATGATGAGGATTTCATTATCTTAAAATGATCTATCTATTTTGGATTTAGGTTTCATATTTCACCCTATATTTTCTTTTTTTTTATTTTATTATTTTTTGTGAACATTTTTTTAGTATAAAATGATTTATTTCATTATTTTATTTTTTCTAATTTTTATATATTATGAAACCCATATTATTTTCACAGCCTCTTTAAAAAAATTGAATGATTTACAATTTTATATTTAAAAAATCCATTATTTTACATGGTTTCTTTAAGTTATTATGATGAATAAATTTATGTGGAATAAATTTTTATAGATAGTAAGGGGTATCGTCTAATATCACCCTCTAATTAAAGGTTTAAAATTTATATCTCATTAGATAGTCATACATTGACATAGTGAGTTTGTTTACATAGAAGTGTGTATAATAGGTTTTCTCACACGTTAGGGTATGGAAATAATGAATTTCATCATATAGTTATGTTTATAAGGGGTTTTCACATAGAATCTTTCCTATAATTATTGTTGTTCCACATTTATAAGATGTTCTTCATGGGATTACAAATTTTCATTATTCATTTCATTTCCATTAAATGATTTTTTTTCATTATTATATCTTATTTTTAACGTATTTTTACCAATAATATCTTTCTTACTTGTTTTTAAATTATTTATTTGTATACTGAGCTGACCTAAATATAATTTTATTTGTTGAGTTAATATAGTTATCTTTTGAATTCTCTATTCCTTATGGTTTAATGTTTTTAAAGTCACACACACTTTTTCTTATGTTCCGAATTTTCATTCTATTTTAAATGTATTTTTTTAATTCTATTATACTTACAGAATTCTCACCACGTTTACATACAGAAATCTCATTTTTTTATAACTACGAATCTGTCATTATGTTTACCTACAGATTTATCATGTTGTTTTATGATACTGATTCCAGTACAAATTTCATGTTGTTTTGTGATGTTGATTCCGATACAAATGTCATTATGATTTTCATGATACTGAATATGAAACAAAATTCATACCGAATTCATGATACCGATTTCGGTAAAAATGTGATACTGTTTTTTCTCAATCTGATTTTCATTTTCATAAGAATCTGTTTTCATCATATTCTTAGAATTGAATGATGTACCATTCCAATATTATCATATTCTAAGTTTTATTATACATCAAATTTACCTTAACATTGACTTAATATTTTTTTATATGAAATGATGTCGTACAATCTGTACAAAACTAATCGTTCTATGTTTGTCTTATGTCCAGGTCCCTCGTAAATTTAGGAAAATATGACTTTTTGAGTGGAGATGACCATTGGGAAGTTTTTCCTACAAATACAAGTTCATTTGAACAAGAAAAGGATAACTAACTGAGTGAAATTTGATGATGAATAGTGAATAGAACAGTGATCATTGCTTGTGAAGTGATTTGTAGAGAGAGAGGCTCTTACAACTCTCAGTGCTTCCTGTGGATGTCGTGAACAACTTTTTCAGGCATTAAAAACATGTTCGAACTTTATTTTTTATAGACTCGGATCATGCTGATCATGGATTCTAGGTTTGTAATACATAGTTTCCAATTTCCTTCTATATTGAGTGCTTCGGGCGATAAGAAGACACATACCGATCTTCAGATTGAGGGCTTACATGGCTTCGAGTAAGATGGACTTTCTTGAAAGTATAAATCAAGGAACTATTATCCATGGTTGTTGGATACCCTTCACTTTGGGTTAAAATAGCCATATAGTTACTTGTTTTCTTTTCAAGTTGTTTTTATTCTGCTGTAATTTTAAATTTTTTTATGTTTGAAAGTATAACTTTCATATACCATCTAATTCCATTACTCTGATTATATTAATGATTCATTACTCTATAAGGTATAATCATTATTTTAAGAAAATCTTTCTCATGTCTTTAACATGATGTTTTTATGTTTTAGAAACGGATTCTTTAAAAGGTTTTGTGAATAATTGTTTAACTTTTTTACATTATGTTTTCTTAAATTTAAAAGCTAACCTTCAAAACCATATTTCCTCAAGGTTAAGAAGCTTTCTTTAAGAAATTTATATATCAAAATTAAAGGTTCAAAAATAAGTTTTAAAGTGTAAAATTCACCCCCACTCTTCCATTTGAGAATCTCATTCGACATATTCAATATTATAATTGGTATCAGAGTAGGTTTCTGAATTACGTATATTCACATATAAGTTTTCTTTCCAAATTTTTCATTTTCTTAATTCCTTAATTATTTTTTGTTTACAAAATTTTTCTTCTAACAAGTTTTTGGAAATAAATATTCTTTTAAGTATGGCAGGTGTTCATGTTGGATCTCAAAAAAATCTCAATCCGACTAGACCACCGATATTTGATGTTAATGACTATGATTACTAGAGAGACCGAATGAAGACCTTTGTGATAAACACAGGTGTAGAAAACTACATTATGTTAACTTGAGAATATTAGATTCCTGATAAGGAACTTACAACCTTTACTAATCTTGAAAAGGTAGAATACCATCTGATCTTTAATGTACGTAATAGTATTAATTATTCCGTTACTAAAAATATATATATCCAAGTTTCATATTGTGAAGTTGAAAAAAAATTTTGGAAGTAGTTTTATGTAACTCACTTTGGAACTGTTAATGTCATTAAAACTAGAAGATCCATGCTCAAAGTTGAAAATCATGGATTTTTTTCCTTATGGAGAACTCATATATATGGTTCAACAATGATTTATGACTATCGTCAGTAGCATATAATCTTAGGGTGAGAATGCTTTATAAGATTAGATTCTTTTAGACAAGATTATAGAAATTACACCTAATGAATGGGAATCTAAGAGGAAAACTATATATAAGAATAGGAAAGTTACTTAGATTTCTCTTACTAAGTTGTTTGGAACTCTTCTTCAACATGAAACTATAATTAAGAGAGAGGATGATATTATTAAGAAGAAAAATGGAAATGGATGTTTTGATATTATAAATACTTTGAATCATATGAAATCCAAGACTCCTGAGTGAGTTACATGATCTAAATATAAGAAAGTTATTTCTTAATCTAAATCTAGTGAATGTGAAGCTTCATAAAATGAGTTAGAAAATATTTCTTGGGGAATGAAAACAATTGTTGGATGGATGAAATTTCAATATATATACAAGAAGAAAGATTGAAAAGAAAAAATAGATAGAGAAGTGACATATCATGAATGTAAAAGAACTGGTTATATTAGACCTAATTGTCCCTTTTTTTAAGAAAAGAGAAATTAAGGACATGAATTCTAAAAGAAACAAGAAAAATTTATATAGATCAAATCCTAAGAAATTATTGATATCAAATGACACTTAGAGTCTAAGTGGTGGAGATTCTTCTGATGATTCTTTAGAATATGAATCATCTGATTAAAAGAATTTACTCCTGAGACTAAAATCGTTAATATTTTCCTTGAATAAACTTCTGAAAAAAATTTAAATTTGGTAAACAAAAATTGATAAGATATATTCTCACATCCATCCTCATGATAATAATCAAGGATTAGACTATTCACATGAAAAATAAATTTTGAGCAACATTTATTTTGTTCCTATAAGAGGTCCCTTTTGCACTAAATGTCAGAGTGGTGGGAATTGGAATAAGAACTCTTCTTTAAGTAATGTTTAATCCCTTTGGTTTCATAAAGCTTAACTTTCTAAAAAAATATGGATACCCAAGATTTTATTAACTATTAAATCCGGATCCAAGCAATTTAGGATTCTAAAAACCTAAATTTTTCTCTTTTAGGATAATAAAGGAAGTACCAACAACATATGGTATAAGGATTGTGGATGTTCCAAGAATATGACTACTAACAAAGACTATTTCAAAAATATTTTGAAGAATAAAGGTTGAAAATTTACTTTTGGGTATAACTCTCAAGGTGAAATTATCGTAATATATAACATTATTCTTCTTAGAGAAGCTATTATTTGAAAAGTTCCTTTTGTAAAAGGCTTTAAGAACTACTATTTATTTTAGGGGGAGTACATAAACTTGTTTGTTTTATAATCTTATTCTTTCCTTAAAAAATTTTTCTTTCTCTAAGAAAATATAACTTTCTTTAAGAAAGTTTTTATTTATGTAAGAATGTTTTTCTGTCTCTATGGAAATTTTGATTTCTATAGGAAAATTTATATTTCCTTAAGAAAATTTTTCTTTCTCTAAGATAATTTACCTTTCCTTATGAATATTTTTCATTCTCTAAGAATATTTTTCTTTCTCAAAAAAATTTATCTTTCTTTAAGAAACATTTTCTTTCTCTAAGAAATTTTTTCTTTAATTAAGAAAATTTATCTTTCTCTAAGAAAATATTTCTTTCTTTAAGATAATTTATCTTTCCTTAAAAAATTTCTTTATCTAATATAATTTTTCTTTCTTTAAGAAAATTTATCTTTCTCTATGAAATTATTCTTTCCTTAAGAAAATATATCTTTTCTTAAGAAAATTTATATTTCACTAAGAAAATATTTCCCTTTAAGAAAACATATCTTTCATTTAGAAAATATTTCTTTCTCTAAGAAAATTCAACTTTCCATAAAAAAAATTTCTTTCTCTAAGAAAATTTTTCTTTTTTTAAGAAAATTTTTCGTTCTCTAAGAAATGCTTTCTTTCTCAAATAAAATTTCTATTTCCTTAAAAAAATATTTCGTTCTCTGAGAAAAATTATCATTCTTTAAGAAGATTTTTCTTTGTATCAAAAAAGTATATATTTCCTTAAGGAAATTTTACTTTCTCTATAAAATTTTTCTTTCAATAACTTTTTTCTTTCCTTAAAAAAATTAACTTTTTTTAAGAAAATCCATATTTTCTTTCTTTTCGGAATGAAAATTTTCTAAAAGGAAATTCTAAAAATAGAAATTCTCAGAATGGAAATCTTCTAAGAGAAGTATTATAATAACTATAAATTCTTTAGAATATTCCAAAAGGTATACTTTCTTACTCTTGATCTTCTAATTTTAAGATTTAACTGTTGGTATTTAAAAAAATTCAATTCCTCATTTACCTTACTACAAATGATCAGAATTCATATTTTTCTACATCCATTCTCAACTATCAGATCAAATCAGTTTATTTTTAGCCATTTGATTATGTTATGGAAGATGGAAACTCATAACTTTTTCTATATAAAGGGTGCTTCTATTATGAGTGTGGAACCATCTTCACTATTCACTGAGCTGAAGATCTGTTACCATCAATGCCTTTGTTATGTTTTCTTTATCTCTTTCACACCAAATGACTTCTGAATCCTCATTAGATCAGATGTCGATTATCAAGGAAATAATTGATTGGGTGACCTTTAGGGAAATACTGGTATACCCTAACTTCTTTGAAAGTTATGACTCCCTTATCTCTAAGTAAATCAGAACAAATAGATGGGAATGTTTTTGTGTGGCTAAGGAGAAAATTCTGGATCCACTTTACCATGACCTATTTATTCAGTTCTATGACTCTGTTAATTTCTTCCAAAAGGATGTAAAATATATATTTATGTTCAATTGTTATTATAAGACTTATACAGTTCCTAATAAGAATGCAGCAAATTTTCTCAGAATACTATATGAAGGAGAAGCTATTTTATGCTCACATAAACTTCCTAAGAATCAATTTTCTTTTGAAAAAGACAAGGCTTTAGATTACCTTGGTCATAATAATGTTAAGAATCCAATGATTAAAAATATTACAACACATCACAAGCTAGTAGCTCTTTGGAAGAAAGGATTTCATATTCCAAGGAAAGGGGATAAGGAGTCTTTAAAGATATGTGATATCTTTATTTTAGACTTCTTATCAATATAAGAATGATCAATTTGATTATCTACATCTTTCTCACCATCTAACTAGTTAAAGGCAGAACCATCATATCTCAGATTTTTATGTATCCGATAACTATCTCTAGGATGATTGTTTTGTGCCTTCAAGAGATGAATGTTTCTTGTCGATTAGTCTTTAATCCATTTAATATTTTGTTGCTCGGCGATGAAACTCTAAGGGGGATGAAGGTATATTTTTTACCCGAATCCAAAAATTTTGAAGAATTGGGTGTCTATAACAAGGATGATTTTCTATAATCATCAAAAGTGGTACCCAAGAAAAGAAAACCTAAAGAAACAATCTTAGAAACACCGATTCATGATTTTCTAGTATCAATACCTCCTACTTCCAATAAATCAATACCCTATTCCGATGCAGCAATTTCAAAATGGAGATAGATTACAATTACAAAAAAGGAATGTGATCCTTCCTTTGGCCTAAATCCTACACAGACTAATGACTTAAAAATCAAGCAAACAGAAAATCTAGAGAACTAAAAAAAGGAGAAGATCTAGAAGAAGAAATCCTTGGAAGCTCAAGTATGTCAGTCTTTACTAAATAATGTAAAGAATAAGTATCAAAAAGTACAGGAACCTGATGTTGTTCATAAGAAAATGGTTTCCACTCTGGAAACCCAGAAAGCTATGAATGTCTTAACTTTATCAAAAATTATTAAAGAAATAGAAGATCATATAGTTCAAGAAGAAAATGATGATGTTTTAAGGGAATATGAAGATTACATTGGAACTCCTTAGAGTTCTAACTCTAATTCCTATTCTAAAGATCAAGAGATTGAATAATAAGATGAAATTGAAAAAGAAGTTAAATTGGAAGAACATAAAGATGAGGTGGAACAATAATGTGATGAAAAAGAATATATTCAAGAAGAATAAAGAAAATAAGGAACACAAGAAGAAAATATTGACGGGGAAAAAGATGAACAAAAAGATCTTAATGTTATCCAAGTATCAGATGAACAAACCCCAATTCGAAATCATGTCGAAGGAAAGATTTTTTTGGTTGCCTCATTTGATAAGGAAACACTACAAAAGTCTTCTAAAAGGATATAGAAACTAGTTTTGTTGACTCCAAGAAGAACTGAGAAAGGAAAATATGCTTCAGGTTCCGAATCGTCATCCTTTGTTGAGTATGACTTTGTCAAGATATCTTTAAGGAATTTGATTAGTAATATTTTGGTGCTTGAAAATATAGATGCCCAGATTCAAATGATGCAAGATTCCCTGAATCAAAAGACAGAATTGACAAATATTATTTTGGACATGGTGTTCATGAAAGAAGTGGACTTCAAAAATCATTTGATAGATTATAAAGCTCATAATGTGACTTATAAGAAAGTCTTTAACCACACCAAAACCATAAATTAAGATCTTAGACAGTTCGGTGACTTCATGGATTCAATAAATGGGGTGTTCAATACTTGTGAATCCGATTCAACAAATTCAAGGCATCCATTTCTGTGAATGTTAGACAAATCAATTCCTTTGCCTTATCTGTAAGATGTGAGAAGAAAGTTGGGGGAAAAATAGTGAAAATGGTGGTTGTTAAAGAAGAGTTCATTAAGAATAAAGATGATAGAATCAAATCTCATGATGAAAGGATCCTTTCCATATAAAAGAAGAACCCATATCAGGAAATATTGCTGATGAAGCTTCAAGAAGATTATAAGGAAGTGAGGAAACTTAAAGCTCATATAAAGAAAATGTTGTCAGAGAAAAATAAGTATGGATGATTTTTTACATTCGGATGTTTTGTTATAATCTAAACATTATTTCCAAAATTTCCATAATAATTTTCTTACATATAATTATTTCTTTTCACATGTATGTTTCCTTAACCATATAGGTATTTCTTATACTTATCCATTAGTTTATTAAAATCACAATAGGGGAGAATTTATTTAAAGGAAGAATTTAATAAAGACTCTAAAGGGGGAGAATTTATAAAGGGGGAGCCTGGTAAAAAATAATAATTCTGATATAATGAGGAGTTTCATTTAAGAAGAAATTATTATATAAGGGGGATATACTTCCTTAATAATGAAAACTGGATGCTAAATATCTATAGTAGAATCCTTGGGAAACATAACCAAAGGGGTAGTTAGTCGCATTCATCATAAATTTCTTTCAAAGTGGGAGGTAAGTTTTATCATTATTGTACATCAAAGTAAATATATTATTCCTTAGCAAAGTTGTTTGTGCTTTCCAAATAGGGGGATATTGTTGTGCCAATAAGGTTATCTTATGATTTCTCCATTAATTATGGTTTTATGTTTTGAAAATCAGAAACACATTTTCTTAAGTTCTGAATTTGTCATTCTACTTTACATATATTTTTTTCATTCTATTATACTTAAAGAATTATCATTATATTTACCTAAGAAAATTTCATTCTATTTTACTTAAGAATATTTCATTACTTTAACATACAGATTTATCATATTGTTTTATGATACTGATTCCTATACAAATTTGATGTTATTTTATGTTACCGATTCCGATACAAATGTCATGTTGTTTTATGATACCGATTATAGTACAAATGTCATGCCATTTTATAATGTAGATTCTGGTACAAATGTCATTCTATTTTTCATGTTACTGAATCCAATACAAAAGTCATACTGATTTCATGATACCAATTTCAGTACAAATGTGATACTATTTTTCTCAATCCAATTTCCATTTTACTAAAAATCTATTTTCCTGATATTGTTTAATTTTATTAACATATAATTCCAATATTATCGAATTATATGTTTTCTTATACGTAATATTTACCTTGACTTTAACTTTATATTATTTTCTTATATAAAATTTTGTCGTATTATCTGTTACATACTAACTTTTGTATGTTTGACATGTGTTTAGGTCCCTCCAAAATTTAAGGAAAATATGACAGTTAGAGTAGAGATGAAAGTTGAAAATTTTTGTCTATAAATATGAGTTTGTTTGAACAATCAAAGGACATATAACTGAGATAAATTCGATGACAAACATTGAATACAAAATCAATCAAATTTTGTGATGTGATTTCTTGAGAGAGGCTCTCACGACTCTTAGTGATTCGTGTAGATGTCATGAACAACTTGGTCACGAGTGAATAACTTGTTCAAACTTTCTTTGTACAGAATATGCTCATACTGATTGTGGGCTTCTGGGTTTGGAAGAAACAAGTTCAGATTTCCTTCTAAATCGATGGATTTAGGGGATAGCAAGATAAATATTGAACTTTGTATTGAAGGCTTACTTGGGTTTGAGTAAGATAGACTTTCATGAAAGTATAAATCAATGAACCTTTATCCAACGTTATTGGATACCCTTCTCTTTGGGAAAAAAGAATATTATTGTTACTTGTTTTTTTTTCAAGTTTTTTTTCCACTTTAATTTTAAATTTGTTTATGTTTGAATGTATAACATTCTTATACATCCTAATTTGATTACCCTGATTATATTAATGATTCTATACACTTTAAGGTAAAATCATTATTTTAATAAAATCTTTCTTATGTTTTTATCTTAAGGTTGTAAAGCTATAGAAAAAGTTTCTTTAAGAGGTTTTGTTAATGTTTGTTTAACATTGATAAAATATGTTTTCTGAAATTTAAAACCTATCCTTAAGAAATAGATTTCGTTAAGGTTAATATAATTTCTTTATGAATGTTTTACATCAGCTTTAAAGGTTCCAAATGATTTTTAAATGTATATAATCTACCCTCCCCCCTCTTGTATTTGAGCATCTCATTCTACATATTTGATCTTACATTTTCATCCATAACTATCATTTAATGATCATATTTTTATTCATCCTATTTTATAACTATCATATACGGTCTTAAGATCTTTAATTATGATATTTATGTCTTTCTCATGTTCCCTTTAATGTTTACAATCTGACACAATATGATATTTTATTCTATTACTACCATATGGGCTTACCCCTTTTTATTTCAATTCCCAAGGGCATGAATATGATTATATCATGTGAGATGTCTAGAAAGGGATTATATGAGCATGATTATAAATAAATATTTTCAATATTTATAAAATAATGATTTCATATAGCTAATCTCTTGAAAGAAAGAGCATTATTTCATTGGGTTGTGTGACTTTTTGTGAGATTAATTGTTTAAATAATGAGATTAATGAATTATTTATGTCAATTTATATTGGGTTTTTTAGAAACATGTGTAATATTGGAATTTTTCATCATTTTACTAAAGTGTTTAAGGAATTTTTTATTGCAGGGAGTCCAACATATGAAGTCTTTGATTATGGATCTTGTTTTGTTTGGTTTAAAGTATAAGTGAGAATGATGTGATAATAGACCTAAACATGAGTTATTTCTAATTTTAGGGATATAAATAGGATACAATCACGAGAGTTATGCATTATAAATAGTAAATAATGGTATAGGGGTATCGTTTAATAGAAATAGACTTGGTTAGTATATAAAAAAAACTAACAGTTTTTAGTCTTGGGTTGATGATTTGGTGGTATGATAGGTAAGAAATTTTTGTAAAAAAACTAGTTGATGGTGATGTATATTGAAATATAAGTTCTCACGGGTTGAATGTGGAAATGTGAAATAAGTTAGGGCCTTGAGTTATGAGTTTAGACTTAGGTTTAAGATCTTATATTCAGATGAGAATAAGGCAGGGATGATAGAATGTGATGTTTTGTGTGTGATGAAGTATAAAAGACCAATAACGTCAACCAATGGGTGTGATATTGGTGAATGAATCATTCAATAATTATATTGAAATTGGGACTCATTATTGAATTGGTAAACATATTTAGCACTCTAATATGAATATTGGTATGATTTTATATAGTGGGGTTGATTTAGGTGGGGTATTAAAAAGATGATAATCTGTGGGAAATATCAAATATTTTCATTATATCGGGTCTCTATAACTAAATTAATTCATGAGGGATGTATAATTAAAATTATCTATATGAGAAATGTAATTTTGTGGAGGATATAAATACACATTTTTGTATGGGTTAGTAAAATATAGGAAATTTTGATTCATTTTGATATTTGGGACTAAAATTGGGATTCTAGGATTTGGAATGCGAGAGGACATTTTTTGGATATATTAATTAGTATAATATGTTCCCTTATTTTTTGAATGGATGTGGGCTAAGGTTCTATTAAAATCCCCCATATAAGAAAATGTAAATTGAGACTTGATGGTGTTCTTTGGAGTGTTACAATTGGTTAGAAAATTAACACTATTAGTTTGATCTAGTTTGGGGAGGATTTTTAAATATTGTTTCATCAACTAAGGTTCTATATAATCCCTAAGGTTCTTATAGCTGATTTGGATGAAAATGGAATTATTTGTGTATTTTACAATTATATCAATTTTTCAGAATTTCCTCAACGTAAAAAACCTTATGCATTATATAGATGATGAGAATTAGCATACGCATTGAAAAAAATTTATCAAATTCATCAAAAAAATATTTTTTACTTATTGTTTTTATGTTTTTGAACAACCTTTAAAATTAAAAAATATGTTGCATATGGTTTTTCTAGCTAAAAAATAAACATTTCATGTGTAATAATACATTATATATTTAATATATTAAATATCATATTTTCCTTATGTTATATATATTTAATAGGAAATATTTTGTTACTATTTTAAAAAAATTATTATAAGTATGAAGAATATATTAGAAAAGATTAAATTATTTTATCTATGCATATTTATATAAGGGTATTATCCTATATATTAAAATAAATAAATTTAATATTAATTTAATTCTATGGATAATATGTCACATGTGAGTAGTAAATTACACATGGAATGAAATAACATGCATATAGATACTTTTCCTGAGTAAAATGTTATACATATATAAAATATGTCATATATAGATACATTTCTAAAGATAAATATTAGACATATGAAAAATATATCATGTATTATACATTTCATTAAGGAAAATAGCATACATATGGAATATATAATGTATCACATATTTCCTATTGGAAATATGTTGCATATAAACATTTTCCATGGGAAACTATCTTTCATATGAATCAATATATTACGCATGGGATAAAATATGTCACAAAGAAATTTTTACTTAAGGGAAAAATAGTTTGTTTTTAAAATATTTTATGTAGAGGGGAATTTTTTATTTAAATCATATCAAATATTGAAATTATGTTTCGTATGATATAGAATATGTTACATCATAATATTTTCTTAACAAGTTTTCATACATATGAAAATATATGATGTATCACATTTTTTATAATTTAAATTTGTTTTTTATTTGGTTTTTTAATGTACAATGTTTTATATATGAAATATTATCTTATATATGGAATTATAACAAGAAAAATACATTAATTATGGATTTTCCCTAGAAAAAATCCTTATATACATAGTAAATGTCTTATATATATCGATTTTATGAAGGGTAAGGTCTTTCATACAAGTTAATATGAAACATTGGAAACATATATACTACCTAACAAATAAACACATCACATATTGGAATTTGGATATAGTAAAAACCATACCCATGAAAATATATATTACTTATGGAGGGGGAGGATTGCATATAGTGTTTCTAAAATGGTAAAATGTTTCATATGACTTATAAACCAACCATATGAATTCCATAGATGTGTAAAACATTACTCATCAAATAAGAAAATTATGTAGGCACATATATCATACGTATGAAGGGAGAAAATTCCTTTTTTAGAAAATACCCATATATAATATATTTTATATCCAATATATGAGATCATATGGGAGATATGTATGATATTATTCACCGGGGTCTAGACTTTGCCGAATTTTTTTAATAGATAGTTTTTTCATTGTTTTTCATAAATCAAAAATAAAGGTAGAAAATATTTATTTAAGGGGTGAAATATAGTGTTTCTTGACTTATATAGAAGAAGATCAACCAAATATTCTCTTGATATTGTCTTCTTACAACATGGTTTCTCCCTTATTTCATAATGGATTTTTGTTTCATTCAATCACAATGACAGTAAGAGCTAAATCAAACACTTATGTAAGACAACATTAATGAGATACTAATAAAATTATCCCTTGATGTTTTTTTTTCAATTTAGTAGTTCATGTTGTTTCCCTTAAATTATTTAGTTTTTTTGAAATATTTTGTGGAATTAATGGATTAATGGAATGAATAAATTGGTTTCATTATGTGTTAATTGTCCTGATGGATATTTACGGGTTTTTCACAATCTATTTCAATAATATTTAATCTATGATAGATTCATAAAGATTAATTTATTAATTATAAACCAAATATAAATTTCTAAATTAATATTGAAATAATTTTTAATTTAATGACTTTTTTTATAATTTTTATGGATGATGTACTGATGGATTTAGGACTTTTGGATGAAGGAAGATGGTTGTCTAGGCTCAGATGAGCTTTGATCAGATTATTCGAGCTTATTTAAATGAGGATAATTACAAGAATGATTAATATTGCCCATTGAATATTTCCCCATAAATGTGCATTTTTTCTATAGCATGTGATAATTTGTCACCCCACATTTGCGTGATCAACCTTAAATTTAAAGAAAATTATATTCCTTAAACATAAATGAGAATATAATAGGAATTATGTCCCTTGATGAACCTTGGACACTAGATTGGTGTATTAACGATCAATGGACAACATATTCATCATAAAAATTTCCATTGTTATATATGAACCCTAGAATGATCTAAATGATGTAAATGAGATTAGTATTCCTTGGTATATGTTCCCTTAGACCCCATCTGGTATAAGAGAGTGTGTACAAGGTATGACTAGACTAATTTGAATATAAAGTGATGTGGAGATATCATATATCATTTGGGCTATTTTATTATAGAGCGGGTTAAGTGTTCCTCATCCACTAGAATATGAACACCTATTTGGGTATACCCTTGGAATTATTATGTTTAGTTTGAGAATATGGGGTTAGTCCAGTGATTACATTAATTTTAAGATTAGGATGTGGGATATGCATTATTTCATCTCTCATTACTGATTCTATTGTGGATTTTCTTATGAGTCATGTGACGCTACAATATGATTATAAAAATTCTAAGGTATTTTATTCCATAAAATTTTCGTGATTAGGTCCTAGAGTTAGAAATAAGATAGACGATACCATGTAGGGTATTTGGAAAATGATGTGACATAGGGGACCACATGGGTTCCCAAGTCTTTTATTAACCTATAAGATAGGTAGTGTAGTTATGCTAGTCTTGTTGTAACCTGGTATGGATATAGTGATAGATATTGGTTGTGTTTTTGAGATGGTAACATTGATTATGTCTAGAGGGTTTAAGTTGATAAACAAACCATATTATTAATGATATGATATTTTTTGGTGTGGAAATCGGACTATGATTGTTTCATTTGATATTAATGGGTAGCCATAATTCCCTTGGTTTTTGTTCTATGATATTTTTATATGGACCAATACTAACCCTAGATGTTTATATAAGATAAAACTATGTAAGAAATTTCTTTCCAAATATGTTATATGTGATTATTGGGTGTGACACACTTCATGTAGGTGAATTATTCATGAGACCTCTTAGTGGACCACTATGTCCCCATGCATATTTTATCTGAGATCATTTAGTGGGTTATTCTTTATAAATTCATAATTTATCTAAAATATAGGTTGGGAAGCATTTCCCCTGAACTTTTTTCATAATAGGATCTAGTAGGTCTATTTTTCCAATGTTATTTTTTATTTGAGATTCCTAGGTTAGTTTCTCATCCCCCTAAGAGTTATATATGTGAGATGATCCAAGTGGGCCCCTTTTCCCCCCTGTGTGATTTTATATACTTATATATTACAATTCAATAGATTTTTTTCATAAAAAAGTATCCTATAATGTTTATGGGACATGATAATAGTCATATTTCACTAGAAAAAGTATATATGGTGAATATTGGGTGTCACGTTAAAACTAGAAGGTCGATGGTCATATTTTATTTGTTCTTTAATTTATTTAAATTATGAGAATATCACATGTGAATAAATATATTTATATCTTATGATAGGGATTTCATTGGTGGTTCCATAATTATGTGTACTCATATCCATATTTGTTATCCATGTCATAGGGTAACTGATAAGACCTCATTATTCATATGATTTGATAAGGCAGAGGTGTGATATTGGATTATCCAGTAGGGTATCTGGGGAAGAGTCAAGATATGGATGAGATCAGGCTCAATGATGGTAGTAGGACATACTAGTACTTTATTTATTTTTATTATTTTATATATGTGTTCAACCTAGTGGGGAATTAGTTGCGATGTAAAACTATATACTATGTTCCTTTTGATATATCATGGAGATGTTTTATTTCTTCTGTATACATGATTATTTGTAATTGATAATGACTAGTTATTTATATAATTATTTTAATTTGATATGAGGGTAAATTCTCATCAAGGCAACACCTTATACCCTCATTTATAGTCATAAACCTTTATCATATAGGTACTTGTGGCTAAGGTCACGTAACACCCCTAATCCGGAAACTGGTGAGTGGTATTAGTCTAAGGATCTTACACCAATTTATTTTCTTCAGTAAATCATGTTATGACACTTTATTGATTAATAAAATACACATATTTAAGTTCTATAATTATGTTATAGGTGGGAATTGAAATATATAGACCTCTAATGCATTGGGTAAATATTTATATCTCATGGTAAAAAATGTATGGAACTTGGGAGTAAATCGAATACACTCAGTTATTGGGAATTGGGAGAAAACAAAATTAACTATTTGATGATGGTCTCAACAATAATCATTTTCATATGAAGTTGTTTTTTATTCTTATATTTTTGACACATATTTATTAAATTTTTTCTTGGATCATTATTATTACCTAATAATTTCACATTTATATTCAATGTTTTTTGTTATTATCTTATGATGTTTTATATTATTATTTCACATTCTGATGTCCTCATTCAATCTTATGCCTCATATATTTTAATAACTTCCAATGATATTATTCATTAATCATATATTTCTCTTATATTCATGCTTTGTCACACATTTATGATCTAATCCACTAGAAAACACTATTATGAATTTTTTCGTACAAATCATTTGAGGTCAATCATTTCTTATGTTTCCTTATTTCCTTAGAAACTTATATATAGTATTATAACATGGATGAAATAATGTGTTGAAAATATTTTTGGAGGTGTTGAAGCATTGAATTGTAATAATAGACATACTAATATAATATCCAATGAAATTAAACTTTATGGTACCAAATTGTGTTTTAATATTTTAATAATATGAATATCAATGTAAAATGTTTTTTGTATTTTTTGGTTTTCTGAGATATTTCCTGAGTATGTGTCAAAAGTTTTTATTTTTTACACTGGGTATATGATTATAGGTCTGGGTAATCTCTAGTTAGAATCTATGTGGGGTTTATTTCTATTCAATAATAATTTATATTTTGAGGATAAATTTTATAGAATACTAGGTTGAACTGAAAGAGTTATATTTTGAATTAAAAGTGACATAATTTAATAAAATTTAATGTGGGTTCAAATGATGGTGTCATAGTATAAGACATATTTAGATTCATTATTCATAATACTATAATGGTTTAAATTTATTTTAATTTTTATTTTCACAATTATTAATAATGGTTTTGGTTTTTGTATTTATATGGAAATAGAATCATTACAATGAATTTAAAACTAGTCTGTATCTAAGAAATTTTTTTTCTTATAACCATCTAGTTAAGAATATTTTGGATAAATAGGTGAGACAAATAGTAATATTAACATATTCATATTTTTAGGGATACTATTAATTTTCTATTGTTACCCTTGGAAGTCATGTTGACATCTGATTGAAAATTAAAGTAATGCAGGACTTATGGATACCCTTTTCTATTTTCATCATTGATGGATAATTAAACCTATAAGTATGTAATTTAGTTGAATGGGTGAATATAACATCTCATATTTAAGTATTCATTTTTTCCAAAGTAATAGGTTATTATTATTTATAATAAGTAAAAAAATATGAGTAGGACATAAATCAAACGAGATATGAATCAAAATAACAACACTTTTTTGACACATAATAGTACATCACAATAAAAGTACATAAAACTAAGTATTAAAACTCACTGATTATTACATACCACAGATAATTAAATCACATCAAAGTTAATAAAATAAAATAGTAATAATAAATATAAAAGAATAATATCTTTACAAAATTGAAATCTCCAAGATCATCATTATATCTTTAAAAATAGTGTTTATATAAGTAAACCTATAATGAAAAAAAATCCAGAATAGGGAATGCATTTTTTAAAATGATAAATAAAAACTATAGGAATGAGTATTATTATTTGTGACATTGTAGTGGGATGAATTTTTAGAATGTAATATGGGTTATATAGTCCTTATTAAACCATTATAAGGTTCATATATTCATTTGGTAAAATAAAAGAGAACATATCACCAACATAGAATTTGTAGTATATACTAAAAAAAATTAAAAGTTAAAACTCTATGTGTAAATAATATAAATAATTTATTTTAATCTAAATAAATGACATGTGAATAGAATAAAAATACACTAATTCATTTATGATAATATTTTCTATTCTAAATAAATTATTATTCTGAATTATATATTTTTATTAAATTTATTAGTTTTAAAGATTCATTTTTATAAATTTATTGATAAAATTCAGTTAATGATTACTAAAATAAATAAATATCATCAAATAAATAAGTGAATAATTATAAATAATGCTAATTTAATTATTCAAGGCTAATGAAACATATCTTACTGAAAATAATCATATTTTTTATATATTCTAAGATATTATTTAAAAATAAAAGTTCACATATCTGGATAATGAAATAAAATTAAATTTATTATATATATATAATTAACCTTTGATATATTTATTTTTAATTGGTTATAAATTAATATAAGATAATTTCATTTCAAAAAGAGATATCATTGAATGAAGAATTTTTCAATATTTGGGAAATTATATTATTTATAAATAAAATAAATAATTATAGAAAATTATTTTGATTAATTTTATTATAAATAATCATATAAATTACAATTCAAATCATGATTATTACTTTCTAAGGAATAAGACTAACTATATGATTATGCTTAAAATATGTTTTTCTAAAAATAGTTTTAATGAATCATACAATTCTTATTTTAAAATTTATTTCCATGAAATTTAGAAATTTCATTCAATAAAATAAATTTAATATTTCTAAATTTCAGGAATAAATTAGTGAATATAGATCATTTCAATTTTAGAACAAAAATATCCTTCCATTGTGAAAGTGAGTTACCACAGTAAAGTGTAAAATGAAGAAAAAGTGTAAAATGTGGGATAATGTTATAAAATATCATAAAATATTATTCAAAATGCTTCAATAATGTTCTCATAGACCTAAACTAGTATATGTAATATTATATTTCTCTTATTAATCCAATTTTCATGAGAAATTATATTCATTACATGTTAATGAATTGGTATAAGTGAAAATATCACCCCTTCCCACCATTAATGTGGCCCCTCCAATCACCACTTCAACCCACATATTTACATGTTTTTATAATTAAATACTAAAAATATTATATCTCTAATAGTCCTCTCATTGGTTTGGTTTATATTTTTCCTAAAAGAAAGAATAAATTCCCTCAAAACACATAAGGTTTTCAAGAGAAGATATGGTTTCTTCTTTGAGAGTAATGACTTCATATCCTTCAGTTACATTTATCTTCATCCACTAACTCTTCCAAATTATTATTTATAACTTTAGTTGCATATAAATATGATCATTCTACATTTATAATAATGATATTTTAATAAAATTATATCATATTCGTACTCATCTAGTGATTGTAGTATGTTCCTGTTTGGGTCGATTTGGAAACCTACAAAGATTGTAATATAAATATTTATCATGAAGGAATATGAAAAATTAATTACCTATAATATATTATGTGAATAATTAAACAATTTTTTATTTTATATCATATATATGTGTTGGTCGGAGAGGACACTCAAGAGGTGGGGTGAATTGAGTTCCAATTAAAATTTCTGTTAAAAATATTTCTCTTAAAATCCCCCAATTTAAAATCAAAGTTAAATTGTAGTGAATCTATAGAGAGTGTAAATGATCAATCAGTTTCTCGAAGATTGATTAGGTCTCGATTTAACTTAATATAAAGATTAAATTAACTTTTGAAACTGAATTACTGATTTACAATAAGTATAAACACTTGCTTATTTAACTATCAATGTAGTTTTGAAATAATTTTGTATTTCAAAGTAATAGCTGCGGAATATGATAAATATATATAGTATACTTATGACTTAAACTAAAATTCACAGTAGAGGTAAAAAAGAGGTTCAGTCTCAAACCGAGACTTAGTCCTCTCAAATAATTTATATAAATTGATCCACACCCTGGATGGGGGTAAACAACAGTAAACACACTGTCCAGGTACAAAGACCTATACCACAGTTCTATGTAGGAAAACAAACAACAAATCACAGCTGTTCTGGTCTTATTCAACCTCTACCACTATCCATAGTGGGAAACAAAGACTTATAGAGTTTGAGTGAGGATTTAAGAATCCTCCAATTTAGCTTAGGAGACAGTGTGTGTGTAAAATAAAAAGGGTACACACACTTCTTGAAAAGTAAATGAAACAATCACTAATGTAAGTGAGAATGAGTTTATAATAGCTTTAGTGATTGGTAGTGCAGCTCTAGACTCATTTGGTTGGTCAGACAAGCTTCTAAGTCCTTCTCTAGTTTCTGTTCAGAAAACAGAGTGTCATTTCATTCTTTGTTCCAGGTACAACATATCAGCTTGAGTACATGAAGTTTTTGTTGTCGTTCTTCACTAAATATACAGCTTGTGGTTTCCATCAGAAGAGTGGATTCAAGTATATCCAGGATTCTTAGAGTATGTATATTGCCTTGTCTGAATGCACCACATTTGATTGTTGTTGAGACTTTTTCTTTTTCACCATTGTGTGCCTTCTTCGTTCCTTGGTTCTCTCTATTTCATTAAATCGACACCCCTTTAGCTAGGTCTTTATCTTCCTTTTTAGAGATTTTAGCTCCGGAAAAAAGGAATTATCACCTTTTGCATGGGTACTAGGTACGGTTCCCTAACATGGAAATGGAATTCATTAAATAACATTAACTGCATTAAAAACATCAAATGTAACCGTTAGCATAATAAATAAATAGTATTTAGAGAATAGAGTTTGACTGGTTGGTCAATCATTAGTAGCCTATTGGTAGATGTGTACGGTGGTATTTGTGTAACAGGGCCTTCCATCGGTAGCTCTTTGAACATGTATCAGTAGCTCTATATATCAGTGACTTCATTCTATCGGTAGCTCTTTTTATCGATAGCTCTTAATCTATCGGTAGCTCTTGTGATATCGGTAGCTCGATGTATCAGTGACTATGTACTTGTATCGGTAGACTTTGTCAGTCGCTTCATATCAGTCACTAGTCTGTGTTTCAGAAGGCTGATTGGTAGCTCATATTGATAGACTTACTCTATCAGCAGACTTTTATCGGTAACTGTCTGTGAACTAGTTCAATCAGTAGACATCTTCATATCGATAGCTCTGTATATATCAGCGATCAAGTGTATACTAAAAGACATAAGCATACCGGTAGACCTGTTCTATCAGTAGCTTGGCATATGTCGGTTGCTCTGTACATATCGTTATCCATAGCATATCGGTGACTCTGCCTATCAGTAGACTAAGTCTATCGGTAGACTGAGTACCGGTAGCTCTTTATCAGTAGCTATATGCAGATCAGTGAAACACTTATCTGTTTTATGGAAAACACATCCAATTGAGTTAGAATTAATTTATAACTTATATAAACATAGATAACCTTTGATTAACATATCTCATGTATTATTTTAACATTATGATCAACTTGATAATAGAATATCATATATTGAGAGAATTTGAATATAGATAAACATTATTTAGGATTATCAAAACATATGAAAGCATAATTGGGATTATCAAAACATATGAAAGCATAATTGGAATTATCAAAACAAGTGAGGTAAACAATCTCCCCTTTTTTGATAATCACAACTTATGATATTATCATTTTAATATAGTGAATAATTATATTAGAGGATATAGCATTGAATTAAATTTTCTTAGAGAAAACTGTATGTTATAGAACATAATTTATCAGAGATAGAATTAAATGTAATAGTATAAGAGAATTAAGTGTAACAGTATTAGAGTGCAAAGCATGATAGCTCTTCCTTAGATAAAATTTCTCCCCCTTTGATACTTTCTCCCCTAAATTTATTTTCCCCCTTTATAGAATCTTTGTAGAATATTTATCCCCCATTATGATAATCAGAAAGTGGGAAACAACAAAGAGAAGAGGAACAAAATGAGAAAAGAGATAAAAGCTAGTTTTATTGCGTGGGGAAAATAAGGTACAAAGAAATAAAACAAAATACATTGGATTCCTATAAAACATTATAGCCACTTGTTCAATCCACATCCTCAATGTGAGATCTGTCCTTGAGATCAGAAGAGGATTCGGGTGGGGTGGATGCAAGTGAAGGCATAGGAACACCAGAGATGATCACAGGAGGCTGAGCCACTGACACTATGTCTAGCCTATACTGAGGTGTTCTTTGAGTGATCATCGGTGTGAGGCTTAGAATTTCTTGAGCAGGGGTCATCTAAACGAGAGAAGCAGTAGAGGTAGGTAAGGCTGGAGGTATAATCACTTGACTAGCATCAACATCCAGAAAAGGCAGCAAAAAATTTATGAAATCCATAATTATTCCTCCTCCTCTCTCCATAGAAGATATGAAGTCATCCTTATTCTCTATAAATTTATCCAACACTGGAGTCAATTACCTTAGCTTTCTAACTTGTTCTTTGAAGGCTTGACTGACAGGAGGCATCTTCATATTTTCTGTCAGATGCTTTAAGTGGCTGGTCATTTGGTTCTTTGTGTAAATCTTTTGGAAATAGGATTCCACTTTATCTTTCACTTCTTTCTGAGAAGAAAAATATTCTCTCATATATTCTTGGACTATCTTCATTATTTCTCAAGATGAATCTCTAGTATAAAGCACAAATTTTCTCAGTTCAGACGAGTCCAGAGAGCCACTGGTTGAATCTGAACAAAGCTCCTCCTTCATCATAGGTCGAATTTGATTCAAATCTACTAAAGGTTTAGATGCAACAGAACCAATAGATAAGGTTACTGTTTCCTTGAAGTTCTTGGTAAACCCACTGAGAAGATTTTGAACTTGGGAATCCTGGGTTTTAACATGACCTTTAAAGGATGTTTTAAAACCTTCGAACACTGAAACCGCCTGACTTACAACACTTTTGGCATAGGCTAATTCCTTGTCTGATTGAGATTTTGAACACATGTAAGATTCCAAATAGATAACCAATTTCTTTAAAGCTTAGAGATCTGCTTCCAGTCCAGATATTTTAGTTTGGCAGTCTTTAACTTCTTCCAATAGTTCTATCATAAAGGAAGACAAATTACAACTGAGAGAGTGTTCAAAAGATATTTCCAACATACTCATCTCTTAAGCAAAACAGTGATTTGTCTCAGCAACTAAGGTATTAAAAGATTCTTTCATCTCATCCTTTAAGGATTCAAGGTCAGCCTTGGTGATCATATCAGCAGGAAAAACTGCAATAGGTACTCTTTCAGAAGCTAAACTGACCACTGAGTCAGTCATGATCGATTGAATTGATGATAATAGAGAAACTTCCATCTTCATTACCTCTTCCATAAAATTTTCCTTAAGATTTTTCTTCAAAGTATCTAGGTCACGCATTCTGACCACATATTCAGGTAACAACTCAGTCTCAACATCATAAATAATTTTTGGTATATTTAGAGATTCTTCATTCTCAGAATCAGGATAGTCTAAACCACATATTATAAAACCTGGGTCTTCTACCCAGTACTCAATATCAATAGCCACTGTAACACTTCCAAACTTGGTTTGATGCTCCTCCTCAACCGGTGCATCCTCATATAAAACAACAACATTCTCAATAGGTCTTCCTTTTTTAAGATAATCTTCTACTGTCAATTCTTTCTCTACAATAGCTGGAGGTTCTTCCAAAATTGGCAAGGGTATGTCAACTTCATTTTCATCCTTAGCAGGCACTAAATACTGTCCAATCACTGGACTAAGGCTCAAATTAGCTGACAGAGATGCTTAACTTTCATGAACATCTTCTTCATTCTCTACAGCAGCCACTTCAACATACTCTAAAGTAGCTTCTTCCCTATATGATTTATGTTGATCTGGATTTTCAGGATTTGGGCTAGGATTTAAGTCAGGGTCTCCTCCTTCATCAGTAGAGGACTCTTCCTCTTCTGAATCAACACTGTATTCTAGCTCCTCTTCATCAGATCCCAAACCAAGATCCCTCACATCCTTCGGTCTTAAAGGATAATCCACATGATTGAACTTATCATACACCTTCTTTTCATCTGTGACCCATCCTTCTCTCCATGGTTTCGAATTTATTATCATGTATTTGCAGATAGTAATGGTGTCACAGAAATTTTTCCTTGCTACCACTGTCTCATCTTAAGACTCAGCTATTCCTTTCACTTTGATCATTACTGAGATAACTTTGGCAAAGAACAAGGCATTAGTTTTTGACTTGGGCCTAATAATATCCTCCATTTGATTCATCAACAATATTCATATATTCACCTTGAATCCATGTCTCAAAAGATTCAAGAGATAGATATCCTGATATCTTAAATTTTCAAAGTCTCCTCTCCTTGGTATTAAGACAAGCTAAACAAACATGAACAGCAATCTGTTCTCTCCATCCATTTCAGTAGCTACTACTTGTCTTTTATTTCCATCACTAGTATGCTCTTTAAAAGAAGTATCATAGTCAAAAATATCACTTGTAGGTGGTATAGATCTCATGACATATCCAGATACACCTTTATGTGGAAGTTTCAGACATTTACCCATTCATTCGATGAAAAGGACAACTCCTTTCCATTCACAAACAGATTTACTTAGTTCTCATATTCAGATTTCTCGAAACTTAAATAGTCATAAAACTATTTCACTTGCTTAGGATAGTAGGGAACATTGTTGTTAAAAAAAAAATCTACCCATTTTGGATCTTTCAGCACTTGGAGCACTAACGATTTACTTGCCAGCAGCCATTCCACACACAGCTCTTTTTTATCGCAATAAATCTATTCTGCAAGTGAGGATTTACTGGTCGTCTTCCTGATCTTGTCCTGCTATCACTGCCACTTGCTTATGGCTCGGACATATGCTTGTTTGCCTTAGACTCATCGGAAACATCTCTAACAGAAGGGAGTTTGGTTTTTCCCATCTCGGATTCAAGGGATTTAGGGTTCTCGAAAGATTCAGGAGTTAAGGTTTGAGGGTAAAGGGTTTGAGGCTCAGTGGATTGAGAAGTATCTCAGACTTTGTTTTTATCATTTAGGAATCATAAAATAAATAAATAAAATAAGATAAAGTAAAAATTATTCATATTTTTGAAGCAGACAGAATTTTAAAACAACACACTCATCGGTAGCGGTGAGGATTTATATTTGTGTGGATTTACATCAGTGAGGATTTACATTGGTGTTGATTTTCATCGGTGAGGATTTATCAGTGAGGATTTACATTGGTGGGGATTTATCGGTGTGGTAGCTACCGATCAAGGATAATCATTCCCAACTCATGTCTAATGTAACTTAACCTATCCGAACTCAAAGGCTTGGTGAAAATGTCACCTAATTGATGTTTAGTACCTATAAAATCAAGAATAATATCACCCTTTTGTTAATGATCTCTCAAAAAATGGTGTCTTACATCAATGTGTTTGGTCCTAGAGTGAGATACAGGGTTCTTCGAGATGTTTATTGCACTAGTGTTGTCATAATTAATTGATACACACTTAAAATCATGTCAATAGTCCAAGTGAGTGTGTTTCATCCACAGAATTTGTTCACAGCAACTACCTGCAGCTATGTACTCTGCTTTGGTAGTGGGCAAATCTAAAGAATTATGCTTCCTCCTACACAAAGATACTAAGGATTTTCCCAATAAATGACATGTTCCTGATGTGATTTTTCTATCCAACTTGCAACCAGCAAAGTTAGCATCTGAATAACTTATTAACTCAATGGATTTTCCATTTGGGTAAAACAAACCTAAGTTTATAGTGTGTTTAAGATACTTAATAATTCTTTTAATAGCAATCAAATGAGATTCTTTTGGATTAGCTTGAAATCTTTCACACATACACAAACTAAACATAATATCTGGTCGACTATCAGTAAGGTAATGTAAGCTTCCAATCATACCTCTATAATTGGATTGATCTACTAGTTTCCCAGTTTCATCGGTATACAATTTATAGACTGTACTCATAGAAGTTTCACTTTCCTTAATACAATCTAAACCAAAACGTTTTAAAATATCCTTTATATATTTACTTTTATTCAAAATAATACAATTTTAATTTTTAAAAACATGAAATCGAAGAAAATATTTGAGTTCTCCCATTAAACTCATTTAAAATTCATTTTGCATACTCTTTGAAAAATCAGTACATAAGGAGTGTTTAGAATATCCAAAAATAATATCATCAACATATATTTGTACTACTAAAAAATCTTTAGAAATTTTTTTAATAAAGTGAGTTGGATCAGCAATCCCTTTAGTAAAACTTTTTAAAATAAGAAAATTACTAAGTCTATCATACCAAGCTCTTGGAACTTTTTTTAAACCATATAAAGCTTTTGAAATATTAAAGAGTTGATTTGGAAAATGAGAATTAGTAAATCCAGGTGGCTATTCAACAAAAAAATCTTCAATTATAAATCCATTTAGAATATCACTTTTACCATCCATTTTTTATAACTTGAAATTTAGATGAGCAGCATAGGCAAGTAGAATTCTAATATCTTCTAATATGGTTATAGGTGCAAAAGTTTCCTCATAGTCTATACCCTCCTCTTAACTATATCCTTGTGAAACTAGCCTAGATTTGTTTCTAACTATGTTTCATGACTTATCAAATTTTTTTCTAAAAACCCATTTAGTGCCTATTGTCAAAGTGTCCTTGGGTCTGTCAACTAATTCCCAGAATTTGTTTCTTTCAAATTGATTTAACTCTTCTTCCATATCCATTACCCAAAATTCATCATTGATTGCATCATTGACATTTTTAGGTTCTAGCTATGATAGAAAAGCTTGAGGTTCAACCTGGTTTCTTAGAGAAGCTCTAGTTTGTGTCCCTCTATCGAGATTACCAACAATATCATCTAAATGATGATTCTTTAGAATCTTTTTTGATCTAGTACATTTCTAAGTTCGGGTTCTATAGAAGAAGATTCTGGAATATGTCCAGAACTGGATGCTTTTACAGCAGGTTCTTTAAATTTATCATTAAGGTCCAGAATACTCAAATCTTCTTCAATATTTTCTAGAGAGGTTTTAGGCTCATGTGGATCGGTTTCATCAAAATTTATGTGAACAAATTCATCCAAACATTTGGTTCTTTTATTAAAGACAGTATTGGATTTTCTAGTTAAATAATAACAAATAAAAATTCCTTCATCACTTTTAGATGAAAATTTGTCAAGATTATCTTTTGTATTAAGAATAAAATCTTTTCAGTCAAACACTCTAAAGTAACTAACTTTAGGTTTTCTATTATTCCATAACACGTATGGGTTCTTCTTAAGAACTGGTCTAATTAAGACTCTATTAATAGTATAGAAAGTTGTATACACAGCTTCAGTCAAAAAATAAATAGGCAGGTCATACTCGTTAAGCATGGTTCTAGCTATTTCCTAAAGCGTTCTATTTCTTCTTTCTACTTCACCATTTTGCTGAGGTGCCCTAAGGGAAGAAAAGTTGTGACTATATCCATTTTGTGAGAAATAAGATTCAAACACATGATTTTCAAACACACATCCATGATCACTTCTCAGAGTTTTAATCATAATTCCACTATGATTTTCTACAGATTTGGAGTATTTGATAAAGTAAGAACAAGATTCACTTTTATGAGCTAAGAAGTATACCCAAGTATATCTAGAAAAGTCATCTACTATGACATAGACATAGTGCTTCCCATTTAAACTAGAAACTCTATAAGGTACAAACAAGTCCATGTTAACTAACTTAAAAGGTTGAGAAGTTGACACTTATTTCATGAATTTAAAAGAAACATTATATTGCTTTCCCTTTTGACCGGGAGTACAAACTTTGTCATTTGGGAATTCAAGTCTTGGTAGTTCTCTAACGAAGTTCATCCTAGTCCATTTTCTATGTGAATAGATGTTTCAGTGTCCTAATATTTTGTTCCAAAGCCAAGACACTTAATAAAAAGCATTTAAACAAGTAACATTTTTCTTAGCTAAAGAATTCAGATCCACAGCATAAAAATTTTCATTTCATAAAGCAAAAAATAGTAAAACATTTTTATAGTTAAAAACATTACTAGAATCATTTTCAAACCTAACATTAAAACCATCATCACATAATTGAGAAATACTTAACAGGTTATACTTAAGTCCCTCAACAAATAAAACTTTAGAAATTAAAACTGAATCAGTGTTACCAATCTGGCCTATGCCGATGATTTTTTCTTTATAATTATCACGAAAGGTGACATGGCCTCCATCAACTATTATTAAGAGTTTGAAGCACGAATAGTCTCCAGACATGTGCCTTTAACATCCACATTCCAACTACCATACCTTTTTGTAAGAACTCTTTAAGCAGGTTTCCTATAAAACAGATTTAAACAAAAAATGATTTTGGTACCCAGATCTTCTTGGATCTAGAAAGGTTATCAATCAAAGATTTAGGTACCCATATTTGTCTAATGGGTTTCATATAATTTACAGAATCAATAGATTTTGAAAGATAAAATTTATTTGATCTATAACCATATAAATAACTAGTTGATGCATAGGAATTTCCAGAACTGGAATAAGAAGAATTTTGTCCTGAATTAGGAATAAATCAAGTTTTAGTGAACTGTCTCTGTCCAGGTTGGTATCCCAAACCAGTAGTGGACTTTGGTGAAACTTGTTTGCCTATCATTTGAGTAAGTGTATATTATCCTTCTGTGAACTTTTTTAATTCCTTTCTAAGTTTCTAATTAGACAATTTTAATTCAGTATTTTCCTTTAATAGTTGAGCATTATTTTTTTTATATATCAAAGGGAGATTTAACATTGACAGTGAGAGCATGTTGTTTCTTCAGTGACTTATGTTTATCCTTAAGTTCATTACATGTTTCTTCCAGCATATTACAATATTCAAACAATTCATCCTTAGACATATTTTAATCATTGTCTGAAATACTATTATTTTTAGAATAATAATCATTCAGCATATGGGAAACAGGTACCTCAGAGGTATTAGTCATGAATCACATGTTGGCATGATTATTTTCAGAATCAGAAACTTCAAATTCACATGTGTTGTCCTCCAAAGCACTCCAAGTATCTTTCATGGCATTCTTGTACTTCTTGTCTGTATAATAATGTTTCTTTTTTAATTTTAATTTTGGATAGTCATCCTTGATGTGTCTTTTCCTCTTACACTCCTAGCAGACTATATCATCTTCCTTATCAAATTTCTTCCAATCCCAATTCCAATGACCCTTGTTGTCATACTTTCCTTTATAGTTATATTTTCTAAAGAAATTCTTCTTCCTATAAAAATTATTGGATATACAGGCTATTTGGGCCATTTGAGCATCACTGTCTGAATCAGAATCTTCACTGGTTGAACTTTCAGTAGGTGCATGCATTTTCTCCTTGTCTTTTCCCTTTGAAGCAGTAGACTTGCATGCCACCGATTTTCTCTTGGGTTCATCATCTTCCTCTTTATTTACCTTAAGTTCTTCCTCATACATCATTAATTTACCAATAAGCTCTTTTATAGGGAGATCTCCAATGTCACATGATTTTCTGATTGAAATAGAAGTTCCCCTCCATCGATCTGGTAGACATCTCAATATTCTCATGATTTGTTCCATTGCGGGAACAACCTTTCCAAATGAGCTCATAGTATTAACAATGTCATTGAACATGAGATACATGTCAGAAATAGGTTCATCAGTCTTCATTTTAAATATATCATATTTAATAGTATAATTATTTAATCTCATTTCATTAACATTGGTTTTTCCTTCATGAAAACACCAAATATATCCCATATTTCATAAGCAGTATTGCAAGAAAATATTCTATTAAATTATTCATCTCCTAGAGCACAGTACAGGGCATTCATAACTTTACAATTATTATTGTAAGCAGTCTTGGTAGGTTCATCCCAAGTTTTTCTTTCAGTTTTTGCAATTTTATATTGAGATTCTATAGGAGTCTAGATATCAAAACCCATACAATCTAGATGAATTTTCATTTTCAGTTTCCACTAGGCATAATTTGTACCATTGAAGAAAGGTGGTCGGTTAGTAGCAGCACCATCTATTCTATTGTCCATAACTAGATTTTATAAAATAGTTGTAAAGAGATAAAGTTTAGAAGTAATAAAAATTTAAGATCTTTAACGATGCAACTAAAATCACAGTTGAAAATCATAATGTTTTGAAAATATTTATTAATAAAAACAACCTTTGATACTAAATTTTGGTCAGAGTGGACACCCAAGAGGGGGGTGAACTGAGTTCCAATTAAAATTTAGATTAAAAAAATTTCTCTTATAATCCCCCAATTTAAAATAAAATTTAAACTGTAGTGAATCTATACAGAGTGTAAATGTTCAAATCAGTTTCTCAAAAATTTATTAGGTCTCAGTTTAACATAATCTAAAGATTATATCAACTTTTGAAACTAACTTACTGATTTACAATAAGTATAAACACTTGTTAATTTAACTATCAAAGTATCCTTGAAATAATTTTGTATTTCAAAGTAATAGAAGCGAAATATGAAAAATATATATATTATACTTATGAAATAAACTAAAATGCACAGCAAAGGTAACCAAGAGGTTCAGTCTCAAGCCGAGACTTAGTCCTCTCAAACAATTTATATAAATTGATCCACACCCTGGATCGGGGTAAACAATAGGGAACACACTGTCCATGTACAATGACCTCTACCACAGTTCTACGTGGGAAAACAAACAATAGATCACAGCAGTTCAGGTCTTAGTCAACCTCTACCACTATCCACAGTGGTAAATAGAGAGTTATAGAGTTTGAGTGAGGATTTAAGAATCCTCCAGTTTACCTCAGGAGACAGTGTGTGTGTAAAATAAAAAGGGTACACACACTTCTATAAAAGTAAATAAAAGAATCACTAAAGTAAGTGAGAATGAGTTTAGAAGAGCTTTAGTGATTGGCAGTGAAGCTCTGGACTCATTTGGTTGGTCAGACAAGCTTCTAGGTCCTTCTCTGGTTTCTGTTCATAAAACAGAGTTCCATTTTCTTCATTGTTCCAGGTACAGCTTATCATCTTGAGTGTATGAAGTGTTTGTTGTAGTTATTCACTCAAGATTCAGCTTGTGGTTTCCTTCAAAAGATTGACTTCATGTATATCCAGGATTCTTGGAGTATGGATGTAGCCTTGTGTGAATGCACCACGTTTGAATGTTGTTGTTCCTTTTTCTTTTTCACCTTCTTGTGCCTTCTTAGTTCCTTGGTTCTCTATGTTTCATTGCATCGACACCCCTTCAGCTAGGTGTTTATCTTCCTTTTTATAGCTTTTAGCTCTGGAAAAAAGAAATGATCACCTTTTTCATGGGTACTAGGTACGGTTCCTTGACATGGAAACTGAATTCAATAAATAACATTAACTGCATTAAAAACATAAAATGTAACCGTTAGCTTAATAAATAAATAATATTGAAATAATAGAGTTTGAATGGTTGGTCAATCATTATTTTCCTATTGGTAGATGTGTACGGTGGTCTTTGGGTAATAGGGACTTCCATCGGTAGCTCTTTGAACATGTATCAGTAGCTCTATATATCGGTGACTTCATTCTATCGGTAGCTCTTGTTATCTGTAACTCTTAATCTATCGGTAGCTCTTGGGATATTGGTATCTTGATGTATCGGTGACTCTGTAATTGTATCGGTAGACTATGTCAGTCAATTCATATTAGTTGCTGGTCTGTGTATCAGTAGGCCAGTCGAGAGCTCATATCGGTAGACTTACTCTATCAGCAGACTTCTATCGGTAACTGACTGTGAACTGGTTTTATTGGTAGAATTCTTCATATCGGTAGCTCTGTACATATCAACGATCAAGTGTATACTAGAAGACTTAAGCATACTGGTAGACCTATTCTATCAGTATCTCAGTTTATGTCGGTAGCTCTGTACATATCAGTAGCCTTAGATTATCGGTGACTCTGTCTATCAGTAAACTAAGTCTATCGGTAGACTGAGTACCGGTAGCTCTTTATCAGTAGCTATATGCAGATTAGTGAAACAATTATCTGTTTTATGAAAAACACATCCAATTGAATAAGAATTAATTTATAACTTATATGAACATAGATAACCATTTATTAACGTATCTCAATGATTATTTTAAAATTATTATCATCTTGATAACATAATATCATATATTGAGAGAATTTGAAAATAGATAAACATTAATTGGGATTATCAAGACATATTAAAGCATAATTGGGATTATCATAACATATGAAAGCATAATTGGGATTATCAAAATAGGTGAGGTCAACAATATATAATATTAATATTTAACTAATAATTAATATAACACCTTATGTTTTTTTAAAATTTTAACAAAACAATCCCATTATGGATTTTATCTATTAAAATTTTACTCAAAACTCTCATTGAATGTACCAAGAACAGAATAAATCATTATGGGAGTAATATTAAATAAATTAAAATATTATATATATATATATATATATATATATATTTAACTCATTAACATGAAATTGTGATCGTGACCATCATACCAAAAATACAACGAATAGTTGTATCTACTAATAACCAATAATCAAGTCAAACATAAAATATTTAATAACTTAGTAATAATACATATACAATACTAATATAAAAGGTAATATACATGAATAATGTTTCAAAAATGATTACTATTATGGTTATGTTTATCCTAAAGTATTTTTTAGTACATAGGAGCAAAGATAAATACTAGGTTAGGGTTTTGGTTCACTTAAGATACTTTCATTGAGTCACACACTCTCTTATATGGGTTTTTTATAATAACATTGGCTTATTTCACACTATTAATTGTACATATTATATTATTTAAATATTTTTAGGGATTTTAATTAATTTATAATAACCTCGTTTTCATATTATTCCTACATTATAAGATATGATGTTTGTAAGGTTTTCTTTGTCTCACTTGTCATTCATCGTTACATGATTCATATTATATGACAATTATAATTAAAATAATTTTCTTACCTCCTCATGGAAATATATTATCATAGTTTTTATATGATCATACTAAAATAAAATTTTATTATATTTCATCTATTTTATTATATTTTCATGAATAATTTACAAAAGTTATAAGGGTTTTCTTAACTCTAACACCTTTTTTTGGTGTCAAAATATTTCCTTTTTTACTATGTACATTAAGTTTTAAGATATTATGCCCATTCCATTTGAAATATTTTATTTTTTTTTCCTTCTTATGTAAATTGAAATTTTATTTTAGCTTATTTTATTTGGATTTATTACTTCCAAACATTGTGGAATTATTATGAATAATTCACATCTACTATATTTTCCCCTTTACCAGCATTTACATATTCCTTCTCAGAATTTGTTTTCCTTAATTTTCTTCACAATAAAAATATATATTATCATTTTTACCATTTATTTTTTTCATAAACTATATTCAAAATTTTATTTTATAAATCTTTCATTAATTTATGTTTCCTTAAAAGTACATAATGTTTTAAAAAAAATTGTTTCTTTAAACAATCAGATATTTTGTTTCTTTAACTGTGTATTTCATGTAGTTTACCTGTATGTTTTCATAAAGGATTATTTATTCAGACATATTTTCAAAATAATGTTTTCTAAATCTAACTTTCTAATTTCTATAAAATTATTTTGAATGTAGATTATAACTTGTTTTTTTAATAACATTACAAAACATAAAGAAAACTCATTCCCTGAATTTGATTCATTTTTAATCTATTTTTTAGAAAGGTTCCTTTTAATTAAAGTATATATAGTTTCCATAAGACAAAATTTAACACCCCAATATTTCATAGTACGTTACCTCATTAAAGTAATTCAATAGCTTGCGTTATACGCAACACCGAGTTCGAGTGCACCACAACTTAACAAACTAGCCGTTCAAAAACCAGTTATTAATAGTATTAATATAATTTTGAATCTTATATACTCTATATAATATTAACATCCATATTATGTGTTTCTTAGACATAATATAATAACTAATTCATTTTTTCAGAGAAAATAAGTATTTTTCAAAAAATGCCATTTTACCTCATTTTTTTGGAGAACCTTTTTTAAAACCAATATTTGACACTTTTATAAATTCAATTTAATTAAATTAAATTCTTCTTTATAATAGAGACATAAAAATTTAGTCTGGATAATTTTTTGGAACATTTCTGATAACTTTCATATTTTGGCGAATAGTGAAAAATACTACGTTGTAATTGAAAACAAGTTTTTTAATCGAAATAATTTATGGTGTTAAATTATGTATTTAAAAAGTTTTGAAGTATAATTACGTTATATTATTATAATTTTATACAATTAAGTCATTATAATTAATTTCACATTTAAATTTGACATAAACACATGTCAATCCTTTGATAGTTTTTACTTTTTAAAAACCTGTTTTTTGTATTAAAAATGGAAATTAATTTTAAATTAATAAATTCAACTTCTATGGATTTAATTTGGTTAAATAGACTTCATTTTTGAATTTAGAATATCAAATTTAACTTAGGGTAATGTTTTGGTATTTTTCTGAAAACGTTCAATTTTTTATAAATAGTGAAAAATAATGTATTATTATTTTAAACCCACTTTTTCTTTAAATAATTAGTTATTTTATTTTAATTTTATTTAGGTAAAATAGATACCTAATACCTATACATGTTAAATGTAATTTATTGGAGTCATTTTATAATAAATTTTGATATATAAAATTTTATCGAACTTTTTATCATCTTTTAGTCACCTCCTAGGAGCATTTTCAAATTTGCATAAAACTTAATTTTACCACTTCTGTGAGTTGAATTTAAAAAATCCAAGAGACAGGTTAATATCAGTAATTAAAATGTGGTTTAATAAGATGAAAATAATTTTTGGGGAATAGTAACTTTTTACATTTATTTACCACGATTAAAAATAAATAGGGTAATTGAGGGTAAAAATGATATTATAATTACCCTAACACATGTCCTAATTCAATTGGATCAGTGTAATTCAATGAAAAAAAAACCTTAAGAATACAATATTACCCCTTTGGTCCACTTGGATTATATTTGGACATTTATTATTATTTTATTTAAAGAAGAGTTAAAAGAGTTAAATTCAATGTTTAATAATTAAACCATTTGAAATATAGGGTTATACATAAGATAAATTTGACTATAAATGTTAAATAGAAATATTAAAAAATTTCCTACATTATGGTATTTTATTTATAATTTTTTTACATTAAATAATTTAATATATTTATGACACAATGATGATGTAGTAATTACCTTATTAATGAAAGATTAAAATAATTGATATTATAAATATCCAAATAAATGTAATTAGATTATTTTGATGGATTACACTAATTTTATAGGTTAATATGACCTGTTAGGATTGATTAAATAATTTTTGTTTGAAGTAATCATTCTGCTATGATTGTAACAAAAAACAAATACTAAATAGTGTCAAAATTGACATAATTGAGTTTTTAAAACAAATATTATATTATTACTTAGTATAATATTCCTAAAAATCTAAGGTTTGTCCAAAGGACTTATATAAGGTTATATATATTATTAATGAACTACATGGAATTTTTCTGTCTTGTTATTGTAAGATTATAAACTATATAATACAACAATACAAAGAGACATGGTAAATGGAAAAATATTTATCTAAGAGTAAAATCTAAAAGATAAGGTTAATAAGATCACATAAACCTATCTAAAACCTATTGGTTGAAAGTTTTTAGACCCATACCTACCTTATCATGTGAATAATTCATTTTTGATCCATTAGAAACCGAAAATGATTTTATTATAAAAAAATACATCAATATTTTCCTAAAGTGTGCCTCACCTCTCTTATAAAAGGGCACTTCCCCTTCTCTTAATTTCACACCTCCAAAGCCTTTTGGATCGTCCAAACCCTACCCAAATAACCTCCCAACATTACTTTATTAATACTAGAGTCTTTCCTTTGGACATAAATCCAACCAAGGGAGCCCTTTTGATCAACTCAAAAGGAAACACCCGAAGAAGAGGTAATAATTTCACCACCCCTTTCAAGTTATTTTCTTCTTTCCACTTCCTATTTATTTGGTGTTTCCTTGCCAAAATACAAACTCTAGTACCTTCTACATACTATGATATTACTATAAATATGGTACAACCATATTCTTTATTCTATCCATCCTATAAATGACAAAGTCACCATACGTGCGTACATACGGCTTACTGTCTCCACGTCGTGGTGTTGTTTGTTATTCAAACACTTCATTATTTGGATGTGTATAATTATGAGTATAACTAATTTAAATAATAAATATAACATGTCAATTATTCTTTATATATGATATTCCATCAAATTACATACGGTTTCACCTTCAATATAATAATAATGTCGCTCGTGCGTACGGACGGATTACCGTCTCCACAACGCGATGCGATTCATTCCCACGTTCACCATTCAACAATGATTATAAAAATATATATTTTTAATAATTATGTAATATATGAAATAATAATGATACTGGATATATATATATATATACTTACATATATCATATTCACTTACTTCCGTTCAATATGATATGAAAACAAAAACAACGTTTATGTGTGCGTACAACCTATTGCCTCCATAAACGGTTCCATCCATTTTATATATACTTCTATTATAAATATTTATATTCTAATTATATATGATTTATAAATAAATTTTTATAATCTTAATGTATTTAAATCATGATCTAAATGATACGATCGAGAATAAAAAGGTAAAACACATACGATAAAGAAAGCGATTGTTACCCAAAATGTTAATTGAAAATGGAAATAATTATTAAATGGGTAGTATAAAGTCATAAAGTAATCATTTATGATATAACAAATATAAATATGGTTCTGGTTTAATTTAATAACATACTATTTTCATTATACTGGAGGTTAAACGTACCCTTGACAAATTAGTATGGGGAAATTTTATTCAAAAATGTATTTAAATTTATTGCTTTCTAAATTGATTGACTATTAAATGTTTTCATGTAAAAGGGATACTTCTCTCAAAGAGTTTACAAATAATTTTCATCAATGTCAAAATCATTTTATGGATTTTATACTTGTCTGAAGTTGATTTATTATAATAAAAATCTTTCATATTGTATTGAAGGTTTTGTGACATGATTGACTATGGATGTGTTATTTTATACCATTCATGGTTTGTGGATAAAGTATTGACATTTCGTATTCTAGTTTTAATATGAATGTTATGGTAGGTTTCAACATTTTCATATGAGGAATATATTGAACATAGTAAGTGATGGGAGAAGCCTGCTATGGCTCCTCAATGCATCAGTAGGTCTCATTGGACAATTAGATGTGGAATTGGTCGAGGCCTTTCCCAATTTCTTATATGGTTTGGGTCGAGGCCTTAATCATTTTTATTGGTCTTGAATGAGGCCTTAAAAAAATGTTTCAGAATTTCTGGAATTATACATTCCCTCATTAAGAAAATAATATTGATTGTTCAAGTGGTTATTCGACTAGTATAATACATATGACTTTGTTTTATTATGGCATTATTTACTCAAATCATATTTCTTCCATAAAGTGTTCATGTTTATTATTTGTAAAGGCATGCATTTTTAATTATTCACCATGCCTATTGATTATGTTATCTTCTGATAAATTTTTTACCATTACTGAGCATCTGAGCTCACCCCTTATGCTTTATTTTCCCAGGATTTCAAAGAAATGTATTATGATTGATATGCAGGGTTATGCTAAAAGGGAATAATGGAGTTCTCAGAAAACTATATATGCTAAATTTTATGTATGAAATTTTAATGTGAAGTTTATGTGGGTAATCTACTTCCAAGACTACTAAACTGATCAGTCTTTCGGGACATGATTTCCTTGTATCATGGAAATTTTATGTAATAATGCACCGACTCTAGGTAAATGGGGTTCGGGTGTTACAGTAGGTATTAGAGGAAGTTTAGAAATATCCTTGGAAAATAGATTTAGGAAAACTCTAATTAGAGAACATTATCCTAAGATATACTTTTAGGGTTATTATAGAAGAACATCCTAGAATTTTGGAAACATAGAGATTTTTTGAACATTCCAAGAAATACAACCATGTCTGGATACGATCAGGTAGAGGCGGCTCTGGAAAAGATGTATTTAGGGTAAAAACCTAAATACACCACTATGAGAAAGACTCAAACAGGAACTGGTGCATGGCAACGGGCCTTGCTGAACTCATGGTTATGACCCTCTCGGGGGATATGCTTAGGATAATTCACATTTTTATTACAAGACATTATGAATGATTTAGGAGTAAATACTTCCTCAAGGAAAACATGTTATGATTATATATTAAATGAATAATCATTTCAATTTACGTTAGGTATTTTACAAGTTTGTAATTATGCATTTTGATTCATAAACTAACCTTGTGTATTCCATTGTTTAAAAATGGAACCAAGTAGAAGGAATAATAATTCCAGCAATACTCATGATCAAAAGATTAAGAAGGATCATATCTTTCATGGTATTCAGCCAATATTTAAATTGGAAATAGTCTCCCATTTAGTCTCATCATATGAAGAAATAGTATCATGTGTTAATAAGATATATAAATAATTACCTGAGTCCTATGGCTTTGAAATGATGCATGAGAAGAAAAGGATGGAAGAGAGAAAGACGGATAAAGGGAAGATGGGAAAGAAGGATTTTTTTCATATGTGATAACTGTGGAAAGAATCACCTTGGTAAATGCTTGGAGGGAAAGGGGGTTTGTTATAAGTGTGGAGAAAAAGGACACAAAGTAAGTGAATGAAAGGGTAAGAAAATGGATTCAAATGTACAATGTTTCATCTGCAAGGAGTTGGGACACAACGCGAATCAATTTCCAAATCATCCGAGTATGCCCCAAATGTTGCTATTGCATAATAATTAAGTTATGATACTACAAAAGATGAATAGGAATGATTAAAGTTCTTATGTTGTAAAAGTATTGTGTCATTTGAGTATTATAATAATGATGTATATGTTATAAAAATTATAATTTATATAATGATTGTACTGCAGTACTATTTAATTAAGGACTTGAGATTGAGTGCAACGAAGAAAAGTGACTCAATAGTAGGATAAATTTTTTGAAAATATATGGTTGATAGAAAGATAAACCATAATATGGTTTTGATATTCAGGTAGTGATTTTGGAATAATATATGATTTATTTGGATAAATTATATTGGATATTCTTGACTACCTTGAAACTGATTAATGATTTGTATATTCCATCAATGTAAGAGTTTGCAACATATTTGGATAGAAGGAGTATATCCAGTATTTTATAAGGAATAAGGGAGCATGAATGTAATAAATAAGGTTTTATTTTAATTAAGGGTGTTATATTGTTTTAAAATAATACATGATGAAGGTATTCACATGTAATTACATGGAAAAAAGGATCTTCATCGTGATTAGATTCCTTAAAAATTTTGGACTCTGAGTTTGAACCGAAGTATTTTGGATAAGTCAAAAGGCTGGAATAGACTAAGTTTTAAATTGTATAATAAGGTTAAGGTTAAATCATTTCTTGAGATTATTTTTGGTTTATCATAAAAAGGATAACCTAGAGGTTAGGCGATAACCCGTCGCGTCCGGAAAGGCTGTGAGACTTGAACCCGCAACCGAAGGGTGACTAAGGTGCATCACCTACCACTAGCCTACATGATGTCTTGGTTTGTATAATTCAGTTTTTTTTAAAATATTCTAACAAATTTATTATAAGTTAATTTTTTTTGTAACCCTATACAATTAGGATAAAGAGAATATTTTTGAATTTTATTATCTTTTCCAGTGAATGATGAGTTTGTCGTAGGAATTAGTAGATGGATGAAACTCTAATTGTCAAGTATATTTTTTCCCTTATTCTATGAATAAATTAATTCTTAAAATTAATGGAAGGGATCTTAAAAAAAATGTGTTATACTAATATATTATGTTTTGTTAAACTAACGATATTTTAAATCATCGTAGATTGATGGCTTTGAGGACCTCAATTTTACACTTCTTTGTGCTTGATGCCCCCAATAACTCCCTATAAATATTTACATTTCTCTTCCAATTATGTGTATCTAATTGTCACCAATGTTCTCCCAATTGAGATCATAATTTGGTGGTGTCTTTTTTATTCTCTTTCCCTCTTATTAAGACTAAATTTTATTAACCCAGTTTCTGATGTGGGTTTTCCACAGAGGTATTTTTCTATTTTTAACCTTTTATTATAGAAGAAAAATTTCAAATTGAGAGGAAGAAATTTATTTAAGGACTGGAGAATGTAACACCCCAAGATTTCATAGTACGTTACCACAATAAAGTAATTCAATAGCTTGCGCAACATGCAACACTGAGTTCGAGCGCACCTGAAATTACCAAACTAGCCCTTTCAAAAAGCAGTTATGAATAGTATTATACAAATTTTGAAACTTATATACTATTTATAATTTTAGTATCTATATTATGTGTTTGTTAGACATAATATAAGAATAAATTCATTTTTTCATATAAAATAATTATTTTTCAAAAAATGTTATTTTATCACTTTTTAATGGTGAATTTTATTTAAAAACAATATTTGACACTTTTATATATTCAATTTAATGAAATTAAATATTTATTTAGAGTCAGGAAATAAAAATTTTGTTTGTATAATTTTTTTGTACTTTTCTGATAACTTTCATATTTTGACGAATAGTGAAAAATTCTATGATTAAATTGAAAAAAAACATTTTAATAAAAATAATTTATTGTGTAAAAATATGAATTTTAGTGGTTTGTAAATATAATTAGATTATATTTTTATCATTTAATAAAATTAAGCACATTATAACTAATTTTACATTTAAAATTGCCATAAACACATGTCAATCTTTTGATTGTTTTCACTTTTTTAAAACCCGCTTTTTGGTTTTGACAATGGGATTTAATTTTAAACTATTAAATGAAACTTCTATGTTTTTAATTTGATAAAATATACATAATTTTTTAATTCAGAATATCAAAATTATCTTAGGGTGAATATTTGGTATTTTTTTGAAAACTTTCAATTTTTGATGAATAGTGAAAAATAATGCGTTATTATTTAAAACCGACATTCTATTTAAATAATTAGTTATTTTATTTTAATTTATTTTAGGTCAAAATAGATACATAATACCCATATATGTTCAAAATAATTAATTAGAGTCATTTTATAATATTTTTTTATATATAAAAGTTTATCGAACTTTTTACCGTCTTTTACCCACCTCCTTTGAGAATTTTCAAATTTTCATAAAACGTAATTTTACTTATTTTGTGCATTGAATTTAAAAAATCCATAAGAAATTCTTAATATTAGTAAGTATAATGTTGTTCAATAAGATGAAAACAATTTCTTGTGAATAGTAACTTTTTACTTTTATTTAACACAATTAAAAGTAAATAGGGTAATTAAGGATAAAATGATAGTATAATTACCATTAAACATGTCCTAATTCTATTATATAAGTGTAATTCGACCGAAAAACCCTTAGAAATAAAATATGACACATTTTGGTCCACTTGGATTTGATTAGGACATTTATTATTATTTTATTTACAGTAGAGTTAAAAGAGTTAAATTCAAAGTTTAATAATAAAACCTTTTTTAATATAGGGTTATGCGTAAGATAAATTGACTATAATTATTAATTAAGAAAGAAAAAAGATATCCTACATGATGGTATTTTAATTTTAATTTTTCGACATTAAATTATTTAATTTATATATGATACAATGATGATGTAGTAATTTCCATATTAAAGAATGATTAAAATAATCAATATTATAAATATCTAAATTAATGTAATTTCAGTCTTTTGATGGATTCCAGTAATTTATTAGGTTAATGTGACATGTTAGGGGTGATTAAATAATTTTTTTCGAAGTAACCAAACTGTTATGATTTTCACAAAAACCAAATACTAAGTAGTGTCAAAATTGATATAATTGAGGTTTTAAAACAGATATTATATTTTTAATTGATATAATATTCCTAAAAATTTAAGGTTTAGAAAAGGTACATAGATAAGGTTATATATATTAATAACGAACCACATAGGGTACTTTTATCATTTTATAGTAATATTAGTAGCCATATAATATAAAAATACAAAGAGACATGGTAAATTTCAAACTATTTAACTAAGAGTTAAATCTAAACGATAAGGTTAATATGTTGACCTAAACCTATATAAAACAAATTTATTGAGAGATTGTCGACCCATCCCCACCTCATAATTTAAATATTTCATTTTTGATCCATTAGAATCCAAAAATTATTTTCTTATAAAATAATATTTCACGCTTTTCCTAAAGTGACCCCCACCTTTATTATAAAAGGGCACTTCCCCTTATCATAATTTCACACCACCAAATCCTTTTGGCTCAGCCAAAACCTACCCAAATATCCTCCCAACATTCCTAACTTAATCCTAGAGGCCTTCTTTTGGTCAGAAATCCAACCTATGGATCCCTTTTGATCAACCCAAAAGGAAAAACCCGAAAAGGTGGTAATAATTTCACCACCCTCTTTCAAATTATTTTCTTCTTCCACTTCCTCTTTATTTTTTGTTTCCATACAAAAATAACACCTCCAGTACCACCTATATACAGTGATTCTACTATAAATATGTTAGAACCATATTCGTTATTCTATCGATCCTATAAATGGAAAAGTCACCATAGGTGCGTACGTACGGCTTACCATCTCCACGTCGTGGTGTTGTTTGTTTTCCAAACACATCATTATCTGGATTGGTATAATAATGAGTATAACTAAAGTAGATAATAAATATAACATGCTACTAATTCTGTATATAATATATTCCATCCAATTACATATGATTTCAACATCAATATAATGATATTGTCGCTCATGTGTATGTATATATTACCGTCTCCACAACGCTATGAGATTCATTCCCATGTACACTATTCATCAAAGATTATAAAAATATATATTATTAATAAGTATTTAATATATGAAATAATAATGATATAGTAGATATATATATATATGTACTTACATATATCTTATTCACTTACTTCTGTTCAATACAATATGAAAACAGAAACAACGTTTATGCATACGTACAGCCTACCATCTCCATAAACGGTGCCTTCCATTTCATATATTCATTTATTATAAATATTTATATTCTAAATATATATGATATATAAATCAAGGTTTATATTCAGGATGTATTTAAATCTTCATCTAAATGATATGATCAAGAATAACAAGTTAAAACACATTCGATAATGAAATCGATTATTACCCAAAATGTTAATTTAACATGGAAATCATTATTAAATGGGTATTATAAAGTCATAAATGAATCATTTAGAATATAATAAATAGGAATATGATTCTGGTATAATTTAATAACATACTTTGGTCTTATACAGGAGGTTAAATGTACCCTTAACCAAAGGAAAGTGTAAGGTAAGGGTTAATTCCTCAATCTCATTATTATTCGAGATTGATTATGGGTATGTTTTTACAGGGAAATATTTATTATCCATATCCATTTTTCATAAAATATTTATCAAAGGGATTATTTTTAATATAATATTTTATTAAAAAGTCATTTTAGGTGTTTTAAATATTTATTCTTCTAAATCAATCTCATTAATGTCCATGTTTTCAAAATGGATTTTTAAAGATTAATTTATATAGAAATGAATGTTTTTTAAATGTTAATTCCTTTCAAATGTTTACAAGTGGTATGTGACACTTTGACTCAAAAATGTCTTTAAATGTATTCCTTTTTAAATTTTGTAACTTTTAAATGTTTTCATAAAAAATGGATACTTCTCTCAAAGAGTTTTACGAAACATTTTTATCTATGTTAACATCCTTGGATGGATCTTAAACTTGTTTGAAGTTGATTTATTTTGAAAAATATCTTCTATATTTTATTTAAGTTTTTGTGATATGTTTGACTATGGATGTGTTATTTTATACCATTCGTGGTTTGGGGATAAAGTAAAGACATTTCGTATGCTAGTTTTAAAATGAATTTTATGTTATGTTTCAACCATTTCATACGAGGAATGTATTCGACATAGAAAGTGATGGGTGGATCCCATTAAAGATCCTCGATGCATCGGTAGGTCTCATGAGACAATTAAACATGGAATTGGATGAGGCCTTTACCAAATCGATAGATTTTTTAGGCCGAGGCCTTAATTGTTTTTAGACATCTTGGCTGAGGCCTTGAAAAAATGTTTGAGAATCTATGGAATTATACATTCCCTCCTTATGAAAAAAAATATTGATGGTTCATGTGGTTATTCGACTAGTATAATACCCATGACTTTTTTTTATTATGGCATTATTTACTCAGATCATATTTCTACAATAATGTGTTTATGTTTGTTATTTGTAAAGACATGTTTTTTCAATTATTCACCATGCATATTGAATATATTATCTTCCGCTAAATTGTTTACCCTTATTGAGCATCTGAGATTAGCCCTTTCTTATGTTTTATTTTTCAAGGATTTAAAAGAAGGGTATTGTGATTGATATGTAGGGTTACGCAAAAATGGAATAGTGGTGTTATCAAAGAACTATCTATGATATATTTTATATCTGGAGTTGTAATGTAATGATGATATACGTAATCTATTTCTAAGGCTGCTAAACTGGTCAATCTTTTGGAACATGATTTCCTTGTATCAGGCCAATGTTATGTAATAATGCACCGACTCTGGGTAACTGGGGTCGGGGTGTTAGACAAAATCATTATATAAATACCCTTATATTTATGCAATTTATTAAAAATCATTTTATGAAAGTTATTATCTTTGTTTACATTATTTCAACATAGTATATAAGATAATTAATTACGTTCATAAATATTTTAAAATCCCTTATTTTCCTTTGAATAAATTTTCACCTTCGTCAATAAGATTTTATATTTCACCATATGAATGTGCCTTATGGTATATTTTCTCTCATTATACATTTTTTTCAAGTATCTTATATTCTCAATAGATCTATGGAATCATTATTAAAACTTTCATGTGTCAAAGGTGATATGTAAATAAAGAGACATTAAGATATTCCATCCACCACTACCATTTTCTAGCAATGTCACCATCAATACATTAAGATATCATATCGGTTAGTCCCTTTCCTTTATGAGTTCCCTATACTTATTTCTTCTGATTGAAGATTACTCACCTGGATAATGAATAAATTATTGACTTGGGAAATATATTTACTAACCATGTACTCTTTTATTATATACGGTAACCCTTGTAATGAAAACAACGACTGATACTCCAAGTATTGACATACCAATTATATTCATGTTACAATAAACATTCTTCCTCTAGATTCATGTTATTATTTGATGATATTTATATATATAATGATTTATTTTCAATGTTTTATCAAGCTATAACTATTTTTTGATTCATATTGAACAAACATGTATGGGATTCCATTATGTGATGAGTTGGACTATAATTATATATCCCTCAAATGCATTAGTAAAAGGTTTTTTTCATGAGATAACAATACAAGACTATATATTATACCCAATCCACAATGTTTATTTCAATAGGAAATAATCTCAATCCACAATGTGATTTTGGTCATGGAAGTGAGAATTGAAATAAGAAATTATTTTCTATACTTATTTTATAGTGAATCTATATTCTTATGTTTCCATGGATTATGATTATTGTGTTATGATTTTATGTTATTCAATCATGATTTTATATATTTTTATTTCACATTCATATATCTTGATTCATGATTATTACATAGTACTTCATAGTCACTTCCTTTGATATAATTTCTTAAGTAGGAATTTCCCACATAATCATGTTTTCTCAAAAGATTATGATCTAATCATATGTGTCTCAATCAAATGATTTGTGTCCTACAATCTAGTGTGATCAATCATTTATTATGTTTCCCATTTCCTTGGGAAATTATATACAAGATTATACTTATGAGTAAATCATGACTTGATTACTCTAGGTGAGATGATGAATAATTCATATACAATAATATGGATAAATAGATTATATCCAAAGATAAAAAACCATCGTTCATGGGATAGTTCTTTAATAATGAGATGATATGTACAATAATTTAAAATAGTGTATGTGTTTATTTTTGTAATCTTTATTTGTATCAGAGTATGTGTTTTAGGTTAATATTTTTGAACCAGATCTAGAAGTATGGTTAGAGGTGTGCTTTTAGAAGTGTTAGAATTCATTCCATGAGGAATGATATCTTGATATTTGTTTGAGCTTATTCATATCATAAAACAATTCCCTCAACTATAAAGATATTTTTAAAATGTAAATCATAATAAAGGATTAATAATGATAATAATATTGATATTTAAATAAAAATTAATTCAAAGCATAATTTTATAATTTTATATGGATTATTTCCAATGTCCCATGAATAAGTGAATTTTAAATTAAATTATCTAAAATTTACATTTTAAATTATTTGATAAATTGTTTTCCCAACAAAATAAAATTTGTTCAATTGATAATAGACTGAATATTAAATAAATATTTGATTACATTGAATATGAAGATTATTTTTTGTCAATTAATATATGTTAAATAATTTAAAAAAACTCTTCAAGATTATATAAAACCAGAATCTTGACCCTACCCATGGTATGTCCTAAAGGACATTCATGATCACAAAAGACTGTAAACTAGTGTCTAATCATTGATGAACTCCTTTGGGAATGATTTTCTCTTAATAAAATTAACTATCATTGATTTATTATTTCCATACTATTAAAACCAATACCCATAATATGCCTAAAAAGGCAAGTATAAGGATTAAGTTAAACATTTTACATTTATAATTGGATATAGAAATAACCAAAACTGGAAGGGGATTAACTAGATTAATAAAAACTCATTTTGACATGTGGGTGAACACACTACATTCCACCAATAACAACACTTGAAAAAAGATATGCTTATAAGAATAACCATCACCGCCTCCATGGAAGATGTTACCATTAACCAAGTACGATAAAATTATATCTACATACACCATAGGGTGTATATAGGTAGTAAGGTCACTTGCATAGTAGGATCCCACAAGATGATCCATGTATATCCATCATGATATTAATAAAAAATTTATTTAGAAAAAAAAATTAAATTTTAAAAGAATGATTTAACTATAAAAGAGTGATAAAAAATTCATGAATAAATTGAAATAGGGGAAACACAACATAAAAACCATGGGAAAACCTTCAAAATTTAGGGTTAATGGTGACCTAGGATCCTTATACTCTTTTTTCTCAATCATGCACATGAAGGTCGACCTCCTAATTGAGCCAACCAATCCATATCATCCATGTTTTGATAGATTAGTATCATAAACATACTATATATAGTGATTCATGTGTAGCATACCTATCCTAGTCTACTAACCTAGGATCCTAGGATTCACATGTTCTTTCCCCATTAATTAAACCATGAAATAAGCCACTTCTTTAAAAAAAAATCAATCAGAGTCCATTATATTCAAATTTTATCATGGTTTATCAACTTCAAAGACTTATACAGACCATCACTTTGTAAATCAACCACTTTCAAACCTAATATAATTTAAAATTAATTTTAGAAACAATAAAAGAACATTCAAATCATAATATAATATCCATGAAATAAACCACTTACCTTTTCCTTTGATATCACCACCAACAGGTTTGGAAAATATATGATTAATAAAGAAAGGATCCTAGGAAATATAAAACACCCCAAAACCATAATAATCCAAGCTAACATTTAACAATCACCTTTCTAAAAATATTTCGTTATTATGGGAGATAGATAGTGACTACCCATTTCATGCCTCATGTAGGCCCCAGGTTGGTGATTATCACCAAGGATATAGTAAACATGCAAATGGGATGTATTAATGTCTAATAGAAACATGAATTAGATGGAGTTAAGAAGGATTCCCCCGACAGTGCCTTCTCAAATACACACACACACACATATATATATATAATAAATCCCAACTGAAATATGAAATTTCATATAGTACTAAATAACTAAAAGTACCAAGATTGTAAAGACGACAGTAACCATGAATCTTAAATAGCTCCCACTAAACCATGAGATAGTAATATACATCCTTCTCACCAACCTGATCTAAATGACTAGAAAAACATTTTATATATGTAGGGTGAATAAAAAATTATACTCAATAGGTTCCTCCATCGATCCTCTCATTATAAATAAAATGAAATCATACTAATGAAGATTGAGTAATAGTGAAACTAAATAACCACCAAAAGAGGAAGGCTAAGTTACCAACCTCAATATGGCTATACCTCACTAATTAATGAAAACAAGTGATTATATAATCTAATAACAAAATATAAAGGTTACATCTATCTCTCTTCCCCTATAGTTTTCCCCTCATCCCCAACCTCACACATCCTGAGCATCTCTCTCCAATATTAAGTCAGCATGAAGACACCAGGGAAAGGAATCGAAACATTAAACTCATGTGTCACATAAGCACACTATCCCTTACACATATCCACATATAGTAACAAAGTAGTTTTTGGAATCTAACACATCTTGTATGACATATATCAATATTTAGGTATTATACCTCAATCCTTTATAGCCTATACACTATGTAAGTACCACAATCATTTATATCCTATATACATCATACCTATAATAATCCTTAGGATACAATATCTGGTAATACAATTTTGTAAAATAAACACAATCCATCACAACCCTCTACACACATATATGGGAAAATAGACCTCATTGAAAACTAGAACAAGTTACTACCAAGAGAAGAGAGTAGGCCTAGAGGGAGTAGTCATCCATCCATCTCCCAACTAAGATATTGGGGAAAACACCCTCAAAGATTTCACTTGGTTTTTGTTACCCTAAATGACATGGGTTTCATAGCATATGAAATCACAGAATATATATAATATAATATAGTTCACAACCACACTATTGAAATAACCTAGTCTTGTATAAAATAGCTTCTAATGTTACTTGGACTCCCATCTCACAATACTAAGATGAGATATCCTTCATTACAATAAGCATATAAAATATTTTCATTAATTAATTCCTTTAATTTTATCATTTTCATCATTAATAATTTCCTTATACATTAATTATCCATTAACATTATTTCCCATTACATTGAATTTAATTAATTATTATAGTAAATTCCATACCCTCTAAGAATAATCCAAAACAAGTCCATGATTTATCATGATGAAAATATTATAATCATCTTCAATCTAGAATCAACCAATTCCATGGGTTCAAAATTTGTTAATTGATTATTAGAATCTGTCCATATATAGGTGCTCTGGGAAAATCATCCTAAGCTACCAGTAATAGGGAACATGTAACCTATCACCTATATCTTCCTCTTATAGTAGGGAATAAATGTAGATAAAATAATGATCCCATCCATTGGGCATTAAACATATTCAAGTGAGCATACTGGCTCTCAACATCTCATAAAAGGTAATACTAGATTTAAACCATTTCATCTTCTATGATGTCATCCCCATCAACTATAAACATATACAAATGCATCTCTCCATCACTGGCATCAACTGGTGCTACATAATTCATGCCTCCCAACCCACATCTCACAACATCCATCCTAGGATCAATCATACCTGGCTCACAACACATTAGGGACTCCCCATCCCATATAAAATTTCATCTCTTAAAGATGATCTATACTATGATCATGACACATGGCTCATATTCAAATCACATTAAGAGGAATAAAAAAGAAGAAACTAATAAACCGGGCAACTTGACCCTCAAAAAGGGATTCAGAATTCTTAAGAAAATGGTAATATTGGGCCCTAGAAAACATCTTTATCCAAAAAAATGTTTCCTATACATATTGAATTAACTGGTCCATTTATTAACATGTTCCAACAATGGGAAACCTAATCCCTTAATCAATAATAGCTATCAAAATAAAAACACGATCTTAGAATTTATTCTAGTTCAACAACATATAGAAGTACCATTCTCAATTAACACGACATTTCATTTATTATCATCAATAATTACTATTCTTTACGTTAATAATTAAATTTCATTATCTCATGAAAAGTAATAAATTAAACATTCCTAAATTCATTAATTTGATTATCATCAAATTACAACCCCAACCAGATTCATTAAACATGCCACTTTATTCAATCACCAATTAAAGATCAATTAATTATTGTATTACATTATTTAACAAATTCCATCAATAAAAAACATTATAATAAAAATACTACATAGAAATCACACTATCTCGTAAATCAAGATCCAAATTTCTATCACGGTATACAGTAACCACAATGGAAACATGTGATCACAATCCAACTTATTTAATCTAATTTAAATAATTATTAAGTTAATTCCATTTCCATTAATAGTGATAAAGAAATATTTATTTATGATTTCATATAAAAAATATAACCATAAAATCCCCAAAAAAAGGCATAAACATTATTCAAATAGGAACAATCCAACACAACCGATCTCTTCTCACCTCTTATGCAAAAACTCTATCCTTATGGTTATTTCATGGCATAATCACACCAAAATAACCAATTAAATCCCATTATAAACCTTGGAAATCTTCCAAAATTTCACGAATGGAAAGAACATGTCTAAATGATATAATCTTTGGAGAAAAAACTAGAAAATGAAGAAGGAATGCACCTTGGATCAACTCATGTCACCACATATCAGGGGAGGAAGGCTGAGGATAGATCCCTATTGATGGAATCTCTAAAAACCTACAATGGATCCTCTGGTCACTTGGAATGAATTTATCCATAGGGTTTTAAGAAAACCCCAAGAGTATGAAACATTTAATAATGTATAGCATTAGGGATTTACATGATATGTAATCCCCTTTCACATCATGTAATCCTAAGGATTCTTTTGATACTAAAAAATGTGTCTCCTTTTTATTATTTAACACTATAAACTTACACTATGTGAAATTTTCTTAATAATTCCTGGAAAGAAAAAACATGGGATGTATGATTACACATAGGGTAATCTCATTGATTCTAACATTTCTCTTCCAAACTCCCCCAGACTGCTTACCAGCCTCCTCTAAGAACCTCAAGCCTCAATAACTCACAAAGGGTTAGACTTTTTAGATCTGGACCGTTGCATTGGATACCCTTCAGAACATTCTCAGCCCTAATAATCCAAACCCAACCAGATAGAAAATGAAAGGGGTCCCTTGAATAGCCCCCCATTAGATACCTCGCAAAGGTCCGGCCACCATAGGAAGTCAACCACCTAACTCCATGGGAATAAGTAAATCGCACATAACAATAGAAACTAGATCCTAAACACTCACATGGGGTAGATACCTATAAAAAAGGGAAAATACATAATAAAAAGCAAGAGGAACCCATCTTATAAACTAGAAAGGGATACATCCTCAAAAAACAGTGTTACAAGAGAAGATCAAAATAGCAGAATACTCAGGGTACTTAGCACACATCTGTGACTAATATTCCATGGTACTCTCCTCCACACTATCATCGTACCACAAGACATGGACCAAGGGAATAGTTCATCCATGCAACACCTTATCCTACTTGTATAGGATCTCTATAGGTTGATACTTGAAGGTCGCATCGTCATCAACATCAATCTTTCCCCAATCGATGACATGAGAGTCATCATAAAGATAATGAATGATATGCATCATGTGAAAAACTTCATGTATCATGATCATCTATGGGGGGGAAGTTATATATTATATTCCATGGAACCAACATGATCTAACACCTCAAAAGGCCAAAAAACTCTGGGATAATTCTTACTCCCATGACCAAACCTTCGTATCCCATGATGAATAGCGACCTTCAGGAATATACGATCACCCACATCATAATACAAAGGTCTCCTCCTATGATTGACATAGTATTTATTATGATGCTTCACTTTTCCAATCCCCTCACGAATCACTTGAACCATCCCTTTCGCATTCTATACCAGTTCTGTCCAGAGAATTTCTACCTCTCTGACCCAAGACCATCACAATTGAGTACATCAAGGTCATCCATAAAATGATTCAAATAAATCTATAACAATAAACGTTTGAAGAAAATTCTTGTAAGAAAATTTAAACAATGTCATGTTCATCATCCATGAACCCACAAAATACTGGACACAAGTGTACAACATGTCTTCAAGAGTCTTTGTAGTATTCTCTCATTCACCATTCTCCTATGGAAGAAAAGTAGTGATATATAATGACTAAGAACCAAATGAATTTGGGAGACATATCTACTCCATAGAGGTAAAATGAATGTCTTGATCAAAAATGATCATCCTTAAGACTCTGTGGGGTCACAAAACCTCTTCCAAATGTTTCCTCTACAAAACCTCCATAAACCAATACACCCATATTGCAATAAAGTTGGGTTATTTAGTCAAACGATCCAATATCAACCATTTTTCATACTTCCTATGAAAGATCGAGGTAAACTACAAATTAATTCCATATATGTATCCTCCCACATCTACTAGGGAATATCAAATGCCTGAAGATGCCAACTAGGAATATAGAACTCAGAATTCACCTTCTGGCTAACCAAACATCAAAAAAACTCAAAAACTACATTCTTAAACCAATGCCACCATAAGGGAACTCTCAATGCTCAGTATATATTTATCATGGTGGGATGTACATCCAAAGGTGGGATATGTAAATCATGATTAACCATGTCACACATCATCAAAGGAATGAAAATACGTCCATGGAACAACACCTAGTGTTTTCCATTTTTTAACTAACCATTAGGGGCATCAAAAAAATAACTCGGTCACTTCAGACCACCACCTCTAAATACCCCAACTAGGACTCCCCCATTTACTGCACCAAATATAACTACACTAACATATGGAAAAGAAAACATCTACATCCAACCGATCCCCAATCATGATGAATCACAAAGAGTAACTCAATCACCCTCCAAGAATACTTAGATTAATGTCCTAGAATCACTACATAAATTATTTTTGAATGCATCATCTAAAAAATTTCTCCTTCTTTGTAAATAACATATTTCAAGTCATAATCCTCAATGAATTTAATCAACAAATGTAGTCTCATGTTTAAGTCACTCTAGGAGAAGACATACCATAGTTACTTATGGTTAGTACAAAACATAAAATTCTCCCCAATGAGGAAATGTATCCATAACCTAAAAGAAAACACTATAGCCTCAAAATCAAGATCATGTGTGGAATAGTTATTCTCATGGAGATGTAATTGTCAATACCCATAATAAAAACCCAACTTATGCTTCATTAGAACATAAATCACGCCAAATAATCCTAAAAAACATCAAACAAAAATACATTAGCTAAAAAATGATGAACTGGATCACTAGAAAAATTATCTTTTAGGTACTAAAATGATTCTAGACATTGGTAATTCAATAAGAATATGTTATCCTTTTTGGTAAAAGATGTCATAGGATTCATAACCTGAGAGAAATTTGTTATGAACCTCATGAAATAGAATGTGAGATAAAGGAAAATCCACTCATCCTCTACTATCTTGGGGGATTCCACATAAAAAAATGCCCCTGTCTTTGAGTTATCTACTATTACTCCCTACTAGGACACCAGATTCCATAAGAAATGGACTTCACGAGCCCAAAACAAATACTACAGAAACATCCCAAATAGCTGATCATGTTGAAGAACTCACAAAATGGAACATTGATGCTCTATATGCTTCTCCTGAAACATAGTGTACATAATGATGTTTACAATGAAACCCTCCATGATCATATCTTTTAACTCTATGAACAAGGATTTCATCAGCACCATGAACAAATCTGAATAATTGTTCACAATGAAATACATCACAATGAGCTCATAATTACCATGGAGAAAAAAAAAGAATTCTTTTTATTATCCTCTTTAATCACCAACATATGATGATATCTAGACCCAAAATAAATCAATGAGAACAAACATTATCCCCTCAACTGGTTGAATAAATAAAAATTAGTGGAAGATGATAATCATTCATTATTTTCACTTTTTTTAGTAGTGATAATTGATATAATGTCACAAAATTTCATAAGCCTTCCATTGAAAAAAATTGGGGCACCCAAAGGTGAAAAACTCTTCTAAACAGAACTAAAACACAACTGATCATCAATTTATATTCAAAACTCTCGAAACATAGAAGGATCTATCCTATAGGGAGACATTGAAATAAGAGACACTCATATTCATATCTCGAACCCAAACACGCTCTATTGTAGAGGGGTAAATGCTATAAACTAATCTGAAAATAAATCTTGGTACTCTTACAAACCACTAGAAAAAACCAACTTGTGAACCTCGGATGAACTCACCATCAACTCACCCAACAATAATGACAATGAAGGTACGCACTTATGACCCATTCAGGGGTCTCTCTCTTTAACAAAAAACAGATGTCTCTCTGTCATAAACATAGAATGCAACCTAACTCCTAAATCAATTAATGTTTGACTGTTCTAAAAACAACTAATACATTCTAACGATGATTTCATATGGTTATATCGATAAACATATGAAATATACCCAATATCTATGATGCCCCAACAATATCTCATAGTCTCTATATACATCATACAGGTCAACTCAACCTCTATCTAGCTAAGTCAACACCAAGGATACTAGAAGCCTCTCTACCTAAAATCTAAAATCATTGAAAAGGGTATGAGATATGAAGGAATGTTTTTATTCTGAATAAAAAAATCATTCACCCATGTAGAAAACAAGAAATGGGTACCTAAAATTACATCTGGATTACCTAGTGCTGGGAATGATGAAGCCTGAAGATAACCATTACATACTCTACAGCCTCTCTGGACCTACTAATGAACACCCCTTAGCTGCACTCAGATCTCTAGGTATTATGATAGTATTGGGGATATCCTCTACCAACCCCATATCATATATGCTACTCCCAAACTAGACCACCCTTTTTCTATTTACATGGTTGAAACATCCTAAAAGGAAGAACCTGAACAAGAACACTTTGTACATGAAGAATAATCAGATAGTTCGAGCACTCTCATTGCCGATGAGCATGACCTCCATAAAGAAAAAAATTAATCAAATCATTTCTAATAGGTATGCGAGTCATCACCACTAGAGAAACTAGATAATGTGGAATTAGAACTACACTTGGATGACCACATAATCGCCTTTCCTCACAACTAGGATCCCTATACCACATCTCTACTTTAGGAGGAATAATGATCACTCCCATCTCATGATGACCCAGTTCTGGACACCATACCCTTAATAACATATTCTCTCACCAATACCTTGAGGTATGTAATTATTATAAAAGGGTTGAACTAGCATAATATTTATAGATGAAAAAACTTCTAAAAATGCCTCTCCATATCCTTGTCATTTAGAAACAAGTCCAATGAATATCACAGAAGGGTCTTGAAATGGATCTCAAACTCTTGCACAATAGAGCTCCCCTTATGAAGGGTAATAAGATCCCAGTGGCTAGTAGCATTTGTTGTCAAAGAAAGAATCTTGGATCTGAACTAGTCTTAGAACTTCTCCCATGATACTGTCAACTCCTCTTGATCCCGGAGGAACAAGAACCAATACTACCACACTTCCTCACACAACATCATCACAGCTACTAAAACCCAATGCTCCTACTAATAATGGATCAAATTGAAATATATCTAAATCTCCTCCGAACACTATTTTGTGACTATATATGAAATATATCCCTTATACTTCTGCAAAAGCATTCACTAAAACACTTTCAGTGTCCTCATCTATGTTTCATCCTCATTGACCTCTGCACTACGGTGATCTGTTTGTGTATGTTACTGAACATCTCCAGCGAGAACAAGAAAATGATTTTGACAAGGAGTAATACCTTTAATAAGAACAAACTATTATACTCATAAACATGGAATATATAACACTTGACACTAATTAATTAATTAATTAATTTTATATTGTTTTTATTATTTTAACATATACCATATTCTACCCATTTTAAACACAAACACAAAGATTAATGATACATAATCTTTACCTTGGTCTCTACCCTATAACTAGTATCATTCTGTTTAGTGGGATTCGTAAAAGTAAAGGTTAATTCATCAGATCACAGGGGGACCCTAAATACTTTGGTCTCAGCTGGTCTCCCTTGATTACATCATTATATAAACTTAATTAACATGGTTTCCCTACTAAACCATTCAACCTCACCAGTACCTAACTTCAACCCCCATCCTATCCCTTAAACCTAAACCATTGATACCACTCTATCACACCCCCTTTATATGAAGATATCACAACTAGGGGAGAGAGATGGTGACTACCTGAGTCCTTCCACCAGTAGGCCATGATTTGGTGACTAGTGTCTAGGGTATCGTAAACCTGAGAATAGGAGGCCTTAACCTCTAAGAGAAAGAAAAGAAGGATACACCCAAAAATGCCTATTATAATTATATATATATATGAAATACCAAGTGGATAATGAAATATCATACAATACTAAAAACTGAAATGAATACTACAAGTAATGAAAAGGTATTTATGACAATGACCACGATTCCTAAATAACTCCTAATAAACCCCAAGTTAGTAATATCTATCCCGATCACCAACATACTCTAACTAACCTAAAAATAGTATATATAAATCTAGTTTGAGTATAAAAGTATGATTATTAGAGTCCTCCCAGATCCTCTCTTAAAAAAGACAAAAAAGTATTCTAAATCACAGTAAACAATTGCAGAACTAACTCATCCCCTAAACCGGTAGGATAAGTTTCAAACCTCACTGTAGAAATAACTCACCATGTAAAAAAGACAAGAAATAATATAATATAATAACAAAACATCAAGGGTACTATGCTCCAGCTTCCCCACTAGACTTATACTCTTCCCCAACATCACACATCCAGAGTTTCACTCTCAAAAAAGTAAGCCGACCAAAATACACTGGTCTAAGTAATCACACCATGCACCTCATGCATCACATAACTACACCACCCCATATACATATCCAAATATACTAACTACATAATTTATTAAATCTACATCAGAAAGTATGATATATATCCAAAATTGGGTATTATAGCTTAATCCATTATAGTCGATGCACCGAGAAAGTACCTCAATCCATTATATCCTATACACATCAAACCTATAATAATCATTATAATAATAACTCTGGTATACAAGTTAGTGAAATAACCACAATCTATAACATACATATACACACATATATGGTAAAATTAAACACTATGAATAGTATCATAATTAACTACCAAGAGAAAAGAGTTGAGCTAGAAGGGGTAGTCATCCATCCGTCCTCCAACTAGGATTCTTGGGAAAGCACCATCCTATTTCCCATTGGGGATTAGATTCCATAACTGACAAGGTTGGGGTTGTGTATATAATCACATAAAATAAATAATATAATATAACTCATAACCACACTATGGGAATAACCTAGTCATAGACACAACTATAGCTAACATCACCCAGACTCCCTACTTCCACTGCTAAGACTCTATATCCTATAACCACACAAGAATATAAAACAGTGATAGTAATTACGTCATTTTATTTTATCATTTCCCCTAATTAATTAAATAATTTTCCATTAATTATCCATTAAAATTATTTATCATTACATTAAATTGCATTAATTTTTATAGTAAAGTCCATGCCCTCTAATAATAATCCAAACAAAGTCCATGGTTTATCAATTTCAACATATTATAATCATTTTAATTCTATAATCAACAAAACCCAGGGGTTAAAACTTTATTAATTAATTATTAGCATCATTCCTTATCAAGTTACATTAAGAGAACTATCATAAGCTACCACCAGGAGGAAAAATGCCACCAAAATACTCCAGCTAACTCAGGAAATGTGTAAAGGAATTCATATAAAACAAGTAACCCAAACATCAACCATTAAATATATTCAAGAAATCATACCATCTCTCAATATCTCATCAATAAGAAATCAAATCCTTAGCCTATTCCAAAACATCAAGTTATATCCCTGCCACTCAAATGTATATTTTGATGAATCTCTCCATCATAGGTGGTAACTATTTCAATGTTATCTGGGCCTCCCTACCCACATATCATGACATCCATCTCAGGCTCAACCATACTAGGCTCACAACAAATCTCTGAATGCCCACCCTATATCACACGTCATCCCTCTGGGATCATGTATACAAGGTTAATTATAGAAGGCTCATATCCATATCACATCACAAGGTTGAATGAATAAGAAATAAATCAATAGAGTAACTAGGTACTTAAATCACAACATTTGACCTTCCTAAGAAAACAAGCACCTAAATCACTAGAAAATATATTTATCACCAAATCAGTTCCTATTCCATCTTGAGTTAACCAATTCATTTATTAACAGGTTCCAACTACAGGGAACTTAAGGAGTCAATCTATAATGGATATTAATATAAAAATGTTCTTAGCATTTATTCCGATTCAAAAATATTGAGATGTACCATTCTCAATTAACATGACATTTTAATTATTATCATCAAGAATTATCATGATTAATGTTCACAAACCTATTTTATTATATCATGATATATCCAATTCAATTAAGCATACATACATGACTCAATTTAATTACCATAAAATTAAAAACACAACCTCATTTATTAAACTTGACACTTAAGTAATTGTCCAATTAATTATCAATTTATTCGTGATTTATGATCATTAACAATTACCATGTAGAAAAACATTCTAACAAAACATACAACATAGATATCACACAGTATAGAAAATCAAGAGGCTAATCTCTATCACGATATAAAGAAACAATACTAGAAGCATGTGATAAAAATACAATTTATTTATTCATGATTAGATAATTATTAGGTAAATTATGTTTCCGTAAAAATTAATAAAGAAAGACTAGAATACGGTTTAATGTAAAAATGGGAAACAAAAAAATCCATACCTCAAAGGTGTTAATGTTCTTCATATGAGAACGGGTTAACACAATGGATCCCTGATCACTTATCCCACAAGAAATGCATCCATACATGGATTTTTTGGAACAAAATCACCAAAAAACAACCAAGGAATCCCCATTAAAATAATTGTAAATAATCCTCCATAGAATAATGAGAAGTAATGAGTGTAAACTAGATAAAATTGGGTAAAACAGCTAGAAAAAATTGAAGGGGCACACCTTGGATCAACTAAGACGACCACAGATCTATGGTCAAAGGATAAGGATCAATCTCTATTGATGGAATATCCAAAAAACCAAGGATGTATCATATAGACTCCAAGAACAATTAAAGGCATTGAGTTTGTGGAATAACCTCAAGGAATGTGGCAATTAATGGTGTACAACATTAGGGATTTACATGATGTGTAATCCCCTTTCACATTATATAATCATCAGGCTTGTGTTGATGCCAAAAATGAATCACCTTCTTATTATTTAACCCCTAAAACATACATGTAATCAAACCACACATCACATGTTTTGAAATGCACATACAAAACATGAAAGGCTTACATGTTGACTAATATCCCTTCTTCCATCATTTTTCTTCCAAACTTTCTTAGACCGCTTCCAGGCCTCCTATGAGCACCTTGATCCTCATAAAATCACACTGGGTCATTATTCACAGATCTAAACCCTTATAAAAAATCATATTGAACACACATTAAGTACATATATCCTATAGATATTAGAGAATCTAATAAGGAGAGGATAAGAAGCTAATATTAGAATAGAATTGGGGCTTAGATTCATGAAGAAACAACCTCAAATACACACAAAAGTAGATCCAACGGGGTGTTAAAAAAGTGGAAAGGTGCACATTGGGATGGTGAAAGTTAAATAGGGGAAATTATAAGGGTTAATGGGTAAAAAATTGGGATGGGAAAAATAGAATTTAAAAACATTTAAGGTTATGGAAGGATGCATGGTTTATTCACGATCTAGAAGACCATATAGCAATTATGAGGCACCTATATATATGTAGGAGGGGAAGACACATGGTTTCTTGGGACTATCATAAGGTTACGTGGTGATGCATTCGACCTTAAAAGGCCAAATCTCAAGGATCGCATGCTTTTTAGAGGTTGGTATATGGTTTCTTCTAACTCTGTTCCATTTGTGTACCACCTATTTTCTAGAATAAAAAAACCATTTCTCTTGTAAATCACATGGGGAATCTATATAAAAATGTCAAGATCAAAACAAAATTAATAATTCTATTATATAAATCCATGAGATTAATAATTATCTCCACTATCAAAATTATCCACCCTTGGAAACATAAACTGCAGTCTAATCAAAGAATAAGTGAGGGTTCTATCCCTCGACCCAAGAATCTATTCCCATATCTCATTATAATAATTTGCATCTTTCCAAAATAATCAAACAATTGGAATTCATATCTATCCAACCACTTCTTTCTAAGAATCTACCATTAACACTGGTTCCCCAGTCACTAATAGGTTGAGTTCCAACATGATCTCTTCCTAGCTTAGTATGTGGGAAGGGTCCAGTTTATACATATTCATTTATTAAACATCGAATATTTTATGAATCATTATCAATTGAGAATTAAATATTGTCTTATATTCTACATCACCAACCCTCTCATTTTTTTAATGTTATAATTTACCTCATCATAATATTACTTTAATTTCGAAGATGATTGTATCCTAGATGACATGTAACCTTTAGGAACACTCAATCACACATTGATTATAGAAAAGATTAATTTAAATGATCTTAATAGGAATTTTGATGGCTCTGAGCTATAAAAACTACTACATGATCATATGAATATTACTAGACATCTCTTCAATAAGGTTTGGTACTAGTAAAAAATTCTCACCAACTAATTTCTAGAATATTGAAGACTGACATGGAAAACCATAATGTGCTTAAAAGGTAGCCATATTGATAGATTATTAGTAAATAATATTATCAGAAAATGACACCAAGACATGACGGTTATCCCATTATCCAATAAACTTTAACACACATTCATGAATTATGTCATTCTGAGTCTAATTTTTCAACTTTTCCTAACCTTATATTTGTGAATAGAATTTCATGTTAAGTTGAACATGTTCCTCCAATTCCATTTGAACCAAAAGGAAAAAATGAGGTCCCTATTAGAGATTATAGTATATGGAACACCATGAATCATCTTGGTCCCTTAAACATAAAACCTACCCAATTCATATACTCTATTCGAATCCTAAATGAAGATTAAAGGAGAAAATTTATCTAGGTGGTAAATGACCATCCAAATGGTGTTTCTACCTCGTGTTGTTTACCGTATCCCATTAATGAAATACATTTCTACCCCATCTCACTTCTACATAGGGATGGGGATGTGCTAAAGAAGACCACTAGGCTTCTAGTGTTCAGATTAGATCTGTTGATAGGCATAACATTGGGATAAAAATTTAGCTATAAAAATATTCATACCTAGAAAATAAAACCACTAAAAATATCATAAAAAATATTGGCCAAACTAGTATAGACATCCCACTAAGATTTAAGACCATACTACATCATAACCATCATCAAAGATAATGCTACAACAAAACATAACTTGAAGCAGAGAATACCCTATGGAGAATATTAACTTTTATTTGACTCCTCCCCACCATTTAAGATATGGGTGGAATACTTATATAACTCATTATTTGTCTTTTAGTCCCAAACAACATCTAATAGAGGGAGAATTATCTGAATACTAGCCAAAAAATAGACCACTTCTCTTCTCCATGGATTATAGGTGCATCCAATAAAAAATACCCATCATATCTCACTTATCACTATATGATTTCAAGGAAAGAGTAATTAATTTCCAACATAAATCATATAGAACTATATTTATTTTAATTATAGTATAGGAAACATTGAATTCAAACCCTTAAAGGCACTCAAACCATCGTCACTATCTCAGATTAAAATCATTATCAGGGAAATAAAACCAATTCATTTATGGTTGGGTAGATCATAAACATCACGTTTTAAAGTTATCGATGCCATGATTTCAGAGTATGTACCATGGCCTCCAGCTCCAGGTCAGAGAATGGGTAATTCATTTCATTTGGTCAAAGATGAAGATATCCATACACCACAACACGGTTACCAATGCCAAAATCCATCACATACCTATATATGAAGCATCACAATAAAATCTATACCCCTATCCACCCTTTAGTGAAATTAAAATGGGGGAAGTGGTAAACCATTTCTTGAGTTCATCAATAGATTCCTCGAATTTTGGACCCTAAAAACTATCCCTTCCTAGGTAAGGGTTATCATAAAAGTATGTCAAGACAAATCCCTAAAAAACACCTAAAATATCTTCCCAATCTTAAGAAACTCTGGATCTCCAAAATATTCTTTGGATTCTCCATTTAAATCACTTCCTTTATTTTCTCACGATCAATTAAAACCCCATGATTTGAGACCACATGACTGAGAAACGCGAACTATATAATCCAAAAACTAAACATGGAGAACTTAATATAAAGATAATGATCTTCCAATGTTCCTAGAAAAATACTCAGGTGCTACCCATATTCCACTTCCATCACATAGTATTCTAGGATGTCATATATAAACACTAAGACCAAGGATTCAAGGTATATATGGAACACATTGTTCATAAGTTCAATGAAAACTGTAGTATAATTTTTTTATCCTAATGGAGTAACCAGATAATACAAATGATTGTACCTACTTTATAATGATGTTTTGGGAACATATATTTCTCTAACTCTGACCTGGTGAGATCTAGAATGGTTTTTGATCTTATAGAACCAACTTACACCCTTTATCTGGTCAAATAGATCATTGATATGGGATAAGTGTTGTTTATTCATGATAGTTTCCATGTTATACTTATGAAAATTAATTAATTACTAGAGAGATCCATCAACCTTCTTAGAAAAAAGCATGGAAGAGTCCTATGGTTGGTTTATTGGGAAAATAAACCCTTTGAAATCCAATATATCTAGATGTATCTTTATCTCCCCCAACTCTGTGAGGGTCATACAACATGTGGGAAGAGATATTAGTTGTGTTCTATACACCAAATCGATGGTAAACTCCCCTCCCATTTCAGAGGTAGTTTTGGGAAACAATCCAGAAACACATCAAAAAAATAATCCCTTATGGTAGGTAACTCATTCTCAGAACCCTACCCATCATTCTCCATCAAGGGATAGTACACATGAAAATAAATTATTCCTAACTAAATGACTAGAGGAATATATTTTCTTGACTGTGAATCCCATTTTCCATTAATAACTGGAGTTCCCACATTGGGGAATATATGATTCATATTCTGATCATAGATTTCAATGTGATCCTTATTGAACATCATCTAATCCATCCTTAAAACCTTGTCAAAGATTTTTATATATTGGACTTGGAATTCCCATTTTAACTTATTCTATGATAGGTTGATAAAACAAGATGTACATCTTTAGTCTTTCTCGACCTCTTTTCTAGGAGGCATAAGCTGCTCCATGGAATAAGTTAAAATTCCAATCGAAAACATCAACTAATGTATAAGTACAAACGAAAATAAATAATTAGAAGACTATTTTTTGAAAAAAGAAACTATTATGGTTGATGTAGTTATAATCGTACCTTGAACTTTTGTAGGTCATGTATAAGAAACCATCCATGCTACATCCATAGCATAATGGTACTTCATCTGGATCTATATATGTGGTCAAATACAAAGATGAATATCTAATTTAATATTATTATTCCCATAAGAAGATCCATACTTTCCCCCACACCCACCAGTGTGAGAACCCATAGCCCAAGACGCACTGGTCTACGCTGATGATTCCCTGAGAGTTGTGGAACCTACCCCACTCTGAGATGGGGGGAAACTATTACAAAATCATTGCAAGTGAAACATGATGTTACACAGATGATAGAGTTTTGGTGAAACCAAACATGTTAACCACATGGGTCGATACCTCCCACACTAATGACACATGATATATCCAACACTTGACGATATTTAAAAAATCATTCGATATGGGTATCAAGAGATACCACCACTCTTATTTCCTTGCTCCCCATGGTTCCTCTTATTTTCAGATGTTCCATGTAAACCCAAGACCATAGCTAGATGTGCCTTGGAGATTTTGTCTTCCATTATAGGTTGATCTTCACAATCAGGGAACAATCAATTACATCATATTATGTATTCAAAATAAAAAGTAAGACAAGGGAAAAATGTTATGATGTAAACCCATCCCAAACAGTTGGGATTTTATATATTAATTGAATATTAGAATGGGAGAATAACAGAGTAAATATGTTTAATGACTAGAATAATAAAACCTAGAACTCTATCCTTATTGAAGGTACAGAAACTCTCAGTTCATATAGAGGGATAAGTTCCTCGGAGAAACTAAACATTAGAAATAACATTTGAATGTTTCAAGGATATATACTAATTCTTCCCTTCATAGACCACTGAATCCCTCCCTATATGACTGGACCCATCCAATATAAACACAACCCACTTTAACTTAACAACATCAAGAGTCTTGAGGCACCCAAATATCCTATAAATGTTCTTAACCCAATCAATCACATCCAATAGAGCTATGAATCCTCTTAAGGATGGCAATTTATTCTTTAGGATGTTATAAGCCCTATACATTGGCATGATTAATTATGTTTTTTTATGCTAAGTAGTACTAGATAATTAACACAGATCCAAATCCTTGAAAGCCCAAACCAATACCTTAACATATCTCTGATCAACTAGTGTGGGATAAAACAGTCTAGACTATTCTCTTGGTTGCAAATAAAATCTATCAGGATTCATAATGCTACACAAGAAAATGAATATAATTAAAATAATCAGTATATCAACCTACAAAGAATCATCAATATCATAATTGAATCATCTACATGGATCAAAATAAACCCATAAAAATCACAACGAACAATCTAAACTAATATTCCATACCTCGATATTTGTTCCAAGTTTTCATCATGTTTATTACACCCAAAGGGAGATCCATACAAAATCTTAAACATCCCACAGAAACCCATGGTCTATCACATAGGGAATTATCTAGACACCCCACTAAGAACCAGATCCTTATGAAATAACATTCCTAGATCCTAGCTATCTAGATATCCCAAATAACATACCATGAATAAGGGCTAAGCCTTACAATGACACCATTTATTCATGAACCGGTCTAGGAATCCATCCAACCTGACTCTTAACCTAGATTGTGGCATAAAATGAAGGGTAGTCTCAATCCCCATGTGCCAGAAACTAGTATTGGGGAATTGATAAACTAATTTGGCGATGATTTTACCAAAATTACATTGACTAAAATTCATCCATGATTAATATAAAATTATAACCAAAATCTAGAAAATGATTTCAAAAAAATTGACAAGGGCTAAATTAAAAAATTTATTTTTACTATCCATATAAAAATAACCAAAAGGGGGAGGGGATAAAATAAAAAAACCTCTTTGTGACATATGGGTGACCATACTTATTTCTACCACCATTAACACTTTCCATAAGGATATTCTAACAAGAATAACCCCTGCCACATAAATTTAAAGCCTTTCCTTTGCTTGAGTCATGAAAAAAGATTTTTATATACTCCCAAGTTTGTATGTAGTATGTGACCACACTTTCCCAATAGGATCCCACTAGATGTTCCATGTATAGCTACAATGAGATAAATAAACAAGTCTGTTAGACAAAATAAAACAATTAAATTTTTTTAATAAAAAATTAACGTTGAAGGTGTGATAAGAATGGAAAGAATAAATTGAAAAATGTAATTTATTGAATACGAACCATGGGAAATACCTCATTTTATAGGGTTAGAAGACACCTAGGATACTCTTACCCTTGGTGATCAATCCTAGACATCAAATTTTATCCTCATTCTCTGGCCAACCAATACCCATCATTAGTGTTTTGTTAGTATTGTATCGCTAACCTACTAGGTAGGTTGGGTAATGCCTTGTGTAATTTTCCAAGTCTACCCACCATGGATCCAAGGATTTCCATATTCATTACCTATTTATTAAACCATGTAAAACCCTCCATTCACAAATCAATCCATCACATACCATTTCACACCTATTCCATGGGGGTTTCTGTTTAAAATTCTTACAAAAACCATCACTTTGGAAGTCACCCATTTTCATACAGAGAATAGTTTAATAATAAGTTTTAATAAAATACAATCACATTTAAATCTTTAAATAATATCTAATCACGGATCAAACTACCATTTTATTTATAGTCACCTCCAGACAGGTTTGAAATAGTAAACAAAATAAGAAGGGGGTCCTATAAAAGGAAAGGTACACCATAACCATTAAAATAAAATCAAATTATTATATAGTGAACCCACTATAGATAAACACGACCTCAATAGATGATGGAAACCAAGAATTATTGGAGAAGAATACAAGGGTGTAATGGAGGAGGTCATACATGAACAAAACATGATAATCTATAATGACCCAGACTGATATTAACAATATTTTCCTTTTGATTAAATTAAATGTATTATTAAATAAAATGATTATAGAAAACACATGAATTTATTGTTTTTATTTTATCCATTTTGATTTAAATGATTGTTATGTATCATTACTATTGATGACATAGTAGTTGAATAGTGATCACATGATTAGTGTAAATATAGGGTTTAAACAAATACAATTCACACAGACAAAGGAAGTGGTGGCATCAACTAGAATGATTATACCCTATGAAGCCCATTTATTAGAGCTTCAAAGGTAGATAGATTTTTTGGGATTATCCTTTGACAAAGACCAAGATGAGATCCAATAACTTAAGAATAATCAAAAACTTTTATAGAAGAATTTCATGATCATTAACATCACGATCCAATCTATGTTTCTTTAAGAACCCCATGAAAGAACAACAATCATGTACTATACTCTTATGGCGTTTTATGGTGTATTAAAAGGATATTTATCAAGACACTATCTGTATGAGTATGTACATTATTTTTTTAGAATAATGAATATATTTTCATCCTATTATTGTTACTTTGTAAATGAATTAATTTTGAAAGAATAAAAAAAATGTATTCTTGGTTAATATTCAATTTCAAATAATTATTATGAATTCATGTATTTTTTAAATAAATAATATTTTCTTAAAATATTATTATTAAATATTTTTTATCAAATATAAATGATAGTATAATTTCTATGAAGTCTAAGGTAATTTTTATAAGGGTTTGAAAACTATTATGGTTATAAAAACATAGAATTTCTTAATAAATGTTTATTTCATTTTAATGTGAAAATTCGGACATTTAAAAAATAAATTACATAAAATTGTAATTATTATTGGGAACCAGAATGTCAAAATTATCCAATGGGTAATTTTTTATAATTTTTTGAGACAACATAATTTTTCAGATAAGAATTAAATACTGTATAAATATAATTTGTATATTATGACATCATAATTCCCCAAAGGTGATGTAATAAATAATATTAAATGTATCCATGAAAAAATATATGTTTTACCTTTAAAATAATGTGATTTTAAATTATATTTATTTATTTTATAAATCCATTAGAATACACCAAAACCATTATTATATTTTATAGTTTTAGAAATCATTTACTTAAAAGTGTGACTCACCTCCACATAATCGTGGGAATTATTTTAATATGTTTGGACCATAAACATATAAAATAATGCTAAAAATCTCAATTTTTAGAAACAATGGGAAAAACATGGGATGGTATATAGTTTTGGATATTTTGTTATATAGAGTCCAAAACATAAATAATAAGGAAATCTTACCCCATTCATATATAAACCCACCAAATAACCTATTTCAATTGACTCAAAACCTATTGAGAATGTCCATACTATTCTCTATACTCTCTATTGTCCACCTAAGGTTCCACCAATCTCTCTAGAAGTTCTTCCCAAGCCTTTGGAGTCACATATTCAACTAAGGGGTCTTCCACTATCCTATTTTTATCAAGCACTTCTTCTTATTATGTCTCTAAATTTAATTTTTCTTATTTTAGGATATGTTATTAAATATAACCTTTACTATAAATTTGGTTTATAAATAATTATAACTTTATTTCACTATCATTAATCATTACATTATCCTTTATGTACAGCTGTTACTATATTGATGTTTTGTAAGGGACCTTCTACTCATTTTTTCAAATTCTTGATCTTTCTTTCAAATTAGTTATTATTATTTAAATTTGTTATATTTAATTAGTTTATTACAATTAACTTACTATAAAATTGATTTTATTTGAATAAGGGGTCAAATTTTCTCCCTCATTTAGACCCTTACCTAAGTTTTTAATATGCGGAAATTCCATAAGGGATCATCAATTTCTTTTATTTACTCAAGTTTCATTATAATCATATACATTATATTTAAATTTTCTAAATCTAGGAAAAGTATTTACATGTCCCTATTAATACCCATTTTATATCGAAAAGATTACATACCCCTTTCACTCTCATTAATCATTTTTTTTAAATTTTTATGTAGCGGTGTTACGCTGCTAAAATTACACCACAATTTTCCATGCCTTAACAATTTTGTAGTTAATGCTATACCCATTTTTCTATCATGGGTATTTATCTTTATGAACATATACTTATTTATTGATACTTACACTTATCTATTATATAATTATTCATCCTGATATAAATTATTATGAAGAATTATTTCATTTTTTATAATCTATGTGTCACACTTTAGCATGAGAATTAAATAAATATGATGGTTTCACCAAGATAGTGCTCTAATAAATTGGGTAATGTTTAGTATAATGGTATGACACATTAGAAAATGGAGTGAAATTGATTCCGTTATGGGCATTTTTTCCCAAGAATTCTTGGTGGTTTTATCTTTTATCGTTGTTTGTCATTGAGTGTTTTAAATTGTTTCCACATTTCCCATGTTATGGTTATCATGTTATATCATGCCTTGTTGTTCATATTCCTTTTATTCCTCAATGATATGCATATAATATAACTTTAATTGTCTTATTAATGTTATTCCTTGATTATTTCCTTGTTTGGATTTTTTTCTTACCCCTTTCTTATGTTTTCCCCATATTATCATATATTGTTTAAAAATCCATGGAATTTTTGAGGAAAGTTAAGGAAGATTTAATAATGTTGTCGTATCTCATGTACCAGATGTTATTATATGTACATAATTCGAAATTAAATTAGAATATTCGATCTTTTTTGTTGTATAATGTGTTCTTTTATGTAATTAATCCTGAATTAATGTGAAATAAATTATAGGGTTGTCAGAGTTGGTATCAGATAATTAACCAAGACTTAAGTGTAGTTGCACTGCATGGGTTGAGAAGTTGGGTCCACAATGATGACATTGTGCTCTAATGGGGGGTGAATGTAATATCCTAGAAAAATAAAGCGTTAAATGACTAAATTTTCTGACTAATGACATTAAGGTGAACCGTTATTTTTTGGTGATTACCTGATTAGAACTCCATAAAAAATGTTTTTAGCTTGGAGTAGTTATTAGGATCTGTGACCTTTATGTTGTTCCATAGGTTGTGTGAATGTGAAGAAAAAGAACACTTGTAAGAACATGTGTTGTCATGGGCAGAAATTCATTAGTCATAAGACCTATTCGGGCATATGGGTGGGCCTCAAATATGGAACCTCATGTCTATGGGGAACTTGTGGTACCTGGTGGTCCATGATCCAATATTGATGTTAAGACGGGGCATTTTCAATGTTAGTAGGGACCCGTTTTTATATTTGGTATTATAGAATGATTCTAGTTATTTTTCATATTCGGATTAGAAAAATCCAGAGAAATCCTTATATATAAGACTATGTATGAGAAATAATCCCTAAAATTTTGAAATTAATAATTAAGTGGTTTGTCAAGAAAATACATCTATTTCTGGATATTATATGCGGACACGGTTCTGGAATAGAGGTAACTAGGGGTAAGAACTCCAAAACGGTGTCTCGGGCCTGACTTGAGGTATCCTAGAACAAGAAAAAATTGTTTACTCTGTGTGTGAGTGAGGAAATATAACACTGGGAAGAACATGTGTTGTCCTATGTATGAATTTATTAGTAAAGTGACCAATTTTTTCATGAGGGTGGGCCTTAGGTATGGAACCACATGTCTGTGGGGAAACATGTGGTACCTAGCTAGCTAGGGCCCAATAGTCATGTTAAGACGAGTTGTTTGTGATCTTTGTAGGGAATGGTTGTTATATTCAAAATCAGAGCAAGAGATTTTTTATTTTTGATATTATTATTTGAAAACTCTAGAGAAGGTATTAGGTATAAAACATTGTACAAGAAAACATTCCATAACTTTTTAATTATATATTTAGAAGTATATCATGAAAATACAACCATTTATAGAAACTACTAGTGGATGTGGTTCTGGAACAAATGTACCTAGTGGTAAGAAATCCAACATGGTATCCCAATCTTGACTCAGGGTAACTTGGTACACAATAATAGGCATTACTATGCACCCGGTTTGAAACTCCCAGGGGATATGCTTCGGTAAATTCATAATCTCAATAAAATATTTATTAAGGGAATAAAAAAATCACACTAATATGTGTTAGAAAATAAATCATTGATAAAAATATCAAATTGTAGAAATTCAAAAGTTAAGGAAATATATTTAATTTAAAAGTTATCATTTTAATGTCATTGCATTCCCTTTATGTGTTTAATAGTCTAAAAATACTCATCTCTAATTTTATTTTTATTCTTTTAAATGGTTAGAAATAAAAGGATTGGGGTAAAACATCAATGTGACCAGTGATGTGGTGGCTTCCCAAAAAAGATTCCCACTCAGATGGGATCTCAACTAGGACATATCATGATCTTTCCAAACTAGATATCAAAAATAAATATTAACAATTTTCACAGTATAAAAATTCTCAATGACATCAATGAAGAGGATGATGACATATCCTGGAAGTTTATCTGTTAAAGGTGATTATATAATAAAGACCCCATTTTCATTGTGAGATATTTGTGGAAATTGCAAATAAGGAAAATTTCACAAAGGGGCTCGGGGATGTTTTTGGTGTTAAATGATAGGGAAGAATGTATCTATTCTCTATGTAAAGATGGATACAGTGATGGATGGAAATAATGATCAATCTATTGTTTCTTATACATTTTTATGTCATAAGTGTTGAGAATGTGGGTTTTATCCAAAACAATTCACTATTCCCATCAATAATAAATATGATGAGAATAAAAAACATATTTAAGAACAGTGGAAGAAAGAAATTCCTATGAAATGTTGGAGCATGGTGATTAATGTACATGTGACATATTATCTTGTATGATATTTTTTATTTCAATTAATGGCCTATTAGAATATCTTGTATGTATTCTAATAACATCGAGTCACCGACTAAAATGATTTTATATCATCGGTAAAAAATTCTATAATTATGTACCTAATGTTAATGATTTTAAAAATGTTCTTGTATAATGAAATATCAGACACCCATTGGTGGAATTTGATGAAAATCTGGGGATGGGTGGTATTTCCCTATATAAATCCCAAATAATTTTCCCTGAGATGGAAATCACTCTCTGTATCACAAATTGACCCCTAGTTCTAACCACGTGAAAGGGAAATGATGAATGTTCTTTTTAAAAAACATCTCAATCATGGATATTATTTCCCTATGAGAAACCATATCTAACACAAATGATGGACTCTATGAATGAAACCATCCTCACAGAAATTCTTATTGAGAGGGATCCAAGATTCTAAAATTTTAAAAGGATGTACATAGGAATACTAAAGAAAGTAACATCATTAATACATTCATAGATTATTAATCAGCCATATCTCTTGGAAAGGTTTAAGTATTCTCAAATGAATTATGTGGGAATTCAGAAGAAGGTGGAATCAATGAGAAAAAAGAAATCCTTAGAGTTCAAAATTTATGAATAAAGAATTGTGAGATTTGGGTCAAGACTATGTGTTCCATCAAATCCAATGTTTAAGAATTAATTGTTGGCTGATACACATAGTTCAAGATTCCATCTTCACCTAGTAATCACAGTGATTAATAAAGATATCTGTGAGTACTATTGGGGGGATAATATGAAGAAGAAGATCATCGAATATATATCAATGGGCCTTGTAGGTCAGTATGTGAAGTCTAACTGGAAAAAGTATAAGTGGATTATGCAACCATTACCTATACCATAATAGAAATTGGAGAACATCACCATGAATGTTTCCACCAAACATCTAAAGTAATACATGGGAAATAGTAATATATGGGTTATTGTGGATCATCTAATAAAGATAGATAAATTTATAGAAATTCAAGATGACTTCCCACTAGATCAACTTACATAGATATACATTAGAGAATTATTAAGGATTCATGGATTACCATGAACAATTGTATCTGATCAAGATCTGAAATTCACCTCTATATTCTGGAAAATCCTCCAACATGCTCTAAACACTAATCTAAACATTAGTATGGCATGTCATCCTCAATAAAATTTCTATACTGAGTAGATTATTCAGACATTGAAATAAATGTTGTGAGATTTTTTATGTACTTTAGTGGAGGATGGGACCAACATCTACCACTATCTGAGTTCTCTTAATACAAAAATTTTCACTTGAGTATACAAATGGATCTCTTTGAATCCTTTATTGGAAAAGGTACAAAATATTACTATGTTGGTGTACCAACCCAAATTTTTTCAATGGAAATTCTCTTCTTATAATTATTTCATAAAATCACATGAAAACACTACATAATGAACTACTAAGTGATAAGTGACCTTTAAACATAATTTTTTCAATTCTGTGTTTGGAATTTTGAAAATCTGACATACACGGTAGTGTTCCAGATGTTTTTTAAAGTCTAATAAAACAAAAATAATTTTTGGTGAATATTAACCTACCCTTATGAATAGTGACATACCCTTATGAATATTGATATACCCTAATAAATAGTATCCTAACCTATGGTGGTGTAAAAATAATATTCCAGTTGGAAGTACAATATACATATATTTTAGAATAAGTTAGTGAATGTTTTAAAACGGGTTTTGATAAAAAAATTATTATTTTAATTAAATATTAAAATAATAATATTTAGAAAACTATTTTTGAAAAATGGAATTCATTATTGGATTCTACACATCAAATAATGGTTAGGGTGAATTTTTGGGATTTTTCTGAAATACTTGAATTTTTATGAATAGTGGAATCCGATAATTCATAATAAATGCTAAATAATGGATTAATTGAGTCATTGATGATGTTATTCTGATGTAAGCCCACTTAGTTTGGTAGGACATGACAAAATATCTATTCTTGGTCAAATAATATTTCATATTCCTTTTCATGGGAATAAATAATAAATTAATGATTATAAAATTATGAAATCCCTCCTCTCCTCCACTATAAAAAACCCCTTCACTCCCTCTTCTCTCCACTTCTCTCAAGACTTGGGCCTTGCCATTATTCTGTCCAAATATTTTTACAAGGTCCTCCCCCACGTCCAAAAGCTCTCAAACTCTTCAAAATACCAAACCTCTCCCCTTAATAGGTTCTCAAAGGAGGGAGTCACAGGAGGTAAATTCCACTTCCCAATTTCTTCTTTTCTTTTAAGTTCTTTTCTTTTGATTTCTTTACTGACCTCCATTCACCATAATAGTATGATAAATAAAGTAACATACATTTACTGGAATTTCTTCATTCTAGTGCTATATTTCATTATCTTATCTTCTTTCCCCACCCTTTTATTTGAATGAAATGAAAGCACAGTTTGAGATGTGCTAATTTAGCACATTCAAGGACATCGGTTTATCAATTTTTTTATCTATAATTATGGTCATGAAACCATTTGTGTTATAGTTGAACCAGATTATTATATATTTAATATATCCTATTTTTATTTCTCTAATACTTTGGTACAAATGGAATTAAGTTATAAATAAAAACACATTCTTTGTAATCAAATCCACCGATTAACAAAAAACGGTTATCACTATGGTTATATATATAATAATTCAACTTCAATATAAGTAACCTAATTAAAATTAAAGCGATGTAATCTCATAGATATTAACTAAAGAATATAACTTCTATTCTGTACAACCACCTTCGTCTTTCATATAATCCAAACTTGAATATATGTGAACCGATCTTTTAAAGCCAAGTAAACAAACGAGCCCGAACAATGAAATCGAGCCTTGTAACTAATCAAAAAGGATTTAAATGAACAAAAAAGGGTAATAATAAATAAATTTAATATAGAAGATTTTATGGACATGTTAATTTATAAGACTAATTAGATTATTCAAGTCATTAATAACAAGTGGAGAACACCACCAAATTTAAGGTATGGGATCCTCCCCTTTTCACTCTTAATCCAGATTGTTCTCTATGATATTCCTTTTTGTGTAATACAAAGTGATGGGGTATGTTTATACACCTTACCCATACTATCCTAATGTTTTTTAAGTGATTATAAACCCCTTATATCTCTCATAAATCCCTCTTAGTTACACCTGATACCATGCCAATAAACCATGTTGGATTCTACCCGAACTTTCTTTATTCCTCCGGGTTTATCTATATTTCTTTTTTCCAAAATGTAGTTGTCTTTTCTTTTATGTATAACTTCAAAATTCGGTTTCTATGCTCCAATATCATGTTCCAAGATATATATGTCATTCTCTTTTAGGGATATATATGCTTTTAAGTGAATCTCTCTTCGATACTCCCCAATAAGCACACTCGTTTTTAAGGAACTTCCCGAAATTTTACACAATTGTAAGTGCACTCTATATTCTATTTTAATACACCATTATATTTGTAAATTCATTATTTTTATTAGGAAAACTTTATTGGTTAATTTATGGTTTTATATAAGAGAATTTATTCTTTACTATTTTAAAAGCTCTAAAGTATTTTCCTTAAAACCGCACAAAAATGTTTTAATGCCAATGTTTCTTAAATACATTTCTCATATGTTGTCACTTATGTTTGACACCACTTAAAATGTAATATTCCTATTTTACCCTATTAACATCCATGTATTTTCTAATTATTTTTTTAAATGGACACCTTCATGATACACCCATTGGTTATGATTCATTTCATGATTTTGGTACCCAATTCTTTCCATGGGTACCCTTATGTTTGTGTATGATTGATTATGTATGGTTGTATATGTGGTAAGAAAATTTATGTGGCAAGAATATTCATGAAAATGTTGAGATGGGTGTGACTAGATATCTCTCCAATGCATTGGGTAAGGATTAGTATCATGAGATGTGACGTGAAATGGGATTGGCGGTTAGCCTTGAACCGTACTGAAATGGGAAACGGGATTAGTGGTTAGCCTTGAACCGTACTAAAGAGATGTTTTATGATTCTGCCACATTTATATGATTCCATGATTATATGATCCCATGCTAATATTAAAATTTTTTATACGTTTCATGCTTTGGATATCATTATATCATGCCTCTTAACTCATGTGCTTGACATGTATCCTTATGTTCATTCCCTTACTGGGATTTTTAGATAATCCCTTTGTTCATGTGTTCCCCAGGGTACCCTATGTAGATGTAAGGGCTCAAAGGAAGTTATAAGCTCTTTATGGAGATTAAATAAAGAAGTTTTTTTAGCCCCATGTTTTTTGTTATATGTACCTAGTCTTCCAAAACACTAGACTTAACGATCCTTGGCCTATACTTTGATGATTAATTATGATCAAAATCATGAAATGTTTTATGTAAAAGGCTAGAGTCCCTATAGTTGGGATAAATTTGGGGAAATAAAACTTCTAGGTCATGATATGGTCAAATAAATGAGGGATAAAGTTAATACAATTCAACGGCATATCATGGCTACTTAATGTCAACAAAAGAGATATACTAACAATCATCAATGGGACAAGAAGTTTCATGATAGAGACATGGTATTCCTCTGCATATCTCCATGGAATAAACGTATGTGGTTTTTGGATAAGGGAAAGCTTAGTCCAAGGTACATAGTCCATTTCGAGACCATTGATTTCATCGTAGTGGTGGCCTATAGACAAGATATCTCACCAAACCTTTCTCAAGTACATGATGAATTATATGAATCCATGTTGAGGATGTACACACTAGACACCTCACATGTACTCAATCCATAGGCAGTACTATTGTAGAAGGACATTTCCTATGAGGAGCATCTGTTGTATATCTTAGATCATAGCGAAAAGGTTCTAGGAAATAATACAATTCACCTAGTGAATGTATTATGGAGAACCCAATGATTAAAGAATAAATTTGGGAAATATAGGAGGGGATGAATTAGATTTACCCTTATTTATTTTAGTTTGGGAAATAAAAATTTCAAGGGTGATATTTCTAAAGAGTGAAGACTGTAATGACCCAAAATTGTATAAATTAAATTCCCCTTTTGATTCAATTAAATGTATTATTAAGTAATATGGTCATAGAAAATAAATTAGTTCCTTATGATTTAAAAAATTCAATTGGACTTAAATAATGATTAAGTATCATTAAAATTTATAATATAGCCATTTAATATTAAACACATAATTAGTAGGAATATATGGTTTTCAAAAATCCAATAGACACAAAAAAAGGATGTGATGTTCTAAACTAGTAGGATCATATCCTATGAATCCCAATTATTAGTGTAACACACCATGATTTAATAGTACACTATTTTTCTTCAAAGTAATTCAATAACTTTCACTACATGCAATAATGAGTTCAAGTGCACCATGACATACCAAACTAGTCGTTCAAAAGCGGTTATGAATAGTATTAACTGAATTTTGAACTATATATAATCCTTATAATTTCAGAATCCATATTATGAGTTTCTTAGACATAATGTAAGAACTAATTCATTTTTTTCGCTAAAAGATGTATTTTTCAAAAAATGCACTTTTACCACCTTTTAATGGTAAACCCTTTTTAAATCAAATATTATAAACTTTTATATATTCAATTTGAAAAATTAAATTTCTTCTTTCGAATCAGGATATAAGAATTTAGTTTCGATAATTTTTTTTTGTTTTTCTGATAACTTTCATATTTGGGTGAATAGTGAAATATACTATATTTTAACTAAAGACAACTTTTTTAATCAAAATAATTTATAGTGTTAAATTATAAATTTTAATTGTTTGGAAGTATAAATAGATTATATTTTTACCATTCAATCCAATTCTGGTCATTGTATGTATTTTCACTTTGAGATTGGACATAAACAAGTGTTAAACTTTTGATATTTATTATTTCTTAAAAATACACCTTTTGGTTTTGACAACGGGAATTAATTTTAAATTAATAAATAAAACTTCTATGTTTTTAATTTGGTAAAATAGACTTCATTTTTGAATTTGGAATATCAAAATTATCATAGTGTAAATTTCTTGTTTTTTCTGAAAACTTTCAATTTTTGATGAATAGTGAAAAACACTAAGTTCTTATTTAAATCCAACTTTTTATTTGAATAATTATTTATTTTATTTAAATTTATTTTAGTTCAAAATATATATATAATACCTATATATGTTCAATTTAATTCATTTGAGTCATTTTGTAATAATATTATATATATAAAATTTTATTGAACTTTTCATTGTCTTTTACACACCTCCTAGGAGAATTTTAAAATTTACATAAAACATAATTTTAACACTTATGTGAGTTGAATTTCAAAAACCCGAGAGACAAAGTTGATATCAGTAAGTAAAATGTGGTTCAATAAGATGAAAATAATTTTTTGTGAATAGTAACTTTTTACTTTTATTTACCACTGTTAAAAGTAAATAGGGTAATTAAGGGTTAAAATGATATTATTCATACCCTAAAAAATGTTATAATTCTATTGGTTAAGTTTAATTCAACACCAAATAACCATAGAAATAAAATATGAACATCTTTGGTCCACTTGGATTAGATTAGGACATTAATTATTTTTTAATTCAAAGAAGGATTAAAAGAGTTAAAATCAAAGTTTAATAACTAAAACATTTTTAATAAAGAGTTATACATAAGATAAATTCTACTATAAATATTTATTAGAATGATAAAATAATTTCCTATATAATGGTATTTTATTTATAAATATTAGAAATTAAATAATTAAGTGTATTTATGACACAATGATGAAGCAGTAATTACCGTTTTAATGATAGATTAAAATAATTGACATTTTAAATAACCAAATAAATGTAATTTTAGACTTTTTATAAATTAAACTAATTTTCTAGGTTATTATGGATTTTTAAGGTTGGTTAGATCAATTTTATTTGATGTAATAATTCTGTTATAATTCTGACAGAAAAACAAATACCAAATAGTGTCAAAATTGACATAAAATAGTTTTTAAAAACAACATTATATTATTAATTGATATAATAAACCTAAAAATATAAGGTTAATCCAAAACACTTATATAATAATATATATTTTATTAATGAACCAATTGGGGTTTTATTGGCATTTTATAGTATGTTTATTGACCATATAATATAAAAATACAAAGAGACTTGGTAAATGTCAAACTATTTAACTAAGAGTTAAATTTAAAAGTTATGGTTAATATGGTGACCTAAACCAATGTAAAACCTATTGGTTGAGTGGTTTTAGACCCACCCCCACCTTATCCTTTAAATAATACATTTTGGATCCATTAGAAACCGAAAATGATTTTATTATAAAAGAATGTTTTATGTTTTTCCTAAGGTGCCCCTCACCACTCTTATAAAAGGGACCCCCCCCCCCTCACTCTAATTCACAGCTTCAAAGCCATTTTTCTCAGAAACAAACTTCCCAAATATCCTCCCAACTATCATAACTTCATCTTAGAGGCCTTATGATTGTTATAAATCTAACCTATGGAGCCCTTTTCATCAAATCAAATGGAAGAACCCGTAGAAGAGGTAATGATTTCACCACCATCGTTCAAGTTCTCTTATTCTTCCACTTACTCATTCTTTGTTCTTTCAATTCTAAAATAATAAATCCAGTATCATCTATATACTATGATTTTATTATAAATATGGCACAACTATATTCATTATCATATCCATCTTGTGACTGATAATGTCATCATGCGTGTGTACGTACAGCTTACCATCTCTATGTCATGGTGTAATTTGTTATTCAACACTATGTTATTTGGATGGATATAATGATGAGTAATATGTATATAAATAATGAAAATAACATTATAATTTCTTTTTAAAATGAATATACTATCCAATTCCACACCTTTAAGGAAATGATATTGTTACTCGTGCGTACGTATGGATTACCGTCTCCATGATGCGATGAGATTCATTTCCACCATCACCATTCATCAATGATTATAAAAATATATATTACTAATAATTATGTAATAAAAGTAATAATAATTCTATTGGATATATATATATATATGTACCTAAATATATCTTATTCACTTAGTTCCATTCAATACGATATGAAAACGGATACAAAGTTTATGCATACATACGGACTACCGTCTCTATAAATGGTGTTTTTCATTTTATATATATGTCTATTATAAATATTTATATTCTAAATATATATGTTATATAAATCATGTTTTATATTATGGAAGTATTTAAATCTTGATCTAAGTGATATAATCAAGAGTAACAAGTTAAAACACATACGATATAGAAAGTGATTATTACCCGAAATGTTAATTTAACATGGAAATTATTATTAAATGGGTTGTATAAAGTCATAAATGAATAATGTATGATATCATAAATATTAATATGGTTCTGGTATAATTTAATAACATACTACGATCTTCATATAGGAGGTTAAACGTACCCTCAACTAAAGGAAAGTACAAGGTAAGGGTTTTTTTTCTTGAATCTCATTATTATCCGAGATTGTTTATATGTATGTATTTACTGAGACATTTTTTATCATCCATGTCCATTTTTCATAAAACTAATTTCAAAATGAATATTTTAAGGATTTGTGAAAGGTACTCTTTATCAAGATCATAATTTTAAATGTTTTAAAGATTTATCTTTCTATCAATTTTTAATTAATTTCCATGTTTTCAAAATGATTTTAAGGATTTATTTATATGACATGAATGTTTTGAAATAATAATTAATTTAAAAAATTTATAAGTGGTATGAGACACTTTAATTCAAAAAAATCTCTTCTAAATTAATTCCTTTATAAATGTGGGAATTTTAAATGATTTTACAAAAATTTTATTTCTCTCAAAAAGTTTTACCCATTATTTTCAACTATGTCAGTATCCTTTACTAGATATTATTTTTTATTGAGGTTGATTTATTATAACACAATCATTCATATTTTATTTAATGAGTTATCATATGTTTGACTATAGATGTTCTATTTTTATACCATTCATGGTTTATGGTTAATGTATTTACATTTCATATGTTATTTTAAATACGAATGTTTATGTTATGTTTCAACTTATTCATATGAGGAATGAAGTGGACTTAGTAAGTTCAAGGTGGAGCCCGCTATAGCTTCTCGATGCTTCGGTAGGTCTCATGAGACAAACTAGTGTCTCGGTACAAGGCCTTGAAAAAAAAATTCTTTTGAAGACTTGGCACAATTCCTTGACTATTTGTAATGATGTCTTGCATTAGGCATTCCCTCATTATGAAATTAGTTATTACATGTGATTATTCAACTAGTAGAATATCCATGTGAAAGTTTATATGTTAATGTTTGATTTATGTTTTCCATATTATGTTCAAGTCTATGTTTAAAAATTTTGTTGTTTTTATCACACACATTGCCTTAAATGTTTATAGCTTCCTCTAAATTATTTACCCTTACTAGGCATCTGAGCTCACCCCTTTCTTATTTTTTATTTTCCCAGGATTCCATGAAGTGTATTATGATTGATATGCAGGGTTAATATAAATGGAATAATGGCATTCTCAAAGAACTATCTATGTTGTGCTTTATGTTTGAAATTTTAATATAAATTTAATGTTTTTAATCTATTTTCCAAGACTTCTAAACTGATCGGTCCTTCAGAACTCGATTCATTGTAATCATGCCAATGTAATAAAAGAATACACCGACTTTGGGAATCTAGGGTCAGGGCATTATAGTTGGTATCATAGTATATTTAGAAACAACCTTGGAAATATATTTAGTTTAACTCTAATTAGAGAACATTACCCTAAGATATACTTTTAGGATTAGTGTACAACAACTTCCTAAAATTTTGGTAATGTAAGGATTTTGTGGGGTTTCCAAGAAATACATCCCTGTCTGGATATGGGTATGTATAGGTGTCTCTGATACAAATGTACGTAGAGGTAAAACCCGAAAAAACCACTTTGAGCTAGACTCGAATGAGATCTGGTACATGGCAACGGGCCTTGCTACACTCTTGGTTATGAAACTCCCAAGGGATATGCTTAGGATAATTCCCATTTTATTTACAAACTATTATGAAGGGTTTATGGGTATATACTTCCTCAAAGAAAACATTTTTTATGAATGTGAATTTTATCCATAAACTGTTCAATCTACGTGAGGTATTTTACATGTTTGGAATTATTCATTGCAATTCATAAACTGACCTAGTGTGTGCCATTATATAGAAATGGCGACCAGAAGAAGGAATGTGAACTCTAGCAATACGTATGATCCATAGAGTAAGAAGGATCATATCATTCACAGTATTAAGCCAACATTTAGAAGGGAAATTGTCTCCTATGTATTCTCAACATATGAAGAAATAGTATCATGTGTTAATAAGATAGGTAACATGTTCTATGAGTCATATGGCTTTGAAGGAAAGCAAGAGAAGCAAATAATGGAAGAGAGAAAGATGGATAAAGAGAAGAGGAAAAAGAATGATTTTCTCATATGTGATAAATATGGAAATAATAACCTTGGTAAATGCTTGAAGGGAATGGGAGTTTATTATATGTGTGGAGAGAAAGGACACCAAGTACGTGATTTCAAGGGTAAGAAAAATGTTTCAAATATAAAATGATTCATCTGCAAGGTGTTGGGACACTACGCGAATCAATGTCCAAGTCATAATAATATACCGAAAATCATGTTATTGGAAAATAATCAAGTTATGATACTTCCTCAGATGAAGAGGAATAACCGGTGTTCTTATGTTGTTATTATAGAATTATTTAATTTGAGTGTTGTATCAGCAATATACTTGTTAAATGAATTATGAATATAAATAATGATTTTACTATAGTTCTATTTTATTGAGGATTTGAGATTATATGGTTATAAGAAAAGGGGCTTAATAGTAAGCAACACTTTTTGTAAAATACATGGTTGAAGGAAAGGCAACCCTTAATATGATCCTAAAAATGAGGTAGTGATTTTGGAATAAGAGATGGCTAATTTGGATAAATTATTTTGGATATTCTTGACTACCTTGAAACTGATTAATGATTTGTATATTCCAACATTTTTGGATTTTAATAAAAATTGGGTAGAAAAAGTATATCCAGTATTTTATAAAGAATAAGGGAGCATGAATGTAATCAATAAGGTTTTATGGTAATTTATGATGTTGCAATGTTTTAAAAGAATACATGATAAAGGTGTTCATATGTTATTACCTAGAAAAAAGGATCTTCATTGTTTTTAACTTTCATATAAATTTTCGACTGAGAGTTTGGATAGAAGTATTTTGGATAATTTTAATGGTTGGAATGGATTATTTTTTGAGATTGGATACTATTGTTAAGGTTATTTTTGGATTGTTATAAAAAGGACAACCCAGAGGTTGGGAGACAACTAGTCGCACCTGAAAAGGCCGGGAGACTTGAATCCGCAACTGAAGAGCAACAAAGGTGCATCACCTATTACTCGACTACACGATGTACTAGTTTGTATAATTTATTTTTTTTAAATAGTCTAACAAATGAATTATGAATTCATTATTTTTGGAACCCTATACAATTAGGATAAATAGATTTTTTTTGAAATATTTTTTCATTGAAAGATGAGTTTGTGGTATGAATTAGTTGATGTATGAAACTCTACTTGTCAAGTATATATATATATATATATATTCCCTTTTATTAAGACTAAATTTTATTAACCCAATTTCCTATGTGGGTTTCCCACAAAAGTATTTTCTATTTTCAACCTTTTATATTTGAAGAAAAATTTCAAATTCTGAGGATACAATTTATTAATGGAGGGAAGAATGTAACACCCCAAGATTTCATAGTACGCTATTTTTTCAAAGTAATTCAATAACTTGCACTACACGAAATAACGAGTTCAAGCACCCCACAACATACAAAAACTAGCCGTTCAAAAGCAGTTATGAATAATATTAACTGAATTTTGAATTATATATAATCCTTATAATTTCATAATCCATATTATTAGTTTCTTAGACATAATGTAAGAACAAATTCATTTTAACAGATAAAAGATGTATTTTTCAAAAAATGAAATTTTGCCGCCTTTTAATGGTAAACCCTTTTTAAATATAATATTTGAAAATTTTATATATTCAATTTCACAAAATAAGATTCTTCTTTAGAATCAGGACATAAAAATTTAGTTTCAATAAATTTTTGTGTTTTTTTGATAAATTTCATATTTAGGTGAATAGTTAAAAATATTATATTTTTACTGAATAAAAATTTTTTAATAAAAAAATTTATACTGTTAAATTATACAATTTAATGTTTTGGAAGTATAAAGAGATTATATTTTTATCATTTAATCCAATGTTGGCCTTTATATGTAATTTCACTTTGAGATTGGACATAAACAAGTGTCAATATTTTGATATTTATTATTTCTTAAAAATACGCCTTTTGGTTTTGACAACGAGAATTAATTTTAAATTAATAAATTAAACTTATATGTTTTGAATTTGGTAAAATATACTTTATTTTTGAATTCGGAATATCAAAATTAGATTTGGGTAAATTTTTGGTTTTTTTCTGAAAACTCTCTATTTTTGAGGAATAGTGAAAAACACTGAGTTATTATTTAAAACCAACTTTTTATTTAAATAATTATTTATTTCATTTAAATTTATTTTAGGTCAAAATAGATACATAATACCTATATATATTCAATTTAATTCATTGGAGTCATATTGTAATAATATTAGACATATAAAATTATATTGAACTTTTCACCATCTTCTACCCACCTTCTAAAAGAATTTTAAAATTTATGTAAAACATAATTTTACTAATTCTGTGTGTTGAATTTCAAAACTTTGAGAGACACTGTTGATATAAATAAGTAAAATGTGGTTCAATAAGATGCAAATAATTTTTTTTGAATAGTAACTTTTTACTTTTATTTACCACGGTTAAAAGTAAAAAGGGTAATTAAGGGTAAAAATGATATTGTTCTTACCTTAACACATGTCCTAATTCTATTGGTTAAGTGTAAATCGACAAAAACAACCTTAGGAATAAAATATGAACATCTTTGGTCCACTTGGATTAGATTAGGACATTTATTATTATTTAATTCAAAGAATGGTTAAAAGAGTTAAAATCAAAGTTTATTAACAAAAAACATTTTTAATATAGTGTTATAAATTAGATAAATTAGATTATAAATATTCATTATAAAGATAAAATTATTTCCAATATAATGTTATTTTATTTATAATTTTTATATTTTAAATAATTAATTGTATTTATGACACAATGAGGATGCAATAATTACTGTATTAATGAAAGATTATAATAATTGACATTATAAATATCCAAATAAATGTAATTTTAGACATATTATAAATTCCAATAATTTTCAAGGTTATTGTAAAATGTTAGGGTTGTTTAGATAATTTTTTTAAGTAATCATGCTGTTATAATTTTAACAAAAAACAAATACAAAATAGTGTCAAAATTGACATAATTGTTTTAAAAACTAATATTATATTATTAATTGATATAATAATCCTAAAAAGATAAAGTTCTGAAAAAAGACTTATATAATAATATATATGTCATTAATTAACGAATTGGGGTTCTATTGGCATTTTATAGTATGTTTTTTAACCATATAATATAAAAATACAAAGAGACATGGTAAATGTCAAACCATTTAACTAAGAGTTAAATCTAAACGTTAAGGTTAATATGGTGACCTAAAACTTTCTAAAACCTATTGTTTGAGTGTTTTTCGACCCATACCCATCATAGAAATTAAATAATACATTTTTTATCCATTAGAAACCGAAAATGATTTTGTTATAAAATAATATTTTAAGTTGTTTCTAACGTTCCCCTCACCCCTCTTATAAAAGAGAACTCCCCCTTCACTCTAATTCACACCTTCAAAGACATATTTTCGGCCACAACCTACCTAAATATCCTCCTAAATATCATACTATCATCCTAGAATCCTTCCTTCGGTCAGAAATTCAACCTATGGAGCCATTTTGATCAAATCAGAAGAAAGAACCCGAAGAAGAGGTAATGATTTCACCACCCTCTTTCATGTTCTCTTATTCTTCCACGTACTCTTTTTTTGTTGATTCAATTGTAAAATAATAACACCATTATATTATATATATTTTTATGTTATTATAAATATGGATCAACTATATTCATTATCCAATCCATCTTATGAATGATAATGTCATCATTCGTGCGTACGTACGACTTACCATCTTCACGTCGTAGTGTAACTTGTTATTCAACACTACATTATTTGGATGGATATAATGACAAGTAATATGTATATAAATAATGAAAATAACATGATAATGTCTCTGTAAAATTAATTTATCATACAATTCCACACATTTACAAAAATGATATTGTCGCTCGTGCATACGTACGAATTACTGTCTCCACGACGTGATGAGATTCATTTCCATATTATCCATTCATCAATGATTATAAAAATATATATTACTAGTAATTATGTAATAAATGAAATAATAATGCTACTGGATATATATATATATATATGTGTGTGTGTGTTTGTACTTACCTATATTTTATTCATGTAGTTCTGTTCAATACGATATGAAAACGAAAACAGTGTTTATGCGTACGTACGGACAACCATCTCCATAAATGGTGTTTTTAATTTCATATATATGTCTATTATACATATTTATATTCTAAATATATATGATATTTAAATCATGTTTTATATTATAATAGTATTTAAATATTGATCTAAGTGATACAATTAAGAGTAACAAGTTAAAACACGTATGATAAAGAAAGTGATTATTACCCGAAATGTTAATTTAACATGGAAATTATTATTAAATGGGTTTTATAAAGTCATAAATGAATCATGTATTATGTCATAAATATTAATATGGTTCTGGTATAATTTAACAACATACTATGATCTTCATACAGGAGGTTATATGTACCCTCGACTAATGTAAAGTGCAAGGTAAGGGTTAGTTCCTCGATATCATCATTATCCGAGATTGTTTATGTGTATGTATTTACTGGGAAATTTTTATCATCCATGTCCTTTATTCATAATAATGATTTCAAAATGAATATTTTAAGGATTTTTGAAAGTTACCCTTTATCAATATCAGAATTTTAAATGTTTTAAAGATTTATCTTTCTAAATATTTTTAATTAATGTCCACGTTTTCAAAATGATTTTAAGGATTTATTTATATGGACATGAATGTTTTTAAATGATAATTCTTTTAAAAAGTTTCAAAGTGGTATGGGATACTTTGATTCAAAAAAATATACTTTAAATTACTTCCATTATCAATGTGTGACTTTTAAATGATTTTACAAAAATGTTATTTCTCTCAAAAAGTTTTACTCATCATTTTCAACTATGTCAGCATCCTTTACTGGATATTATTTTTGATTGAGTTGGATTTATTATAAGACAATCATACATATTTTATTGAATAAGTTATGATATGTTTGACTGTGGATGTTCTATTTTTATACCATTCATGGTTTATGGTTAATGTATTAACATTTTGTTTTCTAGTTTTAATATGAATGTTCATGTTATGTTTCAACTTGTTCATATGAGGAATGTAGTGGACATAGTAAGTGACGGGTGGAGCCCGCTATAGCTACTCAATGCATCGGTAGGTCTCATGAGAAAAACTAGTGTTTTGGAAAAATTCCTTGAAAAAAAATTATTTGTTGTCTTGGCATAAGGCCTTGACTATGTGGTAATGATGTCCGGCATTAGGCATTCCCTCATTATAAAATTAGTTATTACATGTGATTATTAGACTAGTAGAATATCCATCTGCATGTTTATACGGTAATGTTTGATTTATGTTTTCCATATTATTTTCAAGTTTATTTTTAAAAATGCTATTGTTTTTATCACACATCTTGCCTTAAAAATTTATATCTTCCTCTAAATTATTTACACTTACTGGGCATCTAAACTCACACCTTTCTTATGTTTCATTTTTTCAGGATTCCAAGAAGAGTATTATGATTGATATGTAGGGTTAATCTAAATAGAATAATTGAATTATAAAAGAACTATCTATGTTGTGTTTTATGTTTGAAATTTTAATTCAAATTTAATGTATGTAATCTATTTTCCAAGACTGCTAAACTGGTCGGTCCTTTGGGACTTGATTCCTTGTAATCATTCCAATGTATTAAAATAATACACCAACTCTGTGAATCTAGGGTCAGGGCATTACAATTAGAGCTTCCAAAGGTGAAATAATTTTTTGGATTTTCCGATAACCATGGCCAAGATATGATCCAATAACTTAATCATGCACGAAACCATTTACAGCATAAGTTCAAGCTCGTCAAGATCATTACCCATACCCTGTTTGTATAACCACCCAAAGAATGTCCTACCATCACGCACCTTACTCTTAGAGAATTTTATTGTGTTTTAAAATTATATATATCAATACCATGTAAATAAGAGTATTTAAATTAATTTTTATAGAATAATGAATATATTTTCATCCTATTATTGTTACTCTGATATGATTTTTATTTTGATATAATAAAACAAAAATGTATTTTTTGTTAATATTCATATTCAATTAATGAAATTATGAATTAATGGATTTTTAAAATAAATAATATTTTAATAAATATTTATTATTAAATTATTTTTATCAAATATAAATGATCACATAATTTTTATGACGTTAAATTTTATTTATATAAGGTTTCACAAACTATTATTGTCAAAAAAGACAACATTTCCGAAAAAATGTTGATTTTATTTTAAATTCAAAATTCACATATTTGAAAAATTATTTAGATAAAATGTATATTATTTCTTGACTCTGAAAGTCAAAATTATCCAACAGTGAATTTTTAATAATTTATACTACCGTTGAATTATTAGATTAAAAATTAAATATTGTATAAATATACCTTATGTATTATGACATCATAATGACCAAAAGGTGATGTAATAAATAATATAAAAGGTAAAAACTACCAAATATATTTTTTCCCTTTAAAATAATTTTGTTTTTAGTTCATTTATTTATTTTATAAATCTATTATGAATCCTCCAGAACCATTATTATATTTTACAGTTCTAAAATCATCTCTTTGAGTTTGTAACTCTCTTCCACATAATGAAGGGAATTATTTTTATAATCTTGGACCATGGACTCAAAGAATAATATAATACTCTTACATTTTAATTAAAACATGTTAAGTAACCAAATGATGGTTTGTGGTATTGAATATTTTATTTTGTAGAGTCGACAAATTAAATAATAAAAAAATCCCCCTTCTTTCCTTTATAAACCCACCCAAGCTCCAATTTATCTTCAATAAAACCCCTTTGATCACATACATACTCTTACCTCAATTATATATATTTATCTCAAGGTTTCCCAATCTCTCAATAAGTTCTTTCCAAGCCTTTGGAGCCACATTTTCATGGATGGGAACGTCCACTCTCCTCTTTTTACCTAGGACATCTTCTTTTCATGTCTCTGATTTTTATTTTTCTCATATTGGGGTATGTTATTACATATACACAAACTAAAAATGTGATGTATAAATAATTATATCTTCATTTAACACTCATTAATTCTTCAATGATCTTTTATGTACACCAGTTACCACGTTAAAATTTATTAAGGGACCTTCCTCTCTACCTTTCAAATTTAAGAACCTTCTTTGAAATTAGTAATTTTAATTTTATTCGGCTATAATTTTATACATTTATAATTATAGAATTATTATATAATATATTTTACTTGAATGAGAGATCATTTATCATTCATCATTTGATCCCTTACCTAATCTGTCACTATGCCAAACTTCTATAAGGGGTCCTCGCCTTCTCATATTTATTAATGTTTCTTTATGAACTTTTACATTCTATTTTAATTTCCTAATGATGGGACATGTATTTACATGTCCCTATTTCTGACCATTTTATGTTCATAATATGAGATACCACCCCACTCTCATCAAATATTTTTAGGAATATTTATGTAACATCATTATGCTGACAAAATTTCACCATGATTTTACATGCCAAAACAATTGTGTAGTAAATACCATACTCATTTTGTTGTCAAGGGTATTCACCTTTATGAACATAAATGTATTGATTGGGGAAATACATTTATATAATCCACATTCCATGATTTTTTAATAAGTGGTTATGATGAATGAACTCATGTGGTATGATTTTTGTGGAACATTTAAGCATGAAAATGGAATGAATATGATCAGTTCGCCCAGATAGTACTCAAATTCATTAGGTATTATTTAGTATGAAACATCATTTTAGGAAAGGTAGTGAAACTTATTTCTTTATGGGACTTTTTAAACTATGATGTGTAGGAAGATTAACCTTGAACTATTTTTATGATTCAGTGTTTTAAGTTGTTACCACATTTCCTATATTATGATTATCATGCTATATCATGAATTAGTGTTAATGTTATTTTTATTCCATATTCATATTACTATTGACTAACATACAATATCTGATTCATGTTATGCCTTATTTATTAATTTACTATTCTTTATATCTTGCCATGTACATATGTTGTTCCCCAGCATATCATGTGTAGTTTTGAAATTTATGTAATTTTAGTAGAATGTTATCGATGTTTTAATAGTGTTGTTGTATATTATATTCATGATGTTATTCTATGTACCTAATTCCCAAAGACACTAGACTTATCGATATATTTTTTTGTATAATGTGTAATTTTATGTAATAAATAATGAATTAATGTGTAATAAAGAGTAGGTTTGTCATAAGAACCACGTTAAAATCCACCAAAAATGGAGATATGGGGGAGCATAGGAGGGGGTGAGGAGATATAAGCCTATGGATGGTTGATAATGAATGGTGAAAATGATAGGGCTTAAATAGTTAAAAAGTGGGAGGGGAATAAATGGAATTACAAATTTTTTATGAATCTAGTTAGATACGTGTTTTAGTGGAACATTCATCTAGACTATGTGATAACCATAAATCACCTCCATCCAGGATGTAGGGGAGGCGACAAACGTTCTAGGCATGGTGCATAGTCATGTAGCTATCAATGTGACCTTGGAAGGCCAACTGTCATTTGTTTCATGGTTTGTAGAGATTGGCACACAATTGTTTCTAACAGTTCTCCAATCATGCACCACTGCCTATCCCGCTTGAAAACAACCATTTTTTTGGGACAAATACCATAAATCTATTTAATAAAGTTAATAATGTAAATAAATAAATAAAATATAATAAAAAATAATACCATGGTTGTGACAATGAATATTAGACTATTCATTATAAATTATATTAATATTATTTTTTACACGAATTTGTATGGTTTTTATGTGGAAAATTCTTCACAAATATCTTTGATGAGCCTATACATTCAATTTTTGTTTTCCCTCATTATTCATTGAATAAAAATATGGACTCATTTTCTAGTGGTAGAAAAATTCACCAACCAATGTTCTTTGTTATATCTATCCCTTCACTTGAAAATTTGGTTTGATTATCTTACCACAAAACTGCACTAAAGAAATGTTGATTAATTTAGGGTTTAGGAATTAACAATATTTGTGTTATGGATGATTAGGGTGTATCTTCAATGTAATATAATGTTGATGCTGAAAGAAAAATGAATAATGGATGAGAATAAATTTTATGAGGTTTGAGGTTGAGAATAGGGGAGTTGGAGTTAGTAACTATAAGAGGTGTGGAATGTGTAACAGATAGTAGCATGATTCATAGTGATAGAATATGTTAATTACTCCTGGAAAGGGGTGAACTGGGTATTATAAATTTTCTGTTAAATAATTTTTTAAAATAAAAATTAAAACACAAAAAATATAACATAGTTCTGTTAGCTATGAATGTTAGTATGAAAACATTTTATCTTTGAAATAATTTCTAAAAAGTACAATAAAAAGAACATAAAATATTACCAAAAAACATTTGATGTTATTTTACTCGCACCCAAGAATAATTACATCACATTTAAAATCTAAATGTCAAACTATTTTTCTAATAAGAAAATTATAATTAAAAATACTATAAAAAAATTTATTAATCGCATTGTAGATTTTAAAACAAGAGGTTTAATCTCAAGATAAGACATATTCATTTGCATATGATAGAACTTTACTATCAAATGAGTTTATTAATATAAACACAGTGATCCAAAACCTGGATCGGGTATAAAAACAATAGCACACAAGGTAGTCTAGTATACAAAAAGAATCATTCACTATTATCAATGGGATGAAAGATGTAAAAAATGATAACATAACATTAGGGTACTCTACAATGTCATACAGTATTTTTTTATTTTTAAACATTTAATGAAAGAAAAACATGAAAGTAAAAAATAATAAAGAAGTGGAGATAATGAATATGGATGTGTTGTGAAGATACCTTTTTATTGTCAAAATTGAGATTATTAGTAATGATCATACTTTCTTATAAAATTGTAATTAAATATTTCCATTATGTCACCTCAAAATATCTTTTCACAGATTTCATAAAGTATTTTTTTCAGGAAAAGTATAGTTTTGATGAAATTATAGGATAATTCTCTTTATTTTCAAATTTCATTTCATAAAACTTTAAGACACACATCTATATATACCACCATATAATTGACTAACCAACACTTTTTCATTACAGGTTCCTTATATTTAAAATTTTTCAAAATTAAAATTATCTATTTTAGTATATTAAATTAAATTCTCATACATAGAATGAAATAAATGAAAAGATGAGTTTGTATTTAATGATCAATAGTATCCATTTAAGAATAATCCTTCTTGAATCACCATACTGACAAAATATCATACTTTGATTTAATTACATAAAATATCCAATTAAAGATAATTCAAATTTTATCTCAAATAGACATGGAAAAAAACCTTCATAGAGGTAGAAGTCCAGCATGAAATAAGATATCTCACTACAAAAAGATATATCTCAATGGAAGCACCTAATTGGCACTAAATCATAGCTTTTTTATAATGTCCACATCTCTTCACTATAGCATATCTGACATCATGGTAATAGACTGTCTCCTTTAACACAAAACTCTTCAAATAGTTATAGATGTCAATTGATGGTAGAATATCTCTTATGATGATAGTAGATTTATGAAAACCCATATCATTAATACACATGATATTGGATTTATGACATTAATATAAAAATAAATAAACCAAAATATCATTAGTCTGACTGTGTCTATGTAATTAGAATCATTTAAAAATAATGTTAATCAGCACCAAAATTAAAATATTTAAATTTTTATAATGTTCCCTAAAAAACATTGATCTTATAATAATCCACGTGACAACCTGGGGATATACATAAGAAAGAAGTGAGATATTATGCCAAGTAAGGGAATATTCAAAGAATAAAATGATGAAATTAATACATTATATTCTAAATGAATATCATGGTGACATAAAATGGGTGATAATCATAATCATGATTATTGAATTATGATATAAGATGATTATATAAAAGAATCATTGGAATATAGAAACAACATAAAACATTACATCATAAGAATAAGTCAAGCCTAACCATCAAGACATTATAACATAGTGTAATTTGGATAACCCCCTATACACCATACATGGAATCTCACAAGATAAAACCATTACACAATTCATTTTACTTCTATATAATTTTGGTACTTGTCACGTTGATTTCATGTAAAATACATTTTTGTTCCCCATAGCACGTACAACATAAAACACCATTAATTAATTATAATTACACAATTAATGAATATGGATTATATATATGGAAAAACATAATATATTAAGGATTGGTTTATCTAGGTGAATACCATTTAGTTAAATGGGAATCGGTATTCACTAAACAAATGTTTGGCATGGAAAATTATAGGATAATTGCAGTAGAATAACAGGTGTACATAACAATTTAAGGAATATTTTATTGAGAGTGAAAGGTGGTATCTCATTACATGTTAATAATACGGACTATAAAATTTATGTGTGTAGACACATTCCAAAATGAACCATTACAAATCAAATGGAATAACACAAAAAGGTGTATGAATAAAGAGAAGGAGAGAATCAATTTTCGTGAAAGGGTTCTCAGAAAAGAATGGGAAGAAATTATTAAGACCTCAAAAAAACCTTGGGAGGGATTTAGAGAGGTATATGGAGATAAAATCCATTATCAATGGGTTTTTAATGAAGATGAATATGAGTTTTGTTGGGTATTGATTGCAAAAGGAAAAACGGTTTTTTATTACATTCTAAACTTATGTTTGGGACTATATATGATAAACTAAACAAAACCACAAACCTTATCATGGTTTTTCTGCATGTTTTCTTCCAAATTAGAGTGTTTTTAAAAATTATATAATGGAAATAACAGACCATATTACAATTATGCCATCACTGATGTGGAATTAAGTCATTTTCATAGATAATTTATTTTAAAACCATAAAAGATAGTATAGGTTTTAAAATATTCAATAACGGTTTATAAAATTAATCAAATAAATTTAAAATCAAATTATTTAAAATTTTAATTCAATATTTTTTCATAAATTAATTTAATACAACTAATTACATCACATTTATTCACTTATGATGTCCTAATAGAGACCGTATAATTATATTGTATTTATTTTTTACTGAAAAAATCGATCACCTGATAAAAATTTTGAACGAAAATCCACTAGATAATTTCAACATAATGATTTCAAAAATAATATTTATTTTATGAAAATAATTTTCTCAATATGATAAATTTAAATGTTAAATAAAATACTTATTTGAAGTATATTACATGTTATTATAAAATAAACTACTTTTTAATGAATATATAATTTACATTGTATTTCATTAAAATATATTATAATTATTATCTAAATAATTATTATAAAATAATTATTTTCAATTATAATGACATTTATATTAAAAAATTCCTAAAATTACCAAAATGGTATCTTAATTTAGTGTATATATTTCCTAAAAATACAATATTTATTTCTTCATATCAAAATCAAATTTTTATCAGGATCATTATCTAATCATTTATTGAGTAATATAAAAAGAAATAAATATAATCTTTTTTTCAATAAAAGGAAAATATAAAAATTTATATTTTTAGGGTTTAAGTACATAACCCCTTATAACACATGTGTATTCTCTAAGAATACGTTGTGTGATGGGGGTGCTTTCATGGGGTGGTTTAGTGAATACTGTTTGGGACATGGTCTTTATTATTTTGATCTACTCCTATATAAGGTTTTTCTTAAGATTTAGTTTTTGAATCCCATGTAGGGCTTGTCACGGAAAAAACTAAGTGATTCCATCTCCCTTAGAAGCTTCGATAAATGGAATTCATATGCTATAATACTACTAGTTGATCTCATCACTTATTCCAATTATATCAATTAGACTTTATCATAACCCATAGTATACTATTCTTAATATACATTTAACAATTGTCATATTATGAATTATTATTACTATTAACATTATTTTAACTTCAACTGGCTATATTGGTCCAAAATAAAAGATGTAGGGCATTTTTTTTCTATAACTATATTAATTGTTAGTGAATTTATCCACTCATAAGGTCATTTCATTTATAAATGTTTAGGTCAAAATATTCTACTCCTATTCGAAATTTCAACATCAAATGTTCATTTTTTACACTAGAACACATTAGGGTACTTTTGGTTCATCGCTTCTTATAGTTTCCATGTCTGTTTCCTTAAACTTGATATCTCACCATAGCACATTCCCCAGGTGAGTTGTTTTGTTCCTTAGATCATTGTCTCAATGATATAATATCTTTAATGACTAATCCTCATATTAAATATTGTTCTAAAAGGGTTCCTCTAATAGATTTAGTAGATTTGATTGGTCTAGAATTTACTTCCCAAAAAGTGATACGTGGAACACATAATGTACTTGGAATAGGTTAGGTTAGAGTGAGATTCAATAGTGTAGGGTTCCAATGTGATCTCTTGTCTTAATGGGTCTGATGTAACTTGGACTAATGTTTCACTTATTCCCAAACTACTCAACTTTTTTCATTTGAGATATATGAAGGAACACTTATCTTTAGACTCAAATTCCAGGTCTCAATAAAAATTTTCTACAAATATTTTTTTTTGAGTTTTTGAAGATTTCATATTCCATTGAATGTTTTGAACTTTCTCTTTCATATCTCAGATAAGATGAGTCCCCATATGATCATGTTATTTAATATCATCGCATCTTGTTGTAGTTGAATATACCTTACCATACAGAGCCTCATATGGTTCCATTTGAATGCTATAATGAAAACTATTTTTATATGATAACTCCAATAGGGGAAGTAAATGATCCCAAAATCCTTCGAAATCCATAAAACTTTATCTCTAAAATATCTTTTAGAGTTTTAATGATTCATTCAAACTATCCATTTGTTTAATGGTTGTAATAAGTACTAATATTGAACTATGTATCTGAACCATGCTAAATAATTCTTCAATTCCATGAGGTAAACATTGGATCTCGATCAGATACAATACAGAGTGTAATTCCATAGAGTCTTACAAACATCCTCATATATATCTTTGCAAGTTAGTCATGAGAGAAATATTAATTTATAGTAATGAAACATACTAACTTTGTAAGGCAATCGACTACCACCCAGATGGATTTATTTCCATTACATTGACAGGGGAGTCTTACAATGAAATCCAATATAACATTTTTTCATTTCTATACCAGTATGGGAAATGGTTTCATCATACCCTTATACTACTATCATTCAACAGTAATTTTTTGATATACCAAGCATAGTGATACCAATTTTACAACATCCATATTTATGTTCTCCCAGCAGAAGTTTTTATTTATATCTCTATACATCATAGTGATTCTTTGATAAATATAGAAGGATGATCTATTCACATCATCTAGAATTACCACTCTTGTTCTAGTTTTTATTGGGCACATAATGGGTTAGAAAACTTATAACTTCATCTTTACAAAATTTTATTATCAAAATATTCAATACATTTTTATATAGCTCCTCATAATCTCTTTGTGCCTCCTGGATTATCAAAAGAATGGATGGTACATAAGTTATTTGGGAAAGGTTTCACAGATAAAATTTTATGATTCGCATTTCTATCCATTGTATTTCCAAAAATATTGGATCAATTTTTATCCTCATCATGGATAGGGTTCTCATATCCATTCTACTCAAAGCATCTTCCACATGGTTCTCCTTCTTAATATTTTATGTTATTGAACATCATCAATCCTTTATATATTATAAGCACATTAAATTGTTAATATTGAGATCCTTTTGGGTGAATACATACTTGAGGCATTAATAATCCATATATACATCAAAAATCTCCCCAGAGTGACAATGTTTCCAAATTTCCAATGTGAAGGCCACTGCAAGCATTTCAAGATTATGTTTTGGGTACTTATTATCAAAAATATTTTATTTGTGAGAGGAAAAGACTATCATCTTTTTGTATTACATTAGTGAGCAACCAAATCCATTTTCATATGAATTTTTATAGATTAAAATGACTTCCACATGGTTTTGTAATGTGAGAACAAGTGTAGTGATTATCCTCTTCTTTAACTTACTAAATCTCTCCTCACATTCATCAGTCTTGGAAAACATCACTATCATATGACTTTGCATTGTTATTAGTATTGAAAATCAATAGAAGATTTTTCCAAACCAATTATAATACACGAATATTCCATGAAATATATGGATATCTTTCACAGATGTTTTGTTGGTCCATCCTTTAATATCCACTATTTTTTTAGGATTCACATATATCCCTTTATTATTTATAACATTCCCTTGGAATGTTAATTGATCCATATAAAACTCACTTCTTTTACTTTTCGTATAAATTTTCTTTTCTCAAGGTCTTCAATACTGATTTAAAATTATCCTCATGTTCATCCTTAAATTTGTAGTAGAGAAGAATATCACTTATAATCACTACCAAAAATATTTTAGGTATTATATAAAGACTATTAATTAAGTCCATAAATATTGATGGAGAATTAATGAGTCCAAATGGAATTTATTATAACTCTTAGTGACCAAACCTTATACAAAAATTAGTCATAGAGATATCCAACTTATTTTACTATACTTCATAATATCCTGATTGATGATCCACCTTAGAGAATTATTGAGATCCACATAGCTGATCAAAAACATCATAAATCTATGGAAGATGATTCTTGTTATTAATCAATATCTTTTTTATCCCTTATGAATAAATTCTTAGCCACATTAACCCACCATTCATCATGAACAAGAGGATACTATAAAAGATCTAAATATAATTTTTTTCAAGAACTAAACCTTCTATCTATGATGAATACTAGTAAATTATTTAAGAAACACATTAGTGTATTCCGTCATAATGGGATTTTCATGAAAGATGATATTTTCATTATTTTGAATCATTTGAGAAAGATACATTTTCTCAGTAGGTAATATTATATGTGATTTTGATGATAACACCAAAGGAGATTCATCCTCCTCCTTGAACTTGTATTGAATCAGATTGAAATTCACAATATAGATGATGATTTATTTCTCTCATAAATTAATTGTGGATATATATATATATGGAAATGCAATTGATAACCAGAATCACACTAAATACCTATAAAGTAGTGTCATACGGTTTTCTCATAAATTATTCCAAAAATATGGACAGAGGAGGAGATATATGCTTTAGATTAAATAATTTCTCCATTTTCCAATTTCCCTTATAGCTCTACTCCAATGATTTTAATTGGTTATTTAATAGTTATAATAAATATTCATGATATGAAGGAATTCATAGAACCAGAATCAAATAGTACATTCTCTATCCCTAAATGAATAACTTGCGTACATGTCACTAGATCATTATATGGATCCACCTTATCAGTTTTGATGATATAAACTCTCCCTTTCTATCTGGGTCATGGATGTTGTTTTCACCTATTATCTTCTAAAATTCACTGCTTAGATAAATAATTCATATATTTTCCTTCTTCTTTGAAACTGAAATATTGGATAGCAGGTTGAGGCTTGACATAAGAATTCCCTTCTTCAATCACATTGTTGGGTTTCTCCAATTAAAATTTTATATCTAGGTTTGCTTCCTTCCCATAAAAAAATAGTTTTCATATACCCTTCATAAAATTTTTGGGATACTTATTAACATGATTTTGACAAGTATGATGTTGGCCTTTCTTTTCACCATGAGATTTATCTATCACTCGACCAGAATTAAACTCAATTATCCAATTCTAATCCCCAAACCCTTGAGGTTTTCTGATCCCCATTTCAACTATGAGGCCACATCGAACATTTTCCCCATGGCTTTTGAAGTGTGAAATCAAAAAATATTTCCATAAAATCAACTTTATCCTAACAAAGTAGTGTTCAACATTACATTGAGGTTCAATAAAAATGATAGAGGCGTATTGTAAAAGTCTTTTGAAGTTCATACCATATTCTTTAATGGATTCATCATCCTTTTTCTTGATGATACATAAATATCTATTGATTATAAATCATAGATATCAAGGAAAATATTAATAGAATTATATTTTATCATATTATTTACACTCTATCACTTTTATTCGTCTATAGTCTTAGTATTTTTTATTAACGTGAACTATTGATCTGATTCTCCCTCGACAAAATAATCTGAAATCAAATCATTATAATTATCAAAGAATTGAAGGATAAATAATATATTCTTAATGGATTTGAGCCATTATTCTATGATAAAAGGATCATGAGATCCAAATAATTTTAAAGGCCTTTTTACCATAGGGTTTTCAATTGTAACATTCTCTTTCTTAGGTGGATGTGAGTTTTCCATGTAATTCAAGTTTCTTTTTTTGAGAATGTATTTATTGAGTAAGTAATTTCATGATGTTCTCCACTTATGTCACCATAGTATTGTCCATATCATCTATTCATTTCCAATCACTATAGTTTTTGACTTGGTTCCTCTTATTTCACAACATATACTTGAATAAAAGGTAAATTTAGGGATAATAATTATTAAATAATTAGTCAACTAAAAGAGAATCTAATAAAATTAAAGGGATAACTCATAATGGATTATATTCTTTAACCTAAATTAATTGGATTTAATATTAGTTATCCATGGTATATTTCTGAATATAAAATTTCGTTGGAATTATTTTTCTTCTTAATAATGGTTCATAGGGATATTGTGAATTTACTAATGAATATCCTGTAGAAGATACAAGTGTGTATCTATGCCTCTTTCTCGTGCACCAGGTAAAAATTTCATTAATACCTAATGCTTAGTTTTTGGGGTTATTACCCCTAATTATAACTATTCTAGATCCACATGCTCTTGTAGTATCAGAATATAAATTTTCATTCTAGAAATCTTTTTACCGTATATTTTACCCTTATTTTGGTATGATTTTCTATATTTAGTCATATACTTTAGGAATTCCCTAAATTTTTCTATTCATAATCCCTAAAAATAACTAGACCTTTTTATCATACCAATTATAATAACATATATATTTAATACACATTATTTCATGTTTTATTATATAAATATACAAATAAGAAAATTCTAAAATATCATTAGGCTCGGTGTATTTAGGTAATTAGATACATAGCTCAATAACTTGAAATAAGTATAAAACAACATTTTTTTATCTCCATAACATAACCTTAAAATCCATTGATCTTCTAATACTGCATGGGATAACTTGGGGATGTACACAAGAAATGGGTGAGATAGAAATCCAAATATGGGAATAATCAAATATTAACATGATGAAATTAATACTTGTTAGTCCAGAGAAATATCAATGTGACATAAAAGGGATGACAATCATAAACATAAAAATGGAATCATGATATCCGATAATAACATCAAAGAAACAAAATAATGTGAAAACAACATATTTTATGACATCATAAGCATAAGTTAGGGATAATGTTGGAGAAATCATAACATAATGTTCTTAGTATAACCTATCCTTCACCATAAATGGCATCTCATGATATAGAAATATTACTCAATTCATTAGAGGGATATATAATTCATGTCCAACCTATCAAAGTCATATCATGTATATGAATTTTTCTATGACAAATATCATGGAAAATAATAAGTATTTTCATTATTTTTATTCAAATAATTAAAAAGGTGGGTTTATATACATTGATGTATCCAATAAATAAACGATAAGTAAATATCATTGAGTTAAAATAAGGATGATTATTCACTCAAAAATGTTTTTCATGGAAAATCATACGATAATTTTGGCATAGTACTTAGTGAACAAAAATATTCGTGGAAGGGTCTATTGAGAGTGAAAGGAAGGATCTAATGACTTATAAATCATAAGGATTGTTAAAGGGGAGTGTAAAAACCCATTTCAACTTGAAACATTAGAAATAAAATGGATTAATTCAATGAAAGTTCTTGAATATAGTGGATGAGCTAATAACTTGCCATTTGAGGGAATTTCTAAAAGCTTTATAGGAGGTTATTAATTGCTTTGGAACGCCTTGGGTGGATTTAGGAAGGTATAAGAATAGTAAATTCAAGTTAAAGTTTTTTTTAAAGAAGATTAATGAGATTTTTGTTTGTATTTATACCAAATGAGAATTCTTTATTAATTTCTAAACATTTGTTTTGGACTCGATATGATAAAATAATCACAATTGAAAACATTCCCAATGATTTTGTCCTGGGTTTCTACCAAATATGATATGTTTTAAAATATTTATAAGTAACTAAACCAAAAAAAATAAAAAATACACCACTAGTGATGTGGAAGTGAGTCATTATCATAATGTATTAATTTTAGAACCATAAAAATAGTTTCAGGAAAATTCATTAAAGGTTTATAAAATTAATCAAATAACATTACAAATTCATTATTTTAAAGTGGAGGTAAAAAAAATTGGGTTTTCATTCCATTTATAGATTTTATTACAAATATTTTTGGATATTATGATGTAATTAATACCAATAGTATATTTAAAAAATATTGAAATACTTCCAAAAATAGAGGTTGTTCCCGAAACATTATAAAAAATCACTATAATAAAATTTTAACAAGTTGATTTTAAAAAGAAAATTTATTTTGTCAAAATAATTTTCTATATGTGAGTATTTTCAATTTAAAAAAATAACCCTATTTATTGGAACACACTAGTTTTTACGATATTAACAACTTTCTGGCCCTTATAAATATTATTTTGGAATTTATTAAATTTTATTATCATTGATATAAAAAAAATATTATTTAATAATAATATTTTATTAAAAAAAATATTTCCTAAATTACTCAAATTATGAAAATATTTCCTTAATTGAGAGTATATATTGCCCAAAAATAAATATTTTATTTCTTAGTATCAAAATATAATTTTTGAAAAGATCATTAGATAATAATTTATAAATTAAAAATAAATTTGGATAAATATAATCAATTTTTCATTAAAGTGGAAATATAAAAAATATAAGTTTGTTCTAGATACACAAAACCTTATAAAACTCGTGTATGCCCCCAATGGTAATGTTAGTGATGGTGGTTCTTTCTTAGGGTGGTTTAGTGAACTTGGTTTGGTTCATTATCTTTATAAGATTGAGATTCCCCCATAAATTATTTCACTCAAGCTTCAGTTCAGGAATATTAATTTTGTCTTAATTGACAGTACATCCTAGTGATTTTATCTACCATGAATGTTATGGTAAATGGGATTCATGGGGGATGATCCTACTATTCAAGGTCATCACATATTCCTACTATGTCAATGAGAGATTATCATAAACATGAATGAAAAATATTAATATTTTCTATACAAAAAAAATATTATAAAAGTTTAATGTGTTTATTCGAATTTTAAATCCAAAATACAATATTGGTATAAATTATATAAAGTATTGAATTTATTTTATATACCTATATTTCTTAATACAATTTTTATTTACTCAAAAAAGTAATTTCATTCATAAAAAAATAGGTCCTTATAGAATTCCATCAGTTGGTAGAAGATCTCTTATAATGATAAGAGATTTACTTTAATTGCAACATATCTATTTTTATTTTAGCATAATTACTCTGATGGAAGAATAGGTCAACTGATGATACTTGAATTCAACTGATGGTAGTATAATTCGTCTAAAAGTTGCATAATTTGACTAATGGTAGTAGAAGACTTCTAACAGTAGTAGAAATCTCCTAAGGGTAGCTAAGTCGAGTTCAAGGCCACACTATATATGTTATTGGGGAATAATTTTCATTTTAGTATGTGTAACTCATGATAGTAGAATATGCATAGATAATTATTAGTAAAATACATAATTTTGAAGTTCTATCATATATCACAAAAAAATTTAGAAAAATAATAATAGTGGTTGATGAGCTTTAAAATAAGTAATTTTTCATAATGAGAAAAAATATCCTATATTTTTATGATCCCAAATCATGTGTGAGATTAAATTAAAAATATTATATTCAAATAATTATCATTCAAAAATCATGTAAGATAAAAAAAATAAAGTTCCCCATAGTCTCACACTTTTTAAAATTATTAAAATACCACTAATTATTCCAAAATTTTCCCATTTAAGCATTAAAAGACAACCACACATTCCCCCCATTGTGGTATTATCAAAAATGGAATAAAAGTAAATAAGAACATATAACGAAAAGATAGTTATCCAAGAATGGAATAAATGAAAAGAGAAAAACACTGAGTTTTCATTATTATCAAGGTCAAAATATTACAACATGAAAATATAAAAATGAAAATTGACCCTATCAGAACCTAATATGTGTCCGAGTTAGGATCATGTTCAAGAGTATATTTTCCCTTAGAGGAATATTTTATGTAGATGGAGTTTTAGGATTCATCAAGACAATTTCTAATTCCCTACTCTGAGGTGCCTCACTGCCTCAATTAGAGTAAGAACAAATGGTAAAAATGTTATATAATTGTGGAAAACTATATATATAATAGGAAACTGATACATTCATAAGAACAAATAGATTGATTAATCATAACCATCATGGTAGTTTGATTATACAAACCCATAATCTCAAGAAACTAGGATATACATCTACCACCATGCTCCATATCTAGAAAAGACAACATATTTTCTTCCATGAAAAATTATAATGGATCAAGAACCTTTAATGAATTTACATGTTCCATAATGTCCTTCCTAATAGGAGGAATTTTATGATATTCATCCAAAAATAGAAAATATAATTTGAGGTCCTTTTTTGTCAAAATATTAAATAGATAATACTTTATATCATGGGTAATGAGATCCTATAATCTCTACACGAATTAAGATGTTTCTAAAAAAGCTTATAAGTATTCTCACAATGGGACTTTATCTATTATAGTACTTCCTAATGAGAAGTGGAGGACCCCCTAAAACACATTATAGATTTTACCAAACAATTCTCCAATCCAAGTCAGCAAAAAGGGAGTAGTTACTTATTGTGGATTAGCTCTAGAAGAGGAGAAATGATTTTTTTTACAAACAGTCTCAAGCATTCAAATAATTGTTAAAACTATATAGGTTAGTTCCACCCAAGTTTTCTCCAAATCAGTGTGAATAACCCAAATGTGTTCAACAATCTTTTCATTATCTACCTACAAATTTACATTCCTTAGAAATAAATTAGGCTAGAGGTGTGTCGCAAAAAGGGACACAGTCAATGATATAACATCTTATTAAAGAGCCTTATCCATGAGGATGAATTTAAAGGTATCTTAGTAAGAATAAAAATAATATCAGACTTAAAGGAAACCATATCAACATGGAAAAAATAACAAGAGTTTAGAGGAGGAGGAGGTGGTGGTGAAGACCCCTTTTTATCTTATAATGGTATATCATACCTAGGAGAAGATCCTTGAGGGGAATAATTAATATTGTCACCCTTATCATGCATTGAAACTGCAAGTTCATCCAAAACTCTATCTAGATCATATGAAGGAGAAATATGAATCATCTCATCCCCATAAATTATTTTAACCAATAATACCTTATGATCATTTAAATACTAGTTAAATTTGGTTTACCATAATTAATTGGGATTCCTCCATCATCACCATCAATACCAAAATATAATATTGAATAATATAAATCAATAACCACCAACCTGGGGGAATTATATTATATAGTCACTACATATTCTACATGTAACATAATTGGGCTTCTTATTGCTTTTCTCACAGAGTAATCTTGGGAGTTTCTTTAAGACTCACCATTAAAAATCTTACTAGAAACATAGGTAGATATGAAATTATTAGCCCCCTTCTATCCATCCTCTATATCAACATCACAATGGTAATCATCTAATATTAAAATAAAATACTCTATAAATTTAATTTAGATCCCTCAAAATGCACAGTGTTATAAACTATTATGTCTAAGATCTCATAATTATCCAATACGCTTTCCTTGGAAGTCATGTAATGAGGAAATTTATGAGGTACAAAAGATATATTCTGAATCCTCACTGTGTCATGATCAATACCAAATGATGCTAATATGGATATTGATTCTTCCTCAACATTATAATTTCATTCATACACTTATTTTTTCTAAAAAATATTACCAAACATCATCATATTCTAAAACAAAATCAACCAAATATCTAGGTATGAGGTGGAATTTTACTTGATTGGATTTTTCATAAATTATTTTATTATACACATCCCACTATTTAATACAAGGATTCCAATTAACTTTTATCCTCCAAAATGAGTTTTTTCTTAAATATAATCCACCAGATTCAATTATCATTTATTCCCCCACAACATAGAATTTATTTACCCTCTATTATAGATGATATAATCCCAGAATATGATATAGAATTTAATCTACAAGAATGTCTACACAACCCCAACATATTTACCCTGATATTTATGTACAAAATTATTATATCCCCTCTCTTTATAAGGAATAAAATGAAAAAATATTTGAATATGAGATGAAAATAGTTTATCTTCTTGAGACATAGTATATATTGAATTAACCTAAATTGAAGTCATAATACTTCATCATATTCCATAGAAACCATTGTTCATGGGTTTTAATAAGTTTTAAACTCTACAATATCATTCTAAAAATTATATATAGATTTTAGGATAATAACCCTAAAAAAATTTATAAACCCCTTTATGGGGAACTATCAATCATTTATCCATTTTCATTTATGATAATACTATCTCATTCTAACCAACTAAAGCCAATTTGAAAACAATCTTTTCTCTGAACACATATTCCACATGTAAATAGAAATTATCAGCCTTTCTGGTATATTATAGTCTATCATTCCTAGAGAACAAAGATTATTATCCTTTCCCTAGGAATAATATCTAAACTAGTGATATTCTAGACAATAACCCAAATGCATCGATTTATGTCCAAAATAACTCCACTAGATGATAAAATGGGATTCCACTATTTTATTATTTTAACTAGATTAATATTTATATCTCTTATGATGTCATGGATAATTGGTGGAATCAAAAATTAACTCCAATTTTAGCTTCACCATCATAAAAAAGATTCAAAGAGTCTAAGTATGAATGTTTTTTATGAGATAAAGTGAGAGAAATGTCATGTGAGAGAATAGAAATGATTCGAACTCCAAATAAGTATTTTTTTTCTTTTAGTACACATATAAATTTTCTAATATGATTGTTATTTTGATTTAAATAAAATACAGAATTTTAGATTTAAACTATTTAATTATTAAAAATAAAAAAAATTCATATAATGTTTCCATGGATGAAGCCTCACACGGAATCAACCAATTATACCACTTTATGGTATCACCAGAATTGTAGCATCCAATGGTATCACCCGAACTGTTTTACCCAATCATAACAAATTAATTATTGCACTCAATTGTTGCACTCCAATGGTATAAATAGAATATTATAACATCTAAATTGTAGTAATCTAAAAGTATGGAATGAATCTTGATCAAACTCTATTAGATTAAAATGAATTTTGTGTAATTAAAGATTAAGGAAAATTTAGAAAAACAAACTCATGTTTGATATAGCTTAATATCTCAATACTAAAATGATTTATAAAAATTTCATCATGTTGTTTCTTAGTTCGAATGAATTCAATATTTATATCACCATTTTAAAATTTAAATCTCAAAAAGAGATGAATTGTGTCAATGTTCTTTTTCCTTGAAAGAGTTTTATTTTCATAGTTTATAGGTTCATTTATTAATTGATATTCATAGTCTATATACCAAAAATGGACTTTTGTATATATACATTACATTATTTAAGATGAATATTCAATAAATTACATAAGCACATGCCTACAGTTTTTAAAGTTATATTTCTATTGGCAACATTGAAACATGAACAACTAGTAAATTTGTAAACTATGTCATCTCACACTATGTTCTTTATAACTAGCACCCTTATTAAACATATCATATGTAATATATTTCATCAAAACTAGGGGAAAGGATTCATAAGAAATGGTGAACTTATATGATTATTAATTGTTAAAAATCCATATATGTAAGCATAACATGGGAATATGGGTATGAGAACATGGGAATAACATTTGAAACCCATTACAAGCATATCCACGATAAAAACCTTTAGTCATTACATAAAAATTTGTGGTTCATAAGACATAAATCAAAAGAAAACAAAATAACATGATCCATGAGAGCATAATATTTACAAAATACATGAAATTGTGTCATACACATATGAATATTAAATATTATGTCAAGGCTATCTACCAAGAAAATCATAACATTTTAGGCTCAGGCTAATCACCAGTGTACCTAAATAAAACTTTGGATAACCTCCCATGTACCCTATTTTTTGGGCTTTGGATAACCTCCCATGTACCCTCTTATATTGGGCTTGGGATAACCTCATATTTACCCTCTTGTTTGAGGCTGGTTATAACCTCTGATGTACACTCTTCCTTGGTTCATGGGATAACCTCTCATGTACCCTTTGAGTTGATATAACAGTAATCACTACCCATTGCATTAGAGGAAGATATTCAAAAAATCTCTCACATAATTTATATATTTTTGTGCCACAAAATTATATAAAATTTCATCATAGAATAACCGAACATAATATAAGGGTTTTATAAAAAATTTCACCATATAAAAAACCATGGAAAAAATGAGTTTCATAATCATTTCATCACTTCTTTGTAATAAAACCATTGGAAAATATATGGATTTCATAATCATATGGTCATTAAAGTCATAACCCATTTAGGAAAATAATTAAAATTATATCCTTGGATCATATCTCCTATAAATAAAATTTAACATTAATAGATGTTATATTGTATGGGAAAATACTCTGAAAGAAAAATCACATGTAATTTTCCTTGGTGAAAATATCACTTCCACTTTAAAAAAAGAAAACATAAAACAATTTTAAAATACTTTTACATGAAAATAAAATTTGAAACTTATAAATTATTCTCTAAAACAATGAATTTTCTTGATGGAAGAAAATAAAATTCTTGTAGTACAGGTTAAAAAAATTCTTTTCACATTCTCAATAAAACACAACGAGAATTGTTGTTGAAAAAGGCCTAAAGATACCTTTTACTTAATTTATTAAAAATTATACAATAGTTAAAAAATTTTCTGATAAATAATTTTTATAAAGTTAAAATTCTTTTGAATTTTTTTTAGAAAACATTAATATATAAATAAATTAGGTTTTGACTGAAGAGGGAAATAATATCGGTTTACCCTAAAGACCTTCTATTTAAATATTAGGTATATAAAGAGATTAAAATGAAGGGAAAAAATTTATTCTCATGAAATAACCATAGGATAATAAATTTCAATAATTTATTAATATATGGATCATAATATTTCATCATAATAAGTCTAAATAGAAATAATCCCCATAAATGGTGAAATTGGAGAAAAATATCAATTCCACTTTGGTGACATTGATTTAGAAGACCCATGAAATAAAAACATTAAATGAAATATAAAATATCATGAAAGTAATAAATTTCATGATATTAAATTTACAATGGTTTCCTATACACCTAGTAAGTAATATAGGTTTATAGGATAACAAATGTCTCTGAGGGGGAAAATTGAGACAACAATCCCTTACCAAAATGGTATATACTCAACTATAAAATCCAGGAAACAGATATCCTAAAATGGATATTTAAATGGAATTAATTTTCATCATAATAATCATAAATTAAATTCATGGTAATTATATACAACACACAAAATAAATTAGTGTCTAATATGGCATGTGTCTCATTAAAGTAAAATGTTAGACAGAAATCCCTCGCCGGTTTGGTGACATTTGAACTTTAAACCCCATGAAAGAGGCATTATAAAATGAATATTTAAATCCCAATAATTTTTAAGTGGTGAATCATAAAACAGATTTATTGGAAGTATATACACCACATAAAATAAATATGTGGGGAATATGGAATGTGCCGCATGGACATTAAAAGTGAGAAGGAAATCCCTTATGTTAAGTTTTGAATTTCTATGTACATGTGAACAAATCCTATATAATAAATATAAATTTACTATACCTATATTTAATAAATATATATATATATATATATCATATATTTTATATTTATGACCTTTTTTAACTTTTATTAATAATTCCATTTTAACATCATGTCTCAGGCAATACTTTCTTTGTTTTTCTTGTATGTTTTAATTTATAATTTTTTGTGGTCCTATTTGTTTAATATTGGATCCATCATATTTATAATTTTTAAAAATATATAAATATCATTTATATTAATTTTAAATTTATTTATAGTAATCTATAAAATTTACAGAGTGAGAACAAAATGAATAATTCATGAAGATGGTAGGTCGTATGTATGCATCAATGTTGCTCCAATTTTCTCACCGGCTTGAATAAATTAAGGTCACTAATATATTACAATTAAAAGATAATAATTAAATAATATATATTATATATTTTCCATAAATTTATCCTTTCTTCCTTCCATGTAATGTGTAAGTGAAAACGAACCACATCTCTTCATGCAGCAGTAGTCTATCGTACATATGATCGATGTCATCACATCCCCCAATGAATGGAAAATAAAAAGGTACATATGACATAATAATTCAAAAAATATATTAATTTCTTAAATATAATATAAATCCATTTAATAAATCATTGTATCCATCCATGAATGGTGGAGATGGAAAAAAACCACATCAGTTTGCGATGTGGTAGTCCACCGTACACATGATTGAAAGTTTCGTTTTCCATTCAATAGAAGAGAAGATGACTATAGGTTGTTACATTTACATAATAACATCTTAGTATCAAGTAGATAATTTTGTTATTATATTGAATTTTTTAATATATATTTTAATGTGGAAAATTAATAAAAAAAATAATTATCATAGTGAATAAAATTATCTTTTCTTAGAAGAACCTCCTTTTGATCTCTATTAAAGGACCCTAGTGTTGGTATTTTGGGAGGATCAGTAGCTCTATAAAATGTATAAGTATTTTAGGGAGGGATTTTTTACTTGTGTTTCTGAAACTATATGTCTTTATTGTTATGAATAAATTAAAGTAGTGGTGGTATTTTATAACTAGGGGATATAATCCCACATGGAAAATACTTGGAAATTTCCCAAAAGGATTCAAAAATAATAAATTAATTCCAAATAAAAAATAAAAATTTAAATATATTAGAAATTGGAAATAATAATATCCATATATGGCCATATAATATTAATTTTACATGTTTTATAATCATATTAACACTTATTTTCTTGGTTTAAGCCCTGGTAAACCCAATTTAACCTTAACCACCGTAATGAAGTATTACTATTTTCACTATTCATTAGAGAAAAAAATTAAATTTACTTTATAATATTATATAAATTATGATTATTTTAAATATTTAATCCATTTTAACAAATTATATTTAATGATGTGTAAATTTTAATTTAAAATTAATCATGCAGACATGATAAGAATTTGATTTTTCAAAGAGGTAGTCTTCAAAAGATTAAAAAGTTTGTATATACAAATTCAATATGAAAAGTATTCCAATGAAATAAATAGGATTAATCATTATATAATATAAGTAATTTTAATTTAATTCCCATTTAAAAACAAAAAGGATCATTATAATGTTTTTTAATGAAAATGTATTTTCTAATAAAACCTAGTATTTTTTACTATTCATTGAAAAATTAATCTCTTATGAAAAATTCAAAAGATTAAGCCTATGAACTATTTTTCATTATGATTTCAAAAATTATGTTTACCTTATCAAATTAATTTTATCATTGTTTCAAAAATATTTTTTTAAAATGAAATAAAAAAATTTAGAAAATAGTATTTTCAGAACATTTATAGAAATTACCAAAAATTAAGTATGTTTGAATATATATATATATATTCTTTCTATAAAATCAATATAATTAATATTTAAATTTTGTTTATTCCTATTCAGGCCTCTAAGATTAACATCTAGGTAATAACATTCATTTTTAAATAATAATATTAGTAATTTTTCTTGGTTCGTCAAAACCCAGCGTTGATTGTAGTGAAAGTAGTCAATGAAATTAAATTTATTCAATAAATAATAATAATAACTCATCTTGTTATATTCTACCCCCTTTAAAATGATTTTTTTCATTTAAATTCATCACTCTAATGTAATAAAATTTTTATAATCTTGCCTTATCATTTATCTAGTTTACCACATAACTTCCTCAAGCTGGTGGTTTCTCAAAAAAACATTAACCAAGTGAGTGGTATTGTTTCGCAGAAATTTCTTTGTTCAATCTATAATCTCAACCAATTTTTCCTTATAATAAATATCATTCCCCATTGGTGTGGCCTTTTATTTTAGTACGCATGATGGATTGAGTATGTACTTCAATAAGAGATATACATGGAACACATCACGGACCTGATAGAGGTTCATTGGATGATCCAATCAATAAACTATGATCCAAGTTGGATGAATAATTTCAGGGGGAATGATATAAATGGTCTAAGTTTTTCGTTTATCCTTCCATAGTAAAATTCATAGAAACACCTTCTCACCAACATCAAATTCTAGATCATGTACATTAATATAATAATAACATGCCTATAATCTTTATATATCCCTTACATGTCACTAAATAGATCTAACATTCTATACCACTTCGTCAACTAGCTCAGGTCCCAATAGTTTTCTTTCTTTAACTTCATTCCAGTACGTTGGGCTTTTTCCATAATGGGATACAAAAAGATCCATCTAAATTCTCAAGTGAATGTTTTTTTATAAGAAAACTCAATTATATAAAGGTGTCGATACCAAAAACACTTGAAATATATTTAATAAGATCGTAGAATTTTCTCTTGGGTTTTAATTTTTCTCTCAGACAGACCATCAATTTGAGGATGATACACAGTTCTGAAACTCAATCTTGAATCAAGTACGTGATGAAGAATTCATCAAAATGTTGAGGTAAACATCGAATCTCGATAAGATACAATAGAATTTTTACTCAATGAAATCGTTAAAACTTCTATATTGTACAATTTATTTTTTAAGATATAATTTATGGTGGAAACAAAAAAATTAAAATGAATAATCTTTGTGGAGACAATTACATTTTCTTATAAGCACATCTTTTGTATCTCCTATTAAGGATGTTATTATTGAACTCTTGTGGGGACTAATAGCTCCAGAAAATTAATAAGGATATTGGGGAGGTATATTCAAAGGGGTTGGATGAACTATATGGCATTATATGTTTGAAAAGATTAAGGGTGGTCATGGACTTTTATAATTGGAGGAAAGAAACCCACATGGAAAGGAGTAGGAAATTTAACAAAAAAATTCAAATGACTAAACTCATTCCCAAGAAAAATATTTCATATAACCATATATTCATAAATGGGAATGATAATATTGAAATATTATTTCCAGTAGTATTTTTAAAAGGTTAATATTAATTTTAACCCTTTTCTTCATAGTTTAACCCCTCAGTAAATCCATTTTTACCTAAACTGTTGTAATAAATTTTTACTATTTTTACTATTCATTATGGTAAAAAATTAAGATTATAATATTAAAATATTATAAATTATTATTGATATAAATATAGAATTTATTTTAATAATTTAAATTAAAATAAGTGTAAAATTTCAATTTAAAATTATTCTCATAAACGCTATGAGAAAGTGGGATTTCAAAAAGAAAAGATTAAAAAGTTTAAAAATATTTATATCCAAATTCAATATGAAAATGATTCCAACGACCAAAATTGAATTAATTGATAGATATTTAAAATAACTTTAATTTTAATTTCATTTTAAAAAAATTAACATCATAAATTATTTAATTGAAAACAATGTTTTCAATAAAAAAAATATTTCTCACTATTTATCAAAAACTTAATCTTTTCATAAAAATCCCAAAAATTCACCTTAAAATAATTTTGAGATGGTGATTTTAAAAATAAATATTATTTTATAATATTAATTTTCTATAAGTGTCTAAAATTAATTTTATAAATTTTCACCAATTAAAATAAAAAAAAAATTTTGAAAAAAGTATTTTCGAAACGTATAGACTTTACAGAAAATTAAGAATTATTTTATCAATATTCTTTATATAAAACATAAACATAATATTATAATTTATGTTATACCTATTCAATCCACAAATTTTAACAACTAGATAATAAGAGACATTTTTTATTAATAAATTTAATTTTTTGTTATAGTTTGTTAAAACATTGGGTTACATGTCACACAAGGTATCAATGAAAATAAATAAATCAGAAGAAAATCACAAAGAATCATGGTGTTTCTTTCTTCAACTGTTTTTTCCATTTAAAAAAATTATTTTCAGTAACTTCTTGCTGATATGTACTCTACTTCAATAGTGTATAATGAAACTGATTTCTACTTTTCACTACATCATGACACGTGAGACATTACTAAAAAGTTAAAAGTTCAATAGGTGCACTTTATATTTTACTTACAGCCACCAAATTCTACATCTTAATAACTCAAAAAATCAATGGAATGTATTTTGGAGTAAAATAATCATAAATCAACTGTATTCTTTAGGTATTTTAAATTTTTTTTACAATACTAAAATGATCTAACTTACAGTTTGGTTGAAAATTTTCCACAACTCATACTATATATAATATATGTTCGGCTAGTTGTCAAGTAAAGTAGACATCCCAAAAGGCCATTGTAAAAATTTTGATTAACTATTTTCCTAGTATCATCCAAATCCATCTTATTGGATATACTCTTGAGAGTATCACTATCCATTATATTTTCCATTCCCAAATATTTCAAATTATCCATTGTGTATTTAACTTAATTGAAAATAATTTCTAATTTATTTTAAAAAATCTGAAAACCAAGTAGAAACTTTAACTCACCCATTAGGTTTATTTCAAATATATTTAGTATGATTTTTTAAAATTCAATACAAAATAATTTTTTCAATGATCCAAAAATAATATCATCAAAAAATATTTGTAAAACCAATTTTATTTTAAATAACTTTTTATAAATAGAGTAGGACCACCTATACCTTTTTAAAACCATTAAAAGTTATGAAAAATATGATCTTATCATACTAAGATCTATGACCTAATTTCAAACCATAAATATCATTATAAATTTTAAAAAATGTATAAAATGATTGTTTTAAAATCTAGTGGTTATTCAAAAAAGACATCATCAACAATATAACCGTTATAAAATGTAGTCTTGATATTCATTTGATATTGTTTTAAATTAAAATTAGATGTATATACATGAATTATTCTAATTACATCGTGTCTAGATATAGGAGAATTTTTTTCATAATATATACCCTAATCTAGACTATAACCATTTGTAACCTTTCAAGATTTATTTCTAACTATGGAGTCAAATCCATCAATATTGTTTCTAAACACACATTTAGAGCTAATGGTTATGTAATATTTAGGTCTTTCCATTATTTTTCAGTCTTTGTTACCTTCAAATTGATTCAACCGTTTCTGTATATCCATAAACTAAAATTAATCATTGATAGATTGAGTAATGTTTTTCGATTTATCTTGTGATCTGAATGCTTTATGTTAAACCTAGTTTCAAAGATAATGTCTATTCTGAGTACCAATATTTATATCTCTAGATAACATCTTATAAATTTTGATCATAATGGATTCCAATGGCTCTATTTATATAATTATATAACACTTTAATTTATTCCATAGGTTTAGAATTAGTCACATCATTAACACATGGTGATTTTTCTTGTATTTATATCATGAGTTCTATAGCAAGATCACTATATTTTTAACAGGTATTGATATTCAAGTTATAAAATAAAAAAAATATTTCTAAAGATGTTTTACCATCATGTGAATTTATTTCATCAAACATTACATGTATAGATTCTTCTATTACTTTGGTTCCTTTTCTAAAAAAATTAAAGTATTTTTTGGAGGTTAAAAAACAAAAGAATATTCCTTCATAAAACATGGATTTGAATTTATCTAAACTCTAATTTCATGAGAAAAAATGACATCACAACCAAATAAATTAACTTAATTATCTTTTGTTTTTCTTCTATTATATAAAACATCTTGTAATTTCATTAAAATAAGTCTTATAAGAACTCAATCGATAACATATAATGCTGTATTAATATCTTTTATCCAAAACTATATAGGCATGTCATAATCATTAAGTATGGTTTGGTAATTCTTTTGAAGATTCATATATCCTCTTTAAAAATTATATTTTTAGGGATTCCTAGGAGAAAAGAAGTTTTCATTATATCTATGTTGTGAGAATAAAGATTCAAAGTATGGATTTTGAAAATCATTTCCATGATCAACACTCATGGTTTTAATGTTAAGACCACTAATGTTTTCTACAAAATTTTTATATAATTCATTATATAAGTATGCTTAATTTTTTATAGCTATAAATAATTCCCTTGTAAATATAGAAAATTTTTCAATATGAGCATAGTCATAATCCTTTCAACCTATTCTAGAAACTCTATAATGTCTAAAAACCCATGTGAACAAACCCTAGGGATTGATAAGTTGAAACATATCTCTTTGGTTTGAAATAAATATTATTTTTTTTAGTTTTTGACATGGATTTCAAACTTTTTCCTTTGAGAATTATAGTTTTGCAAGATCCTCAACAAAACCTTTCCATGATATCTTTATATATGAGTAATGTTATAGTTATTCCTCATCCAAGATTCATTTATAAAGGATATTAAGCAAGAAACATTTGAAGAAAATTTGTATTATAAATATACTCTGTAACCATCATCATTATATAAATAAGTGAAAACTAGAGAATGACTAGAATCATAGATACAATAAGCATTATTTCCAAACCTAACATTTCATTAGTCATCATATAATTTTTATATTATTTTAAGTTTATCCTTTTTTCTGTAAATAAATAAAATTTAGAAATTTAAATATAACTTTAATTACTTGTTTTTTCAATTCTAACTATTTTCCCTTTGGAATTTTTTCTAAATGTGAAATGTCCATAATCAAAATTTATAAGGTTCTTGAATCATGAATAGTCACCAGTAATATTTCTGAAACATCAACTTTCCAAATTTGATTAGTGACTTATAGTACTCTTTAAATCATGTTTCCCATAATAAATACAAACATGAAATTATGTTTTGTACCCACTCACTTTTGGGTCTAGAAATGACAGAAAAAAGATCAGTTTAAATCAAAATTTGTTTAAAATTTATTCCAATAGTATGTTTATGATATTTGTAAATAAAAAACCTTTACATTTATATATTAATAAAAAACTATTTACAAAACATGAGGAATAATTAATGGGGATTAAACATATTTTTATAAATATTTCATTGATTGGGATGATACCTAATCCATTTTGTATGCATTGGTGTGGTCTGTTTAAAAATAATCACGACCAAGGATTCTCTTCTATTTCTTAGTTAGATAATGCAATTTTTTGGCTTCTCATTTAAAATTTTAATCTTATTGTTTTATTTTAACAATGTATATTTCTTTTCCATTTTTATAAAGATATTGTTTATCACTAGCACATAATACAAGGGACCTCTTCAAATATTTATATTAATATTTAAATTTATTCATAGTGTCTTAAATCAAAGCACAATAATCATCCATTTCATCACTGGTCAATTCTAATTCATGAGTATTATTTCTATGTGATGTAAAATAAATTATCTGAAATATATTTTCTAGAAAATATGTATTATCCCTTTCATAACATTATTCCCAACAAAAATTGTATTAATGGGAACTCTCTTCAAAGGAACTAAAAATTTCTTTCATAGAATTACCAGTTCATTTTACTATATAATAATTTCTATTTTTTTACTTTGGTTTTGGGAATTCCCAATTGATATTCACTTTTATATTTAACTTATAACAAGTCACCTCTTTGGATTGGTTTTCCTTCTCCCAACTTCTACTTTTTTTATACCATCCTCCAAAGTTTGATTTATAAATAAACTTATAATTTTTTTTAGATTTCTTAAATATCATAGCTATATGAGATATATCGTCATTATAATTAAAAGATAACTCATCCTCATTTGAGCTAAAAAGGTTTCTTTTCCACATTCATGTTTGACTCATATGTTTTAAAAGTGACAAAATTTCACTTTGCTTCACTATATTCATTATTCTATTTAAAATATTCCTAAAAAATCATTATTTATCCAATAGTATCCTATGATTTCATATATATCTTCACCCTCAAATTGAGAAGACATTTCCTCTACATCGATTATGTATGTGTCTAAATATTCATAGTACAAAATCCTTATCTTATGTTTTCTTTCCTAAAACATGAATTATAGAGATGATTACATTGAACCTGAGATACATTTCAAATTTTTAATCATGTGGTTTCATTCTAAAGGTATCATATTAAATAGTATAATTATATTGATTTATATCATTACAATTTTATGTGACTTTAAGAGACACAGAATGGGTCTCCTGTATTATATAATCATAATCATATAAAAATGTATTATACTCATATTCACCCAAAGAATATTATAAGGCATTCATATATTTATAGTTACATTCATAAGAATAATATGTAACATCACTATAATCAACTTTGGGATCTTTAAAATTTTTATATTTATGTTTTATAACTATATATATATCAAAAACCTTACTCTCAAGGTATATTTTGAATTATATTTTACCATTAGAATAATTTATACCATTAATTTAATGTGTTATAATTGTATTATACCATTCATGCATACAAAAATCCACGATAACAATGACACCAAATTTTTATAAATAGTGATATTGTCAGGAAACATGATCAAAGTTAAGAAATAAAATAAATAAGTCTTAAAACAAATGGAATCTATTTGATATCATATGGTGGTCAATTTGAATTACTCTAGAGGGAGTGAATTGAGTGTTCAACAGTTTCTATTAAAAAAAATTCAAATTAAAATTTAAAAAATTACTAAAAATAATAAAGAAGAGAAAATAAATAATGTATGAATGAAACATAGAATCATTGAAATAATTTCTCAAAAGTGTGATCAAAATTTGATTAAAATTTTGAAAAAAATTTAAATTTTGAATTTATTTTACCCCGACCAAAAATAAGTATATCACAATTACTATTTAACTGTACAAATATTTTTCTAAGAATAATTTCATAATTTAAAAAATATTAAGAAAAATAAATTAAATACTTGGAAGATATTAAAACAATTAGCTCAGTATCAAGCTGAGACTTGGTCCTCTCCCATGGTAGAAGTCGACAATAAAGAATATTTATTTAAATAAACATAGTGATCCGCAAACTGGATCAATTATAAAAAAACAACTACACACTGAGATTCAATTCTATAAGAACCCTCATCCATTCATATCTATGAGATTAAGGACATAAAATAAAAGATATGAGAATATAAGACTAATATCTAATGAAATAGAATAGATGTTCCATAAACATTAACTCATTAAATCAAGAACAACTTTAAAGTAAATAATAATGAATGATAAAAGAAAAATTATATGGAGGTATTGTGATGTTTAATTTCGATAATAATGATTGAGATGATCATTAATGATATTATTATTCTATTTGGGTTTTAGATCATTTCCACTAGATCATTTCCATCTCATGATTCTTGTTCATTATAATGAGGATTTTTCTCATGCTTGATAATGTGAGTCATGGAGGTGTTACTATCATCATTTACTCATATGTTGGTGGACTATGGATTTTCTAAAGGGATGAAATTGTTAGATATTGTCCATGTAGATCCATATTACCAATATTACACTTCATTTTCAGAACTGTGTCATCTTAATGGGTATAAAAGACTATATCTGGTGTTTCATTAATACTAATAATAATACTTGTCGCATGTTACTTCTCTGGTGTGGCGAAGTATGCATTGAAATGGATTTTTAAAGGGTTATTCCTTATCACCTATATATTTTAGTGGATGGGGAGGATGGATTCTAGTAAGATATCCTCTATGTTTATGTTTTTTTTCACTCTCTACTTCTTCCATGGGAATTTTAAATCCAAATACTATTTGTGTGGAGTTCATCATCATAGAGGTAATTCCCTAGATTAAGACTATGGTTTGTATGTGTCTCACTCAACATATGATGGTTTTTCTCATACTAGAGCCACTATTCAGGTGATTCCTTCCTCTAATTTCAATAATCCTCTCTTGAAGACCCTTTTCCCCATGTTATCTATATTGATTAATCCTTTGTAAGTGATTGGGTCTGATCAAATAAAGGTTATCTAAGGGTGCATAATCTTGGGATACATATTTCTTAGATTTCTATTTGTTCTCTTTATGTGTTTGAGATGGATTATGATGTTGTTTTGAATAGATGTTCCTCCACAAAGTATTAGGGTGGTCGTCCCCTCCCTATGGTATCTACAGGGCATGTACCCAGTGTGTGTGGTCCTATTTTCCACTAACTAGATTTTTTGGTGACTTTTTTAGCTGCTCAGGTTAACCATATATCTCCAGTTAATAAGGGTGAACACCTGATGGTTGATGATAATAGTTTTAATCTCTATAAAGTAATTGTGGAAAAAATAACAATTCAGATTCCTCAACCATGATGGTTGGAATGGTTGATACTCAATAATAGCAACTAACCTTTCGTCCATAGTGATGGGGAGGTGGGGAAGGAATTTACACTTCATATTTATAAAGTTCATAATAAGAAAAAGGGAAAGGGGTATTTTCCCTATCATTATGATAGCCTTTTGGAGGGTCTTATCATGGGAACTATTTCAACTCATTTAGATCTGGTTTTTGGTTCTACTTTTCTAAAATCAAGTTTTAGTAATGAGGTGTGACCTCTGTTATGTGACCATAATCTGAATATCTAAAACATAACTCTAAGGGGATAGTTTAAGAAAATGGTTCAAGTGAACTTGGATAAATTTGTTTCTATAAGGAGTCAAACTATATGTTTATCTAAGTGATAATTGTTTTATACCCAATACCAAATCCTTCATTTTGGATAAAAAAGGTTATGTTCAATACATTCTAGGGTGAAAGTTATTTTTTTACTAATTTATTCTAATAATGGGGTGATATCTCATTCATCTCAACTTCTTTAGGTGTTTAATGTTCATGTTCTCACACAACCCTTAATATTTTTTATCTATCAATAAAATTTTAATTTTCATTTAATAATCATTTAAAGTCATTAATAATGTTTTATCTTTTTAAGAAAAAAAATTGTCTTTGAAAAAACTAGATATTCCTATTTCTTATCAGTATGTACTTCTTAAAATATAATAATTCACAACATGTTTTCATACCAAATATCTTTATAACCAATTCTTACGCATGAGAGGTTCCTTAGATTTAATTTTTTTCAAAAATATGATTATCCATTGTAGGATATTAAATTAAATACTTTTACATATCGTGAAAACTAGGAAAATATAACTTCTCTTCAATGCTTGAGACTAACAATTTAATAATAATCATTCTTTAAACCACATACCCACCAACTCTATGAATTTCATTAAATTCAATAAATTTTACATCAAATGGTAAATAAAATTTAATCTCATATAGTCCTGGAAGCTGAAACCTTCATGGAGGAAGATGTCTACCATGGAATAAAATATCATAATAAAAGAAATTATAACAATGGAATACAATAATTAGCATAGAATCAAAATTTTTATCTTATCATGACCCAACCTGTATCGGGGCTAGATCCATAACTACCCCAAGCCCGCCTCCATAATCTTGGGGATAGAGAATTGTGTCGAAGGCACAACAAACTATGGGAGGCCTTTTTCTAAGAAACTATACAAACACACATGCAACAAACTCAATGAAAAAGTGCTGAGGAAAGGAAAATAATGATACAACACTACTATATAAAGGAAAACAAACATAAATACAATGACCTATAAATAGTAAAAGTATAATAAATGTAAAGATGTAAGGGAAAGGGGAACAAATAAACACCCCGCTTGAAAAGTGCCACAACCCAGTAACATGTGAAAAAGTAAAATATTTGGAAGAGTCCCACTCCTGAATCCCAAGCTATGACCACCACACGCAGTCCAACCACCTTGTATCTCTAAGATCCTCTGATATCACAATCAACATGTTCATCATCTGTAAGGGCACACAAAATGTGGGAAAAGCCCATGTAGGGGTGACTATAAAAATACTCAGTAGGATGCCCTGAAGGCTCAAGGGAGAAGCAACATAGTTAATAAAGATAGGAGAATTAAGAGAGAACAAGGTACAATAAGAGTGAATAGAAAGAGTACAGCTCCACCCAATAATAGATATGCTCTCTCAAAGAAGCCCAAACGAGAGAGTAAGTGGATATCCATCTCATAGATCACACCAGGTATATGCCCATATATACCCAGGGCATCCAAATATACTCATTTCAGCCCCAAATAAACATAAGTCTCTAACTTTGATGCCATTACAATGATTTCCAAAGACGGCTCAAAGCGTAACTCAAGGATCAGTAGTACACACTCCCTGAACTGGCCATCCCAGATGGAACCCCTATAAGAGATGTTCTCTATCAGGTACAACTCAATCATTCATAATGGGACGTCTTAAAGGATGTGATCCATCGAGAACTTTCTAATATAACTTCCTCTATTGCCCATAACTAGAGGTCTCGCAGTAATGGTTTTGCACCCTAGGAAAGAAAAAGGGAACCCAAGTGAAGAGGCCAACTCCTAGAAAGTGCGTTCAAATGGGGGAACACTGCTCCAATCTAACCCACGATATCTCAGTCGCTCCTATAAGAAGATTCCCACACCTCAGTCTATTGAGGGAGTACTAACTTCTATTTTAGTATGTAATATCACAATCATGATATAAATCATAAAGTACAAATCAAAAGAGATAGCTCACTCTAACAGTATAACTTCAATGTTATTGGGATAGGGATGTATAGTCATAAATCCATGTCATCATATCTGTTGTAACTATAATGCTCACCCATATAGGTCACTGTATACTGACCCGTATTGGTTAGTGTATGATGACCCGTATTGGTCGCTGGTGTTGACCAATATTCGTCATTGGTGCTAACCGTATTGGTCGCTAGTGATGACCCGTATTTTTCACTGGTGCGGACCTATATTGGTCACTGGTACATAGGTAGTGATGATTAGTCATACAGCTAGTTCATCCAACTCTATAATTTCTTATGTTGACCCATATTGTCAGCCACTGGATTCCTGCTCCTCAAGTCATCTGTCATATTTTGAGTTTGAACTATTAAATTAATAAATTAAAATTATTATTTATCCATTTAAGACACTACCAATGAGCGAGAGGTTCGAAAGTACCATGTCACTTATTTAATGTCACGCCTAGGGGAAACACTCCGTTCTAAACCAAACTTTGGTCTTGGATTTCCAATATAATCAATTGTTTAAGAGATATACCATTTTCATTAGTTAACCACGCATGCGTAATATAAAAATACTTCACATTTTTATAAAATTAATTTTGGGAGCAACGAGCCTTGGAATTGCACGTCGTCTCAATGCCTAGCTCTGGAAATATTATTTCAAATATTTCAAAGTGTTACTAAGTCAAAATATAGGTCTCTACGTATCTCAAATTGTCATATCCTCATAATATCATCTCTAGATTCATGGTAGTCTATGTTACACATGATCTTCGTACTCTTCTAACAATAGTAAATATCAACTGATAAAAGAATACATCTTCTGACAATAATAGATATATTTTAATGATAGTTGATCACTTTAGATGGTAGTAGATATATTTTTATGGTAGAATATCTCTTTTTTGGAAGAAGAGTTAAAATAAAACTTTTAGAAGTCAACTGATGCTAGAAGAATTCAACTGATGGAATAAGAAGGCAACTAGTAATATAAAAATTTAATTGACAATAGTAGACATATTTTTATAATATAAGATATCACCTTAAGGTTGTAAAGTAAGGTGTATTGTCATACTACTTAAAGAAAATGGGTATAACTCTCATGGTAGAAGTTGTAAATCATGATAGAAACTATTACTTATATAAATTTATGCAAAATAAATTATTATTAATTTCTATCGTAAAACGAAAAAATTATAAATAAAAAAATAATGATTTTTTATCATTAAAATAAGGAATTACTAGACTAATCCAACACATGGGAAGATGCATGGTGTATATATATATAATGATAGATTAAATTTTGTTATAATTTTGGTCATATTCCATGTAAGTTTTGTCTATTATCCTTATAATGTATCTATGTACACACTATGTTATAGATCCTGGCCCACACATCATGTGCTTACTTGAAAATTTCAAGTATATAAAAAGGATTAGATCTATGTGTAAAAGTAGTACACATTAAGTATCTATATTGGATACACGCAACATCTATTCTAGGGATATGTTTTATTCAAATTGTATAGTGTATTGATGTGTATCAAGGGTATAAAATAACCATCCCACATGTTCTTATATTCCATTTATAATGAGTACATGACATGTACTATAATACCTGACATCGAATCCCTCAATAGTACATGAAAGAGTTTCTATAAATCCATTCGAATATTGTACATCAATATACATGTTGTGTATATTTTATTCACAATACTTAGGTGCCCACAGTATATGATATTCCAACCTGCATTTTCTATATGTCATGAACCCTTAAGGGATATGATATGTTTTTGGAAAATTTTACAATTTTTCATATCTTTTTACACTTGTGTAATTTTTTCATTTATAAAAAGTTCATCTGGAGATTTTTTTAAAATAGAATATGATAGTACATATATATTCACCATATGACGATTATTGTTGAGGAATTTAAGTAGTTCTTGTTTCATAGATAAGTATAGTTGATGACGTGTGGGGTTGGATGAACATTGTATACATGGGGTTTGTAACCCTCCTAGAATTATATCAACTCCACAGAACAAGTCATATGTATACTTAGTGTATTAGGTAACCCAAACATTTTTATGGGGTATGGTTCCTCCTCTAATATAATAATAAAACCTCTTATTCGATGCACATTACACACTATGAGGTGTTGGTCCCCATAGGTTTTATTACCCTCTCGACTAACATGCCCTATATAGTGAAGCATGGGTCCCTCAATACTGGTGCTAATGAACGATTATGTGAAAGTAATGGATGTGATGTTATTATTATCATTACCATTGTTATTATATTATTCTTATTATCAATATTATTATTTATTAAAATATTTGATAATGTGAAATTGAATTTTAAATATTAAAATTTTCTAACAATCCTCCACCATTGAGATGATTTTGTAGACACTATCATATTCAATTAACCAATATTCCATGTGTAATGAATCATCAATTAGAAGAGGCACTATTCTAGCCAACTATGATATCTACCCCTTCAAGAATTAATTTTTACAAGTCATCCACCACACGATTTCCATAGTAGAAGTATATACCCGACCTCATTTCATATGGGGTTTTTCACTTAACATGGTTGAACTAGGACTACACATTTTACTCTTGATTCCATATTTTAATGAATGCATTATCTTGCCTATTTATATCACACAACCATCCTTTCCACATCCCATATCCCCATCAAGCCTAACAACCATGTGAAACCAACCTGGTTCATATGTCCCTACATTAACCCTGACCAGTAGATCCATATACATGAAAACATCCCCAATGGATTCATCTCCCTAAATACACCAAACTAGTTCTTCACCATCCTCCCAACACTAAACTATATACCCAACACCGCCCATACAAAACCACCATTCTCACTATTCATGATTGGTAATGTATTTCTATGTGATATTTCATGTAGTGTTTATGTTCTTGAATCTCCTTTCATAGTGGTATAGGATTGGTTTTCTTTCTCAAGAGATATCTTTTTTCAATAATGAATGAAATGATTCTATTTTCCAATGATCATTTATTTATTCCAAGATTGGTACTGATGACATGATTACCTCTCTTAGGAGTTTTCCTCATCTGGTAAGTCAGCTGACTTTGAACACCCTTCCATGTTACTATTTGAGTGGGAATATCTCATTAGTGGTTAGTGTTCCAAATGTCACAAGTTTCATATTCGATGTATACCCTAGTTCATGGAGGTGTCCATTAGAGTAGATAGTAGAATTGGTACAACTCCCTGACCTGCTGAACCCATATAAATCATCGATCTCATCATGATTTTTTAGGATTGGTTAGGGTTTATTGGATTTTTCTTAATATTCTACTTGTTTTTCTTTTTTTTTTTGTTTCTTTGGTTGTCAATTATTCATGGTTATTTGTCTCTAGTGTATATCTTTCATTCCTTCCATGGACCCTACATAGGATTCTCTCATCAATGGTTTTCCTATGTCTTATTTTCTTCCATGACTACTTCTTAATTCTGTAATTTCAAATTTCATTTCTAGCAGATATTTTTTAGAAACAAACAATTGTGATTTATATGAATAATTTCCATTCTATGATATTCATGTTACCTTACACGAGTTTCTTTATGTGTTGGTGTTGGGATGGGATGTGAGGTATTCTTTGATGATTGATGATGTATTTTGGGTGCGCTAGTTTTTGTTAGAAATTTTTTGTGTAATTCCTCATGTTGTGTGGATTTTTGTATCCTCTGATGATGGTTTAGTTTAGTTTTACTCTATGAAATTATTATTGTTTGGTTATGTGATCTGTTAAATATTATTAATTGTGATGGTTTTTTTCATCTTCGATTATGGGTGGTGCTCCAGTGGATTAGTTCCATGTAATTTTATGGTAGAAAATTGTGGTCTGAGGTATAATTATTATCACAGGGTGACCTATTCTCCCTACCTGTCTCACTAGACCAATCCCATGGGGTCTAGTTGGTTGTATTTTTATTTTAGTTTGACTTTCAAATATTTTTTAAATATGTATTCCATTTATTTTTTATCTTCTTATTTCTGTTTGTATTCTTTCCCAATCAACCCAACTCAAAAGGATGATTTATTATAAAATGATTTAGGGGTCTAAATATGAACTAATCCTAATATTTTTTTTCAAATATGGTTATAGTAAGAATTTAGGGATTTTTATTATTTCATAGAATCAAACATTGTTATTTCATTGGAAGTGCTTTGATAAAAATTTATAGAATATTTCTATAAGACAGACCATCACCTAATGAACAATATTTGTCTAAAATAATTCAGTCATAATGAGTATGATTCACTAAGAGAATCCTGATAACGATTGAATACCATTTTAAGGAATCTTTTTCATCATTATATGAATTTTAAAAACTAGTTATAAGATTCATATTATATACTTCAAAAAAATGTTATTAATCCATCAATACATCTAATGGACATGTATTTATATATATATATATTGAGAGGATCTCTAAACATTTATTAAAAATATAATGACACATAGTATCTAGTAATAAATTGAATTGTTGATAAATAATATCGAAGGATAATTGGGTAGGACAACCTCTATACTTCTATTGTTGTTTAGATCCAAATATAACATTTTTTCATGTGCACAATTAATTTTGATTCATTGATTTTGTTTTAGATATCTCATGGTTAGTTCTCTTATATTGAATTCCATAATAAGAGTATCATGAAAAATATGTATTCACTATGACCATATCTAGACAATTTTACTTTAAAAAATTTCTCAAAATTATTGATATTGAGTTGGAGAAAGATAAATGGGATAAGACTTTTTTGTAAAGATAAATAAGAAATATATTGTGTCTTGGTATGGATTATTTGCAACTAAACCATTCAAAATGATCTTAAGGATCAATGGGAACACATTTAGTTGGAGTCCAACTACACTTACAATAAAAATGAAAATAAATAAGATATCACTCACCTTTTCTTTGGATAGCATGGGTTTATTATACCTGGTCCCCCCTTGGTTTTTTCATGAGAATACATTTTCAACATGATTAAATAAATATTTTACAATTCTATGATTTCAAAATATTGAAACATCATCAATAGAAACACATGTTTGATGTATAGTAATTGCAGAAGGGTGATGGTGGATTTGGGAGGCATGGAATGAAGTTTTGAAGAATAGTATGATATCTTCAATACAAAAATCAAATTAAAATTGATATCCCACATCTCATAATTTGGTTCACTGATCAAATGGAATGATCCCCCCCCTAAAATAATAACATAATTCCATCCCATGGGAATAGGTCATAGGGTGCTCGTATAGGCCCTCAAGGGTCTTGGATTTTCTATAAGGATCCCATAACATGATTCAATATATAATAAATGACATTTTCTAACTATTCCATTATATTTATTGTTCATATAATAAAAAACTAATTAATATTAATTAGTAAAAATTTGTGAATCAATGAAGATTCAGGACTAACTGTATGTCTACATAGAAGTGAAATTTAAAATAAAAAAATTTAAAAATATTAATTTCTCTTTTTGGGATATAAATCTGAAATAGGTTTTGTGAAAGGATAATTAGCTACTAGAAATTTGTAAAATATTTATGGGTGTGACAGATAATAAATTTACTTTCAATAATGGGGATTTTTTTATTAATATAAATATGGAATTGAAATAATTTGTCCTCTAAAACATTGTAGAGAAAATGAAGGTGAAGTAAATTTGGGATACTCTAATAAATTTATATAAGTCCAAGTCACTACACAAAAAATGTATCACAAATAGAAAATGATGCACTCTTTGAATAGTGGAGTCATCATTAGTAACTGGACTCATAAAAACACTCAATATCATATTCAATCAACTCCCAATGCTAGGATAAAAAATTTGGTATACTGAACATGCATATATTATTTTTAAAATTTATCCATATTCAAATAATCATCTGATTATCAAACTCACTAATAATATCCTGATGGATATATTAGACATCAAATAATTCATATCTTTAGTTCTAAAGTATGAATTTTTGTGTAATAACAAAGAAGACAAAAGAACAATTTCACACTATGAGTGGTCTCTATCCATTTGAATAAGAAGGATGATGGAGTGACGTTCTAATGGGAGACATAATTATGGATGATCCAATTGAAGGAGTGAGATCAAAAATGTCACATGTTTCAATTGTTCCAAGATGGGGCACATCAAAAAATTACTATTATAATAACAAGAGGGGATGAAATAAATATCAATAAAACGTGTAATGTTTTTTTTGAAATGGTTACACGTGAATCAGTAAAGTGTTGAATACTTCTAGTGGGAAATAGTATCTCAAAACCCCATTTATTGATTATAATAGTTTAATTAATGTGATCTATTCCAAAATGAATTGTGAAAATGTGTAATAATCATACCTTGAAGATCATTAAAATTGGTACCATCCAAATAATTATACATTAAGGTATAGTTTAATCCATCCATGGAGTATTCCATGGGAATGAACTAATGAAGAACATACTTTAGGATAGTTTTACTGAATAGGGTGAAAAACTCAATTCAAGAAAGGATTGATGAATATTATGATGTGCATGATTACGGTGATAAAGGCATAGAAGATCATAAAGAACATATATGTTTTTATTGATGAAACCTACATCAAGGAAAAAATAGTTTTTGCATTAACTATCTTGATAAATGTATTGATAACCTTATAGAATAATAACATTGGCCATAATTTTAAAGAAAGACTAAAGATAGTTGTTGGTATAAATTTTATTTCTTAGTTTAAAAATTTATCCCTGCCATTTTTTGAGCATTGGTCTTTGAGTAAGAAACTCAAGTTGATGTTTTAGTTGTCAATGGAGAGAAGTAAGGAGATCTTATATTTGATCTATTCCAATTTTTAAAAAACAATTGTTATATCCCTGAGAGAATAAAGATACATTGTATCATTCATTGATGATTATTACAATAGATGTTTGATGTACCTAATCAAGATGAATGTAAATGTTTTTAATGTTTTCAAAACCTTTAAAATGAATGAGGATCATTATTTTAGAAATAATTTAAATTATTTAAGGATTGAAAATTTGTGAGAATATATAATTAAGGAGTTTGAAACATTTTTTTGACAGGATTTTATCACGATACAACTCATGGTGGAATACATACCTCAATAAAATAGAGTGGTGGAGAAAATAAATAAACCCATATTGTATAGAACAAGGGTTATGTGGAAGAAAAAAGAAGTTATCAATATATTAAAGGTGGAAGAATGTAATACCGTCTGTTATGTGATCATTTGACCTTCTTTAGTGGCGATTGATTTGAAAACATTGATGGATATGTGGACTTGTAAATATAGTGAATTATATTAGTTAGATACATTTAAATGTCCCACATATTGTTTGTTTAATGACAATAAAATATTAATAATGGATTTGAGATCTAGTAAGTATATCTTATTTGGATATGATAATGGTATAAAAGGTTATTTTTTTGAACCCTAAATCCCAAAAACATTTGATCAACAGAAATATAATAATAATTGAATAAAAGGTATAGAATAGATAGACATATTTTATTATGGAGGTAACCCATAGTCTATGAATATCATTATGAATGTAGGAGAAGTCGGAGGAACCTGAATACTGGTGCATGGATAAGAATTTAGTTCCTATTCTACTACCTTGTGGTAGGTAAACTATCAGCAATAATGATACTTTAAGACCAAGCTTGTTGGAAATAAAAAAATGGAATTCTATCATCAAAAATTGTTAGTAAATGGATATACTCAGAAGAAATATACTGATTTCAATGAAATATATACTCATTTTTGTTAAATTGACAATAATTTGGGTAGTTTTGGTGTTGTTTTTTATATATAGTTCTCATCCAGAGTATCTAAATGTGAAGAAATATTTTCTCTATAGTGTTCCAGATAAAGAATTTATATTCTCTAACCATAAGTTTTTATAATATAATGCAATGAGTACATGGAATTCAGGATGTACAAATCAATGTTTGGTCGTCAAGAGTTATTGAGGTGTTGGTGTAATATATTTGATTCCTATATTATGATAATTGGATGCATAAAACTTCTTTCAGACACTTATATATATTTTAGGTGTTAAGATTGAGATGATTTCATCATACTTTTATATTTTGTAGATAAAATGTTTGTTATAAGGGCCAAAAATGGTCTGATCTAGAATATTACAGAAGAGTTGGAAATTTGGTTTTAATATTAATGAATAAGGACTAGGAAATAATATTATTAGGAAAGAAATTCACAAAAAATAAAAAAAAAAATTGATAATATTTGGATATATTAGATAATTACTTGTGTAAATTCATATTTTTCATCAAGATGTAAGATTGAAAACCAATCTCTACCCATATTCTTATTAATATTATTTTATCCTCTACCATGATTCCTAATAGTGAATCAGAGATGATTGAAATTTCTAGAGTACCTTATGAATCAGTGGGGGTAGTCTGATATTTGTTATGGTTTCTACTTGACAAGACATTTCACATGCAGTGGGAGGATTAATTTTGTACATAGGGAATAAAAAACATTAACATTTAAACATTCTGAATAGGATCTTGAGATACATCATGGAGAGCTCATATGTTGCCTTATATTATCCAGGTCAATATTTCTCTATCAAGGGATCTTTTATTTCATTTTTTTTATTCAAAATAAAACACATCTACCACTTGTTTTGAGGTAACTATTTTTAGAGGAAATGGGTGATGGATTTCAAAGTTATAGTCAATGGAGGCATTATCCATGATTGATGAAGAGAACATGCTAGCAACATCTTATTTTCAAGATGAAATTTGGATTATAATTTTATTAGAGGACCCCAACCATAGAGAAGAGTATATTCCATTAATTGGTGATATTCATATAACCATTTATTTTTAATGGAATCCAGATTTTAGTTACATAATAATGAAAATTGGGGTAAAGTATTACTTTTTTAACGATATGATAGAGGAAGGAAGTGTAAAGTGGTATAAAATTAATTGTAACGAAAACCTAATAGATTTACTAATGAAGGTAGTTATATTGGATAATTTAAAATTGTGAAGATCCTTGAGTAGCCTCATAAAGACATGAGTAACATAGTTTTGTATATATAAAGGATGTGTCTTGTAATGGCCCGAACCTCTCCGGTCCATTACTTTGTGAAAAATGTGATGTTGGAGGTGTTCCGGGAGGTCATGGTGACTTATCCCCAACACTTTTCCAAATTTCTAGTTTTGTGAACAGTGTTTCCAGTTTTATGAACAGTATCGGTAGACTTGAACAGTGTTTCCAGAATAGTAACCTTCTAACGGTGACCATCTAACGGTAGACTTGAATAGTGTTTCTAGAATGGTAACCTTTTAACGGTGAACTTATAATGGTGGACTTGAACAGTGTTTCTATAATGGTAACCTTCTAACGGTGACCTTATAACGGTGGACTTGAACAGTGTTTCTAGAACAGTGAGGTCTAACGGTGACCTTTTCTTTCCTTTTCAAAATTTTGAGTATGTGAACAGTGTTTCCAACTTCCTACAGTTTCGCCCCTTTGACATTTCTTTTGACGTAAAATACATTTAATGCCATATTATAAGGACTCTTAAGGCCGATTCAAATGCCATAAATCCTATATTAATTATTCCTATGGCTCGGGATGTTTTACTTAGTCAAACTGTGTGGGTTAATGCGATCCGTTTTTAATGGAGAATTAACCGGATCTTAAACTGTCACCTCGTTAAATCATAAAAAAGAAACCATATATCATTCTCCCTTGTTTTTCCTCTTTGTTCTCAGCTAAGAGACACTAGAACCTTTCAATCATTCCCGTATGAGTTTCATAATAAAACCCTAATCCTCTGATTGGTTCCGCTCTATTTTGGATGCAACTGAGCGGTGTCGGTCAATCTTCCCAATATGTTGTTGTGAGAGGAGGATTGTTACCCGTTGTGTGGATAAAGGACATCAATAACTCTTCGAGGTAGGGGATTCATGGCTTCTCTAATTGTATATGTGAAATCGTAAAATTAGCATGATTTATCCCTTTGGATCACAATGAAATTGACCTAATTAAATAATTGAACCAGAGTAAAAGAATTGGTTGATCGCATGTTGTTGCTTTATACCGTGATAACAGTTTGCCTCATGTTTTTCTAGATAGAGTGATATCTATGTTTTCTTTGATTAGTTGTTCGTTCTTGATGGAAATTGATAATGAACGTAAAGCTGGAATCAATTGTTAATTAATTGGCTAAAGATAAAGAGGAATTTAAATGAATCTAGTTATTGTCGTTGTTGTAGTTGTTCTAATTTTAGGTTAGTCAAATTAGGGAAGTAAGCATGGTTATTTAATTGTGATAGCTTACTGATTAGGTCTCCCGTAATTGGAACCTACGAATAAAAAATATTCTAATACATTATGGACTAAAGAACAGATTGTTTGAGAATTTCTAAAAGGGTTCTAAGTTACCGTCTTATTTGTTAAAGGGTCAAGAGCCCATGGTTGTGATTGGTATTTTCCTGCTGCTTCTGCTGTGATGTGACCCTGGAGAGATGTTGTGATATGTGGAGGCATGGAGGCCATGTGGTTGTGGCAGTGGATGACGCCTAGAATGGAGAGATGAATTAGTTTATACATGTGGGTGTCAGGGAGGACACTAGGGGTGATGGAATATGATGGATGTGGTTTCTGGATGCCTGTGGATTCTTTGACTGTTTATCTGCTTTGTTTTTCCCCACTTCTCAAGGCATCTGGTCTTACTTACCCTCCATCTGAAGGAGGAAAAGACACGCAGGTTATGAAACGTGCTTTCCGTGTTTAGCCTCTCAAGGGAGAATGGGTCAATGCTCTTGCAATAGGCGGAAAAGACTCGACGGGTAGTATATCTACCCACTATGTTGAGCCCCGTTTGTGTTTAGTAGCATAGGATGCCTTTCTATAATGTCTGGGAATATGGAAAAGTAATTCTATAATTAATTTTTTATTAAAATATGATAATCCATGGGGATGGAGATGCTGGAATTTAAAGGTGATGTGAATCTTAAAAGGAGCAGTTGATTTTGAATGTGGTTCCATTTCAGTTTAATGTGGAATTGTTCATGGTTAATTAATTAATTACATACAGTGGAAATGATAAAATGATAATGGATTAATCTAATAAATCTCTTCAAATGATTGTGTGCTTATAGGATACCTATTCTTAAAAGTATTATCCTGAAGTCTAAGAGACGTTAGCTGTAGTTGTATCTAATACTAGGTAATTCCCATGGTGTGGATGTGAGTTATACATATATTTTTTACTTTTTGTGTTTCTATACGCTACTCCACCCTCTCGGTAAGGGCAACTGACACCCCGGGGATTCTGAGCCCTGGGGGGGGAGGGTTTCCCCAACATTCTGATGGGAGGTCAAATGGATGATTACCCCCTTTGGCCCCGATCTCTTCTCTTGGTAGATACATGTTTCAACAGGCACAATAGTTAGTTTCCCTATATATGTGTGTAGAGGGTTGTAATGTCTTGTGGTTATTTCACACACATATATTCTGGATATAGTATCCTATGGACTACTATAGGTGTAACGTGTATAGGCTGTGATGGCTTGAGGATCCCTACTCGGTGTATGGGATATAATGGCTTGAGGTATAATAGACGATGTATGATGCACGTTATGCGGGTTGTGGTGGATCCCGAAACATACCTGGTTACTTTTGGTTGTGAGGATGGTGTGGTGCTTCGCCCAGGTGTCTGCGGCCAAGCCTTTGTGGTGCACGAGGTGCAGATTGTGGAGCTTATCCTAGGTGTCTGTGGGCAAGCCTTTGGAGAGAGATGCACATGTTGTATGTCATTGTTGCAAAACGGAAAACCAGTGGGTAAGTAGTAGTGGGATACCCTTGATATTCTTTACTATATGATATATTCTTGTATGTGTTACTTGGTGAGAGTAGCCATGGTGAGGTTGGGAACTTAGTATACCTGTTTAGGTGACGAGTTAGTTTTACTTGTTGTTCCCTGGGCTTTGGCATGCTTTCTTTACTTTTGAACAAGAGGATTGGGGAGGATCCTACTGAGTATACTGTTATACTCACCCTATGTATATATAAACTGTTTTTTAGTTCACTTGGAGCAGGTTGGAGATCAAGCTGGCTACTACTAGCTTGTGGTTGGAGGAGCTGTTCGGACTTGTGGTCACTGCCATTTCACTTTCTTTTGGGTACTTTTAGTTTCCCCTTTTTCAGTTGTAGTACTTTTGCATGACATTTCATATATGTACTTTGGTTTCTTCTATATTTCAATTCTGAGTTGGAGTTTCTTGGAGTATATTCTATCTCTCTCTTCTGCATGTGTTCTCTTAGAGGGTAATGCCTCCCATTTTTGTGTTTACTATACCCTCGGTGATAGTTTCCAACCTGGGGCCTACTGGAGGCGGGACATGGGGGTCATTATCTTCCTTCTCACATTGTCGGCCCAGGAGGGGTACACCTTGTGGGGAGGGGGTTATGACAAAGTGGTATCAGAGGTTTGGTTGAGGGATAGAATGGAGTTTGGAGTTAGGCATAGGTGAGGTTGCATGGGATGGTAGGGAAATGGTGTCATTCATGTTTATCAAGTGGGGTAAACACTATAGACCGGAAGAGACATAGGCATTTAGGGCCCCCTATGATCTGTTGCACGGACCTTTAAGTTTATGATGGCTACTAAACAATGTGATACTAGATGGAGGGTAGAGACCTAGGAAAGGATCATGCATCATTTTTCTTTGTGCATGTGTTTGAATGGGTAGACCTTGGGATAGTTTAAACTAAAATTAATAATAGAAAACAATTAATTTATTAATGTTGAGTCTTCAATATTGGAGGCTTAGGAGCTCTAATAGTTGTTATTTTACAGGTATAGCTCCAGGTCGACGTCCTCGTCAGGTTTGCACAGAAGATGTCCAGCAGGCTGTTCAAGCATATCGCCGCCGAGTAGAGGTTGAAGACGATGACACTTGGAGGAAGACACTTTAAGAGTTTCAGCGCCAGAGTCTACAGAAGTACGAGGGCTCTGTTTCGGATGCAGTCACAGAAGACTGGTTGGAGGAAGTCGAGATAGGCTTCAGTTCAATTCGTGCTCGGAAGGAACACTGGGTGTCCTTGGTTGTGACGATGTTGCATGGAGCAGCGAGGCAGTGTTGGTTCTTGTTCCTTGGGGATCGTGAGGAGTCAGCGATCTCATGGGAGGAGTTTTGAAACAGGTTTAGAGTCATGTTTCTTTCTTCGACTGCAAAGGGGTCCAGTCACCAGGAGCTTCTTACCCTTCGACAGGGGAGCTCCAGTGTTTGAGAGAGGCCATGGAGGAGGTTGTGGTCATCTTCATTCTCTAGTTTTTCCAGCCCCAGGTGAGCCATATGTCATTCTAGGTACCCTTTTCTTGTTTTCTACCTTGGTGTACGCCTTATATGATTCAGGAGAAACACACTCCTTCATATCACCTACCCTTTTCCATGCTTTCGGACTTGAGGTAGAGAGGCTCCCAGTGCCCTTGGCGTTGACTACACCAGTTGGAGGTCGAGCCGACTTGTTTGAAGTATGTAGAGACTGTGAGCTAGTGTTGGGGAAACACCACTCTTGGAGAGATTTCCTATGTTTACGAATACAACCAAATGATGTCATACTCGGCATGTATTGGTTGTATTCGGTGCAGGCTATTGTGGATTGATACAGGAAGAAGGTCGTTTTCTTCGATGCAGAAGGAGAGAAAGTGGTGTTTGTTGGTGAGCGAGATCCTCGGATGGGTCATAGACAAGTTCCATCCTTATCATCCATGATGGATGAGATAATGCTGAGTTCTTCATACGTTTAGCATTTGGCATTTCATAGGGTCATAGAGGAGTACCTTGACGTCTTTCCAAAAGAGGTTGTAGCCTTACCCCCTCGACGAGAGATCGAGTTTGGGATTGATCTACAGCCAGGAACGCCTCCAATATCTATGTCTCCGTATAGGATGGCCCCTTCTGAGTCACAAGAGCTACATATACAGCTTGATGGTCTGTTGGAGTGCGGTTTTGTTCGGCCAAGTGTGTCACCGTGGGGTGCACCAGTTTTTTTTGTAAAAGAGGATGACGGCAGTTTTCGGTTGTGCATTGATTATCGTCGATTAAACAAAGTGAAAATAAAGAACCGCTATCCTCTCCCGTAGGTTAATGACTTATTAGATCAACTGAAGGGTGCAAGTTGGTTTTCAAAGATCAACTTGTGGTCAGGATATCATCAGATGCGTGTAAAGGATGAGGATATCCGAAAGACTACTTTCTGTTTTCTTCTTGGGCATTATGAGTTTGTTGTAATTCCATTTGGTGTGATGAATTCTCTAGCAGTTTTCATGGGGTTGAGGAATGTTGTGTTCCATGAATTCCTGGACAAGTTTTTTGTGGTTTTCAATAATGACATCCTTATGTACTCTACATCTGAAGAGGAGAATACAGAGCATCTACGAGCTGTTTTAGGAGTTCTTCGCCAACATCAGTTGTTTGGGAAGTTGTTGAAGTGTGAGTTTTGGGCTCAAGAAGTTCGTTTCTAGGGGCATGTTGGGTCACAACAGGGAGTAGTTGTGGATCCGTTGAAGATAGAAGCAGTGGTTTCTTGGGCAGCCCCCAAGACCGTGTTAGAGGTGCGAAGTTTCCTTGGTATCGCAGGCTATTATAGGAGGTTTGTAGCCAATTTCTCCCGAGTTGTGACTCCTCTGATAGCTTTGACCAGGAAGGATCAAGCGTTCATATGGACTGATCAGTGTCAAGAAGCTTTAGAGTATCTAAAGGAGAAGTTGGTAAGTTCTCCAATCCTTTGTCTTTCAGCGAAGGGAGTCTGGTTTGATGTTTTATGTGATGCTTCACAACTGGGGCTAGGCTATGTTCTCATTCAGCAGAGGTCAGTTGTTTCTTGTGGTTCTCAAAAGTTGCGTCCCCATGAACACAATTATGCCACCCATGATCTTGAGTTGGCAGTCGTGGTGTTTTCTCTGAAGCTGTGGAGACATTACCTCATTGGTGAGCACTGTTTAGTTTTCACCGACCATAAGAGTTTGAGGTATGTTTTCTCCCAACGTGACTTGAACTTGAGGCAGCATTGGTGGATGGAGTTTTTACAGGAATACAACTTTGAAATAACGTATACACCTGGAAAAGGTAATGTTGTAGCTGATGCACTGAGCTGAAAGTCACGTAATGATGTTGTGCGTGAATCTAGTGATTCCTGGAGAGTAATGGAGGAACTATCAACTTTGCATCTTGATATGGGAGATGTTGGTGGTAGAATTTGTCTTTCCTAGATGACGGTGTAGTCATCCCTGATGTAGAAGGTGGAATAGTCTCAGTTGGGTGATCTAGAGGTAAAATTTTGGTGAGACAATGTTGTTTGTGGTGAGGCCCCTAATGGTTGGCCAGAGGATGAACAACACTGAGTGTTGTACCATGGTATGATTTTTGTTCCCTTGGAGATGCACGAGACTCTTCTCCGAGAGTTCCACATTTCTCCCTTGGCAGTACATCTTTGTGTGACAAAGATGTACCAATCCTTGCAGGGTCAGTTTTGGTGGTCTGGGCTGAAGCGTGTGGTTGCAGAGTGTGTGTCTCATTGTATAGTCTGCCAGAAGGTGAAGGCTGAACACTGTGTTCCTGGTTCTCTTCTCCAGCAATTAGAGATTCCTCAGTGGAAGTGGGGGTACATCTCAATGGACATTGTTATAGGTTTACCTAGAGCTCCGGGAGGACATGATGCTATATGGGTGGTAGTGGATCGTTTAACATAATCGGGCCACTTCATAGCGATCAAGGAGTCGAGATCAGTGGATGTTTTTTCGAGGCAGTATCTAGAGGAGGTGGTGAGACTTCATGGAGTACCTAGGACGATCATTTCTGATTGAGATCCTTGTTTTACCTCCAGGGTGTGGAGAGGTCTCCAGCATGATTTTGGCTCTCAACTGTGCCTTAGCACTGCTTTTCATCCTCAAACAGATGGTCAGACAGAGCGAACCATCCAGACTCTTGAAGACATGTTGAGATCTTGTGTTCTTGATTTTATAGGTTCATGGATGAAGCACTTACCCTAGGTAGAGTTCGCTTACAATAATAGTTTTCCCTCTACCATCGGTATGGCATCATTTGAAGCCTTGTATGGGTGGCCATGCCGTTCTCCGTTGTTCTAGACTAGGTTCAGAGAGTCATAAATTCTCAGACCAGAACTACTGCAGAATACAACTGAGATGGTTCAGGTGATTTGTGAGAGGAAGAAGACACCGCAAGATCGTCATAAATCATATGCTGATCAAGGAAGGAGACCCTTATAGTTTAATGTTGGGGATCATGTGTTTCTGAAGGTGACTCCTCGTCGTGGGCAGTGATGTTTTGGTTGTGGAAGTAAGATTTCTCCCCAGTTTGTTGGGCCTTTCGAGGTGTTAGCCCATGTTGAAGATGTGGCGTATTGAGTAGCACTTCCCCCTCAGATGAGTCGAATACATGATGTTTTCCATGTATCACAGCTCCGTCATTATCTTCATGATGAATCTCATGTTTTCTATTGGGGAGAGATCGATATTGATGATGATGCAACCTTTGAGGAGCGACCTGCGGTGATCCAAGACCATAAAGAGAAGGTGTTGTGTGGGATTTCTATCCCCTTAGTTCGTGTCTTGTGGTGACACAGTGGCATGGAGGAGAGTACCTGGGAGTGTGAGTCACAGATACGTGCTCAGTACCCAGATTTGTTTAATGTTTAACTCCTTTCATGTAATGATGTTTCCTTTGTGGTTAGACCTTTCATGTTTTTTTAAGTACCTTTGATGTGATTTTATGATTTAATTGTTTGGATATGGATTCTTTGTTCCCATACTCTCAGATGTCGTAGTTTTGTTCCATCTTTTAAAAAACTCATGGTGGTTTTCCCCTGAGAGGTATCTTATGGGGTGGTTATTCGAACCCCTCTTTTTTTGTGTTGGTTTTTAATTCTCAAGGACGAGAATGTTTTTAGAGGTACCTAATGTAATGGAACGGACCTCTCTGGTCCATTACATTGTGAAAATGTGATGTTGGAGGTGTTCCGAGAGGTCAAGGTGACTTATCCCCAACACTTTTCCAAATTTCTAGTTCTGTGAACAGTGTTTACAGTTTTATGAACAGTATCGGTAGACCTGAACAGTGTTTCCAGAACGGTAACCTTCTAATGGTTACCATCTAACGGTAGACTAGAACAGTGTTTCCAGAATGGTAACCTTCTAAGAGTGACCTTATAACGATGGAATTGAATAGTGTTTCCAGAATGGTAACCTTTTAACGGTGACCTTATAACAGTGGACTTTAACAGTGTTTCCAGAATGGTGAGGTCTAACGGTGACCTTTTCTTTCCTTTACCAAATTTTGAGTATGTCAACAGTGTTTCTGGCTTCCTACAGTTTCTCCCCTTTGACGTTTCCTTTGACGAAAAATACATTAAAATCCTTGTTTTAAATACTCTTAAGGCCAATTAAAATGCCATAAATCCTATATTAATTATTCTTATGGCTCGGTATGTTTTACCAGGTCAAACCACATGGGTTAATGCGATCCATTTTTAATGGAGTATTAACCGGATCTTAAACCGTCACCTCGTTAAATCTTCAAAAAGGAACCAGATATCATTCTCCCTTGTTCTTCCTCTTTGTTCTCATCAAAGAGACACTAGAACCTTTCAATCATTCCTGTAGGAGTTTCATAATAAAACCCTAATCCTCTGATTGGTTCCACTCTATTTTGGATGCAACCGAGCTGTGTCGGTCAATCTTTACAATAAGTTGTCATGAGAGGAGGATTGTGACCCATTGTGTGGATAATGGACATCAAGAACTCTTCGAGGTAGGGGATTCATGGCTTCTCTAATTGTATATGTGCAATCGTAGAATTAGCATGATTTATCCCTTTGGATCACAATTAAATTAACCTAATTAAATACTTGAACTGGATTAAAAGAATTGGTTGGTCGCATGTTGTTGCTTTATACTGTGATAATGGTTTGCCTCATGTTTTTCTAGATAGAGTGATATCTATGTTTTCTTTGATTAGTTGTTCGTTCTTGATGGAAATTGATAATGAACGTAAAGTCTGAATTAATTGTTAATTAATTGGCTAAAGATTAAGAGGCATGTAAATGAATCTGGTTGTTGTCGTTGTTGTAGTTGTTCTAATTTGAGGTTAATCAAATTAGATAAGTAAGCATGGTTATTTAATTGTGATAGCTTACTTATTAGGTCACCCGTAATTGGAACCTACGAATAACAAATCTGTTATTTCAATATGGATTAAAGAATAGATTGTGTGAGAATTTCTAAAAGGGTTCTAAGTTACCCTCTTGTTTGTTAAAGGGTCAAGAGCCCATGGTTCTGATTGTTATTTTCCTGCTGCTTGTGCTATGATGTGACCCTAGAAGGATGTTGTGATATTTGGATGCATGGAGTCCTTGTGGTTGTGGTAGCGGATGATGCCTAGAGTGGAAAGATGCATTAGTTTATGCATGTGGGTGTTGGGGAGGACACCAGGGGTGATGGAATGGAATGGATGTGGTTGTTGGATGCTTGTGGATTGTTTGAATGTTTATCTACTTTACTTTTCCCCAATGCTCAAGGCAGCTGATCTTTCTTACCCTCCTTCTAAAGGAGGCGAAGACACATGGGGTATTCCACGTGATTTCCGTGTTTAGACTCTCGAGGGAGAATGGGTCTATGCTCTTTCTATAGGTGGAAAAGACTCGACGGGTAGTATATCTACCCACCGTGTTGAGCCCCCTTTCTGTTTAGTAGCATAGTATGCCTTTCTATAATGCCTGGGAATATGAGAATGTAATTCTATAATGAATGTTTGATTAAATGATGATAATCCACGAGGATGGAGATGCTGGAATTTAAAGGTGACGTGAATCTTAAAAGAAGCATTTGATTTTGAATGTGATGCCATTTTAGTTTAATGTGGAATCGTTCATGGTTAATTAATTAATTACGTACAGTGGAACTGATAAAATGAGAATGGAGTAATCTAGTAAATCTCTTCAAATGATTGTGTGCTTATAGGATACCTAGTCTTAAAAGTAGAATCCTGGAGTCTAAGAGACGTTAGTTGTAGTTGTATCTAAGGCTACGTAATGCCCATAGTGTGGATGTGAGTTATACATATATTCTATACTTTTTGTGTTTCTATACGTTACTCCACCCTGTCGGTAAGGGAAACTGACACCCTGGGGATTCGGATCCCTAGGGGGTGTTTTCCCCAACATTTTGATGGGAGGTCGAATGGCTGACTACCCCCTTTGGCCCTGCTCTCTTCTCTTGGTAGATACACGTGCCAACAGGAACAATAGTTAGTTTCCCTATATATGTGTGTAGAGGGATGTAATGGCTTGTGGTTCTTTCACACACATATATTCTGGATATAGTATCCTATGGAATACTATAGGTGTAACGTGTATAGGCTGTGATGGCTTGAGGATTCCTACTTGCTGTATGGGCTATAATGGCTTGAGGTATAATACCTGATGTATGATACACGTTATGGGGGCTGTGGTGGCTCCTGGAACGTACCTGGTTACTTTTGGTTGTTAGGATGGTGTGGTGCTTCGCCCAGGTGTCTGCGGGCAAGCCTTTGTGGTGCACAAGGTGCAGATTATGGAGCTTAGCCCAGGTGTCTGCGGGAAAGCCTTTGGAGAGAGATGCACATGACATATGTCATTGGGGAAAATCGGAAAACCAGTGGGGAAGTAGTAGTGGGGTACCCTTGATATTCTTTACTATATGCTATATTCTTGTATGCGTTACTTGGTGAGAGTAGTCATGGTGAGGTTGGGAACTTAGTATAACTGTTTAGGTGATGAGTTAGTTTCATTTGTTGTTCCCTGGGCTTTAGCATGCTTTCTTTACTTTTTCACGAGAGGTTTGGGGAAGATCCTACTAAGTATACTGTTATACTCACCCTATGTATATATAAACTGTTTTTCAGGTCACTTGGAGAAGGTTGGAGATCAAGCTAGTTACTACTAGCTTGTGGTTGGAGGAGCTGTTCGGACTTGTGGTCACTGTCGTTTCACATTCTTTTGGGAACTTTTAGTTTCCCCTTTTTCAGTTGTAGTAATTTTGCATGACATTTCATATATGTACTTGGATTTCTTTTATATTTCAGTTCTGAGTTGGATTTGGTTGGAGTCTATACTATCTCTCTCTTCCGCATGTGTTCTCTTAGAGGGTAATGTCTCCCATTTGTGTGTTTACTATACCCTCGGTGCTAGTCGCCAACTCGGGGCCTACTGGAGGTGGGACTCGGGGGTCATTATCTTCCTTCTCACATTTCTGGCCTGTGAGGGGTACACATTGTGGGGAGGGGGTCATGACATGTATAGATATTATTGGTTCCTAATCAAATCTACAAGTGCGAGATATGAAATCTGTATATATTTTTAGGATGATTGGTGAGTGGAAAATCCCATAAAACCTATCTTGTGGATTAGTAGTTGGGTATAGAGAAATTCATATTATAGGGGATCTCCCCACATTATTTTTGACCTATTTTATCCTTAAGAGGATTCCATATCCTAATTATATTTTCAATTTTTAGATATTTTTTATATAGTTCATTTCCATAATTAAAGAGATAATATTTAATTATTTTATACGTATAACAATGTGACAGTGTATACCCACATTTATTATAGTAATATCCTTACATTTACATTTTTTTACCCATCCTAAATTGTGTTTTTTTAATTATACATTTGAGGAAGAATTTTCTTCCTTTTTTATATTTTTTTATCTCACGATTTTCACTACATTGAAGGGATAGTATTTTTTCAAAATACTAGTCATTTTATGCTAAAAAATCATACAGATACTTCCTATAAGATACCACTCTACTCTCTTTCCATGATTAATTATTTATTTTGGTATGAAATTTTGTGTGGTGTTCTACGTATCAAAAATCCTTCTGTAAATATTTTGGATTCTATTCTCAATATGTGGAACGTATCATTGAAGAACATTGAGGTTATATTTTGTATTCATAGTTGGAAAAAATAATTTTATTCTATTTTACAATAGTATTTTAAAGGGATAAGATCATTATTTCATTAATACTGTTATATTTTTCATGGATTATCATTTTTATTACAGCTTTCATTTTTTAGTAATGCTGTCAATATTGTTTCTCGGGTTAGGGATGTTGACTATATAAAAAATGATTCACATGTCATTTAGAATTTTATAACAGTGAATTATTTTCATATTGATTTAATTTTTTATTTTATTTTTATTCATTTAACTATATTTTTGTTGATTTTTCCTTAAAAAATAAATATGTAAATTTTAATACATATTTTTTGAGAGGTATTGAATATGTTATCCTTTCACCTGACCATAACACAAATAGGTGTCATGGAATTGTGAGAAATGGGATTTATAATTTCACCACATAATTTGACAATTATATTAATATCCTAATTTATTTATAAAAATGGGAAACGATACATTGAATAAATTATAAAATAAAAAATATTCATCTAAAAAAGATTTTAAATTTAATATTTGTAATAATTGTTCTATAAAATTATTTAATCATAGAAAAACATTACAAAATGCACAATATTTTCTTTATTACTTTAACATACTAGAAAATTTTCATTTAATATGGTTTATTGTTACTTTTAAACTAGTTTATTTTATTAACATTAATACTATTTTTTAGATTAAAATTAATTAAATAATAAAAACAATATATATTAAAAAATACCTCAAAGATTGTTCTCCAAAATAATGTCAAAAGTGATTTATTTTTGTAAACTAAAACTTTTTCCCAATTGATTGACTTGGTTGAACACTTCAATGGTTTATAGTTGTATAATGATTTCTGAATTTTCTACCCTATGACATTGTAAACCCCAAACAAAAATCGTTCTTATGAACACATTCACACCGTACAGGAATAGAAAATAAAATAAATTTAAATCATTTAATAAAAAATAATTCATTTTCCTTGGGTATTTTCACAATGCAGTTCAACATTAATTCAAATATATATATATATATCAAACTAACCCTTTCAATAAACTCATTTTTTGATCAAAATTAATCAAAAAAGTTTAAAATGAATTATCTGAACTCATAAAAATTACGGAATCTACCTACCTATACGAGCTTTTATATTTTTATAAAAATTCCTTAACTTAATGATACTTTTTAGGTAAACCCCATTAAAATTCTCTATAATTATCAAATTACTAATAATATCTCACAATAAACTTCTAGGAAATGTTTCTTGTAAAACGCATACTTTCAAGGGCCCAAGTAACTCTCAACCTATGAGTGCATATCCCATAGTGAGTTGCATGACCCCCATGGAACATGGAACAAACCTATGTAACTATATAGTTGAAAAGTGCATATGGGGTAGAACATGGAAAATGTTCTAGTTTTTGGCATATATCCCATTATACTTTGGAATTTCCCATAATAAATTTCATAAAAACAAATTTTTAATTATTTCATTATGGAATCATTGAAAATAAGTTTTTATAGTATTTTCACATCATTGGATACTCTAAATAATTAGAAAATATATATAGAATAATTTATTCTATATACCTTAATTCTATAAAAAATTTCTTGACCTTTGATCTCCTTTAATCTACCACATCATTCAAACTCAACAACCAACTGATAACATGATAGGTATCTGAAAAGAAAAATAATGTGATTCTATCCCCAAACTTTTTTATTCTCATTCCCTTTACTTCTCGAGAAATTGTGATTAAAAATCTATTAAATGAGTTAATTAATATCTTATTTAAATCCAGATAATTTTCCATGTAGCTTCTTCTATAAATTCAAAATATTTATTTTTATCAAAATTTTAGTCCCCTTTTTATATCCAAGTGTTATAAATCAAGGGAAATAATCCTTTTCCATATTGAAATTACTTGGATTTAAATTCACTAAATCTAAATAATTATCCCAATTCTATACTTCCTAAAATTTAACTAGGATAAATTCAACAAAAAATCCCTTTAAATATAATTAAATATTATAATTTCACACTGTGTGTCAAAAATTATTTATGAAAAGTAATTCCATAAACCCAAATAAAAATATCAAATTAATTACAGCACTCATAAAAAAAATTAACTACCTTAATCAAATAATATCAAAAAAAATTCATAATTAATATAACTAAATTATTAATCACATCTCTATTCATACATAATTTCATAAATAAACTAAACACATACTATAATCCATTGAAAAACATAAAAATATGGATATTTCTTGTGTATAATTTGAAATAAAATCAGACATAATTCCCCTCTTTGAAATAAAAAATATATATTGCATTTAATTTAAATTATTGTGTAATGGTCAGAAGTACAAAATAATTAGGATTTGTATTACCTCTTTTATGATACAGTAACTGATCCCCTGAAAATATTTGACACATATGATTAATTCCCATTCTATAATTACATACATTAGTTTATAAATTTATTATTAATAAAAAATGTTATCAATAATAATATAAGTTTAAAATTCATACCCATTTCTTATTGAATAAATTAATAAAAGTGATTTTCCTTGATATTAATGTTCAAATAGCTTTTTTCTCTACTCAAACATCAATATTGTCATCTATAATAGGTTTCTCTACTCATGGATCTTGATCATGTTGAGTCCCTAATCTCATATGAAATCTTTGTAATTGTGTATTATTAATGGTATTACCATGAATATTCTATACCATACGTTTTTTAAGAATTTGGTTTTTGGGTACTGATATAGTTAATTTATTAACATTTTCACACACACAAAAATCAAACAATTAAAATAATTAATATTTTTTGGTACGTAGATATTAGAAAATATTTCTTAAAAAATAGTACCTCTGATATATATATATATATATATATATGGATTATAAATATAAAAGCAACAATTGAAACTTATATTAATGGCTTCATCTTTACAAGTCTTGTTGGCTAGTTCACTGAATGTTCTTATTCACCAATTTTAATGAGTATATTTGTTTTCAAACATTACTTTATTTTATCTTACGATATATTTCCAGTACCCTCTATACTTTTAGCCAGTATAAATTCATTATTGTCCTTTCATAAAGTTGTATCTTGCTGGGAATCCAAAACTCACCACTCTAACCCATCCACATTGCTCAATATTTTTGGATACCCAAAATATTTGTTCATTTTCATCATTAGTAGATGAAACATATTTTTTCAAAACTATATATAAAAAATGTATAGAAAAAATTATTCTATGAAATATAATACAACAATAAGTTTCAAATATTTATACTTACACAGTCTTTCCATACTTTTTGAGTGTTTTAATCTACATGTTTTCCTCTTTATTAAACTTGTCCCCCTTCCACACCACCTGATGTGAGATTTAAGTGGAGAGGAATCTTATTGATCTACATTTATCTTAACAAAACCGCACCATCTATTTTTTAATATTAACTATATTATTATAAATTATAAGAACTTTCCTATTATTTTTAATTATAGTATACCTCATATAATGACCCAGACTTTTTGAATGATAATTGTTTCCTGGAAATGTGTGTTATTATATTTTATATACAATAAAACCATATCTCCTTAATAAGGAAGTGATTATAAAGGGAAATGTGGCCACATTGATTCAATAATTATATGACTATTGGTCAATTATGACCATTGGTCAATATCACCGCTGGTTAATATGACAATCAAGAATTTTACTCTTGATAACAATTGTAACATTATCATTAGAGTTTATGATTAAAATCTTAACAAAGGAAAATTGGTATAGGAATTATATACTATAGCCCCAATAAGTATGGTCCTTTCATTTGAAGCCAATATGTCTAAAAATTAGATGGAGTTAGTGTCACTAGGTTTCACCCATGACCAAGATCAAAACAAACTCCAATAAGTGAATATTGAATGAAATACCCTACTGGATAAGTTTAAGTTAGTCAAAATTACCTCTCGGGCAATGTTAGTCGAACCACCCCATGAATATATCAACATCACACACCGTACCCCTAGGTTATTTATGGGTGTTATAAGGGGTATTGTTTCTAGTCATTATTTACATTATTTTTAATTCTATTGTATAAGTAATATTGTTATTCAATAAATTATGTTTTAAGAATGGTTTTTCATAATAAAAAGATGATGAATTTGATAAATATGTTTTTAAGATTGAAATTGTACATTTCAAAAAATAAATAATTATTATAATAAAATAAGTTATTATGAATAATTATTATCTTAATGGGATACTATGAATAATAAAATCTTATTTATAAATAAATGATAATATAATTTTTTTCAAGTTTAAGAAATTTTACAATGTCTATTCAATCCATTAGTATTTTTAATAAATAAGTTTTTTTATATTTTTATTAAAAAAATATCCTATATAAATAATTATAGTGATAAAATAAATATCGTTTTTAAAATTAGCACATACAAATTACTTTAGTGTAAATTTATGATAATTTTCTAAAATACATTATTTTTTCATGAATAATAAAAATAAATATTGAGTTTTTCGATATGTTAATGACATCGTAATTGTTTCATAATTATGTAATAACTTATTAAACACAATAAATGACTTCAAATATTTTATTTTATTATTATCAAGTATTTTAATATATTTTATTCAACTTCTAATTGTATTATTTACTTTTAAAATTTTAAAATAGATAATTTTACTTTAAAAATGTTATTTTGTGACAAAATTAATTTTTCTGGACAAAATAAGAAATATAAATGATGGTCAAAACTTTTAGAATCTAATAACATACAATGTGTCCCCATTTTTAGATTCCATGGTCAAATACCATGGGTAGGCCCATGGTTATTCATTTACCACTGCCTAGATGTCCAAGGCCTAAATTTAGAAATTAATAAAAAAATCCCCCAATGTTTCTATAAATACTCACCTATTAATCAATTTCCATTCACTATAAATTATTCCTCAATGAGGATATAATAATTTTACCTCATAATGAGTCCTCCCAAGGTGTATTCAATCCTCTAAGGTACCGATACTTAGGATTTAGGGGTTACACTTGAAGGTAAGGGAAATATCCTTCTTTTCACTTCATTTTAAGAAAAAGCTTTTTGTACATGTATGATCAATGTTATAGAAAATCTATATTATTTATTTTTTAATCATTTCCATACTAATAAACTATTATTTATAAATGGGATAGCAATGTCCCCTCTCTTTTAAGCTGTTTCTAGAACCTTATTGTATACATGTTATACTGCCTATTTCACTTCTAAAAATTTCTCTCACCTCCTCAATAAATTGCCTTTTAATTTATTTTTTGTGAATAAACAAACCAAATTAATTTAATAGTGTAACAATTATTTATTTTATTATGTTATTGAAAAAATTAAAACCATCATTCCATTTTTTGGGCTATAAATGACATAATGATCATGTTTCTAATGCACTTTTGGGAAACAGTGATTCTGATATGAACCATGTTTTCTTTTATTCTCAATGTGTTATTTATATAATGATTTATTATGATATATATAGATCAAATTAAAATTAAAACATAATAAGTGTATACCCTAATATCTCTCTAATTCAACGAGAAAAGAATTTACTCTCTATAGATGACATTTTTAATATGCCTTGGTGAATAACATTGATAATTTTTTTTACACCTCGGTGAGAAACGTTGGGGAAATAATTATGAATGTCTCATTTGAATTTTGTATCCACATTTTCATGTTATGATTCAAGTTATTTTTATTTTTATATTCCCCTTTTTCTTTTTCTCATTCCTTTATGATACTCTTTATGTCGTTATTGATATTTCTCAAGAACAGATATAAATTGTTTCCCTTATTTTACCTTATTGGGAATTATGCTCACCCATTCCTTTGATGTATGACTCAAGATTATGATAATTATTAAAATTACATAGTATAAACCAATTAATAATACTTTTACATTTTTTAGAATATTTTTTTATGTTTTCATGTATTATGTAACTTGTTTCCACGAAACTAAACGTTAAATGATCCTTTGTTTGGTACAATGTAATGAAAATTTAAATTAATAAAAATGTGGGATACCACAATTTTTATTGAATTAAGGGTTAGTTATTTGTAGAAATTATGAATTTTAAACATTAGTAAGAGCCTTAGGTATAAGTTAAAATATATAAAAATATCCTCAACTTTTGGTGAAGTATTAAGTAAGTGGTTTCTAAAAAATGAAATCCCTATCTGTATAAGAACAAATGGATGTGGCTCTGGAATATATCTATCTAGGGGTAAAATAAAAAAAATACAACTTTGATCTATATTCAATTGGGAACAAGTTCATGATAATGGTCCATGCTTCACTCTTGGATTGACACTCCTATGGGATATGTTTGTTTAATCATAAGTTTTATTATGAACCATTTTGAATAATTTATAGAAATTGTAATTGTTTTTAAAGAATAACATATTTATAGATGATTTTTTAAGATATAAAATACCATTGAATTATAATATTCTTAAAATAAACACATTTCTCACTAAGTTTTCATTTTTTAAATGGAGGTAAGTTTGGGGAACCTCGTAAATGGTGAATGCAACAGACCATGCATAGATGGTCCTCTGATCGATGCTAAAATAGAAAACTTCATAAGAATGATGAATCAATTAACTTGAGATACAAGAAATAGCAAGGATCGGGATGAGAGTCTAGATTAACCTTGATGGTATAGATATTCCATTGATCCCTTTATGCATCACTGACCACATTCTTTCCTTAGATCTATTAACCCATTTATTCCGGACTAAAGGATAAGTTATATATAAAATATCTTTTCTATAATATGTTGTTTGGAGCTAGAGAAAGGCATCCCGGATTTTTGAGTCTTCTGGTAGAATTAGATGAACTTATATTTTGATAATCCCAACTATGCTCGATTATATTTTGATAATCCCAACAATGCTCAATCATATTTTAATTATGCTCAATTATATTTTGATAATCTCAATTATGTTCAAGTATAGTTTGATACTTCCTATATTAATTAATGACTAATTACTTATTTATGTATTTATGTACACCATGAATATATTCATATATTACAATATTTATATTATCTTCAGAAAATTCGGTTATTGAATGGATATATATTCTAACTTAACCCATTCTGCCAATAGAGTGCTTAAACAAACAGGTGGTCACCATTACAGAACAAAGCTACTGATACAGCAAGTCCACCGGTACAACAATCCTACCAATACATAAGGTAACCATTATGAAAATCCTACCGATACGGTAAGGTCACTGTTATGAAAAGCCTAATGATACGGTAAGGTCACCGTTATGCAAAGCCTACCGATACGTGAAGGTCACTGATATGAAAAGCCTACTGATACATGAAGTTCACCGATATTCAAAGCCTACCAATATGTGATAGTCACTGATAAAGACAAGTCACCGGTACAACAAGTCTACCGTTATGCAATCTTGCCGGTACATCAATCCTACAGATACAGACAAGCCTACCAATACAGACAAGTTACCAATCAAGTCTACCGACAAACATGAAGACTACCGATACAAAACCTACTGTTACTCAAGGCTACCGATATCCAAAGCTACCGTTCCAGAGAATCCGAAGCTGCCTGAATTTCTTTATATTTATTTAATCTAAACAATGGTCATTTAGGTATATTTTAATGCTCTGTCATTTATTTAAGGAAGGTTGTTGGATGTCAGGGAACAGTACCTCGTACCTGCAAAAATAAATCATTTCTTTTGCCGGAGCTCGTGCCATAAATAGAATAAGTCCATGTTGCTACAAGACATGTTCTATACACACATGCATAATACACAAGGAATATACACAAGATAGAAGAAGACACAAAGAAGAACATACAAGAAGAGCTCAGATAGATATACATGCACGATCAAGAAGACACAGAAGCTCATACACATTCACGAGGATTTTGAAGAACTTCATCGACTACATTTCACTGTCTCTGAACCTGGATGTCAAGCAGACGACACTCTGTTTTTCAGAAAAAAACCAGAAGAAGACTCAGAGTCACATCAGTTCAAATTCTACGGAGTCCAGGGATACACTACAATCACTAGAGCCATTCTAAACTCTATATCTTGCTCAGTGATTTATTATTTACATTACGAGCAGTGTGTATCATCTATTTTAATTTTCACACACACTGTCTCCTGAACCTTAACTGAAGGATCTTTAAATACTCAGTCAAAATCCTTCCATCTTTTATTTTCAACTGTGGATAGTGGTAGAGGTCGTGTGCGACCTGGAAAACTGTATTTGTTGTTGTTTTGTTTCCCACATAGAACTGTGGTAGAGGTCTTTGACCTGGATAGTTGTAAACTGTTGTGAACGCCGATCCAGGGTGAGGATAAAATTTATATAAATTGTTGAGAGTACTAAGTCTCGGCATGAGACTGAACCTCTTGGTTATATCTGCTGTGCTTTATTTAGTTTTATCTATATCCTTTTATTTCGCTGCTAAGTGATTTCAATCTTAAACAGTTTTTTGAAAGTTACTCTAATAATTGAATTAGCAAGTGTTTGCAATACTTGAAAATAATTAGGTTAGATTCAAAATCTAATCTGATCTTCTAATTAGATTACCTGGGAATTAATCAATCCCTTGAGAACCTAACTGAAAGTTTTCTGTAGTTCAAATTCACTACAATTCAATTTTTATTTTAAATTAGGGGATTTTAGTGAATGATTTTTTAAATGGAAATTTTAATTGGAACTCAATTCACCCCCCTCTTGAGTATCCACTCCATCCAACATTTGGTATCAGAGGATTAAAATATTTTCTGAAGTACTCTGTTTTTCAACTGTGATTTTAGTTGTATTTTAAAGTTCTTAAAATTTATGTTATTTCTAAATTTTGATCTCTTTAAATTTTTGTTTCAACCTAGTTATCATGGATAACAGACTTGAAGGTGTTACTACTAATAGAACACCATTTTTCAATGGAAATAACTATGCTCGGTGGATGATTAAGATGAAAATTCATTTAGAAAACATGGGTTTTGATATTTGGACTGCCATAGAATCAGAATATAAAATTCCCACTACTGTTAGATCTACTTGGAATGAATCCAATAAGAAAGATCACAATAACAATTGCAAAGATATGAATGAACTGTATTGTGCTTTAGGTGACGAGGAATTTAATAGAATATCTGCTTGTAAAACTGCTTATGAAATTTGGGATACTTTAGGTGTTTGTCATGAAGGAACAACTAATGTTAAGGAAATGATATTGAATACCTATACTATTAAATATGATAATTTTAAGATGAAGCCTGATGAACCGATTACTGATATGTATATCAGGTTTAACGAAATTGTCAATACAATGATCTTACTGGGAAAGCATGTTTCATCAAAGGAGCAGATCATGAGAATTTTGAGATGCCTACCAGAAAGATGGAGGGGCACTTCTGTTTCAATCAGATAATCTTGTAACATAGGTAAACTTCCAGTTAAGGAACTTATGGTAAGTTAATGATGTATGAAGAAGAGCTTAAGGTAATCAAAGAAGAAGAAGATGAACCAAAAAGGAAGTCAGTTTCCTTCAAGACATCTACTTCAAAGAATAAGGATAAGGAAAAACTTCAAGCTGTAAGTGATAGCTCAAGCTGTGAAGAAAGTGAAAGTGCATCTGACAGTGATGCAAAAATGGCTCACATATCAAGAAGATTTAAGAAGTTTTATAGGAAGAATAAGTTTTTCAGAAAATCACATTACAAAGGTAAGTATGACAATAAGGGACACTGGAAAAAGGACTGGAAGAAATCTGACAAATCTGATGAAGTTGTCTGCTATAAATGCAAAATAAAAGGACATATAAAAGTAGACTGTCCAAAGATGAAATACAAGAAGAAATATGAGTATAAGGACAATAAGTATAAGAAAGCCATGAAGGATACTTGGAGTGCTTCTAAGGATAGATCCAGTGAATCTGAAGCTTCTGAGACTGAAAAAAGAAATAAGTCAAACATGTGTTTTATGACAAACACTTCTGAGGTAGCATCTGTAACTCCTGCTTTAAATTCTTATTATTCTGAAGATGAATATGATTCTGAAAATATGTCAAAATCTGAACTGTTTGAATTTTGTGACATGTTGGAAGAAACTTGAAATGAGATGAAAGACAAATACAAAGGTTTAAAGAAACAGTATGCTTTAACTATTAAACATAAAACTGATCTTGACATAGAAATGGAAAAGAATGCTCAGTTTCTTAAAGAAAACACTGAATTGAAATTTTCAAATGAGAAACTTAAGAAGGATTTAGAAAAGTTTAAAAATGGAAAAGACACTCTTACTCAAATTCTAGGTAAGAAGATTGCACCGAGATATACTACTGGTATAGGATACCAGCCTAGATAAAGAAAAATTACCAAAACTAGATTTATTCCCAAATATGGACAGAATGTGATTAGTTTTAGTTCTTGAAGCTCATATGCTTCAACCAGTTATATTCATAGTTACAGATATAATAAAGTTTATCTTTCAAAATCTATTGATTTTACAAATTTTATGAGACCCATAAGACAAATTTGGGTACCAAAAGTTTTATTGGATAACCTGTCTGGACCCAAGAAAATCTGGGTACCAAAATCATTTCCTATCTAAATATGTTTTTTAGGGAACCTCCATAAAGAGCTACTGTAGAAAGACTTGGTACTTGGAAAGTGGATTCTCAAGACATATGTCTGGAGACTTCTCATGTTTTAAAAACTTAGTCAGAATTGATGGAGGGTTTGTCACTTTTGGTGATAATTCTAAAGGGAAAATCACCGGCTTAGGCCAGATTGGTAACACTGACTCAGTATTAATTTCTAAAGTTATATTTGTTTATTGACTTAAATATAATTTACTAAGTATTTCTCATTTATGTGATGATGGATTCAATGTTAAATTTGAAAATGATTCTTGCAATGTTTTTAATTCTAAAAATGCTTTAGTATTTTCTGCTTTGCGAAATGAAAATGTATATGTTGTTGATTTAAATTCTTTAGCTATGCAAAATATTACTTGTTTAAATGATTTTCATAAAGAGTCTTGGGTTTGGAACAAGAGATTAGGACACTGCAATGTACATTCACTTAGAAAACTTACTAGGTAGAACTTAGTTAGAGACCTACCAAAACTTGAATTCCTAGTAGATAAAGTTTGTAATCCCTGTCAAAAGGGAAAGCAACATAAATTTTCTTTTCAATCAAAGAATGAAGTGTCAACTTCTCAACCTCTCGAGTTGGTTCACATGGATTTGTTTGGACCTTACAGAGTTTCTATTTTAAATGGGTAGAACTATGTCTATGTTCTAGTAGATGACTATTCTAGGTATACATGGGTATATTTTCTAGCTCAGAAAAGTGAAACTTGTTCTTAATTTGTTAAATATTTCAATTCTGTGGAGAACCTTAGTGGACTTAAGATTAAAACCTTGAGAAGTGATCATGGTCGTGAGTTTGAGAATCATGAGTTTGAATCCTACTACTCACACAATGGCTATAGTCACAATTTCTCTGCCCCTAAGACTCCTCAGCAAAATGGTGTAGTAGAAATGAGGAATATAACCCTTTAGGAAATTTCCAGAACCATGCTCAATGAGTATGACCTACCTGTTTATTTTTGGGATGAAGCTGTCAATACAGCTTGTTATAATATCAATAGAGCCTTGATTAGACCTGTTCTTAAGAAGACCCCTTATGAGTTGTGGAACCATAGGAATCCTAAGGTTAACTACTTTAGATTTTTTGGTTGCAAAGTCTTTATTCTTAATACCAAAGATAATCTTGACAATTTTGCATCCAAGAGTGATGAAGGAATTTTCCTAGGTTACTCTATTTCTAGTAAAGCCTATAGGGTTTTCAATAAGAGAACCAAATGTGTGGAGGAATCTGTTCACATCAAATTTGATGAAACTGATCCACATAAACCTAAGAACTCTCTTGAAAATGTTGAAGATGAACTCTATGTTTTGGACCTTAATGATAAAGACAGTGGACCTATAGTTAAAACATACAGTTCTGGAAATTTTCCAGAACCTACTTCTATTGATTCCCAACCTATTGATAAACCTGAAATCTCTAGCCCTACCTTTTCCAACTAGGATTATAAAGAACCATCCTTTAGATGTTGTTGTAGGTAATCTAGATAGAGGAACACAGACTAGAGATTCTCTAAGAAATCAGGTTGAACATCAAGCTTTTCTTTCACAGTAAGAACCTAAAAATATCAATGATGCTATCAATGATGAATTTTGGGTAATAGCTATCCAAGAAGAACTAAATAAATTTGAAAAAAATAAAGTCTGGGAACTAGTAGAAAGACCTAAATACACTTTGACCATAGGCACAAAATGGGTGTTTAGAAACAAAGTTGATGAATCTGTAAACATCATTAGAAACAAAGCTAGACTAGTTGCACAAGGTTACAATCAAGAAGAAGGAATTGACTATGAGGAAACCTTTGCACCTGTAGCTAGATTAGAGGCAATTGGGATCTTACTTTCCTTTTCATCACATCTAAATTTCAATTTATATCAAATAGATGTGAAAAGTTCTTTTCTAAATGGTTTTATTGTTGAAGATTTTTTTGTAGAACAACCACCTGGTTTCTCAAATACTCACTTTCAAAATCATGTTTTTAAACATTCTAAATCTTTATATGGTTTAAAACAAGCTCCAAGTTCTTGGTATGAATGACTTAAAAATTTTCATATTTCAAAAGGATTTACAAAAAGAATTGCTGATCCCACTCTTTTTATAAAAAGAATTTCAAAATATGTTTTAATAGTACAGATATATGTTGATGATATTATTTTTGGATGTTTTAAAAATTCTCTATGTAATGATTTTTCAAAGGTTATGCAAAATGAGTTTGAAATGAGCTTAATGGGAGAGCATAAGTACTTTCTTGGATTTCAAATCCTTCAAACTAATGATGGTATTATGTTTAATTAGAGTAAACATAGTAAGAATTTATTAAAACTTTTTGGTTTTGATAGTATTAAGGGAAGTGATACACCTATGAGTACCACCTGTAAATTGGATATTTATGAAACTGGGAAACAAGTGGATCAAACTAATTACAGAGGTATTATTGGGAGTTTACATTATCTTACTGCTAGTCGACCTAATATTATGTTTAGTATATGTATGTGTGCTAGATTTCAAGCTAACCCTAAAGAGTCACACTTACTTGCTGTTAAAAGGATTTTCAAATATCTTAAAAATACTGCTAATTTGGGATTGTTTTACCCAAAAGGAAAATCATTAGATTTAATAAGTTATTTGGATGCTGACTTTGCTGGATGCATGTTAGATAGAAAGAGAACATCTGGAACATGTCATTTACAAAGAAAGGCCCTAGTATCATGGTGTAGTAAGAAACAGAACTCAGTTGCATTATCTACTGCTGAAACAGAATATATAGCTACTGGTAGTTGCTGTGCACAGATTCTGTGGATGAAACTCACTTTATTGGACTATGGATTTGATTTTAAACATGTTTCAATTAACTGTGATAACACTAGTGCGATCAATATCTTTAAGAACCCTGTATCTCACTCTAGAACCAAACACATTTATGTTAGACACCACTTTATAAGAGACCATTATCAAAGAGGTGATATAACTCTTGAATTTATAGGCACTAAACTCCAATTGGCTGATATTTTCACTAATCCTTTAAGTTCAGAAATATTATATTTCACTAGACATGAATTAGGAATGATAACTCACTCTTAAGAAGTTAGGGAACATCACCGTTAGGAAACCTCATCGTTAGGGAACCTCACCGTTAGATGAACCTCACCGTTAGAAAACCTCTCCGTTAGATGAACCTCACCATTAGGAAACCTCATTGTTAGGGAACCTCACCATTAGATGAACCTCACCGTTAGAAAACCTAACCGTTAGATGAACCTCACTATTAGGAAACCTCACCATTAGATGAACTTCACAGTTAGGGAACCTCACCGTTAGATGAACCTCACCATTAGGGAACCTCACTGTTAGATGAACCTCACCGTTAGGGAACCTCACCAATAGATGAACCTCACTAATAGGGAACCTCACCGTTATATGAACATCATCGTTAGGATGCCTCACCGTTAGGACACCTCATCGTTAGGAAAGACCTCACCGTTTAAGGACACCTCACCAGTATATCTCTCGCACTGTTTTTAATTTTCATATTAAGGCCGAGACATTGAATTTATTTTTAATATGAGATTTATTTTATATGTGAATCATAAATGATATTAAACCTGACTCTAGAAATCTCTCAATCACCGCGAACCTGTCTGTTCGAATCCCTCCTACCTAAACCTCTCAAGCTCATAAAACCCTAAACCTCAGAATCTGAAATGGCCTATGTGAAGTGACCCTCGGTGGATGAAGGGAGTGATGTGCTGCAAGATAATAAGCAGAAAGTAACCAATGCTGGTACTAGTGGAAGCAGTAGAGATGTTGTTCAAAGGAATCCTATGAATCCGCATTTATCGAAGCGAGAAATTGTAGTGGAAAAAGAGTTATGTGCGGAATGGATGTTGGAAATCAAGTCCTTGATTCTGAAGATCTTACAAGAGCAAGGATGGCTCTAATGCTTCATGAACAATAATGGACCGTACTACCTAGCTCTGGTAAAATATTTTTATGAGTTTTTCTGTTTTGAGACGTCAAAAGAGGAGAACAGGATGATTTCCTACGTGAATGGTCAAAAGATTTTGTTTTCATCAGTCGAATGGGCTGAAAAACATAGAGTTCCTCATGAATGTGATTATGGATTTTATTCAAAATCCATACCTACTGCTAATGAGTTTTTCAATTATGAGGATGCCTTGTTAGAGTTGATAGGAAATGGAACTCCTATAAGGGTCATTGCTGCAGAGATGGCAGGGGAGGACAAACTGCTTTTCAAGTTCATTCAGCATGTGATTAGTCCAAGGAGAGGTGATTTTTCTACCCTCAGATTTCAAGATATGTATTTTTTGTATTTGTTAAAACATGGAGTAAAGGTGATCTTGTGCCGATTGCTTATGATTCAGATTGAAGAGATGACTAGACCAAACTCTAAGTCCAATGCACTTTTCTTTTCTATGTTAATTTCTATTATGTTGAAGGCAAAGGAGGTAGCTGGGCCTCAAGATGGAGTTTTTTTGGTTAAGGATTACTCTTGCCTCACCAGGACTGTGTGTATGTTTATGAAAGTAAGCTGGAACCCTTGGAAGAAATCATGGGTTAATGATGATGGTAAATTCTATGACAAGTACACTCCTGTAGATTATCCTTCTAGACCAAAGGATGTGAGGGATCCTGGTCTTGGACCAGATGAGCCAGAACCGGTCTACAGTGATGATGAAGCTGAGGAGGAAGAGACATATGTTGAGGAATGAGGAGACCCTGATTTACCTCCTAGTGTTATGCCTCAAAATATTTCTTATAGAGCAGCAAGCCCTCCAAAAGAACTACCAAGGAGAGAAACTATTTTGAAGGAAAATGATCCTGAGACTGAGGAAGAAGAAGAAGAAACATTTCAGTATGTTGTTAAGGACACCTCTAAAGAGGATGAGGCAACCGAATCTGATCATGTTATTAATGGAGAAAAGGAGGCTGCTGGTGAAGCAGATGATGAGGAAAATGAAGAAGAAGAGATCAGTTTGAGCCCTCTGATAGATAGTACAGTCAGAACAGTTTTTGATCAGGAAGCAGAAGCAGCATCTATTTATGAGAGAGTCGTTGATGAATTAGAGAAAATGGATATTGAATCTACTGTATTTGTAGAGGATGTTGTAGAATTACATCGAGCAGAATAGTTGGAGGTGATTCCTCAGGATAATGTTCTAAGTGAGGGGGAGCATCTTGGTTCGGTATCTGTTTTGTATGACATTGAAGGTTGGTCATCAGATCCAGGATATATGGTTCTTGGACTTTCTTATGGAGATTTGTATGAGGAAGACCAACCCCAAAAGGAATCAGTTACCCTACTTGTAGTGGCTGAAAATGTGGCAACCAAGGAGGACCTTGAGTCCTTAAAGGCTGAATTGAAAGAAGAACTGAGAGAGTCAGTGGCAGATTTGAAGACAAGTCTGGTTGAAGAGATGAGGAATGTGGAGCAATCCCTGGAGCTATCTCTAGGATGTACTGTTTCTAACCTAGTAAAGGAAATGATGGATGAAGTTAAGGTGTGACATACTCAAATTGAGAGTTTTACATGAGCTATGGTTGCTCTCAGACTATCAATTTCTTTATTGACTGCTTTGAACAGTTCTCAAACCCAAGTGAATAATGATATTAGATTTATCAAATAGGTAGTCAAGTAGTTTGTAGAAGTGTTTGAGGCTTTTAAGAAATCAATCGAAGAACATCTTCACAATCAAGATGAACTTGTTCAGAATCTGGTTAGTAATCTGACACAATCTTTCAAGGAGACAGTAGCTTTTTCAGTGAAACCCCTTCCCTCATCTAGCTCCATTGTGAACCTTGACCAGATCAGATTTGTTATTCAGGAAGAGTTGGCTAAGGCCAGTCCCAGTGGTGCCTCAGATACTCAGATCCTTGCGACCACTAGGGATGTTAGTAGTTTTGTTCGTGATCACCTATGGACAGCTACTACTTCTCAAGAGGCAATTAAAAATAAGGTGTATGCTTACTTTGAGAAAGTCTACACCAAGCATCAAATGACCATCCATTTGAAGATTTTGATGGAGAATCTGAATTTGCCTCCAGTAACTCAAGCTTTCAGAGAACAGGTTAGTAAGCTCAGGGAGCTTACTCCTGCCTTGGACAAATTCATTGAAAATTGAGATGATTTTGTGTTAACAGTGGAGATAGGAGGTAGTATTATTATGGATTTTAGGAACCTGTTGCTACCCTTCTTGAATGTGGATGCCAGACCTGTGATTGTACCTCCTGCCCTTCCCGCCTCTGTCTCTGGGAGTACACCTCAATTGACTCCAGTTCAGGCTATTCAAAGCTTAACACCTCTAATCCCATAGAAGAGCACAGATTTCAGATCTGGTATAGTTTCAGTGTCTGGCCCTCCAGTTGTTCTTTCAACTATTCTCAAGCCCTCTACTCAATCTGAACCTACACCCTCTTCTGACCCTAAGATAAATTCTTCTGTTCAAGAGGAAGATTGAGTGATTCTGGATGTTTTTTATGGGATTCACTTGTATTTATTTTTTTAATACTGGATTTATCAGTTTTTACCTTTTGTACTTAAATGGAAATTTACTCTTACATTCTCCACTTTACTGTGTTTATGTTTCCTTGCATTCTGATCTTTCTCTAATTCTATCATTCTTTTTGTTAATCCCAAAGGGGGATAGAATGCACCAAAGGTGAAAAATGGGGGAGAAAATGAAACTAATGAGAACTAGGAGTGAAATTGAAAGGGGGAGAAAATGAGAACTATGTTTTACAGTTTTTTAAAGGAGAACTTTGTTTCAATGTTTTTTTAGGAAATTTTTCCTCTAACACTATCTTATTTTTCTTAATACTTTGGCATAAGTTGTAATAGGTTGGGATTTTCAAAAAGGGGGAGATTGTTGAGCCCACTGGGAGAATTAGTTGAACATATATTTTGATAATCCCAACTATGCTCGATTATATTTTGATAATCCCAACTATGCTAAATCATATTTTAATTATGCTCAATTATATTTTGATAATCTCAATTATGTTCAAGTGTAGTTTGATAGTTCCTATATTAATTAATGATTAATTACTTATTTCAGTATTTATGTACACCATGCACATATTCATATATTACAATATGTATATTATCTTCAGAAAATTCAGTTACTGAATGGATATATATTCTAACTTAACCCATTTTTCCAATAGAATGCTTAAACAGACAGGTGGTCACCATTACAGAACAAAGCTACCGATACATCAAGTCTACCTGTACAACAAGCCTACTAATACGTAAGGTCACCGTTATGCAAAGCCTACCGATACAGTAAGTTCACCGTTTTTCAAAGCCTACCGATACGGTAATGTCACCATTATGCAAAGCCTACCGATACGTGAAGGTCACCGATATGCAAAGCCTACCGATACGTGAAGGTCACTGATATGCAAAGCCTACCGATACAGAAAATTCACAGGTACAATAAGTCTACCATTATGCAAGCCTACCGATACATCAAGACTACCGATACAGACAAGCCTACCGATACAGAAAAGTTACCGATCAAGTCTACCGATAGATATGAAGTCTACTGATAAAAATCCTACCGTTACTCAAGGCTACCGATATCCAAAGCTATCGTTCCAGAGAATCTGATCCTGCCATAATTTCTTTATCTTTATTTAATCTAACCAACGGTCATATTAGGTATATTTTAATGCTCTGTCATTTATTTAATGAAGGTTTTTGGATGTCATGAAACCGTACCTCGTACCTGCAAAAAGAAATCATTTCTTTTTCCGGAGCTCGTACCATAAATAGAAGAAGCCCCTGTTGCTACAAGACATGTTCTATACACACATGCAGAATAAACGAGGAATATACACAAGATAGAAGAATATACGAAGAAGAACATACAAGAAGAGCCCAGAGAGACATACATGCATGATCAAGAAGACACAGAATCTCATACACATTCACGAGGATTTTGAAGAACTTCATAGACTACATTTCACTGTCTCTGAACCTGGATGTCAAGCAGACGACACTCTGTTTTTCAGAAAAAAAACCAGAAGAGGACTCAGAACCACTTCTAATCAAATTCGAAGGAGTCCAGAGCTACACTACAATCACTAGAGCCATTCTAAACTCTGTATCTTGATCAGTGATTTATTATTTACATTACAAGTAGTGTGTATCATTTGTTTTAATTTTTACACACACTGTCTCCTGAACAATAACTGTAGGATCTGTAAATCCTCATTCAAACTCCTTACATATTTTATTTCCCACTGTGGATAGTGGTAGAGGTCGTGTGTGACCTGGACAACTGTATTTGTTGTTGTTTTGTTTCCCACGTAGAACTGTGGTAGAGGTCTTTGACCTGGATAGTTGTAAACTGTTGTGAACCCTGATCTAGGGTGTGGATCAAATTTCTATAAATTGTTGAGAGGACTAAGTCTCGGCTTTAGACTTAACCTCTTGGTTATATATGCTATTCTTTATTTAGTTTTATCTATAACTTTTTATTCTTCTTCTAAGTGCTTTCAAACTTAAACAGTTTTTTTCAAAGTTACTCTGATAATTGAATTAGCAAGTGTTTGCACTACTTGCAAATCATTAGGTTAGTTTCAAAAGGTAATCTGATCTTATGATTAGATTAACTGGGAATTAATCAATCCCTTTAGAACCTAACTGAAAGTTTTCATTAGTTCAAATTCACTACAATTCAATTTGTATTTTAAATTGGGGGATTTTAGTGAATGTCTTTTTAAAAATAAATTTTAATTGAAACTCAATTCACCCCCCTCTTGAGTATCCACTCCGACCAACACGGATGTATACCTCTTAGAGTTATAAGATGATCAGCGGTGGAAACTAGTTATAAATATGAATCCAAGAAGAATGATTGATTCTATAGAGTTTCCATATAGAGGGAAGCCTTTTTCATAATATATTTCCCCTATTCGATGAGAACAAAAATAAAGAAGGAATTCCTAGATCTGAATCAAAAGGAAAATGAATCTATGGGAATATATGAGATGAAATTTATATTAAATTATTGTTACACCAACATATTTTTAAAGGATCCTAAATGTAAAGGTTGATGTAAGTTTTGGTGTACTAAGACCCCATTAATAGAATAATCAATCCAGTCGAGACTATGAAAGCTTTAAGACGATAGTGTGAAGTGCTATAAAGGTTAAACTCGAGTTCATAGATATGCCTTGGTACCGTAGATCTAATTAATTGGATGAAAACATAGGTATGAACTTTGATAATGGAATGGGAGTAAATTAGGTGAAACATCCCACATGCAATAAATGTGGGAATAATATTTAATGGAACTACTTTCTTGGTAACAAGAATTTTTTCAAGTGTGGAAGAAATGTCTATGTTTCTAAAAAATATCACAGTGAGGTGATGCCTAAACTTCACAGTACTAACAAAAAAGGTAATATTGTAGAGGCCCAACATTAAGTCTAATGCTTCAAGTGTGGATAGATTGGGAACTTTTCCAATCACTCTCCAAATCTGAAGGTAATGGAGGGGAATCACCATCAACCCTAGCATAGGCCATGGGAGTATGGTACTTAATTTTCTATCATAGTGACTGAAGTTGAAGCTCTAAATTATGTGGGGGTAAGGTACTCTCATTTTTTTTCTCAAAGCTAGTGGGTACAGTGTTTTATTATGGTTATATACATTCAATTTTGTCCTCCAAATTTTCATAGAATATAGAATCAATCATTGAACCTATAGAAGTAAAGTTATCAGATAACACTACTGGAGGTATTATCTAAGAATCAACAATGTATAGGAACTATATTATTCACTTTTAGAGAGCACAATCACATCACAAATATATTTATCATTCCCCATTTTGGAATTCACTATTATACTAGGGATGGACTGGATCACAATGTATACTGCTAAGATCAACTACATAAGTAAGGAAATCTCACTAGTCTTGAATGGAAATCCTATATTTGTTTTCAAAGGATATATATTGCCACCTAATATTTGTCAAGAACCACCTCTCATTTTTTTATTTATGAAAATAATTAGTTAAGATGAATAATGAAATGAAAGTATACAAAAATAAAATACCCCCATCATTCAAGAATACATTGACGTATTTCTTGAAGAGTTACCTAGACCTCCCCTGGAAAGAGTGGTAGAGTTCTCCATTAAACTCATTCCTTGATCAAATCCAATATCAATGACCCCATATATAATTAAAAATGTGGATATATAGAAATGAATTAAACTACTTCATGATATTTTAGAGAATAGGTTTATTCGAACAACTGTGTATCCTGGGTGAGCACATGTTCTATTTTTAAAGGAGAATGATGGATCAATGTAAATATGTCTTGATTATAGAGAACATAATTGGATCATAGTAAAGAATAATTACGATCTTCCAAGTAAGGATGATTTATTTTTTCATCTGTGTTGGGATAAATTCATCTCCATGACTGATCTCTGATCTTGTTGTCATTGATTGAGGGTTAAGAGAGAATATATTTCTAAGACTTCCATTAGATCAAGATATGGGAATTTTTAGTTTATTGTTATAACATTCTTCTTGAAAAATATTCCTTCTATATTTATGTATTTGATGAATATATTATTTAAGTACCAACTTGTTATATTTTTGGTAGTTTTTATTGATGATATTATGATATATTATAAAAGTAAATAGGATAATAAGGATCATTTAAGGGTTGTATTTCTATATCTAAGGAAGGATATTCCATTTGAAAAGTTTACTAAATGTGAATTTTAGTTACAACATGTTTCTTTCTTGGGTAACATTGAAACTAAATAAGGAGTATCAGTTGACTATATGGAAAAAACAGTTCTAGAGGAGTGGCCTTATACTATAGTTGTAACTAAGATTCATAGTTTCCATGATTTAGCAGTATATTATAGGACATTTTTGGAAAAAAATCACAATATTCTAATCCACTAACAATGTTAACTCAAAAATGGGAAAAGTTCAACTGGACAAAGGAGTGTGAAGTAGGTTTCTAAGGGGTAAAAAATATATTTGTTACTACACCTGTGTTAACTATACCCTTTATCTGAGAATGTTTCATTATTTTTAGTGATGGATCTCTGAAAGGGATTGGGTGAGTCCTCATGAAAAATGAAAAGATCATTGATTATCTATCTAAATAATTGATTCCTCATTAGCAGAATTATCATATGCATGAACTAGAGATGGTTGCGATTGTTTTTTTCTGATGATATGAAGGCACTATATTTATGGGCAGGAATATGATATATACACATACTACAAAAGTTTGATTTATATTTTCACACAAAAGTAATTTAACTAGGGAAAATGATATGTTTTTAACTTTTTAATAACTATAATTTTTCAATTCATTGTAATCTTGGAAGGGGAAACATTGTATTAGATGCATCATTTATGAAATACCATTTTGTGATTACAATGATGATGATTAAAGAACATCCTTTGATCAAAGACCTATTAAACTATACATAGCAATTTAATGGGAAGGCACATCATCAAACCAATCATAAATTAATTCTCAAACATCATTACTAGATAAGATGAATAAATCTCAAAGAGATGTTCCTTTATTATATAATAATATTGAGGATGTGAAAAAGGTGATGTTTATTATGTTTAATATTTATCAAGAAGGTGTAGTAAAACTTCCTATAAGGATATGTGTTCCATCTATTCTAGAAATAAAGGAGTAGATAAATGAAGCTAATAACTTAACATTATCTACACATCCTGGAAGCACTAAAATGTATAGGGACCTTTATGATCATTATTAGTGTGATGACATGGAAAGGTAGATTGATGACTACACTACAAGGTGATTTTTGTGTCAACAAGTGAAGGCATAGAGACAACATCTTAAAGAGTATTAAAACCACTAAACATACCCACATGGAAGTTAGACAATATCATTAAAGAATTTGTCACTTTTCTCCCCAAAAAATCCTAAGGAAACCTTGTGATTTGGGTTATGTTGGATCATCTCAGCAAGGCTAACCATTTCATCATTGTTTGGGAATATTTATCTCTTTACCAACTTTATAAGATATACATGAAGTAAGTGGTAAGGTTTCATGGGGTACCAGTCTATATCGTATTTGTTCATGATCCTAGGTTAACATCCAGATTCAAGAGAAGACTTTAACATGATTTGAGAACCTAATTGAATTTCAGTATGGCCTATCACCCCGAAACTAATGGAAAATCTAAAATTACTATATATATACTCGAAGACATACTAACAACATGCTCAATAGAAGTTAAGGGTTGATGGGATCAACATATCTGATTAGTTTAGTTTTCATACAATAACTAATTCTAATTGAGTATTCAAATTCTACCCTATGAGGATCTATATGGTAAGACATGTATAATTAATACTTGTTGGGATGAATTTGGTGAGAGAATGTTTCTTTTGAATGATCTTGTGTAAGAGATGATAGAAAATGTTCATCCAATCCAAAAACTTATAAAATATTTTCATAGTCAGTAGAATATATGCACTGAAACCATCAAATGGACTTGTAGTTTGATGTTGGAGACAAATTATTCCTTCAAATATCACCAAAGAAGTGTGTAAAGTGGTTTGGTAATAAAGTGAGGCTTAACCCTTAGTATATTGGACCATATGAAATCCTTGATCGTATAGTATTTGTGGCCTATAAGATTTAACTTCCTCCAAATATATCTCATGTTCGTGATGTATTCCATGTGTATCTCATACGGATGTATATACCTGACCCTTCACATGTATCGAATCATGATGTGTTACAATTGTAACATGACCTCTCTTATGAGGGGAATCCGATGGTGATCTTGGATTGTAGAAAGAAGTTTATAAGAAACAAGACTACCCCCCTTTTCAAAGTGTTGTGTAGGAACAATAAATATAAATAAAAACATGGTAACCAGAGGACAAAATGTGTAAAACAACCAACACCTTTTCTCAACTAAGATACAAGTTGAAATTTGAGGGATGAAATTTCATAAGGGGAGAAGAATGTAATGAACCAAAATTTCTGAATTATAATTATATCCTAAAAAGTTAAGTTATATTTTTTATATACCAAAAAAAATCACATCTCTTTAATAATGAAGTGAATTTAAAGGTAAATGTGACCATTTTTATTTGACCATTATTTGAACATTGGTCATTTATGACCATTGGGAACAATAGTCTTGATTATAATTTTAATGTTATCATTAGATTTTATAAGTAAAATTTTGAAAAAAAAATTGATATAGATAGAAGAGTCAATGGCCTCAACTAGTAGTATTGTTCCATTGGAAGACCATATATTGGAACTTAGTAGGGAGGTATCATCACTTGGTTTCACCCTTGACCAAACCCAATATATGCTCCAACAAGTGAAGGTTAAACGAAATTTCATATAGGATAAGTTTAAGTTAATGGAAATTACCACTCATGATATGTTAGATGGGCCACCCCATGAATATATCAACATAACACACCTTACACTTGTTTGATATGTGGGTGTTATAAGGAGTTATTTTTCAAGGCCTTATATAATTAATTTCTAATTAGAATTTATACATAATATTTTAATTCCTTCAATTTAATTTTAAGAATATTTTTACTTAATTAAAAATTTGAAGAATTTGATAAATTGATTTTCTAGAAAGAAATTGTTCTTCTGAAAAGAATAATTATTATAATAAACAAAGGTATTATAAATAATTGTTATTTTAAATAAACATTATAATTAAAGAACTCTTATTGAAAAATAAATTATAAAATGATTTTATTTTTTTCAAATGTGATAAATATTACTGTGCATTTTCATTTTGTTATTATTTTTAATAAATAAATATTTTTTTATTTAAAAGTTAACATTCTCATATTTAGAGAATTATTATAATAAAATAAATATATTTCTGAAATCATAATGTCAAAATTAGGTTCAGGTGAATTTATGATAATTTTCTAAAACATATTTTTTTTAATAAGAAAAATAAAGTTTGAGTTTTCGGTGTGTTAATGACATAACAATTACATAATAATGATCTAATAACTAATTAACATCAATTAACTAACTAAAATATTTTATTTTATTAATATCAATTATTTAAATATATTTAATCAATTTTGGAGTATATAATTTACTTTTCAAATTCTAAAATAGAAACTTTTACTTTAAAAATGTTATTTTGTAAAAACATTAATTTTTCTTGACAAAATAAGTAATATAAAATGAAGGTAGACACTTGTGGATTAAAATAACATACATTTGTCCCAATTTTCCCATACCATTGGAAAATACCTAGGGAATGCACATGGTTTTGCATTTACCACTACTGAGGTTTCCAAGGCATAAACTTCGAAATTAATAATCAAATCCCCCACGTTTTCTATAAATACCCACCCATATCTACATTTATTTTCACAGAAAATTATTTCACCATAAAACTATGATAGTTTTAACTCTCATAGAGTCCTCCAAAGGTTTCCTCAAGACTCCAGGGTCTCAATCCTTATATTTTTGGAGTTACACTTCAAGGTAAGGGAAATATCTGTCTTTTATCTTCGTTTCAAGAAACAATTTTTGTATATGCATTCTAAATGTTATTTATACTCTATCTTATTTAATTTTTATTCATTTCATTCCAAATTATTTTCTATCAAAGGGAGACACATTTACCCTATTTTTTTACCCTTTTTAAAAACAATGTTTTATACCCGTCATGCTGTCGATTTTACTTCTCAAATTTTCTCTCTCTTTTTCATGAAATTCTATTTTCTTTTCTTGTAATGAATACTCAAACCTCTATATTTTCTAGCGGTATTCAGAAAGATATAAAAATTATTTATTTATTTCTATTATTAACATACATAAAATCATCATTCCCTTTTCGTGGGTTAGAAAAAACATAATGATCATGTTTCTAAAACACATTTGAAAGCCCAAGATTTTGATATGAAACTGATTTTCTTTTATTATCCACGAGCAATTTATGAAATGATTTCTTATGATATATATAAACCACAAGAAAATTAATACATATAAATGGTTCTCCCTAATATCACTCCAATTCATTTGGAAAATAATTTTATCTCTTAATATGACATGTTTTAAAATACCTTGGTGAATAACCTTGGTAATTTTAAGGACACCTTGGTGATAAACATTTGGGATATGATTTTGAATGTCTCATTTAAAAATTTTATCCCAAAATCCAATCTATTATTCAAGTTATTTTTATTATTATATTCCCCCTTCTCCTTTTCTCATGACTTTAGGATATTCTTCTAGTTCTTATTGATATTTTCAAGAACACATGTACAGTATTTCCCTAATTTCCCCTTATTGGGCCTTATACTCAATATTTCATATGATGTATGTCTATAGGTTATGAGATGTAGAAAAATTCATTAGGAATATACAATGAATAATCCTTTAATATTTTTTAGAATAACATTTTAGGTTTTCATGTATTCTGTATCTTTATTCCAAGAAAATAAAATGTAAATGATCATATGTTCTGTATGATGTAATGATAATTTTATGTTTTAAAAATAAGAGATTTCATACCTCAACCTTAATTTTTTGTATTTCTATTATTTATTTTCTACACATTGCTTATTTTTATTTCCACTTTAGTGTTTTCATAAAATAATTTGTATGAATATGAATTTATCATACATTCTATGATAGATGAATTTCAATCCCTTAAATTTCACATTAAAACTAAATTTCTCATTCCATAAATGAAATAATTCCCCTTTTATAATGATTTAAAGTTGGAATATATTGTTATTGGTTGATTATTGATGTTCTAAATATCATATCTCTTGTATGAAGTGGATAATTTGGTTTAAAAGTATTTATAGACCTTTCTACAAGCAAAAAAAATGAAATCCTTTCTTGAATATTATAGAATAAACTCACACTTCTAAGGAATAAAACATCATTTCAAAACTGAAAATGAATGAAATAAAATAAAAAGTATAACTGTATATTTTTGTAATGTTCTCTCAAATAATGGTATTTGTAATTGGTAAAAAACTATGTCAACAATCTCTATTACTTGGAATATTCAGTATTTTATTAAATACAATATAACAAAATTATATTTTTTTATCAATATAAAATTTTGACCATGTTCATTTAAACCTATGTATAAATTTTCACCTTTTTTTATTTTATAAACTAATTTTTTTAAAGAAATAAATTTAATATGCACTATTTTTTTATTTTTTTACCAGGTTTAATTTATTACACACCCTTATGATAACAAAAATATTTCTCATTAGGGTGTGTAAAATATGGAAGTGGAAAAGAAATTGTCTTTATCATATGTTAAATAAATGACCTAAAATATTTAATTTTTTATGAGTCATATAAATTTTTTCCATATAGTCACATTTAAAATACAAAATATCATCTCCAATAGGACTAATAAAAAATATTCTAACATCCTAGGGAAAGGAAAAACCTCTATCTAATTGACACTCAATTATGAATTCCCTTTAATTTCCAAAATTGTAATCAAAATAAATCTTTTTTATAGTAATTACCATCAATGAATGATAAGTTAAAGATGTGGGATAATTACATCCGTTCATTGGATGGACTTTGAAATCCCTATGTACCCCAGATGAAGGCCCAAATGGATCTTCAATTAACATAGTAGAAAGATCTAAAATGATATTAGATAGAGGTTTGTTCAATAACATCCACCCCCAAGTTTTTTCATGTAATGTTTGATGATATACAATAAAAGAACCACATAAATTCCCAAGCACACTTCACATTATAATAAAAAACAAACAAAAAAGATTTTCGTGGTTAAGAAAAATGTCTCATATGAATGGAATATCACTGAAAACATCTTCATTAATATGGATATTAGTTATTTCTAAAATCATCTATAACTTCCCATAAAATTTAAAGGTCATAGAAAATTATTTATGAAAAGATCCACTATTTAGTATAGAAAATACACAATAATCATCATGCATATGTTGGCCCACCACCAAATTTTATAAAGGTATAGAACCAATAAACACGTTACACTAACCACTATGATTCATGGTCAACCCCATGTAGACCGAGGAATACTATGATTAACTATTGAAAAATATGATTTAATTTCTAATGAATGATACCGAGTAAAGCAGTCCATGTAAAGAGATGACAACCATCTTTCAACCCCAACTGAGAATAATTACTCTGATGGTCTCTTTTTTATGGAATTGATTCGATGATAACTTTTTGATCATCCCTCTTTAATGATTTAAATTTGATAAAGGTATTTTTTTCCACCCGTGGACCTCTCTATGGAAAAATTATGAGAGAACATATCTATCAAATAACTCATGTCACATCATATCTGTCTGATGATCGTAGTCTGGAAAACGTTTCCTTGTGAAAATTAGGATTTTCTAAAAACCATATAATCTCTCACATGGATATTTATTTATTATTTTAACCTTATTCCACCACCAATAAGATATCTTCCTCAGTCTGATGCGTATTTTGTTCTCTACTCTTTCAGATTAGCTAAGTCCAACTGAGGTACAATGTTGCCTCCTAATTTCTTGGACTATCAACTTTGTAAGCATATCTACTGGAATCTTCTTCCTTGAAATATATTATACCTCCAACACTTTATCATCCAACATTATTAAAATAAAGTGATATTCTAGGTTTATGTTAATTATTCTTCTGTGAAGATTTGGATTATGAGAAACATGAACATCACTCTAACAATCATAGAATAACATTACTCTATATAATACTTTTTTGGGTTCCTTCAACCAGAACATTAACCATTTCTATAGTTTTCTTACTTCAATAGTACCAACATTGTAGAATTATGTTATAGATAAAATAAAAACTTATTTCAACTGAGACATATAACAAACCTTTTTTCCAATAAAACTAAATAAAAAAATCATTAGTGACTCAATTTCTAAATTAAAATCTACATTTAAAATCTTTTCTATTGATCATCATCTATAAAACATAAAGTTTCATCCTCCAACCCATTTCATTTTAATATGATCCATTTTACAGCTTCTAAATGTTTCATTCTTGGATTTTACATGAAATGAATAACAAATCCAACTATAAAAGTAATTTAGGGATGAGTAATACCATTATATACATTAATCTTCATACAATTGAAGAAAAAGAAACCCCCTCGATTTCATGAACTTTTATATCTTTTGATATTTCATATAATTTAGAATGTTTTAAGTGTTCTGTGAGGGGGTTGTGATAGGATTAAAATTATTCATTACAGTTATTTTAATGAATATCTGTATGCATTCCTTCTAGGATAAAACCAATGAACTAGCTTTTATATCCCTCTAAATTCTTATCCCCAACATCTTGTTAGTTTTTATGTGTTTTGTCATATCTAAAATTCATGATATATTCCACATTAGTTAATAAATCTTGTGGAAATTTTAAAAAATAGTCAATATATCATCTATATATTGAAATAGTAGGAGATACATTCGATTATCCCATTTCCTTCTATTATAATAGTGATTGCAATAAGTTGAACTAAAAAATTCCTCAAGAATTAAATTTTTGAACAAATAATTACACTATCTTAGAGTTTTATTAAATCCATAAAGAATTATTTTCTATATATAAACCAAATCATCCTTCAGAAGACCTTCATAACCCATGAGTTGAAACATGTAAATTTCTTCCTCTAAATCCCATTAAGGAAAATTTTTCATTGGATCTATCTAATCCATGTGTAGATATCTTGATTCAACAATGTTGAGCACTATACAGATGGTTGTGTGCTTTATTATGGGTGATAAAATTTCATAAAATTTAATCCCTTAATTTTTCATAAAACACTTCACCAATATCCTTATTTTATACCTCTTATTTTTATCAGCTTCCCCTTTTAAATAAAAAACACATTTTTTCATGATGTCCTTTTCCTTATGGTAGTTCATATAAATCCCATTTATTTTTTATGTACAAGGAATTAATATCTTATTATATTTCAGAATCACATTGTTTAGAGTCTTTGAGATTATATACTACTTTTTTACAATCTAGTTCAACTGAATCTATTAGAAGTATGAAATTCAGATCACCTCTAAAACATTAGATTGTTTTTCTAATATGAGTGTATTTTCTTAGAATAACATCAAGCTCATCCATTGGAAACTCTCTTTCAAATAATAATTCATCTAGTCATAGTACGTCATGTAATTTTCCATATATTTATTCAATATATTGTAACAAAAAATCTAATTATTATTTAATGGTTTCTGGTCTTTCATATCATTATATGTATTGTAACCTAACTATCGGAACACTGGCCTTAGAATTTTCCTTTGAAGTTTCTAAGTGTATATTTGATATCCTCATCCCAAAAAACCTTAAATTAAACATCTGGTCTATCCTCAACATCCATATCATTCATTTTATGATCATTACATAGAATTTCTTCCTTGAAAACAACATCTCGAATTTAGATGATATTGGAATCTATCATTCGATAGGAAATACCCAATGTTATCATCACTATATAGGAAAAGAGAAAAGGATTTTGATTTTTCCTCTAAATTTACTCTATCTTCCACATCAATATGTACATATGAAATTCATCTAAATAATTTTTGATGGTTAACCTTTGTTATCTTACTAAAATAACGTTCCTTAGGAAGTTCTTATCCCAAAAAAATATGGACTTTATTCAATAAGTACATTTTTCTATTTTGTATCTCTTCCAAAATTCCACTTGTAATTATAAATTGAAGTTTCATACATTGATATTTATTTTTCAATGTTTTATTTATCCTCATAAATACACAATTTTTTATAGAGTTACTAGAAAAATATTATCATGTACGATTCCCAAAATTCAATAAAAAATATGAATTTTTTTGTCATTTGTATTCTATACCATTATTTTTTCGAATACATTTTATCTTTTTCTTAATCTTTCATAGACAAAATATTCCACTGAATAAACACCTAAAACACATTTATTCATCAGTATGTAAACCCACACCATTGTATTAAAATCAACAATGAAGGTTTCAATGTATAGTGATCATCCATTCAAGTGAATAGGGGTAGGTCTCCAAACATCATAATGAACAAGTTCTATTTTTTGATTCCATGTTCTTATACTATCCAATTTAAATGAAACACTCTTCAATTTTCAAAGAATAAAACTCTCTCATCTTCTAAGGTTAGTGTGATCAAGTTTAAGTATTCCCTTCACCACTATAACTTTAAAATTCTTTTCAATAAGGTGGCCAAACATGTAGTTCCATCTTTTATAATAATATAATGAAGTTCATCTGATCGCTAAAACTTCATCCTTACATCTTGTCAAGTATAGGGTTCCATTTTATACTCCTAGATTAATCACTATGGGACCCTTATTGATCATCCAATATCCATTTCAAAAATTCATTCTAAAACATTCATTATTAGGATATCTCATGGATATGATGTTCTTCCAGATACCTGGAATTTCAATAACATATTTTTCTCTCAAAAAACATTAATATTTCATTAAAATGTTAACATAACTTTTCCCTGCTATCTTCAGAGATCCATCATTAGAAAGATGTACTCTACATAAGTTTTTTAGTATACAATAATCTATGAACTTATGCTCACCAGTTGAATGAAAAGATTCACCTGAGTCAATAACCCATGACTCCTCTTGAATTATCATTCTTGATATCAAACTGGAGCCTTCATCCATTGTACATACTTAGTTTGTCTTTCTATAAGTTATATCCTAAGTTTGATTCCTACAATATTTCTTGATATTCCCCTTATTCCCAAAAATCCAACACATAAGACTAGAACTAGTCAATTCCCCTTAACGTTTTTTGGGAAATATATTCTAATGTTTTATTCTAATGATGATCCTTCTATTAAGGTTATGATCCCCATCTGATTGCATTGAGATAACATCAAAATGGATTCTGAACATCCTTCCTCCTCAAATCCTCATTCAAGATCAATTTTTGAATGTTATGAAACAAAATATTTTACTTCCCTTCAGAGTTACACAATATGGTCACTATTGGTTCCCAAAAATCTAGAAGTGTAAAAAGACAATTAAGATCCCAAAAATCATCTATGAATGTTACCTTCACTGATTTGATATACCCTGGGCTCATATTGAATTCATTCAAGTAATTGGATGAAGGTCTTTCTTCCGATAACATCAAGATGAAAAATATCCTTATCATGAAAAAATTTGTTAATATAAGTTGTATTTTCATATATTTCATCCAAATATTTATTATACTTGGTAGTTTTATCCTTCTCTATAATGTTAATAATAACATTGTATGAAAGATACAACTAAATCAAGCATAAAGTTTTCCTTTCTAATCACTCTCATTCCATATTATCCTTTATTACAATACATTAACCCAACAAAGGACTATCCAAATATTTTTGTATCCAAATAAAATCCAATTTCATTATCTAAAAGGAAAATTTTTTCTCAGAAAGTATAGCTATATGAAAATTCATTTCCTCAATTTAATTCTTCATGATAATAGAATAAAAAACTGAAATGAAATGAACATTCATGAGAAGGAGATGGAATACCAAAAAATTTTTATTTAATTGGAACAAATCTATCCATGCCTGTCATTATAGATGGTGGATCGCTCCATCAATTCACCGAACAGACATGGAAAGAACAATGTACACAATATGGATTTTCATCCGACTACATCATCCTGTAAAGTAAAAAAGATCCAAAATGTACTAGAAAGAGGTTTCTCTGAAAAAAAACCTCCCCCAAATTTTACACTATAACTAGGGTGATATCCCTCTTAATCGGAAAAAAATTAAAAGCAACACTTAACATAAAAAAACATGATTTATGTGGTTGGAATAGTTGTCAAAAATCCATTGGAGAACATTCCCAACATCTTACTTACTAGATATAAAAACAAATTAAAAAACACATCCCTCATATAATCTTTATTTACATTGAATTAGGTAATTAAGTCAAAAACACCAATATTCAGTTTATAAAATCCCCAAGAAACATCATTTGTCAGTTGGGACACCACCTCTTTTTATAGAGTTCCTAAATCGGTCAAAAAGTTATGAAGACCTATGAGATTCGTCATCAAGCACTAGTTGACCTAGGAAACCTCCAATTCACTCTTTAACCATCTTATATAACTACAAAATGCCAGTACCAAAAACTAAGGTCCACACAAAGAGATAGTAATATTATATGAACACCAATTGAGTAGACTATGTATGATAGTCTTCATCTGATAATCTATTTCTGATCATCCATGTCAGAAAATCTCTCCTCGATGGAAGTCTGTTAGTCACACAATTTAACGCATTTAGTATTTCAAATTATCTAATAATATTTTTTTTTGATAAATTCAGTTCTCTAATGATTTAATATACATTTTCCTAACTTATCCCCTTACATTTATAGATATTAGATACTATGTCAATGTAAAACATGAATAAATAAATTATTTGAAGATTTTTGAAATTATATAGTGCATAAATATACATCTATTATAGGAAAAATAAATATTTATATATATATATACATAAAAATGGAAAAAAACTATACATATAATATATTTTATATTAACATATCTAGGCATTTATATATAATATACAAAAATATTAAATAAGTAATATATAAACATTAACATAGAATATATATATATATATATATTATTTATAAATACATATATATAACATAAATTAAATTACTATAAATAAAATATTTAAAAATAACATTATAAACATATAAGTATATATTATAAAACCTGAAAACATATATATAATATAAATAATATATATATATAATGCATAAATAATGTAAATATAACAAAATTTATATACATATGTATAAATTTGAATATATATATATATATATATATATATATATTCTGGTCCTAGATAAGGTAAATACCCTAAGAGGGGGTGAATCAGGGTAAATCATATTTTTGAAAACAACCCCTCACCAAAAATCATGTTCTATAATTATCAAAAACTATACTCTCCCTCACAAATAATACGAAGTGATAAAGTAATAAAAGAGGGACGTACACCATTTTACAAGGTTTTCCTCAACTAGGCTAATCCAAAGGGAATGCAAAGATGATTTTTTATGAACCTAAAACACTAACCTCTCTAATAGAATTTAAATTTTTGAGTGGCCTCACATACACTGTAGGTTTATAACATTTATAAAAGAAATAAAAAACTATCCTCACACATTCATAATTGCTAATTTCCAATATGATCAATGTTGTCTTGATATTCACGAACAATGAGTTAATTTTCCCCAGAGTGGTTTGATATTTTTCACTACTTCTAACCATTGATGAAATCCATGAACCTCAAGTGGGATCACCTCCTAGATCACCTTTATAGCATTCCATCACAATCTTGGAATTCCTCTTTTGTTTCCTTATTTCTGGTTTCTCATACTATTTTTTCCCCTCTATATGACATGTTTAAGAACCCGGATCTTCTTTTCAGGTATGTTTTTCCTTTTCTTGTCATTTTTGAAAAAAATAGGAAATTATGGAAATTTTTAAAGTACATTCCATGTATTTTATGAGTACACGTTGTGTACTGCCTTACCATAGGAGATCGTGCATTGTCTATGTAGTTGACACACACACGGCTGTGTGGGGGTGATTTAGAGGCCACCAAAAGTGGAGTACAGAAAAAGAGAGTGAACACCATGTACTTAGAAAGTACATGTCGTGTAAGTTGTTTTTTCATTAAACGCACTGGGGTCACATTTAATGGATAGAAACACCGCCTTCTTCATTTGTCTCATCCAGGAGCATCATATGACAACAAATCTTTGATGAACATCCAAGTGTGAGTCCGTCCTCCGAACCGAACACTATTTGTTGCATTGGAATCGCATTGATGAGTTCTCTCTTCTCCTAGAGCATCATCTTCTGATTTCTCCTCTCACGTGAGATATCATGGGTTGAATGTTTTAGACATTTTAGTAGATCTTTGACGTTCGAAGGATACTCATTCTTCGAGGTTCACATATAGCGATCTCTTAACCCTGAGGTAGGTGGTTTGTGCCTTTCTGTTCAATGTCTTTGAGTATTAGGTGAAAATTCCACCAATACCCTTGAATGGGGTATTGGGTGTTTACCGTTTTACCCCTATTGATTTCTCATCATGCTTGTATGCTTGTGTAGAGGTTATTTGGATATGAGTTGGGTGGATTTCTATACTTTGGATGTTTTTTCCTTGCATGTTCTATTTATAACTGTTAGGTCCTTTTAGCATTTGGGTGCTTTGCATGTTTTCCATGCATCATGTTGTAGGATGGAGAGTTATTTTTTGACATGCTTGATATGCTGTAGAACTATTTTTCCAAGTAGTGTTGAAGGTTTACTTTGGCCATATTAAACTTTTATGGTCGTTGACCTACATAGGTCCGTGAGAACCTAGTGTAGTAGACTATAAGTGGAATTAACCGAGTGAGATTCCTTAGAGAGTCTTCGAGCACTTAGGCTATAAGGGGGATTGACCAAGTGAGCATCCTCAGAGATCCTAGAACCAATTTGTGCTATAAAGGGAATGATTGTGTGAGGTTCCTCGGAAAGTCCTTGTCTGCTTTAGACTATAAGTGTAATTGACCAAGTGAGCTTCCTCATAGAGTCTTTGTTTTTATTCTTGAAATATTTAGACTATAAGGGGAATTTACGGTCAGTGCTTCCTTAGAGAGTCTATGAACGACTAGTTTGATAAGGGGAATTGACTGAGTGAGCTTCCTCTGAGAGTCCTTGACCTTGGGGCTTATGAGGAATTGACTGCGTGAGGTTCCTCAGAGAGTTCCTGACTTTTTTAGACTCTAAGTGGAATTGATTGTGAGTGCTTCCTTAGAGAGACTTTATATACTGAACCAGAGGGGATAGGCCTAGTGCACTGCCTAGAGGGTTTCTTGTACAAGTTAGGTAGGTCCATAGGGGATGGTCGTGAGTACTTCCAAGTGGGTTACCTGTTTGTTTTTAGATTCTTGTTTAGTTGTTTATTGATATTGAAACTGTGGATTTTTTGCTGCTGAGTACTTTCCTATTTACTACATTCTGTACTTTTACCTGCAATATATTCACTAACTATTAGGTATTGATCTTCGGGTGGTTTCCTACTGGGATTTATTCACACACTCTATTTGGGTCATGATTTTGGGCCCAAAAAGATTATATTTCTACAAGAATAGATAAGGGCAAGTTCCCTTTTACTCAAGGTACTTGAATTGCTGTGGAGATGGAGAGAATGGGACCAAGCTATGGCTTGTGATGTTGAGGAGTTTGTCTGTTTTCTTTTGCACTTTGGTTTAGCATTGTTTGTATTTACAATATTGTGACTTGTTTTGCTGCTTTCCTTAGCATATATATCATGCATCATTTTATATATATGTGTGTGTGTGTGTGCTCCAGTTTTTTATTATTCCAGTCTTCCGTTGTTTACTATTTTTGGATATTTACTTCTTCTGTTATTGTGTTTATTTGTTTACTTCAGTTGTCAATGAGGGCATAGTTTCTGCACTGTCACACCCAAGGCCCTTGCTACTAGTCAGCAGCCTCTGTTGTTCGGGTAAATGTGCTTGGGGCCATGTGACCAACAGGGTACGTGGCTCCTCTAGGTGGCTTCCGGAACCGGGACATTATAAAGTGGTACCAGAGGATTCTTTTCTCTTGATTTTTTATTTGTAGCCATTAGCCAGGGATAATAAGTAATTGGTACTTGGTAATAAGTTGTGCCCAAGAGTAGCTAACCCATGTACAGGGAAAAGCTAATCTTCCTCGTTTAATGTAATTTATTCTGGGTTTTCAAGTTTACAGTTGATCTAATTTTCACCAATGGGTGACTCACATGTTTTGTGTTATTATTGTTGACGTTATTGAGGTTCTATTTCTGTCGCAACCTGATAAGATGAGGTTATTCCGTCTCATACATCTTACAGGCACTTTCTAGAAATCACATGTCTTAAATTATTTCCTTGTCATCTAGGATGCATTAGTGATTGCATGTTGTTGTGATAGATGTTGTGTATAATATTCATGTTTTTGTGATAGATGCATTGATAAGAATACATACTATTTGATAGGGTATTGTTTTGTGTAAATTTTCGCTTGAATGGATGCCAAAAATTGGTTCGTGAGGTGTTATGGGCCCTCATAGACCATACTTTTGTGGATCATTGCTCTTTTTGCCTTGTTATAACATGAATATGATGTCAGACATTGATTCGTGGGGAGTATGGGCCCTCACGCATCAGAATTTGGCAATTTCAGTGTTCGTTTCATTGTATTCTGGGTTCTGATGTTTTTTATGATGCTTACTGTCTTTAAAAAACTAGAATACACGTCGTGTAGTGTTAAGTACATGCCATGTGTTCTTCTATTCGAGAAGAAAATATTTATCATAAGTACACGACATGTACATTATGTACACTCCGTGTAGTCTTTGACATTGTCGTAGACCATGTGGGCAGAGACACGGAATTTTGAAGGTTTAGTGGGAACACACCGTGTACCAGATGAACACACGGTGTAGTGTTCACCATATGTCCACCCGTGTAACCAACAACGTGGATGGATAAGACATTAAGCTATACACATTGTGTCCGTATTTAACATGTCGTGTAGTCTAACCCAGGTAACCGACTGTGTCACGAACAACACGGGTTGGTGTTATCCATTCATGTACACACCGTGTCTATCTGGAACATGCCTTGTTGTGTGAGTCGTGTGTCAGGCCATGTTGCTAACAACACGGGCCAAGCGAATCTTGTCTAGTACACGTTGTGTCTACCATGAACACGCTGTGTAGTCTTGTCTTAGGAGAGTCGTGTGGCTTAATCGTGTTGAAGGACTTGGGAAGTTTAAGAGGATTCAAGTACACATCGTTTGTTAAGAAAACGCGTTGGGTGTTAGACGACTATTTTAGGAAGAATTACAAGCCCATGTAAATGACTTTAGGGAACATGTCGTGTAGGAAATGTACACACCATGTAGTCATGTTTTGTAAGACTTGAATGTTTTCTATCTCTAGTTCCCTTATTACACTCCTTGTTTTAGTCCTTGACAACCTTGATCTAAGGTGTCTGATTGACCTTTCAGAGTCATTCTACTGAGACATCCTTCGGTTCTGTGCCAGTTTCCAGACGGTGATCAGACACTGGACATGGCTGATCAGGGACTACCTGCAGATCCTCTAGTTGTGCCAGCATTGGCACCAGCCATTCTACCTAACATAGGTGTGGATGCACAGTTCATGGTGGGATTTCTGAGGATGATTCATACCTTTCAGGGAATGCCACCTCCTTTCCCATCGATGTGCTGATTCGACGCGAGTCTTCCAGAAGCAGCATCCTCCTACTTTCTTAGGGTATGGAGGACCTCGGGTTGTAGATTCATGGCTAGAAGCCACGCTAAATATTTTTGAATATCTGGAGATACCTCTACAGAAGTGGGTTAAGATTTATAATTACATTCTCTGAGACTCCACCAAGAGGTGGTGGGATGTGATCTCACAGGTGGGCCACCAGCAAAATATGGATTAGGATGATTTTTGGCACATCTTCTACGATTACATCTATCTGGAGACCTTGAGGGCCGATCAAGCCCGATATTTCATGAGTCTGGAGTAGGGTACTCTTACTATTAGGGTTTGTTCCCCTCTCTTCAAAGAGCTTCAGCATTTCACGCCTATTCCAGGAGGAAATGAGTTATTCCATGCGTGAAATTTTGAGGATGGTCTTAGGCATGACATCTGGTCTCAGGTGAACATCTTTAGGTTAACTTTGATATCTTCTATTGTCAACAAGTCGCTTATCACGGAGTGAAATCTGGGGGATTCTGGAGCTATGAGCCAGGGTGGTTCGGCATACAGAGATAGTGTTCCACTGGCTGATAGTAGGAAGCACCATAGGGAGGCTGGACGAGGAGATTAGAGCAGGTGAGATGCATCTTCCAATAGCCAAGCGGTGTGCTACCGGTGTGGTAAAAGTGGGCATACGAGGCCATGTTACCCGACAGACCCATTGGAGTGATGGTCTTGTGGAAAGATGGGCCATCTTTAGTGTTTTTGTCAGTTCTTCTCACCAGCAGTTGGTGACAGGGGTTCTTCTTTGACTGCACATTCAGGAGAAGCAGCACCAGTTTCTCATTAGTCTGGGAACTTGAGTTCTTTTGGCCGTTCAGGTTGAGGTGGAGGTCATGGATGTGGTAGTCAGTCCCCAGTTCTTCAGCGACATCAGGGTGGATCAGCTCATAGTGGATAGGTAGGGTCACTGGGTCGTGGAATCGGCCAGACTTTTGCAATGGAGCAGACCTAGCAGGAGAAGGATCTCGAACCCTCCACGGTTTGATGTATGATCTTAGTTACCTCAGTTATATCTTCAACTCTTTTCGACATAGAGGCTTCCTATAGCATTATATCTGTTGTTGTTGTGGAGATCCTTGGGCTCTGTATCTTTTACTCTGCCGATGTCTTGATGCTTGACACACCGTTAGGGACTAGAACAGATAGTGTATCTCAGTGCAAGGAATTCCCACTAGAGGTTGGTGGATTTCACATTCTATGGGACCACTATTTTCTAGATTTGATAGGTTATGATGTCATTCTCAGAATGGACTAGCTATTTCTATTCCAGGCAGTCATTGATTTCTATCACTGTAGGGTGAGTTTCATATCACCAGAGGGTGGATCCTTCCTTTATAAGGGCGAATGGGATGTCCAGGCAAACAGAGCGAGTCCAGAGCATCATTGGATGGGAGTAGTTACAGTCCAAATTTTTAGTCTATATCTGGATGACTAGGGGAATTCATATTATGACTTTCCTCTAGTGGTGGATCATTTCAGAGATTTCATTCCAGATGAATTTTTTGGTTTGCCTTTGGATCGTGAGGTAGAAATTTCTGTTGATCTTGTGCCAAGAGCAAAACCAGTGTCCATTCCTCCTTATAGGATGGCTACACCAGAGTTACATGAGCTCAAGAAATAGTTGGAGGAGTTACAGGCTAAGGGATTCATCTGACCCAGTACTTCTTCTTGAGATTCACCTGTCCTGTTTATGAAGAAGGAAGATGGTACCCTTAGGATTTGTGTGGATTATCGGAAGCTGAACCAGTTTATGGTCAAGAACCGATATTCATTACCTAGGTTTGATGATCTCTTTTACCAGCTTTGAGGAGCCCGGATTTTCTCAAAGATTTACATAAGGTCCAATTATCATCATTTTCGTATTAGACCATCTGATATACCTCTTATAGCCTTCCGGAGTAGGTATGGTCTATAAGAGTATATGGTTTTGTCGTTCGGTATCATGAACGCGCCTTCAGTTTTCATGGCACTAATGAACCGAGTGTTCCATCCATACTTGGTTTCTTTCATGGTGGTCTTCGTGAATGATATCTTGGTGTACTCTCACACTCGACACGACCATGCTACCCTTCTTCAGAACATTTTGAGTACACTGATGGAGCATCAGTTATATGTTAAGCTCTCAAAGCGCCACTTCTGGATGGATCAGATTCACTTCCTAGGTCATATTATCTTAGAGGCAAGAGTATTAGTAGAACTAGAGAAAGTGAGAACTGTAGTCTCCTAGGAGCATACGAAGAATGTCTTTCAGGTGTGAAGCTTTATGGGGATGGCTAAATACTATAGTCATTTTATACGGGACTTTTCATGCTTAGCAGCATCGCTGACAAGTCTGAATAAGAAGGGTGTGAAGTTATAATGGTCAAATTCTTGTAAGTTATCCTATATGGAGCTAAAAGTTAGGTTGAATTCAGCACCGATACTATTCCTTCCAGAGATGGTAAAGATCTATATTATTTATTGTGATGCATCAGGTATTGGGTTGGGAGCTATGCTGATGCAGGGAGATGGAGTTGTTAGGTTCAGGTCTTGGGAGTTGAGGCCACATGAGAGGATTTACCCGACGTACGATCTGGAGTAGGCAGCTATTGTTCATTCCCTATGATGTTGGAGACATTATCTTCTGGGAGAATATATTGTGGTTTTCACCGACCACAAAAGCCTCAAGTACATATTCACTCAGCGTGATCTGAATTTAATACAGCGGAGGTGGGTCGAGTATCTTAAATCCATTGACTTTGAGCTTTCATACATGCTAGGGAAGGGAAACGTAGTGGATGATCCATTGAGCAGGAGGAACCTGATATAGGTAGTTCAGGAGGATAGAAATGAGTGGAAGCTTATGGCTCTGTTCTCTAATATGCATTTGGAGGTGCATGATAGTCAGGGGAAGACTTTTCTATCATTTTTAGTCGTTACCTCTACTCTTCTTGATCGAGTTTGAATGAGGTAGCTATCAGATTCTAAATTCCTAGTCTTGAGGGAGAGTGTGTCAAGAGAGGACCCTATTCCTGGATGGATCATAGGAAAGGATGAGATCTTTCATTTCTTGGGGCGCGTATGGGTGCTATCAGACATACACGTGGAGCTGATGTGGTACTTTCATTCCTTAGTTTGGGCAGTTCATCTTGGCATCAACAAAATGTATCATGATCTACACCATCAGTATTGGTGGCCAGGTATGAAGAGGGATGTCGATGGTATCATCAGAGATATTCAACTTGTCATTAGGTGAAGGCGGAGCATTAGCGACCAGTAGGGCTTTTATAGCAGTTACCCAATCCCAAGTGGAAGTGGAATGACATCGTGATGGACTTCGTGACTATATTTCTGAGGTTGACTCAGGGGAATGATGTTATTTGGGTTGTCATTGACAGACTCACGAAGGTCTCTCACTTCTTGCTAATCAAAGAGACCTTTAGTGTCAATGAGAAAGGGAGATTGTACATCTGAGAGATTTTATATTTTCATGGAGTTCCACAGTCCATTATTTCAGATAGGGACGCATGTTTTACTTCTTGGGTATGTTATGGGATTCAAAAGGCATTGGGTACACAGGTACTTTTGATTACAGCTTCCCACCCCAAGACATATGGCCAGTCCGAGCGTACTATTCAGGTGCATGAGGATATGCTCTGAGCATGCATTCTAGATTTTGGAGGTTCCTGTGATAAGTATATACCTATGGTGGAGTTTTATTACAACAATAGTTTTCAAGCAACTATTCTGATGGCACATTATGAGGCTTTGTACGGTAGGCCATGCCGATCAACCTTATGTTGGCTGGAGGCAGGAGAGACATCTTTGCTGGGACTTCATCTTGTTCAGGAGACCACAGAGCAGATATAGTTGATTCGGAAGAGGATGGATACTATGCAGTCTCGACAGAAGTCTTATGCTGATCATAGAAGATGACCTCAGAAATTCCAGGTCTAGGAACAATTTTTCCTGCATGTCACACCGAGGTTGGGACACAAGAGGATTAAGAGACTGTGTAAGCTTTCCTCGGAGAGTCTTTTTTTTCATTCCTGGACTGTTTAGACTATAAGGGGAATTGAAGGTGAGTTCTTCCTCAAAGAGTCTACAAACAACCTGGTATATAAGGCTAATTGACCTATTGAGCTTCTTCAGAGAGTCCTTGACCTTGGGGATATAAGAGGAATTGACTGCATGAGCTTCCTCATAGTGTTCCTGACTACCTTAGACTATAAGGGGAATTGACTGTGAGTGCTTCCTCAGAGATTATTTATATACTAAAGCAGAGGGGTTAGGCCGAGTGCACTGCCAAGAGGGTTTCTTGTACTTGTTAGGTAGGACCAGAGGGGATGGTCGTGAGTAATTCCTAGAGGGTTACCTATTTTTGTTTAGCTTCTTCTTTAGATGTTCCTTGAAATAGAAATTGTGGATTTTTTACTGCTGACTACTTTCTTGTTTACTGCTTTCTGTACTTTTACCTACCATATATTCACTGACTGTTAGGCACAGATCTTCAAGTGGTTGCCTACTGCGATTTAGTCACACACCCTATTTGGTTCATGCTTTTGGGCCCAAACAGATTATATTTCTACAGGTATAGATAAAGAAAGCTCTTTTGTGCTCCAGGTACATGACTTGCTATGGAGATAGAGAGCATGGGACCAAGATATGGCTTGTGATGCTGAGGAGTTTATCTATTTTCTTTCTCACTTTGGTTTAGCACTGTTTGTATTTCTAGAATTCTGACTTGTTTGGATGCTTTCCTTGACATATGTATCATGCATCATTTTATATATATGTGTGCTCTAGTTTTTTATTATTAGAGTCTTCCATTGTTTACTATTGTGGGATATTTACTGCTTCTTCTATTATATGTATTTGGTTACATCCACTATATACACTGCTAATGAGGGCATAGTTATCACACCCATGGCCCTCGTTGCTAGTCAGCAGCATCTATCATTTGGGGATATGCGCTTGAGGCCATGTGACCAACCGGGTATGGGGTGCCTCTGGGTGGCTTCTGGAATTGGAACGTTACAACATGATTTCTCTTTTATCTTTCTTCCTCCATTTGAAAGGGAAAGGTAAATTTCATATCTTTTGAGTATCATCACAATTATCATTTGATAGATCATATATAAACCTTTAGTATGTTTGAAAATTCATTCAAATACCTCATTCAACAAAAATTCAAGATCCCTCACAAAAATCCCTTATTTCCCTCTTAAAAATGAAGAAATAAAAATTAATACATCCATTGACTCGATTAAATCTTATTATGTACATCACCACAATGGAGAAACCTTCAGTTTCTAAATAACTACAAGTCAGCACAACTATAGATCAATAATGAAGAACACAACTACGATGATTGTAATATTCTTCAATAATAATTCTCAACTCGCTCCTATAAACAAGACACATATTTAACTCTAAAAAAATATTGTGGCATACTCTTTCATTTTATGTTCAGTTATACTCCATAAATTAAATGATTCCATACTAATAGTAATGGGATAGTGCCTCTTTTATTGTGTCAACTCATTGAAATTATCTTGAAATCCAAAATTTTAGTCAAATCCTTTACGACATGACAAAAAATTCAATGGAAAAAACTATTATTCTATAAATATAGTAAAATAAAATATTTAAAAAAAATTATATAATATTTTGAGAATCCACTAAATATATTTTTTATGAATGGATTTTTTCCAATTTTTATTTTTAAACTCCTTCCATAAACAACCTGTATTTCATGACACTACAAAGAAAACAATAATGAGGTATGAAATTCATGTTCTTCTATCATATTCCAAACCTCCCCATGGTGCCATCCACCAGAATTAGACTTCTTATATTTCTATTGGCTCCTGGAATAGTTAAAGACATCAAAGTGTAACATTAATTATTTATATAGTGATAAAGTATAAAGCCTTATGATTTCTAGGATGTCTCTTACATTCTTCTATACATACCTAAATATGTGTTTAGAAAATCAACACCTGTTCCACATTTTTTAAAAGATCCTTTACGGTTCATCCTAGGATATCACATTGTAATTTATGTCCTATAAGAAAAACTCCTTTTAAATAATTTAGAAACTCCCAAATACTATTTCATCACCATGTAATCTCTTTTGGAGGTCACATTAAAAATCATTTTCCTAGAAAAAAAATCCCAAAAATAAATTACGGGATTATTTTCAAACAAAAATACTATTTGGATTTATTGATAACCCTTCTAAATCCCTAATCACATGATTCACCATATTCAAATTTGAGAAGATTAGAAATATCCTATATCACATCTTGAATCCTTCCATATTCGGATAGTCCATAAATGATTCCCTAATAACTAACTCTGATTATACATAATCTATGATCCTCAAGATAAATATATGTTAAATGAAAAGATACTCATGAAAACACTTTCATGGTTTTCAAGCTCTTTAAAACTTTTCTAAGCTATTTCTCCCCTTATAAAATAATTCATGCACACTCCCCCTTAAGGATTTATCCACTTTCTCAATATTAAGGAACTCCCACTGGATAACTTTCTCTAATATAACATAGAATAATCACCATCCTTTCTTAGTGGACTAAAAGACCAATTCTTTGAGAATTCATAAAAGGGATTTATATATCCACAAATTTTATTTGAAAGATATTTAACACACATTTCTATAAACAAAAAACTTGTGGGGAGTGAGCGTTCCTTCTCTAACACATCTAGTTGGGTTTCAGTGATTTTAATTAAAGAATCAACTAATTATTCTCAAAATATACCTTTTGAAGTTACATCACCGTGATATCTACAATCCGACCCTTCATTGACATGAACTCTAATTTTTCCATCCCTTTCTCACACTTCTCTTTGATGAAATGATAATTTATCTCAATGTTACTAAACCAATAATTGTATAAAAATTTGTTTAAATATTAATATCATTCTAGTTATCATATCTGATAGAAATATAAAATTTCACATCAACTATAATATCCTTATGATACTACTTCATTCATAAAATTTGAGTTTATGCATGAATAGTCTCTATATAATCAATCTTTCTCATTCTAAGTGGGTTAAAATATTTCCTGATATATAGCTGAAAAATTCATAAATAAATAAGATAAAAATAATAGCCAAATTTTGAATTATAGTCAGTTTTTAATATTCTCCAATATATATAAGTGTATCCAAATAACATCTATTTTATAGACTTATTAAAAAATAGCCAAAAGTCCATTGTGGTGTTATTGTATCAATAAATTCATTTAACTAATAGCATATGAATTTCCTTGGGAGAAATCAGATACCAAGAAACATAACACGGGTAAAATATAGTGTCAGTTCATTTTTTTTATTTTTTTACAATCATCTTCCAATGATTTTCCTATATTTTTTCACATCAACCATATTATAATAATTATCTTTTGAATATATCATCATAGTGGTTCTCAGTGTTTCAATATTTATAAAGTCCTCCATCCCAAAACATCTCATATATTTTTTTTAATATTTAGATTGATAAAAAAATGTATCATTCCATTCTTATGTCACCTATAAACCAAGTATAAATATAAACTACTCAACAATAGATATACCAAACCCATACCTTATGTATTTATGGATATCATTCAATCAATAGCATTTAATCAACAAAAAATTATCTCATATTCTTAGATCTTCACTAGTATCCATTTTCCCTTCTCCTTCTTTATGAATAAGTTGTGACAAACTCCATAACATTGAAATTCATGATTTCTCAAGTATTGAACAAGCATAAAATACCCAGATCTCAGTTCATTCTTTAGTCTATACAAAAACTTCTTCAATTATAATACTTATAATTTATATTAATTTATAATAATTCTATTTGAATAAATAATTTACACTTTTCCTATATGAATCTATTAAGAAATTATGATTTTTAATCCATTTTTGATACCCTGAACCCTTTTTACACCAACATTTATAAGAACGAACTAATTGTTTCAAATCAGTCAATAGGATAAAAAGTGTCAACAATTTTAATAAATTTACTTTTGGAATACCATTTGAAAAAACATTTCCTTATTCTGAGTCACCATATCATCATTATTGATTTTATTCTAGAACACCCACAAGGTTTCAATTAAATTTTTGTCTTCTATCATTGGAATAAATTTCCAAGTCTCAATCATTTCTATTTGGCAAGCTCCTAAAGACTCACTTTGACTCATTTATCATATCTTGAAATCTATTCAAATATCTTAGACTCTACATGAGATAATAGAAAGGTTGGTTATAAAACATTCATTATCTAGGTTTTCTTTGGAGAGTTCTAGTGACCAATGACTCTATGTTTTTTGATTTCATCGTTTCCCTTTTAATTATTTGAATATTTTAATTATTATTTAATTTCCTCATCACCAGATTCTTATTTGGAGTTTTATACATCCCCATGTGCTCCCATTAATCTTATCACTTTAGAACCACTCTTCTCTTAGAGTTTCTCACTGGTCTATAGAGAATCCCTCAAGAAAAATTACAAATAATTATCATTTTCCTCAATTGTTACATCTCGAATCTCAGTCATTTTCCTAAGAGTTTTGTTATATCATTTATATGATTTTTATATTGACAAATATCCATGTCAAATACCTCCATACCCCTGTGTTTTGAAATTTTTGTTCTTCTATTTATTTCAGAAAAATTATTCACTTCTAAATATTTGAAAATGTATCAATTCTAGATTCTTCTCATGTTACATTTGGTATTGGTTTTTCTCAATCAGACATTTAAAATCTTTATTAGAGACATAAACTAATGTAATTATATCTTAATTAACAAAAATCTCTAGTAAATACTTTTTGAAGAGTATTATTTAGGTGATTTTATTTAAAATATGGTTTCTCCTCACAATGACTCGACTTTTTTAAGGATTCCTCACCACTCAATCATGGTATCTTATTCCATTCTTCTCAAAATATTAAAACTCCATATTATTAGTGGATTATGATTCATTATCGATCCTTAATTTTAGAAATTTATTCATTATGATCTTCTCCAAAAATCTTCGAAATCATTTAATGAATTTAAATACTTCATATTTGTAATGGATACCAATAAACCATGCCATATTTCTATAAATATAAATAAATGGATCATAAAATCTCTCACAATCCATGTCCTTTATTGAAATTGATCCACACAAATCTATATACACCAAATCTAGAATTATCATATATTTTTTATCCTTTGACTTATAGGTATTATAAATAATATTACACTATTGACTAGTATCACATATAAGAGTGAAATAAAGTAAAAGTTTAGGGATTTCACAAGCTCCTCCTTTAGTCACTATGTCTCCCAAGCACTTTTGGCTCCAGCGGCCAAGCCTCTTTTGTCACTGAGTTTTTTCTTCTTCCATGGATACAAATAACTTATCTTCTTCTCCATCAATGAGATAGATATTTCACATCACGAAATTTCATTTCATCACAAAAGAATGATCTATTATTTTTATTGTTACTTTCTTCTTATTAAAGTATAATACTTTTCATGATTCACACAATTGACTAACTCTTCGTAGATTGTGAATAAGGAATTCACCAACATGAAAATATATGTAATTAAAATATTTTCCTCCAATATTATATTTCCTATTGACATTGATCTTCAAACCTTAATCATTTCCAAAATTGATAATACTATCCTTATCAAACATGATTCCTATGAAAATATTTTGGTTTCTCAATATTAGTGCATTCATTGTCCAGAATCCATACATTTACTTAATATTTCCCTTCTACATATATTTCAATGGAAATATCCATATTTGATATTCCAATATTTTTTCATGTTCACTATTATACTTCCTTTGGTGGTAAATGAGATGACTTGACCTCTTAATCCATTGGATAATTCTCATCTCATAGAATTAAAAATGGATTATAATTTTTCATCCTAATTGATTCTTCTTATAGCTACTGAGATATTATGTTATGGGTCACCATAGTATCACTCCTTTGTACTCTTAATGAAAAGGGAATGGATTTGGTTCTATATCCATTACACCAAAAACAAGTTTTCATTAAAACATGTCGAGTATAGAATGTTTTGATTGTATATTTCTATTTCACATGATTCTTATAGATACTTTTTTCTATATAAGACATCGATTTTTTATACCAAATATTTCCCCAAAAATAACACATGGTTCAAAGAATATTATTGAATGTCTTCAAAACTTCACCTATTTCCATTTGGTAATTTTTTGCCTCACATAAATCAAGTTTCTTCTAGAGTGTAACATTTTTTATTATCACTTAAACCACTATAGATTTTCACTGGTAGTCATTCCTCCCATTAGATTTACCCTTATCATTGAACAAAAAAACATATGGAAAAGTGTCCACTTTTTTATTTTCTCCCAATGAACCTCCTCGTCCTTTTCTATAGAACGACCATTCCAAGTCCCCATTGCCATGTCAAGTGTTCAAATTTTTTATTAAATTTAGACAATTCTTCTCATCGTGACAACTAATCCGTCAATATGATCGATTGATTTAACATTATCATTCAATAAATTTTTTTTCTTATCAATAATCGATGATGTATCTTTAATTTTGATCTCAATATCAACTTTCTTCTTTAATTTTAAAAAAAATTATAAATTTAATTCATTCAATGTTGATTTTTAAATAAAATTTTCCATCCTTTTAAAATAGTATTTAAAGTTTTAAATCATGTACCACTCCATTATCTTTCTTTTTTTATCCCTATGAATAGAAATTTATTCCATAGACGCTTCAAAGTATACATTGAGATCAATTATTCCCTCAACTTCACCAACTTCATTATCATTATCCTCAAATTTTTGTTTTGTTTGGATATCCATAGTAACATCCTCACTAAATCTAATATATTCCTCATCTTCTTCCACTTAAGTTACATCAATTTTTTCATACTATTGGGAAATGAATTTATACTTTTTTGTTTAATTCCTATGGTTAAATCCCTTTTCTTTCATATGCATAAATGTTTTATTCATTCGTTTCTCATATCCAAAATTTTATTATCATTTAACTAGTAATTTTTATGTGATTTCCAACCTTTACATAATTAAATAAAGTAAGTGGAATCTTGACTTTGATTCTTCATATTCCTCATTTGAGTTTTTCGGAAAGTAAATACATCACGTAATCAATTTACTCATCTGTTGGAATATCATCCAATTAAATTTTCATTATTTTAGTGAACCCATCCTCCTAATAATTCTTCATCATCAATGACATTTTTTCATTATTCCTCATCTCATATGCACAGATATTTCTTTAAATATATTCCAAAGTCACCTCATTTGGGATTTCATCTTTGATAATTCAGAAATATAAATTGAAATGTGGTAGTAGTATTCTTAGGATCATTTTCATGAACTTGATATCGATGAGTTTTCTCTGAGTCAATGAATATCGTCCACATTGAGGTTCTTATGATCAAATAATTCCTCAATAAACCCATTCAGGTGAATCCTCATTTCCTTATAATTGTTCAAGGTTGCCAATAATTTATCATCATATATATTAGGACCACGATCATAGATGTTGAGTAGTTTACCAATATGAAATGTGATTATGTACATGAAATAGCCTTCATGTATATAGAATTATATTATGATACTACAAAGATATTAATTCCTTGGAAATTAAAATAAATACCCTTCACTAATTCTCTAATAAAACTATTATCATAACATTTTAAGAAACCCCAATTTTGGAATCCATGTATAAATCCATTACTAATGATCAAAAATAGTGTTTCATTTGATTGTTCCTTAGTTTAACTTTTTCTTCATACAATATTGGAATACAATTATTATAGATGACTATTTTCATCACTTCAAAGATATAACATTCCCCCAAGAGCCTTTAGATTTGATAAAAATTACTCATCCAATAAAAGTTAAACACCATGAGTGGGGAATATGAATCAATATATGTTTTAATTTTTTAAATGATCCCTCATAAATGGCCATGTTCCTTAATTAGTAAGTACACTATTCTCCCTCAAAACTAATATGAAGATATAAAATCATAAAATTTAGAGACCATAAATTTGACATGGTTCCCCTTAATTAGGATAAAAAAGGGATCATGAAATAGTGATGTGTTGTTTACTTGAAATAATAATATGATTATTTTATTATAATTCAGAGTGGCCACACTAGCCCTTAAATTTTACAACACTCAATAAATAAACAACTCATTGTCCTCACACATTCAAATTTCTCACTTTCACCAGGAATGTTGTTTTTGTTATCATTATAATCAATGAGTAAATTACACCAATGTGGTATTTTAGTTTTACTCCACATTCATCAAATGATGAGATCCTAGAACCAATATTGAGAATACCTCATGGATCTTCCTTATTAATTTCTAACTCAATTTAAAATTACTCTTATATTTATTCCTTTATAATTTCTCAAAATCATTATTTTTTTATATAACATGCTTCCTCAAAAATATTTCTTCATCCTTTAGATGGAGAAATATGTAATTTATATCTTTATTGAATTAAAATTTTCTCACACTAATATATTATCCATCCACCTTCATTGGGTGTATAAAATATTTTCAAATACCTCACTCAAAAATGAGTCTATATCCCTCATTAATTCATTAATTTTCTACCTAAAATATTTGAAATATAAATATTTAGATATGATGGATCAAAACCATCCTTGAATGAGAATCATCACAATGGAAAAGAAACCAATTCCTTTATAACTATTAGTATATACTCTTAAATCTCTATAATGTAGAACTATAATTCAGGGTGTGAAATATGTTTCCTTAGAAACTCTTGGATCATTCCAATAAAACAAGTCACCTTTTTAACTCACACACCATTGAGTTAAATACTCTTTTATGGAATGTTCACTCTTTCTTGAAAAAATTAAACACTTACATATTGAGCCTCGTGGAGTAGTGCCTCCACCACTTCATGAGAACCTTTCAGTTTTAAGACACTGTAATTATCCTCATCTTATTTAGGGAATTTCCAAAACATTTCACAGTGAAAACTATTCTTCTCCAAGAAATGGTAAAGTAAATGATCATATGATTAATTTGTAGACACGTATGAAACTCTTATAAATATCTTATGTGTAAAAAAAATCTATTTTTCTAACCAATACTCCTTTACAGTCACAACACATAACACCACAACCCATCAAGGAATGCTAACATGAACTTAAAAACTTTCAGTCTCCTATCTCGTTGAAAAATTTCCTATGACGCATTCTAGTAAAACATTACTTCTCCTATATAATATTAGTTTTAGAGTAACATAAATTCCTTATGACACGAGAATTTATAATTCATTGATATTTCTAGGATGAATCTTACATTTTATGGAACTTAACATTACATGTTTTGGGAAACTCTATGCATTTTTCACTTTCTTGAAAACACCCATTATGGAGAAAATTGGGATGAGGAACCCCATAACTCACCCTCCTGGATCGAATGCTAAAACTATAAAAGTGCACATATTAGATTTAATAAAATTCCATTATTAAAATATAATTCAACCAAAACAACCAAAACAAACAAAGGGCCATTTTTGGTTTTATGATTTAGATAATTAGGATAAATATTTTACTACTAAAAACCATGTTCTTTGTTTCAAAAAGACATTTTTTCAACAACATATAAAACTAATTAGTCCAAAATGACTGTCCAACATTTCTTACAAATATTACACACATGATACTCATTTTTAAATGTCATATGTATTATTTGTCTTCATGACCAAGGGATATGGAAGAATAAGTGAAAGGTGTGAGCTCAGAGGATTGGTAAGGTTAAATTTAAGAGATACCAATCATAGATCATAAGTTGGAATAATATAATAATATAGGTATAGTATATTGAATAAAGAAAATTAGACTCAATAAATAAAAGAAAATATATCATGTAATATGGTGTGACCTAACCTAATACATGAATAAAAAGAGTGAGAAAGCATGATTCATTAATAATATTCCATGTTTGAAAATAATTGTATGGAAAATAATAATAAAACCATTACATATTTCAAATATGAAACATAAATTAGTATAGGGAACATTACATTAATGAGCCACACTAATAGTGCCCATGTTTATAATTTACTAAAATGTACTCCAAATTACTTTATCTCAGGAGATATAAACTTTTACCCAATTTTTGGGGGAGTGATATACGACCCCATCCATTATGTATCCATACTTATATGTATCATTTGAAATCATTCATTCATCAATTAACAAAAAATAAGTGGTTTGAAAATAGATTTTATTTATCCCATCATAAACACTCATAGAATGAAAATGGGTTTCATATCCATTTCAAATGGATTTGAAAAAATATATCATTCATAATTCATAAAATAATCATAAAATGATGAACCCATGGAATATAAATAGATATACATTGAAATCAAGTAACATTATAGGTAAATACCATTAAATCATAACAATCAAACATATAGTATTTAATATGTATATATAAAGGCTATACGGTTATGTATATAATTACCTTTAATAAATCATTGTATGTCATCTAAGTGATCATAATTAAATTTGAGGAATTAAATATAGGGTGATAAAAGAGGAAAACATTACAATAAAAATTATGATTATGTATTTAAGACAATTAAACAACACAAAGGAAATGATGAATCATTGATCCAAAAATAGAAGGATATAACAAAATTAATCCACTGAAATAATATGGACAGTAGAATTTATATAATATTCGGGATCTAGACTACTGTATTTCAATGAATTTTGATTAAAATAAAAACCATTATTTTGAGCATCAAAAAATTGTCTCAATAAATAAGAAACATCCATGAACATTTTAAAAATAAATAGATGGAAATATTTTATAAATAAAAGAGAATAATATTATATTTTAGAGAAACAATAAATCACATAAAGGAAATTCCATAGAAAATGGAAAATCTTTCATAAAGACAATTTAACGTAGAAACAATTTATAAGAGATTATTTTATACTTTAATTAAGATGAAATATTTGGAAAATTGTTAAAATGTTAGTTAGAAAATTAATATTAAATAAATTCGTTGAAAATGACATTCAAAAAATAATAAGGAATAGATAAGGAAATTTTAAAATGTATACAATGAATAAAGAGATGTAAAAAGGTGGTTCTCAACCATGAATAAGGGATATGGTCAGTTTCACATACAAGAAACACTTCATATAAAATTTGAGTCAATGAGAAAAGGAATTTTTAGTGAAAATGATAACCACATTAATAAAAATCAAAATTATGATGATATTTTGAAAACATATACATTACCTAGATAGTTTATCTCTAAGGAATTAATATATATTTGAATATAATATTGGAAATAAAATCCTTATGGTTTTAGTAATGTTTAAATCAAAACCATTGATGGATAAATACTTGGAAATTTAACTACCAATAACTTGAATTAAATATAATTCATGATATAATATAACAAATAGTAACTATATAAACCATATAAATTTAAATTTGTTCCTAACAAAAATTATTCCCCGTGAATTTGGAACTCTATCCAAGTGAACCTTAAAAAAATAATCATTAAGATAATATTAATTTCATAATGAGTTCACAAGGAAGAAATTTAAAACCCTATAAAATGGGGAAATACAAAAGAAGTTATCCCCTAGGTAAAATAAGTGAAACTTGGAACAATAGTGTGCAATAATAAATCATTTAACTCAAAGGAAGGAAATTAAGTTAGAAATATCCCTTACGGAATTATAATCTTTTGAATTGAATTATATTTAAATAAAGAACACAATATGGATATTAAATAATAAATAATTACATGAATATAGTAAAATACATTCATTAGTAAGTGATCACACCATATTAAAAATGTCAGGGTTTATAAAGAGTAATATGTCCTATGTAATTAAATTTGAGACAAAATTCCCTTACCTTAGTACTAATTCATCTTTTGTATGTGATTAACATCTAATATAATCAAACTAAATTTGTTACAAATATTATTAAGAAAAATATTTGCAGATACATCTTATTATAAGATTCATTTATTATATATTTCTCAATTTTGTCAGTTAATCAGGGTTGTATGATCATTTTTTTGTAACTCATTCAGTATATTAAAAATATTCTGAGGTGGTGAAAAATTGATTCATAATATCAATTTTTTTATATTTTTATATGTTTATTATTAAATTATTAATAAATTAATATACTTATATAGGCATCCAAAATGGACTCAAAGTATGAAAGGTAACTATAAATGTTCATTTTTGATAGTTAAATTTACTATTACTATTTATCAGTAATATCACTGATAAAGTTTCTACTATTATTTTTAAAAACCTTAAAACTTATTCAGTTATTATTATTATGGACACCATTAATTATGTTTTCATATTAAACAATGATATAAATTTAAATTTTGGTTCATTTTGGTGGTTAAACTAACCAAAACATGAACATTTTATAATTAATAGATATGTATGATTATGTAGTGATTTCGACAACACAAAATTATTAAAAAATTATAATGGTATTCTTATATTTTATTTTGGTTTTAAATATAATTTTATAATATTTTTAAATAAAAAAATATGTATATGAAAAGGATAATGAAATACATCACATTTATGGAGGCAGTCGTTTTTAAATACGCATGTTTGATGTTTTTATTTTTTCCTAGAAAGGGAAGAATGTAAGAAATGGTTTATAATTAAATAACCATAGTACTGTTGTAAATATCATATTATTTCTGTAATTACACTTTAATGACCAATGATGTTGGGTGTTTAAGAAAAATAATACTTTTCATTCATGGAGGTGGTAGTCTACACGTACACATGATGAAGTAATCATTTTTCAATGAATTAGAGGGATTGAAAGTAAATATTTATTTTTAATTTTATATTCGTAAATATTTATCCATTAATTCCATCATTATAAACATCCATTAAAGGTGGTAAAATTTTTAAGAGTTCTATTTGCGGAAAGGTAGTATGCACGTATGCACAATCAATAATCTATTATTTTTATTACTAGATATAAATATAATAAATGATGGCAAGTACATTAATATAATAAAAATTGGTATATTATTTAAAAAGATATAATTATATTAAGGTGGTTATAAAATTTTTTCAGAATAAATATTAAGAATAAATAATAAAAAAATTGGTAATACATACATTAAAAAAATGATTTTTCCAAAAAGTTGTATGTTTATTTGAGTACACATTTATGGAAAAAGTGTGAAAACTTCCAAGTTCAAAAAGGCTCATCAAACAATATAAAAGATAGTAAATATATTAAAATCCAACATTAACCTATTAGATGTATTCTACCTATATAATTTTCAATAAATATAAGTTACTATTGTATTTGGTTTTTCTTCGATAATGTCTTTGAATTGATAAGATAATTATTTCCAAATCTTTCATGAACTCCTCTACCTTTATCTTATTAATGTATAAGCCTCTTTTTAGAATTCGATATTTGTTATCAATCCAGTAACCCTACTCCTCATTTTTTTCCACATTAATTTGGCTCATATTTATCCTTTTTGTATCTTTATTAAAATCATGAACTAATAAGACCTTCTCCAACATCTCTTTCTCATAGTGCATAAGAGGCTCCCATGATTTTTTCATGGCAGAAACATCTATTTCTTGCTACAAGGAAGCTGTGATATCTGGTGAAGCATCATCAGCATCAGCCTCCTTACCTAACATCCCTTGAGGAACCAAGAGATCATCAAAAGCCATAGTGTCACCCTATATATGTGGCCTCTCTCCCACCGTATTACCAATATTCTCCATAACTTTATCCTTAGGGTCACCACCTTTTGCACTTTCACTTCAACTCAAAAGATTCATTCTGACATCCTCCACCCATATATTCTTGGATGGCTCACCCTTCATTACCCTCATCCTGAATTTTTGGTCTGATCTAGTCCATATTGGTTTAGGATGGTATGAGTGATCCTTACGTCCTTTGGAATTCATCCACTTCTTCATAATGAAACTACTTGTATCGCTTTACTCTTTTTGTACATTCTTCCTCCATAGGATATGAATACATCTAGTGAATCCTCTCTTTGCACTTTCCTCCGAGAGTTTCCCATAACTCTCTCCCCCTAACTCTACCCTAGATAAGCACCTTAAACTATTGGTCTCATGTTTAGGTGCATCAAAACCCAATCCCTCAAACCTGTAACTCATGTTAATAGAGGATAGGATAATTATCCAATATTTTCATCCCCCAATATTCACCCCACTCCTTAGCTCATATGTCATTTCATGCACTTAAAATTTATGGCCCTTATTTTCCATTGTCTCTAGTATGGAGGTATTTCCAACCTGGGAAACATCTATGTAAGAAGTAACCTCTGAAAAATGGCCAATGATTACAAGGGACTGGAAGCACCAGTATCCCCTGACCCCAGATGAACCTACACAGTCAGATTTTGCTCATATAAATCATTTCTCAATCATTCGAATATGTCCATAGCCATAGGGTTAGAATTTTTTTTGTCTACAATCTATTTAGATGGGAACAAAACCTAAAGCTTCCTTGTCTTGTGAGTGGTCCACTGAGAGGGAGCCCATGGTTTCTTTCCCAAGAGACTATCCAGTAAAAAGCACCCAAGTTCAATAACTAATAGACTAAGGGAAAGAGTTTAAAGATTTTCCCAGGTGATTACATACCAAGAAAAAGTCATTCCATGATTCAAAAACCACCTCATGTTTACATCTGAATTCATACCGAGCAACTATCCAAATCCATTACACCAAGGGTCTTGAATCATTGAATTTAACACATATACATGGGGAAATTTGTTGAAAAATAGTATCATTTATACTATTGGAGCATAAATAGAATCCTACCATATTCCCAATCATGCGTAAAATAGAAGAACCATACCCATAGTGCCATCATAAGAGAGTCTCATTTCATTTAAAAATCATACAACTAATGGAATAGGAAAAAAGGGTATTCATTTTAGAATCTCAGATCTCTAGACCCGGATAAAATCAAACCATTATCCAAAGAAAAGTAAACCATAATATAAATCCTATTGACACGTCCCATCATAGGACGATCCTAAAGACCCCAATATCTGAATACAAACATATCAAAGGAATCAACTAAAGGCATGTTCTTGTTAAAACGATCCACCATGGTGAGATTAAGAAGGCATGAAGCATCCATAAATTCCAAAGTTGAGAGTGCTAGTTGATTTAATCCATTGAAGATATCACGAATCTTTGGGCTGAGAGTGATAGTAGGGAATCATGGGAGGAATCTTGGTTAGAAAGGGGTAGAAAAAGTATCATCTTAGTATAGAGAGGGGTGTATTAAGATCTTCCCTCTCTGCTAAGGAGGAGGGGGGTTGAAAGATCCCCAGCCATCTCAGCAAAGTGGTTGATTGTTTTAGTATAGAAAATACTAAAAGATTTATATGAATAAATTAGAAGAAAAATTTATAACATGAAGTGGTGGAATGATCCCCTATTATGAGTGAAGAGGAGGGAAATTTTAGAGGCACCCATTACACTTTCAATAATGTAATGTTACAATTGAAGGGTAAAAGGCTCAAAAAGTGGAAAATTTGGAAGAGGGTGTGATGGTTTTTTGATAAACATCTCAATAACGATTTTGGAAACATTAATTTACCATTTTGGGTTATTTCCTCGTAGAAAATTAATTTTTACCATGTTTACTTAGATAGAGTAAATTAATTTTTTAAACATATAAATAAAATTTAATGAACAAAAGTAAAAATAATTTTTTTAAAATAATATGAACCTTATGATTTATAATTATAATATAACTTTATCAAAAAAATTATAATAATATGAAATGTTAATTCTTTAATTAACACACATATCATGTAAAAATAGTTTTCTAGGAAACGTGTGCTTTAACGAATAAAACCTATGACTAATACATAGTTATCCTCAGTATAAATATTCAGAAAAGGAATTTATTTATTAACAAAAAAACATATATTTATCTTTAAATTCAATCCAAAACATAATATTTCCTTTAAAATATTTAATTAAATGAAAATACAGAATAGTATTTTATTAGAATCAATATTTGCTGCCTGTTTTAAATGTCTAAACATTGGTTTTTGTAAATTTAAAACAATATATTTAAAATACGTATTTTTATTCCTTAAATACATATTTTATTTATTAAAAAATCGATCTTACGTATATACATATAACGTAATAAAAGTCATCATCTTAAAAAACACTATATTTTCACTATTCATTTACAAATCATTTATCATAGTAATATATGAAAAATCAATTCTATGTATATTTTTATATGAATAATTCAAAATTTAAGTTAATTATACACTATTAAAATTCAAAAATTCAAAATTTTACATCTTAAATGTAGATAAAATATATAAGGAAATTTAATTTTAATGATGAAAACCCTTTTAAAACAATAAGTAGACATTAAATATTTTGTATAAATTTATAATGGATTATAATGTTTTTATTAAATAGTGGTTTTATTCTTATTAAATTTTATTTATAAGATTTACCTACTATGTCACATATCATTTTATATTTGTGTTTCATGGAAAAAAATATTAGAACACTGTTTATCTAATGGGATAAAATTCTAGTAAAATATCGGATCATTATGTTCTCCTCCCCTTAAAAAATTTTAATTATAATTTTTTTAATTAGTAGTTAATTATGACAGTGCGTGAGGTTATTCTTAACATAATCATCATTTTTCATGTAACTTTTCATTTGACATCTATGTTACTCACATATGTTGTACTAATTTACTTACCCTTCCTAAAACAATACAAATAATTCTTATACCTAAATATGAATATATCATCATCATATATTCTCTAAAATATAAAATTATAAAAACCATTATAATCTGTAAGGAATGAAACCATAGAAAAAAAATCATATATTCTTTCAAAAATTTACTTTATATTAAACCTTAAATTGTATTAACTACAAGTTCAAAAAGTCGCACACTAGTCAATATAATTCATAATATAGAAAATATGATAATATACATTAAAATTATTATGTATCACATTTTCATTAAATCAATAATCAATTTCATGGATATAAACACTATATATCTCACTTTACTCAAAATTTATTAACCCTTTATTATCTTAACATCAATATTATATTAATCCTAAATTTTCTTGTATAAATAAATCATATATTCACATTAGTTATTCCAAGAAATATAACCCTTTAATAAAAGAACTTTTCCAAGATATTTATAAAATTTATTATATGATTCCAAAACCTAAAAGTGAAACTAATAAGGATCCATCCTTATATGTTTCATATAATCCTCATTACTTTTAGAATATTCCATAATATCAATGATAAATATCAATCCCTAAGGAAAATTTTTAAGGGTATGAAGAATTAATTTTAATTAATATTTCATCCTTAAAAACATAACTAGAACTAGGAAACAAACATTTTATATTATAATTAGAATATACAAAAATTATAAACCAATTATGTGTATTATTTTATTTAGTTAAAACACATAATAGCTTCTAGATGCATAACCTTATCATATTCATTTATATGATCCTCTGTCAACCAAATACTAAAACCCAAAATGGTTATCAATAAAATTAGATTCAGTGATCATATGAATAAAAACCCTCAATCTAAAAATCATTAAATTATAGCCTTAACCCAAAATGGTTCACTTTTATTTCTTAACCAAATCACTAAAAACTATAAACAAATTATCACAAAAACTCTTATTATAGCCTTAACCCAAAACTCATTCCCATATATGATCCCAAAGTATTAATTACTCGTTATACATTAAATAAATCAACAATTAGTACATAATTTTACTCATGAATCTCTACATTTAAATCAAAATTTTACATATTTATTCTGTATTAAGTTTTTTAACCAAAATATTTTCAAATTATTTATCGTGGTTAATAAATAGAATTTAAATTAACTAAGAGTATCCATGAGGGGTTTCAAACCCTGTTTTAAGTTAGGCCTATTTTTCATGAACTAAGTAATGATTGAGTCAATACCCAAACCCATTTCAAGTTTATTTCCCTTGGGTACATTAATTCTGGATCCTAAGTCCACTTATATCATATAGACAGGGATGTAATTTCATAGAGAACCACAAAATATCTACTTTTCTAAATATTCATGAAGTTTTTCTACACATAATATTATCTTTTGTTTTTTCAATAATGTTATCTCAGCCCAATCCATAAAAACATAAAATTCTCAGTATAACCAACTGAAAGGTTAATCTATACCTTTGAAACTATGATCAATAATAACCTATCAATCCTTAATTACCTTTAAAACTATTAAATTATCTTTAAATGATAACATAATAACATATAAAGTCATATAAATTCAACATTGATACAAACTAAGGAACCCTAAAACCCAAACTCCTGGACTAAGTTCTAAAAATATAAACAATTATACACTAGATTTAACACACATCCATAATTAAAAGATAATTCAATATTAAAAACAATTGGAAATTTTTGTTTTAGGGTTTTAGATAATTCGGATAAATATTTAGCTTCTGGAACCCATTTTCATTGTATCAAAAGGAAATATTTTCCACTATATAAGAAACTTACTGAACTAAAATGATTCTTCATCATCTCCCACAAATCGTGTAAAAAATATACTCTTTTAGACACATTACATATTAGTTTTCTTTATAAACTGTGGAAATTTAAACATAATTAAGGGGTGAGATCAAATTCTCAGTGAGTGTAAAAATAATTGATAATAGTCAATTATTACAAGTGAGTATAATATGAACATATGGGTACAATCAGGATACATATGAAAGTTGTACCAAAACAATCATAGGTCATAAATCATGCTATAAGGCTTGTAATAACATAATACATGAATCAAGAGATTTTAGACACAAGATTAAATAAACATGTTTCATGAGATCATAACATAAACATGAAAATAATAATAAAAATTCTATATATTTCAAATAAGAGACGTAAATTCATATAGGGAACATTACATTCATTAACCACACCACCAGTTTCATTGCATATGGGAAACTAAAAGATAATCATTATTAATTTTTCTCGTGATATAAAAACCTTGAACCAATGCATTAGAGGGTGATATAAGTCCCTATATTTCATTCATCTATACTTATAATTTCTATTGGAAATCAATAATTCAACATTTCAAAAAGAACCCACTGAAGGAAATTGGGTTTTTTTCTAACACATCATAATGAACTAGGGAAGGAAAATGGGTTTTTTACCCTTTAAAATAGAATAACATATATAAATTATTCCTAATTCCAGAAATAATTATAACATGATAAAGCCATAAAAAATAAATTAGTATCCAATGACATAAAGTAACATTTTGGAATAATAAAATTCAATAAAAATAATTAATAATATGGTTTTTACACCATATAGATAATGTTTATATGGTTAACTAATTAATTTCCCTAAATCAATCAATGCATGGAATCATGGTGAACACCATTCAATCATAGGAAGAAAATATAGAGTGTTCCAAAAATAAAAGAAATGAAAAAAAATATTATGTTTATAAACCACATATATTTAGGAAATAAAAATGTTGTTATGGATCTTTCCTATAAATTAGAAGGATATAATATAGTACTTATAGAGAAAGGATTAGAATTGTAACTTTTAAATAATATGCATGATCAATAATAAAATTAGTCAAAAGTTGTGGATTCAGTAGAAAACTATTTTTAAGGTATTCAGAAAAATATCAATGGAAATAATAAATATTCATGACCATCATAAAAACATTTATCTACATAGAAATATTTTATAAATTAGAGAGAAAAATATTTTCTTTTAGAACAAAATTAAATAAATGAAATTTTTTTTCCAAAAAAATGAAAAATATAAAACATTTGTGTTCACATGGATAGGGTTACAAATAGGTTTCTGATAGTTTGATTAAAATGAACCATATGAAATAACATTATAAATTTATTTAATTGTTTCGAAATAAGTTTTATTATTATAAAAATTACATAATATATTATTAATGTATATAAAAGTACATTTGAAAAATAATCTAATGCATCTACACCAAGAAATGGGAGGTTTCCATCCTAGAAGAAGTTATGGGGTTAGTTTCACTTTCAAGAAACACATTAATATAAATATTAATTAATGGAAAATTAAATTTTTAGGGAATAATTAAAGCCAAATAAAATTATAAGTTATTTTATAAAGAATAAAACTTCCCCAAATTGAGTATCTTTTAAAAATAATTTTGATTTAAAAATAATTTTGGATATAAAACACATAGAGATTGACTAATATTTAAATTATGACACGCTAAAGAGAAAATTTTGAAATTACCCTTTAAAGTCCTTAAATAAATGATAATTCATGATATAATATAATAGTAGGCAATATATAGGTCATATAAATGTAAATTGTCTCATATCAAGAATCATGTCCAAAGAATTCACAATTAAGGCCAAGAAACCCTTTCAAGAAGAATAATAATTCAAATAACATTCATTATATAATGAGTCCATAAAGAAGAATTATAAAACCCTAGGAAAGAAAGATGAAATAAATTTGAGATTATTCATTAGGTATAATAAAAAACATGGAACAATATAATTCAATCAAAAATCTTGTAACCCAATAGAAGAAAATTGAACCAGTAAAACCCTTACAACCTTAGTATCCTCGGAATCGAAGGTAATTTCAATAAATAATGCAATATGTATTTTAAATTAATAATAATTATATAAATTTGTTAAAATACATCCATTTTTCTTTAATCACGCATTTTTTATGATTTCATGGTGCACAATAAGAAATATGCCTTAAGAATTTCAATTTGAAACAAGTGCCCCTTACCATGGATCTGATTCATTCTACACATAAAATTAACAAACATGGTAACCAAATCAATTATTTTTTTAATGTTATTAAGAACCTTATTCATTTATATTTCATATAAAATGTTTAATCTATTATCATTATTCATTTATTTATTATACAGTTTTCAATTTTTTCTGTTACCTGGGGTTGTTTGTTCAATTTTTCCATAACTACTTCTGTATAGTGAAAATTGTAAAATATATTCAAATTTGTTTCATAATATCCATATTTATAGAGTTTTATGTCCCCTATTTTTAAATTTTTATAAAATTCACCAAATTTTATAGGTTTCCAAAATAGACTCCTGTATAAAAGGTAACATGAAATGATCCTTTATAGAGGTTAAATATACTATGATAGTTTACTATTAATATAACCTCTAAAATGTCCCATTTTATATTTATAGAACCTTGAATAGATCCTTCATTTTATTGAGATGAAAACTCTTGAGGGGTGAATTTAGGTTCAAATTAAAAAAAATTAATAATTATTTAATATTAATGTCCCCCAATTTATAAAAGTATACTAGTTAACTGAAAAGGTATAAGTATATAATATAATCATTAAAAAATATTTTCAAAAGTTTAATAATTCACTACTGGAAATTGGATCTATGCCCATGAATCTATACCCATGGTTTAGAGAAACTTTGGTTATAGACATTCTTCCCAAACCTGTACCCACAGTTTTAAAAAACTATTAGAATAGTTAATTCTATACCAAAAGCTTTTTAAAACCCATGGGTATTGGCCCTTACAAAGCCACCCTGGATTGGGATTACCCACCCCTCCTCATTTAAAGGCCAAGTTCACCCCCCCCCCCCCACAAATCCTACTCCCCATGTGCTTTAGCATCCCACCACACCCCCACTCCCTCATGTGGATTTAGAGTCCCCTTTCCCTCCTCAAGACACATTTCACTCATCGGCTAGGTGTTCTTCTTCCGTTTCTTGCCATTTTTTATTTTGATTATTAGAGGAAAGATTTATTACTTTCCACTTATTTTTTCTCTTTCCCTATCAACAAGAAAGGTTTTCTTTCTCGCATAATTCCTCAAGTAAGGTTGTTTGTTGTTATGATAATTTCATTATTTAAAAACATTATATTTTTTTTGTGTGAAAAATGGATTCCGTGGACGAAATTTATTTTATTTTATATTATTCCTCAAGGCTTGTTTTTTAAAGGAAATATGTTTTTAATACTATTTTTAATTTTTTTGCAAACAAATATTATACCCTCTTTAAGGGTATTTATAGATTTATTGATTTTATCATGTAAATTGAAGGGTTTTTTCATTAAATAAGTTGGAAGCATTATAAAATATAAATAGATTATTATATGATATTTTCTAATGTTAAATAGTTTCATAATCATGAAACAGTACTATTTTCAAAAACATTATGTCAACATTAATATTTATCAAAAAAAATACGAATTCCAAAAGTAGATTTCTCACATTGATGGGGATTTATCCCAATAGTGGGTGGTTCTAAATTATTTCAAAATGTAAATGTTTTTTAATTAAACAAGGTGGTTATTTTTAAGAAAATCAAAGATGTTTCCTATTTGTTTGTTTAATTTTTGGTATTTATCATACGATTAGTTTTGAAACTCATTGATTAATGGGGTCTATAGTTTTGAAATGTGTAATATATGTAAATAATTATTATTATTTTGGAGGGTGTTTTGATTTATGGGTATTGACCAGTATAGGGTCCTGAAAAATCCGTAAATTAAATTTTACCGAAAATCCCCCAAAATAATTGGGGGAAAATAATCAAAGAGGAGACACAAAGGACCGGTCCGTAAACCGTTCCAGGGAAGCACAACGTGGCCAGACGCTGTGAGGCACCCACCTCCGTGAACCATTTTTGTTCACAAAATGGAGGCGGAGAGGCTTTGCGGTCACGAGGCATGATGGACGTCAGTCCGGTTCACCGTAATGAATCGCCCCAACCGCGGTACGCATCGACCAGATCAAGCCGCACTCGTTGTCGTTTGCAGAATGGATGCGGAACCCTCCATAGCCGCGGAGAACCCCCTGAGTTCACCTCGCGGAGGAGGGGATTTATCAATACCCATCGCGAATCGCGGATTGACAAAGTCAGCTGTGAACCGGGTATTTGGTTATGGGCCTCCACAAAAGGTGCCACATGACCATAGATACATTCCTTTTCCCACTATATAAAAGGAGACCAAGGGGTAAAGAAGAAGAGGATTGGAGAACTGGAATCGGATTCGAAGGGATAGGAGATCAGTTGAAGTAAGGATTCAGATTTCGCAAACAACGAATTCCCATTTGCGAACTATAGCCAGTATATGAATTAAGAAGGAATTGGAAAACGCATAATAATTTAGAAACCTAAAATAACAAAAAGATAAGAACCATGAACCATACCCCTCCACGGATGACTTCCCCGCGGACCAGGGAGTTTATGCCTCTTTTCCCATCCATCGTACCGCGTAGCACCCTCCTCCGCGGGTGAAACCCTGACTGAAGAGCCTTCGATCGTAGCCACCCTTGGCCACCGATGCCAGCCTAGAATCCTCTGTGAACCACCCTGTTTTTCAGATTGAACCCGAAGATGCAAACCACCCTGGTTTGCGGATTGAACTCGAAGCCACGAACCACCCTGGTTCGCGGATTGAACCTGAAACAGCGAACCATCCTGGTTCGCGGGACGTCGATCAGTCCGCGGACCACCCTAGTTAACGGATGGCTTCTCCAGCCACGTGGTACTTCCTCACGTGAAGGGAGCCTCCACCCATACCACTCTGTGGCTCACTAGATACTTCGGTGTTCTCATTTCCAGAGCCAAGTAAAATCCTTCCGATCCAGCCAGGTCCTCCGCAACTCCCTCATTGGCCTATTCATCGGTCCCGAGCCGAGGCCTCTACTAGAGCCACCAGATCCGCGTGGTATAACTTTTAGGCGCATCAGCATGCCATTTTGAGTTCACATACCCACGGTAAAGAGGGGAAAGGGGTTTCCCCGACCCTTGAGCAGATTCTCGAATCATTCATGGGTTCACATTCCCACGGTAATGTGGAGTCTGAGCTCGGGAATCCCTTTTCTGCCCCTCCACTTGTTGAGGGTTCCTAGAAGATGGTAAAATACCCATCGGAAGGAATCCCTCGTGAACTGCAAGAGAGGATACGGGAACAGGAGCACCCCCTTTCCCTCTCCTGCTGGGATTTGTCACCCCGGGTGTCCATCTCGGAGTAATCCCCAATCTTTTGGGCCTCCTCAGAGTGTAAGCCCCAATTCACACCGAGCATGACTCACGTGGGCTTAGAGTAAGCATCAACCATAACATCCTCTTATTGGTCTCCTCAGATTGTAAGCCCCAACCCATCATTATGGGCTGCCCCAGAGCGTAATCCCCAATCCAAAGCGAACTACAGGGACTTTGATCCATGCCATATCATGGTACGTAGGAAGCCTCTACGAGGTTCAAGCCCACAACTCGGTCGTTTCTTCACGTCGAGTTCCACACTCATCCATCATGACGTTAAACTACATGCCCTCGTCCAGCATGATGTTAAACTGTTTATGCGAACTATGTGGACTTTGATCCCTACCTCTTAGATAGGGTACGTAGGAAGACTCCATGAGGTTCAATCCCACCACTCATCGGACCACCTGGTCTCTCTCTTCACGTCGGTTCCCCAACACCTATCTGAACTACGTGGACTTTGATCCCTACCTCCTAAGCAGGGTACGTAGGAAGCCTCCCTGATGTTCAAGCCCAACAGCTAGTCGATCTGACCGTGTCCACGTCAGTTCATTGCACCACCCCGAGTGCCGCCTCAAGCGAGTTCCATCCCTTTAGGGTCATTAATCCAATTAGGGATGGTAAACCTCAGGCATGAATGATTCTGAACCCTGGCGTCCAGTTTACCATTGCTGACCAAGGTTAAATCTGTGGATACTTTGTTTGGGTATAAACGAAAGATTCGCGAACATATGAGTACATCTTAAATCTATAAGAGAGTCCTATAACATGCAATAATTCCCCACAAAAGTGTGTGATGAGCCCGACTTACCATCCTCTCGACCAATGTGAGTTCTTAAGAGTCACTGGTCAGACTATCCAGCGAACACCTTCCTTTGGAAATCAGGTCAATCAATCATTGGATACAGATCCATTGGGTGTTTTGTGGCCAAAAAACCAAAAGAATGGAACAAAAATGGTGAACCCGACGTGAATCATAAACCAAACATGACGGATTCAACCTAATCTCACCCAGTGCCCCCTTATGCTCTAAAGGAGTGCCAATCAAGGTCATTAACTACGCATGGGATTATGAGATGCTACTTTGACGGGTTTGCTGATTGTATTTGCTAAAATGTTTTGTAGACACTACTTTTAGAACTCCCTTAGATCCAATGGAATCGCAAAGGAACTCACAAGTGCACGCTTCCAACGACGCAAGGACGATACTTCCTCAACAACGGAGGACCCCGTCACCCACCCAGAATCTTCAACGCTGGGTTTCAGAAGTGCTGATCTGAGATTACCATGTGAATGGTACTCTCCCAATGGTGGAGGCAGCCATGCACGCCCTCCGATCATCCAGAACTAGTCAGTCGCCTACCTAGCAGCGGCTGCAAAGGCATATCCAGATAGCCCTTGTTGCTATCTCCACCCGTTTCGGGAGTCTATCCCCAGAACGGGACAATGCGTACCTCTATTATCTTAGGGAGGAATATGAGGTCGATGTTGAGGACTTCATCCATGTCGAACGGGGGTTTCTCTCTAAGGCCCCCGCTGAAAGACATCATCGCGGTCAATCCGCGACCCGACATCCACGCGCCGACGAGGATGTCTCACCGAGGATTCAGGCCCACACTCCCCGAGCTCTGGCCCCTCGGACTGCCCGACAAGGGCGGTAGATGTAAAATCGGGGGTCGGTTATCACCCTGGTCCCTGAGGAGGAGCTTCGCTGCTCAGCCACGGAGACGTACCACGAGCAGGAACCTACACATGTTCGCTCCTCCCGAGCCCACCACCCAGACATGGCGACATCATACGAGCCAGTGCGCATCCCTTCCAAGCTCTATCAAGCCCGTCGCTCATGCAGGATGACACTTACCAGGCAGGCACCTCTCCCTGCCCAGTGTTGTGAAGCCCACCAGCTCGACATGGTGGCGACCCGACACATGCAGGACCATCTCCTGGCAGTTTCTTCAAACGCCTTCCATCCTAATATAGACGTGATCAACAACGCCCACCACCCAAATATGGTGGAAAATCATAGGCGGGCATGTCACCCCGCCAAAAAAGTCCACTGACTCGATACGGTGGGTAATCAATATATGTAGGGTCATCTCCCTGTGGATGCAAGTAAAGTCAGCCACCCCGATGTGGCAGTAAATGGAGAGAGAAACTAGAGTATCCCGATACAGGGGAAGATTCGTTCACATACCCTGACACAGGATAATTTTCAGTACTCACTAACCACTGGAGGATTGGAGCAGGATATTCCTACTCCGATACCGTAATGGGCCTTCATACCCATTCTAGCCAAAGATGTCTGTCTACATATCCTGGCAATGATGGAGGAGCAGGTATCGATCCCAGATCATATCTTACAGACTTTCCAGCATTTAATTTCATCGGTGGAAAAAGCAAGGACTCGGGCCCATGAGCCCATCTCCCCAATTGAGGCGACTCATCTAAGAGACAAGATAGCTGCCTCCGAGTAGATCTCCAACCCTACTTTAGCCTAGGAGGGTCACCGACTATATTCTGCGATTCAAGGGCAACCAGATTGAGAAGCATCACTCGTTCCAACTGGGGGACACTCATCCATCATGGTGGATGCTCCATAGCAGGCATATATCCCTGCTAAAAGTCAATATGTTCGTCGGCATATCCCGGTAATGTCACGGGACCTAATTAGACAGGGACCCAAAGGTGAAGGTCATTGTCAATAGCAGATGGTCCCCGCTGCCCGTAAACGAGCGCCCTGAACACGCCAAAGGCAGTCGTAAAATAAAGAGTGGGTTCATGACTCCGCTCTACTGGAATTTGGGGTTCCCAATGCCGCTAAGCACACATCAATGTCTCAAAACCCTACCCATCCATTACCATATTATGGGAGTGGCAGTAGCAGTTGAGAAGGTCCTCCCCGCAATGCCGCTACCAACAGCTCTGAAGGTCCTCCCCAGAGCACCTGTGGGGGCCTCCCCTACGGGCATATAATGATCGGTCATGAGAGCTTCTCTCTTGATGCGAGTCACGAAAACCCTCCATGTGACCAGAAGATCGAGCAGTAAGAAGGTCCTCCACTTGTTGTGGTCCACCCTGAAGGTCCTCACCGGGGTATACACTGCAATCACTCTCCATGTAGTGGGACCACAGATTGTGATGGTAGTCCTCGCTATCATAGTCACAACTACGGAGTCCCTCCCTATAGTAACGTCTCATTACGACAAAAAGGTCCTACCCTTGTCGTGGCCTGCCCTGAAGGTCCTCCCCAGGGGTTACGCTGCAACGGAACTCCACGCAGCCAGATATCAGGTCACGGTGGTAGTCCTCACCACCCTGATAACAGAGGTCCTTCCCCTGGAGACGTCGAGCAACGAGAAGGCCCTCCCCTCATTGTGGTACATTCTGGAGGCCCTCCCCCGGATGTATCTCGCAGATATTCTCCCTGCGGTAGTAGTAATGGTAGTCCTCTCCATTACCGCAGCTGTGATGGTAGTCCTCGCCACCACGGCCGCCATTGCGAAGGTCCTCCCCGCAATGGCCCCAAGAGACAAGAAGGTCCTCCACTTGTCACGGTATGTCTTGAAGCTCCTCCCCAGGATGCGCATTGAACGTCAATCCATTATGGTCATCCTCACCATGATGGAAGTTTTTGCGAAGGTCCTCCTCGTAACAATTCTACGTAGCCAAAAGGTCCTCCCCTTGCTGCAACATACCTTGGAGGTCCTCCCCAGGGTGTGCACTGCAAAATTCCTCTATTCAGGGTGGCATCAAGAAGTAATGGTAGTCCTCTCCATTACGGTCATCATTGCAAAGGTCCTCCCCATGACGACACATTATATCGACAGGAAGGTCCTACTCCTGCTGAATCAAGCGCCGAAAAGCCCTCATATGCCGAGGCACTCAGAAGGATTGAATCGAGCTTGTCAGATTCCCATCTTGTCGCTAACGATGCCCCTCTTCGATCAGAAGACGGTCCGGGGCTGCGTTCATCTTCTGAACCACCTCGGAATCGCTTACATAATGATTCAGCACCTACTGGTCCCACTGCCTCTGATCACACTAGTAGTGAAAGCCTCAGCTAGGCTAACTAGGTAGAAGAATCGCAGGAGGGGGAGTATGATGATATGATGTACTTGGGGAAGTGACGGTCCATAAATGATATACCAGTCATGTTTTTTCCCACGGCCATCTCTCAGTTCGACATTCCCAGAGAGTTGTTGGAAGAGTGCATGCACAGCTTCCGGCATAATATATGGATGACCCTCCACCGATTGAAATTGAGCTTCCTACCCTATGACAGGTATGTAGACCATGTCAAGATGACAGGGGACCTCCTTCATCCCATAAACCTGGAGGCCCTTTCCGCGACGCGAAAACAACGCCCCGAGAGGTACAAAGGAAAGATGGAGATAGCTTGTCTCCGCACACTGCATCAGCTGCGCCACCTCATCGGTGACGCTCCAGCGGGAGGCCATATCAGGGTTTGGGTGGAACACGGAGCCCTGCATTTCACTCCACTCCCCACCCAGAAGAACCCGTTCGGTATGGTGTCTTGCAATGTCGTCACATCGAGATGGAAATCGGGTGGACCCTCTGTTCAGGAGAGGCAACACACCCAGTCACATCGGGCCTCGAGTAAGTCTCAGAAGCGTCAGGCCCGGCGGGAACGAGTCATTCAAAAACTCCTGAATCAGGCCACCGAGAGCATACAACAGGCCTCTCACCTAAAAGAGACCAATCAATGATCTCTGCCTACCTCCCCAGAAGGGACGGATCCACAGGTGGATTCGGCACCAGATCTGAATCACCCCCAAATGGGGGCACGCGAGATCAGGTAGGTCGCGATAGCCACAGCCGCTGCCGCAATCCAGGGTCAACCCAAACCTGCAGGGCTAGGGGCATTTTTAACAACAAATTCCCTCGTAAGACCAATAAAACCGGGAAGAGACTCAACATCCATGGAACGGAGCTAGCCCCAGCCCTCAATGTTGGGGGCATTATTACCCCCTCAACAACAACCACCCCCACGAGAGTCGGTATTCTCTCATCTAGGGAGTAAAATTAGAAGGGGAGGCTCCCATCCTATCCCGTCATATGAATCATCGTCCCCTATGAGAGGAAGGCACACCATGAGGTCGCATCAAAGAACTCTCTGTGTCACCCTTCACCAAGAAGTCCGAAGACAATCCCAGGTCATGAAAGGGAAGTCCAGCAGAAGACGCGGGAGACCCTCTTCCTATTTGGAAGATGACGTCCCCTCCACCACGCAATATGAATTCATCAACGCCATAGAGACTAGCCCCGTGGGTGACACCAGGGAAAATGCAAATCCGGACGGATCGGGAGACGACGGTTCCACTCAGGCTGTGACTCACAACGAACCCCCAAGTGTGCACACCTGGAACCAGAAGGCCGCCTTAAATATGGCCGCCCCTTCAGCTAACCTCCCTCTACCAACCCTGTGAGCTTCCAACAAGGATAAGAACAAAGGAATGGTTACCCTTAACCCGTACCACTCTCTCGATAAAAATGAGCCACTCACGCTCGAAGAGACATTCACTCGACAGGAAGAAGAGATGAAAGAATTGAGATGGCTTAACGCCAAGCTACTCCTGAGGAACCACCTTATTGAAAGTGCGTTCCAAGAATAGTCACATCATGCACTCCCAGTAAGTGCACCTCAAAGGCTAATGCTTGCCCCAGTAAGCGTAGCACGATCAGGGCTCCTGCCCATTAATGTGCCTGGTCCATCCGACTACCTAAACGTGGATGATGAATACCAGGATTTCCTTCCACTTATGAGACAACTGGAGAAAGTACGCCCGAACCCTCCGAGGGTACCCCTAACGGAATATGCGCCCTTGGTGCCAACCAACCCGGACCCTCAGGCAACACCTCGGGCTGTGCCTGCCTAGGACCGGACCCAACAGGATGTAAACCAGGGACTCACTAATACCATCGAGGCATTAACAGCTCGATTAGAAGCGATGGAAGGTCGACGCGACCCGATACAGCCGGAGCGGAAACCCTATCCAGATTGGGTGACCAACACACCACATATACCCAATTTTGGGAGCCCTGTATTCCCCATCTTCAATGGATCAGGCAAACCAGAGCAGCATTTGATGCACTATGCATCCTATTGCGACCCTATGATGGGGACTCTGGAACAAAAAGAAGCAGTGAAACTCAGATGCTTCTTACGGACCTTGCAAGGATCTGGCTTTGTCTAGTATATGAGTCTGCCGGCCTAGTCAATAAAGACCTGGGAGGACCTCCTGCAGCAGTTCCTGTTCCACTTCAGCTTGACACTTCCTAAGACAACGGTCAGCAATCTCATAAACTGCAAGCAGAGGGAGAATGAGAGGGTCTCAGATTTCATCACCAGATGGAAAGGTCTGACCTAGTCTCTGAACAATCCAAGGCCTCAAGATGAGATGCTATCCATATGAATCGATAATCTTAGAGATGAGTTGTGAACTCCTAGAGCTGAAGCGTCCACTGTCACACTCAAGAAGGCCCCTGTGCCCGCTCCGCCGCTCAGGCCTCCACCGAATCTTCTAGGGCCCCCTGCATATCAGCGGCTGCCCCCGCCTAAACGAGACGATCAGAGAAGACCGAAGCAAAACCAGTTTGAGGAATGAAGACAAAACGTATATTCCTTCCAAGATGATCAAGTCCACGACTACTTCATCACTTCCATGAACTGCAACTTGCTCTGCCTCCCGGAGGCGAGGAGGCCTTAAGAAGTCAGCCGCGATGACAGGCCAGATTACTGCCCCTACCATCGGATGTTGGGGCATAGTAACTGAGAATGCTTCATCTTCAAAGACCTCCTGCAGAGGATGGTAGATTCCAGACAAGTTGATCTTGGACCACCCCCAGCACATGTGGCATGTATTTCTACCACTGAATCCAACAAAGAGGAGGGGTGGAAGAAAGTCACCAGCAAGGAGGGGTAGAATTTTGACAACTGGATGACTCGAAAGACTATCAACCGATCCCAGGGCATACTCCGAGCTCACCTACAGCAGCCGGTGTTGCCACCAGCAGCCCCTGGAGCTGCAAAGACGTCCACATCAGCCTCACAACCCTCCAAAATCCGGTCATCCAGACGGAGCTGAATGAGGAAAAAATCACAAGAGGATCAGTCCGTGACGGGGCCAAAGTTAGTCCCGACCCTGACGGATTTCATGCCCTCGAATCTGGCACAACGGGCACCGACCCACCAAATGGCACCATCAGAGACAACCGACCAGGATGACCTGTCAGATGATGAGGAGCTGATATTTGGTTCTATCAACATCATAAATCTCATGGAATCATTCCCTGACAAAGGGTATGACTACGAACCCGAGTTTCCTGCATGAGGAGCTGGGAGTAGGAATCACAGAGGCAGAGGATACCAGGGGAGGCGCAGCCGCGGCCGAAACCAACCCTACGGTTGGACCCCGACCTAGACCGTCAATATTGCGAAAACCTATGGGAGAGCCCTTCAGTAGACTCAGTAGGAGAGGGAATGCCCCTCCACCCCCACAAGCAGCCCCTCTGGTCCTTTTGTTTTGCGATACCCACCAGAGGAGGAGCAAGTGTCCGGTCGCCTAGTGTGCACAAACAGACTGGCCAGGAAAATTCCTCAAAACACGGGACCACCATCGACATCCATCCCCGCGGTCGGTCCCTCCAAGTTGAATGCTCCAGCTCCAAAGCACCCGCTAAGACTCTCCCGCCAATGGAGAAGCGTCGCCTTCTAGAGAAAAAATACGTCATCCTTAAGCAGCTGGTGTCAGTACTAGACAAGTTGTCAATCCTGGATGCCTTGGTTTTTCATCCGACCTTAGGGAGGCACTTATCAAAGATTTTATCAGCCCCCAAGAATTCCAATATGAGGTAGCTGCCACTGAGATTTACTGGACGGAGACTGGCCCAGCTGAATGAAATGCGGTGATTTCCTTCACCGATCAGGACGAAGATGCCATCATGCAGGGACACATCAGACCGCTATATGTGTCTGGCACACTGAATGGTGTTGAGATCTGAAAATTCTTTATAGACAATGGCTTTGGAGTAAATCTCATTCCCCTACAGACACTCAGTAAGTTGATCTACAATGAGGACGATCTAATTCCCTCAGCCACAACTCTGTTGGTTTACGACAAGAGTGAGCAGAAACCAATGAGACAGATTAAGCTAAAGACCCATTTTGGTGACATGGTATCTTACACAGAATTCCTGGTGGTTCAACAGAGCACAGACTTCAATGCCCTGCTAGGAAGGCCATGGCTCCATAAGCACATGGCCGTTCCTTCATCCTACCACCAGTGTATCAAATACTGCGTCAATGGACAAAGCGGGATGTTACACATCGACAAGGCCCCTTTCAATCTCTCTGAGTCACATTACATCGACATCGGGTTCTATGAGCAAAATAAGAAGAAGCCTTTGATCAACGGCGTCAACTGGATCCTTGCTCCAAATGGCCTGGAAATGGTCCTCGATGACCCCCTCGGGAATCTTGGTAGAGATTATGTCATTCCAATCAACCATGTTGAGAGTAGGAGTTTAAATATGGACACACATGCGGGTGTACTCATGACTTCAGCCACAATGGCCGAGCACGACAATGCAGGAACGTCTACCAACCCTCGATTTGGGGATGAATACACGTGTAGGGATTCCCATGATGTCTCTCCCTCAAACCCTCGAAGGCTCAAACTGGAAACTCTCTCCTCATCAGATCAAGAAGATGATGACTTGGAAGAAGAAGAGGGGGAAGATCTCTGGGATGCACCTCCCGCATTTGAGGAGGGTATCTCCACCACTGTGGACGAGCTCAGGGAAATAAACCTGGGTACCGAAGAAGACCCGAGGCCCACCCTCATTAGCGCGGACATGTCTCCCGAGGAACACGAGGTATATTCCTCCTTCCTATGGCAACATCGGGATGTCTTTTAATGGAATTACACAGAAATTCCAAGACTCGATCCCGAGGTGGAAATGTATCACCTGGGTGTTCCAGAAGACCATCGGGGATACAAACAGGCCGCTAGAAGAACACACCCCTCACATGCTGCCAAGATAGAGGCTGAAGTCGATAAGCTCATTAAAGAAGGCTTCAACAGGGAGGCCCAGTACCCTATTTGGTTGGCCAACATCATCCCTGTCAAGAAAAAGAATGGGAAAATCCGCGTCTGCATTGACTTCAGAGACCTTAATCGGCATTGTCCGAAAGATGACTTCCTGGTTCCAATCACTGAGTTGTTAATTGATGTGACGGTCGGGTATGAGGATCTATCCTTCATGGACGGCTATTCCAAAAGTAATCAAATCAAGATGGCCCAAGAAGACGAAGAATACACTACCTTCAGGACCCCTCAAAGGGTATTCTGTTACAGGGTCATGCCCTTTGGTGTCAAGAATGATGACGCCACATATTAGGGTTCCATTCATCGGATCTTTAAGCCATTCCTGGGGAAATTCATTAAATGTTACGTGGATGACTTAGTGGACAAGTCCAGACAACACTCAGATCATCGTTCAGACCTTGAGACCATCTTCAACAAGCTCTGACAGCATAGCTTGAAGATGAACCCCTTGAAATGCGCCTTTGGGGTTACCTCAGGGAATTTACTTGGCTTCGTCGTACGGCATCGCGACATCGAAGTTGACCCTGAGAAGACAAAGGCTATCCTAAGCTTGACACCCCATCGAAATCTCACTGAGCTGAGGGGGTTCCAAGGACACCTAGCTTATATTAGGTGGTTCATAGCCAACCTGGTAGGCAAATGTTTTCCCTTCACCAGGTTGATGAATAAGGGGTTCACATACCAATGGACAAATGACTACCAAGAGGCATTCGACAACATGAAGAAGTACCTATTAAGCCCATCGGTGGTCATGCCCCCAGTCGAAGGAAGGCCTCTCATTCTATATGTAACGGCCCTAGAACGGTTATTGGGAGCCTTCCTCGCACAGAAGAATGACGTCAGCAGTGAAAACAGTCTCTATTACCTCAGTCAAACCATGATTGATGCTGAGACTCAATACTCAAATATCGAGAAGAGCTGTATGGAAATGGTCTTTGTGATTCAAAATCTGTGACATTATCTGTAGCATCATGAGGTCCATTTGATCTCGCATAGTAACCCGCTCAAGTATATCCTCAGTCGCCCGATGCTAACCGGACACCTATCCTGATGGGCAGTCATCCTGCAGCAATTCGACATCTGGTTTGTGCCTCAAAAAGCCATCAAGGGCCAGACATTAGCATACAGTCTAGGAGAGCACCCTTCAATAGGGACCACTGTACCAGACGCTGAACTAGCTGATAAAGATATCTTCTCGGTTCAAGAGGAGGTCCCAGCATGGGAAATGTACTTTGACGGCACGTCCCAAAGCCCACCGGGAAGAGGACGGAGGATCCTAGATTCAACAAAGTGGGTCTGGGGATAATACTTGTGTCCCCAGAAAAGGAAGTTTTTTCGTATTCCTTCCTCCTGTCAGAGGGATGTACGAACAATGAAGTGGAATATCAATCCCTCATTGCCGGCCTGGAACTCGCACTCTTGGCAAGAAGTACAATACCTTAAGGTAAAAGGTGACTCGGAGCTGGTCATCAAGAAAGTCAATGGTGACGATGCTATTAAAAAGGATGAACTGATCCCCTTGTTTGACCATGTCTGAGGGCTAATGGCTGAGTTCTCCGCAGAACCGACATTGACTTATATTCCCCGATCCCAGAATGCTTATGCTGATTCATTATCCAATGCGGCCACAACCCTAGCCGACCCAAATCGGGATGAAACGGTCATCATTATTGCTCACTTTCGAATGGTAATTCCATTTCCTCAACCTAAGACGGAAGAGATCCATGAAGTCAGTCATGACCCTGAGCCATATGCTCCTGCTACCGGCTGGATGACCCCCATCATGAACTACCTTCAACGGGGAGAGCTTCCATCAGACAGGGCTGAACAAGAGAAAATATGGAGAAGGGAAATCAATTTTGTCCTATATAGTGGTGGCGAGTCAGTAAGAAGTCCTCTGCAAACGAGGACTCGATGGAGTGATCCTCAGATGCATTGACAGAGAAGAAACCGCTATTGTCATGACTGAAGTACATACAGGAGCATGTGGAGCACATCAACCAGGGACCAAGATTTCCCATCAGGTTCGAAGGCTTGGGTACTACTGGCCCAAAGTGGTGCGGGACTGCGAGCATTTTACCGCAAAATGCCACTCATGCTAGATCCATGCCAACTTCATACACCATCCCCCGAAGTTGTTTCATCAAGTCAAGTACTCCTGGCCATTTTCCATCTGGGGGATGGACGTCATGGGACTATATCCTCCCGCCACGGCCAAACAACTAAAGTATATCCTCACGACCACAGACTTCTTTTCCAAATGGGTAGAATCCATACCCCTCAAGGAAGTCGGGGTAAGAAATATTGTCAGCTTCATGAAGACCAATATCATCACCAGATTTGGTGTCCCTCATACCATACTAACAGACAACGACACCAATTTCTGCTCTACTGGGTTGGAAAATCTATACCACGAGTATGGTATCAAGGCTAACCACTCATCCTGCTACCATGTAGTGGCCAATGGACAGATAGAAGCTTTCAACAAGACCCTGTCCAACATCCTCCAGAAAATGGTGGACAAAGAAAGGAATTCATGGACGGATAAACTCCACCATGCATTGTGGGCTTATCAAACCACAATCTGCACCACTACTCGATCTACCCCGTACTCATTAGTGTACAGCACGGAGGAGGTCCTACCCATTGAACTCCAACTTCCCTCACTTCGTGTTTCCATCTGTGATCAATTATCCGATGATGAGCAGTCAGAAAATCGGTTAGGTGAATTGGAATAGATAGATGAGAAGTAGATGCACACTCTACACCACCTGGAAGTATACCAGAACCGGATCGCATGATCCTTCAACAAAAAGGTTTGCATCTGGTCCTTCTTGGAAGGAGAAACAGTGCTGGTCCTCTGGAACCCAATGATACCCGACAAGAAGCCTCCAAAGCTGGAGCCCAAGTGAGAGGGACCATATGTTATACACAAGGTCTACTCTAATAGAGCATAGGACCCAATCTCCATGGATGGGCAATTCACTATAGTTCATACCAATGTGAGATTCCTCAAGAAGTATTTCTCATAGTGACCAAGAAGTATTCACGTCCCCACCGCATGATGTTAAATTTCATGGAGTTTTTCCTTACCGCACGATGATAAATAGCACGGATGAAGAAAAAAAATGAGATGTACAAATCGTCCGAGCTGTATGACACTAAACTGCCAAGCACCTCGTCCTAACCACAAGACGTTAAACTGTATGGCCCTCGTCTGAGTTGTATGATGTTAAACTGCCAAGCACCTCGTCTTCACCGCATGACGTTAAACTACATGGAATCTAATAATTCCCCCTCGTCCTAACCACAAGATGTTAAACTGTACGGAACACATCCTCACTGCATGACTTTAGACTGCAGGGATTTCAGAGAACTACGTACGGCTTGATTCCTGCCCTCGCAGGATACGTAGCGACATCGAGATTCCCCCATCCTGGCCCTGCCACTTCAAAAAAAATGTGTCCCCTTTCTCCCATATACGGTCCAGACCGATGCGGGGGTGTATCATCTTTACAGAGAACTACGTGAGGCTTGATTCCTTCCATCGCAGGATACATAGCGATGTCGGGATTCCCTATCCTTTCCCAGCCACTTCAAAAAAAGAAAATTCCCTTTCCCCCGTATACGGACCAGACCTACACGGGGTGTACCATCTCTACAGAGAACTATGTATGGCTTGATTCCTTCCCTCGTAGGATATGTAGTGATTCCAGAATTCCACACCCTGACCCAGCCACCTCAAAAACAAAAATTAAAGTGCCCATTCCCCTGTTTACAGACCAGGCTGGCACCGCGTGTATTCATGTCCTCACCGCACGACGTTATGGAGTTCGTCCTTATCGCGTGACGATGAACTGCGCAGGATGAAGAAGAATTAAGAATCTCCTTCCCCCCTTGTATGGACCAGACATGCATGGGGTGTGATCATCGTCCTAAACACATAATGATTAAACTGTATGGATTCTGTCCTCACTGCATGATGTTAAACTGTGTGAATTCCAGAGAACTACATACGGATTGATTCCTTCCCTCACAGGATACGTAGCGACGCCAGGATCCCCAGTCTTGGCCCAGCCCTTCAAAATAAAGAATGCCTCCTTTCCCCCGTATGCACCAGACCTACATGGGGTGTACTTCTCGTCCTTACCGCACGACGTTAAACTGCACGGACAATGATGTTAGAAATTCCCCTTTCCCCGTGTACAGACCATACCTGCACGGGGTGTATATCTTCGTCCTTAATGCATGATGTTAAACTTCACAGAAGTTGTCCCCACCGCATGATGTTAAACTGCACAGACCCCCTTTTTCCTTTCACATCGGGTCACCTTCGTCCTTACCGCATGACGTTAAACTGCATGGAGTTTTTCCTCACCGCATGACGTTAAACTGCACTGACTTCATCGCGACCCACCCAGGACACATGGCGATACGAGATGGAGATACTCCTTGCACATTTGGATACATCCTTTCCGTACATCAGACTCCATGACCCAGATAATTATGGAGTTTTTCCCCACCGCATGACATTAAACTGCACTGACTTCATCGCGACCCACCCAGGACACATGGCGATACGAGATGGAGATACTCCTTGCACATTTGGTTACATCCTTTCCGTACATCAGACTCCATGACCCGGATAATTATGGATCTTCATAACCACTCATGGCAATCGTAAGTGGAATGTTATTGACCCGTGGAAACCTTTGTACGACTTTTCATACCATGCCCTCAGCGGCTCTGCATATTGATATCCCCTGGCCCGTCTACCAAAGGAATTATTTCCACAGGAGACACTCTTCCTAGCTCCATATGCTTACCGACCTCAGGGCCCCAAGACCATATCTCTTGATCCAGTAGTTTATGGAAAATTGGTTTACAAGTTCATTCCCCTTTTCAAATTTGGGTGTTTCCAGGGTTTCCCTATCTGGCTAGCCTTTGTGTCCGCCAGTGGTTCACATAGAAACCTGCATCAAGAAACATCAAGCCCGGACTAGGCTATGTTGACTAAACGTACAATTGTGGTGAAGATTTTTCTTCTATACCTGAACACCATTATCCCCACATGCCGAACTTTGTGCTGAGAGCAATCATGGATTCTCATAATCATTCATGGCCATCGAAAGTGGAAAATTATCAACCCGGGGACACCTTTGTACGACTATGCATACCATGCCCTCAGCAGCTCTGCATAATGATAGCCCCTGGCTCATCCATCAAAGGCAAGATTTTCACAGGTGACACTCTTCCTAACTCCGTACGCTTACCGACCTCATAGCCCCCAGACCATATCTCAAGATCCAGAAGTTTATGGTGAAGTGGTTTACAAGTTCATTACCCTTTTCACATTTGGGTGTTGCCAGGGTTTCCCTATCTGGCTAGCCTATGTGTCTGCCAGTGGTTCACATAGTGACCTGCATCAACAAACATCAAGCCAGCACTAGCCTAAGTTTACTCAACAGACAATTGTGGTGAAGATGTTTCATGTATTCCCGAACTCCATTATCCCCACATGTCGAACTCTGCGCTGAGAGAAATCACAGATTCTCATAATCATTCATGGCCATCAGAAGTGGAAAGTTATCGACCCAGGGATACCTTTGTACGACTATGCATACCATCCCCTCAGCGGCTCTGCATAATGATAGCCCCTTTCTCGTCCATCAAAGGCAGCATTTCCTCAGGCGGTACTTCTCCTAGCTCCGTACGCCTACCAGCCTCAGTGCTCGCACACCATACCTTCTGATCCGGGAAAGCTCAAATATGAAGTTTACGACCATCATCCCTCACCCTGTTCTAAGTATATCAGAACATGTTGACCCAGTTATCCTTTGAGTGACTGCAACAATAGTCACCCAATGGTCCGAGCTCTATGACTGATAAACTAGGAGTACCTCGTCCTCACCGCATGACATTAAACTGCACAGAGTTAAGGCACACCCCCGCGAGCAAGATAAATCAGTGCAGTGGGGGCTCTTTAAACTTTAATAGAATCTAGGGAAGAATATCCCTGACATGTCCAGGAATTCCTCACCAGATGACAAAATTCGCGGCCCGGACAATCACGGATCCTAATAACCACTCATGGACATCATAAGTGGAAAGTTATTGACCCGTGGACACCTTTGTACGACTATTCATACCATGCCCTCAGCGGATCTGCATAATGATAGCCCCTGGCTCATCCATCAAATGCAAGATTTCCACAGGCGATGCTCTTCTAGCTCCATACGCTTATCAGCCTCAGATCCCCCATATCACCTCTCCTGATCCAAGATGCCTCAGAACCATGATTTACACCAATCAACCCCCTTCCATGCCTGGGGAATGATGAGGTATTCAAGCCCAGTTATATTCTAATGAAGTGCAGCCTTCGCAATAATGCCCCCATCCTCGCCGCATGATGTTAAACTACAAGGGAACCCTTAAAGATATCTTTATCCTCGCCACATGATGTTAAACTGCACGACAACCTTTAAAGATATCTTCATCTTTACCGCATGACGCCAAACTGCATGGAATTCGTCCACGCTGCACGATGTTAAACTACATAGCGACCTTCAAATATTCCCCACATCCTCTCCGCATGATGTTAAACTGCACGTAAACCTATAATAATTCTCCTCATCCTTACTGCATGACGTTAAACTGCACAGTCGAACCCATCACTGGGTAAGTAAGAAATAGAGGCTTTTCTCTGTCTTGCAGTGCACGGGTCAGACCTGCATGAACCACCGCCTCACACCAGTGTGAGAAAGAATTACTTCACCTATTCTTTAGTCTATATATTTCCTCCGTATTCAGGCACCCTCTCACCATAAACCATACTCTGTACTCAGAAAAAGCCGAACTCTCATAAGCCACCCCTGGTGGTTCCAAATATCAACTTCCCTGAAGTTTCTAGGATACCAGAATTGGATAGTATTTTCTTTAAGGACACCTTTGTATGACTATTCATACCATGCCCTCAGCGGCTCTGCATATTGATCGCCCCTGGCCTGTCTACCAAAGGCATGTTTTCCTTGGGAAATGCTTCTCTCTGTATGCCTCTTGGCCTCTGAGCCCCATTTCTATCCCGGAATTCGGAAACCCTATGAGCTACAAATTACCAACCTCTTTCACAATCCTACCTAAATGTGGTGAAATGCCTTTGACGAGATTACCGAGAACCAGGAAAATTCATTCCATTTCAACTGACGTCCCAACCGCATGACTTTAAACTGCATCAAGCCTCAACTGTCCCTTACTCTAACTAAACGTGTAGTGGGGGTGGTCTCCGGACCACGATCCTGATTAGTACGGATGTTCCCAAAACCCTTTCAGATGTCACACTCCCCTTCTGAGCCACCCCTGGTGGTTTTCATTTCTTTCCATGCCACCCACCGTGGTTTCCATAAGCCGTACTTCCACGAAGTCCCCTGGCCATTAGAAATGGATAAGTCTTTGACTTAAGGACACCTTTGTATGACTTGGAATACCATTCCCTTAGTGGCTCTTCATATCGATGGCCCCTGGCCCGTCTACCAAAGGCAATTTTTCCTTAGGAAATGCTCTTCCTACCACTGTACGCCGACACGGCTCCCATGCCTTGATACATTCCCCCCATGCCGCTCAAATCCAAATATGTTTTCCCCCACGTGCGTATGAAGGGTATTAAGACATCTTTTAATCAGTTGAACCCCATTGGGGCCCTTGCCCCACAATATTTGGTCAAAGCTGTTCGAACTAAAACATCAGTGATGATAGTCTTGTCGGTGGGACTTTAAACAGCTCATAGAAGAAAGAGGCACAAAGCCCGGTAGGCCGAAAACCTGAAAAGGGCGACCTAATAAAAAGCTGGGTAATACCCGCTGGGTCCACATTAATGGTCCCAGGAAAAATCAGGGCATTAAAAGAAGAAAAAGACAAAAAAATTTGTAGGATTTTCCTATAAAAACCTAGCAATAGTCAGACAATGCTCGTTGGATCCCATGGTCCAGGCAAAAATTAGATCTTGTTCTCCTGAGTTATGATTAGTTCTGATTTAGTGAATTTTTCTTTTCACAAAAATTGTTCTAAGTAACAATAAAATTCCACAACAATGAGTGATTGTTGGAGAATTTATTTCATTCAAAAGAAGAGAAAAGAGGACATTCACAAAGCTGGGGTCTCTCCTTTATAAAAAAAAGAAATGGGGATAGAGGGGTAAGTGAAACACGGGATACAAAAGTAGCTATGATAGTTATAAAGGAGCCTGACTTTCTCTCCCCACCAGATCAGCAACTGCGCAACAAAGGCCATCGCAGGATTGTTCCAACACTGCCTTCTCCCTCGTCTCAGCCTCAGCCACTGGACAGATTCGCTCTACTACGGTTTGGAGATCGTTGATCCATTATCTCGTGACTTCAATATGGCCACTCATAGCTGATAACTGATCCCTCATCATCATGGCTCATTCCTCGCATGCACGCAACTCGAAGGATAGGATGGCCGCCAGATCTCGGGAGATCTCTTCCCATGCTATCAATTGATGGAGATTTTTTGTGGTTTCCTCCATGGTTCGGGCCCCGAAATGAGTGGTCTCGATCTGAGCGAGCGTGCATTCACTAGTGACAGCTTCCTCATGGGCCATGATAACTTGGAAGTAAAGATAATGGAAGTACCAATAGTCAAATCCACCCTACCCAAACCCAGGAAGAGTTGACGAAGGTCTTCGGTTTTTGTTGCCATTTCAGCTAAGGAGGTTTTGGTGATGATCTCACATATTCGGGGCCAGGCCAACCTATGCACTACCCTATGGTCCGCCATGATGCGAGGATCATTGGTATCCTCACTGGATGAAACGAGAATAAATTCTTGCATGAAAGCCCGCGCGGACGTGAGTTCACTAGAAGTTGGCTCTGAAGCTGGAAAGTTTGGAGCTCCTAACCTCGGTTGAGGCTTGGGGACCAAGTTGCTAAGCCCGATATTGACTGGAGGAACCTCCGAGATGGTCTCACTGGGACCTGACACCACAGGGTCGTCCTCATCCACGCATAAGAAGGATGAACTTGCCCGAACTGCGGCCACCGTAGGGTCGGGAGAGGAAAGTTCTCGGAATCGCTTTGATCGGTGAGCCATTAGTTAGTCCTCCCTTGAAACTGATGAGGAAGGTATAGTGTACGTGGCAGCCACCACACCTCCCGGTTTGGGAGTCTACCAGACAACTTTCCCTAGGATCCCATCAGGATAGTATTTTACCCATGTCTTTGCATATTCCAGGGAAAGGCCGGCAGCCAAGCCTGTATCAGGAAGGGGAACGCTTGCGTCAGATCCCTCCTGCATCATCATCAGCCACCACTAACGAAGTATGGATGGATGCAGTCCTTGTGCCCGAGGAGAGGGATGGGAAGCTTGGACTTGCATGCACCCGAACTGGCGAGAAAAGGGATATGGTACATACAGCTCACCCAAAGAGACGTCTTTAATCCATACAGACAGAAACCTGTCCCTCAGGGAGACCATGTAAGAGCGCTCCTCCAAGCTCCCCCGGTGGTTGTCCACTAAGACGCCAGAATGGGTTGTGTAGGGAGTGAAGATGAACTGGGAGAAGTTGCTCAGGAGCTCAAGGACTTCACTAGAGTTTAGAGATTTCAAGCGAACTCTGGCTATATCCAGTAGGGTAGGCCGAAAGGTAGGAAGAGGGATGGCCGTGTTGTGATGATACTCATAACAGCAACAATGATCTGCCACCCAGCCATACAAAAATTGAAATGGCCCGATTAAACGGTAGGGTGACCAACCCACCTGCATGTGGCCCATTAGCTCGTAGATACGGGCCAAAGTGGGCACGGCTAAATTCACCAAGCGGCCCTCTGCTAACTCGGCCTCCATCATCAAAGTGTAGGCCCGGACACCGGGGTTGAAATACAGGGAAGGAAATAGCCATCCGCTCAAAAACATAGCAAACAGATCGGCTAATCGGAGCATAGGCGACACACCAGGGTGCGCCTCGTAATCCCATGAAAGGTAGTCGCCTACTTCCAGAACCGCCCAGTAAGAACCTTGAATGGTTTGTGACTGCTAGGAAGGATTAGTCCTGGGATGCTTAATCTTCGACATAGAACTGGTGGTGTTCAGAAATAACTTTATCCAAATGCTATAAGGAATAAGCGAGTGGCACGCAAGGCCTAACCCAGTGACTGATCCGCCATGGTCAGCAGCTCTTTTTCCAATAAAGGCACATGTTCAACGTCGTCCCATGCATCGGGAGTGGGAAAAAATTATTCATACATCTCGCCAGCAATCAGCAGTCCTCCTATCTGGTAGATGTCCCACATACTAATGCCAAATTCACCTTGGGCAAGGTGGAAAGTATTTGTACATGAACTCCAGCAGCTGAACAGGTCGGGAAGGATCAAAGACGGTGGGTAGACAACAAATTGGGATTCCCACACTATAGAGTATAGGTTGATAGCTTTCAGGTAATCGGGAGACTCCCGACAGTGGTGATGAACTCAGAAAGCCCAAGCCCAATCATTTGAGAAGAGCCTGTCAGACCGAAGATCCCACTTGGGAACCCACCCCGCATCAGGATCCCTTCGAGTAAGATTAATAATTGAAGGGTAGTCCTGAATGATAGCTCTCTGAGAAAAGTCTTGAGTGCACTGATCGCTTTGGGTCCAGATAGAGCCCCTCAGAATAGATGTGTCTTTCGGACCAAAATTAGATATTATCTCCCCGTATTGGGTAATGTTTACCTGAATGCATTTTGAAGGCGCTTCCAGGAAAGGAGAAGGGAGACCTCCGAAAGTATGGGGATAGGGATGTCGTCCTGGAGACCAAAGCCGTAGAGAGGGAGCTGATTAAATAATGGATAACTCAGAAGCTCCAGAGAGAGAAGGTTCTTCAATGCACCATCATCAAGAATGATGGACAGGCTAGGGTCCCATGTGATGCCCTCCACTCTATGAATCATAGTCGAACGTCTCTCTAAGGCGGTTGAGAGCGGATCTTCAGTAGGCCTTAGTGTAGAACGAGGGGAAACCATATTTTATCCCTGCACAGTGAGAGCCAACAATTGGTCAGTCCAGAATAAAAATCTAGACAAAAAAAACCAAATGAATGGTTAAAGAGCCTTCACAACCGAATCTGCAAGGAGGCATTGGAGGATGGTTCGTGATGGCACCATCCCGCGAACCAGTCCTTCGTAAAATCAGTCCGCGAAGCCCTGGCCCGCGGAGTGTTGGCCAGGAAACGGCGAACCAAGTCGCTCCGCAGAAACTCAATCCCGAGTTCATTCGAAAGATTCAGATACTTTTTAAAGTTCAAGAGATATTTATTCCGTGGAACATCGAAACTGCAAAGCAAGTTCCTCCGTAACTTGTCATCACTTACTTTTTAATTAATTAAGATTAATGTTTTGTGGTTGGAAAGTTGGTTTGCGGATGAAGGCAACCGTGAAGAAGAAATGGTTCACGGAATTTACTGCTGGTTCGCGGACGAGGCACTTCGCAAAGGAGAAAACACGCGGAGGCGAAGGAGCTCTGGTTTCGTGAAGAATTCGGTAAAGGAAAAGTGAGGGCTCCCCATATTTATAGGCATGGTCCCCTACCGGGTCCACCTTTCTACCGCAAACCATCTCAGTTTCAGGACCTCTTCGCATCAGAATGGACTCCTCTTCGTTCCGATCGGACCCCATTCTGATGGGGGGGAATTTGTAGGGTCCTGAAAATCCGCAAACGAAATTTTACCCAAAATCCCCCAAAATAATTGGTGGAAAATTATCAAAGAGGAGACCCAAAGGACCGGTCTGCGAACTGGTCTAGGGAAGCACACCGTGGCCAGATGTCGTGAGGCACCCCCCTCCGCGAACCGTTTTCATTCACGAAATGGAGGCGGAGAGGCTCCGTGGTTGCGAAGCAGGATGGACGCCAATCCGGTTCACCATCACGAACTTCCCCAACCGTGGACTGCGTCGACCGGATCAAGCCGCACCCACTATCATTTTCAGAATGGAGGCAGAACACTATGCAGCCGCGAAGAACCCCCTGAGTTTGCCTCACGAAGGAGAGGAGTGACCAATACCAACCGTGAATCGCGGATTGACCAAGTCAGGTGTGAACTGGGTATTTTGTTATGGACCTCTGCAAAAGGTGTTGCATGGCCACAGATACATTCCTTTCCCCACTCTATAAAAGGAGACCAAGGGGGACAGAAGAAGAGGATCAGAGAACTGGAATTGGATTCGAAGGGATAAGAGATCGTTTGAAGGAAGGATTCATATTTCGCAAACACTGAAATTTCCATCCGCGAACTAAAGTAGGTATATGAATTAAGAAGGAATTGGAAAGCGTATAATAATTTGGTGAACCACGAACCTAAAATAACAAAAAAAGGAGAACAGTGAGCATGCCCCCTCCGCAGATGACTTCCCCACAGACCAGGGAGTTTATGCCTCTTTTCCCATCCATCATACCGCGTAGCACCCTCCTCCGTGGGCAAAACCCCGACCAATGAGCCTTCGATCGGCGCCGCCCTTGGCCGCTGATGCCCGCCTGGAATCCTCCGCGAACCACCCTAGTTCACAGATTGAACCTGAAGCCCCGAAACACCCTGGTTCGCAGATTGATCCCGAAGCCACGAACCAACCTGGTTCACGGATTGAACTTGAAACTACGAACCACCCTGGTTCACGGGACGCCGATCAGTCTACGGACCACCCTTGTTCACGGACGGCTTCTCCAGCCGCGTGGTACTTCCTCATGTGAAGGGAGCCTCCACTCATACCTCTCGGTGGCACGCTAGATACTTCGGTGTTCTCATTTTCAGAGCCAGGTAAAATCCTTCTGATCTAGCCAGGTCCTCCGCAACTCCCTTGTTGGCCTATTAATCGGCCCCAATCCAAGGCCTCTTCCAGAGCCACCGGATCCGCGTGGTATAACTTTCAGGCACATCAGCCCGCCATTTTGAGTTCACATACCCAAGGTAAACAGGGGAAAGGGGTTGCCCCGACCCTTAAGCAGACTCTCGAAGCATTCCTGGGTTCACATTCCCACGGTAATGTGGAGTCTGAGCTCAGGAATCCCTTTTCTTCCCCTCCACTTGTTGAGGCTTCCTCGAAGATGGTAAAATACCCATCAGAAGGATGCCCTCGTGCACTGCAAGAGAGGAGATGGAAACAGGAGCACCCCCTTTCCCTCTCCCGCTGGGCTTTGTTGCCCCAGGCATCCATCTCGGAGTAATCTCCGACCTTCTGGGCCTCCTCAGAGTATAAGACCAAATTCATCACCTTGGTCCGCCTTTATGCGTAAGCCCCACTCTGATTCTCACGGACGCACCTTTCGCGACGTGATCGTCTGGTCTCTGCTGCCTCTTGTTTCTCACACCGAGCATGAATCACGTAGGATTAGAGTAATCATCGACCATGACATCCTCTTATGGGCCTCCTCAGAGTGTAAGCCCCAACCCATCATTATGGGCCTCCTCAAATTATAATCCCCAACCCATCATTATGGGCTACCCCAGAGCGTAAGCCCCAAGCCAAAGCGAACTACGGGGACTTTGATCCATGAAAAAGCATTGTACGTAGGAAGCCTCCATGAGGTTCAAGCCCACCACTCGGTCGTTTCTTCACGTCGGGTTCCACCCTCATCCAATATGACGTTAAACTGTATGCCCCCGTCCAGCATGACGTTAAACTATTTATGCGAACTACGTGGACTTTGATCCCTGCCTCCTAGACAGGGTACGCAGGAAGCCTCCATGAAGTTCAATCCCACCACTCATCGAACCACCTGGTCTCTCTCTTCACGTCAGTTCCCCGACACCTATCCAAACTACGTGGACTTTGATCCCTGTCTCCTAAGTAGGGTACGTAGGAAGCCTCACTGAGGATCAAGCCCAACAGGCGGTCGATCTGACCATCTCCATGTCAGTTCACTACACCACTCCTAGTTCCACCTTAAGCGAGTTCCAGCCCTTCGAGGTCATTAATCCAACAAGGGATGGTAAACCTCAGGCATAAATGATTCTGAACCCCTGCATCTAGTTGATCGTTTCCCACCAAGGTTAAATCTGTGGATATTATGTTTGGGTATAAACCAAAGATTTGCGAACATATGAATACGTCTTAAATCTATAAGAGAGTCCCAGAATAGGCAATAATTCCCCCCAAAAGGGTGCGATGAGCCTGACTTCCCATCCTCTCAACCAATGTGAGTTCTTAAGAGTCACTGGTCAGACTATCCGGCGAACTCCTGCCTTTGGAATGCAGTTCCATCAATCATTGGATATGGAGTCGTTGGGAGTTTCGTGGCCGAAAAACCAAAAGAACGGAACAACCAGGTTGGAATGATTTCTCAAATTGATTTAATGTAGCATTTCCAAAATGGTATACTGTTAAGATGGATTACTTGTCTTTGGAAGTTATTCCTCCTTCTACTTTTAACACTTCTCTAGTGTAGAATAAATTTAAATGTGATATCATCTCATATTTTTATAGTATAATGAATATTTATATGGATATGATAACTGGTGATAATTTACATAAACCATATAGTTCTGGTGATTTAAACTGTCATCCTCGCCCTGATAGTTGGACTGGTGAGGGCGGGTTTTCAAAGATACTAAAATATGTTCTATAGTTTTAGCATCACTTATATGAGTATGCCTTGTTTATTTATTATTATATGACCTGTTATTTTTTATGATATATAATATATTATTCTATTATAGTCACTAACATCGTGAATTGTGTGATAATTTATTCTTTATTATTGTTATTTAATTTCCTCTACATTATACATTTGATTTGTATTTGAATTTGGATATCATTGTAACTATGGTTCATGTTATTGATTAGAAAAAACATTTTATTCTCTATAATATAATTAATAGAAGTTGGATGTATCATACTGATCTCATTTCAACCAAGTTTCAAGAGAATTTGGAACAATTTTTATTTTTCATTTATTAATGCTTCAGTTGGATGTCATATACATTGACCATACTAATATTGTGTTGGGAGACAATGGTTAATCCAGGAAGAAGTTATTTACCATATAAAAAAATTTGGATTTAAGAAAATCTATTATTTTTGGTATCACAATGAAGTGATGACACAATACTCTACAATTCATGAATGAAAAGAAAGTAGTTGTATGGGGAATTTGATATTTCATCAATTTCCATTTGTCCATCCTCACAATATAGATATTATTCCAATGTAAGAAGGATATTATATCAACGAACATGATAAAAAGGCTAAATATGATAATTTTGAGAGATTGAAAATTTTAAAAGAATATTCCATAACTCTAGTATATGATGACTGTAATAAAATTACAATATTTGAATTTCTAATGCGGTTATATCATGGGAATACAATGTAAGGAATTTCTAAAACTATCATTGATAATATTCGTAACTTTTTTAAGTAATTTCTTCTTAATGGTGTAGATATTCCCTCAAATCAATAAAAGGAATATAAGTAAATTTAGATACTCGGATTTCTACTAATAAAATTCATGATTATTTAGAAGATTTTAGTTTATTTTTGGAGTAAACATATGAAAATAATGACTATAAAGAATGTGGTGCATCTCGATGGAAGGAAAATTCATATAGAACACTATGTCATGTTCCACATAAATTCATGGTTCACTTTCCATTGCTTCTTAGGATTAAAATATATTTATGTCTATAGAATTCTTAGCCAATATGTGATGGCATGATGCTAATATAATGAATGGTAATGGTGAGGTTTTTTATCCTACATAGGATTAAAATTTCATATATTTCATGAAGAACGTCCCAATTGTATAGCTGAGATTCATAATATCAGGTTGTTTATTTCACGGGATTGTTTTAATTTGTTTTGTCAGATTCTTACTGCTCACAGCACATGGCCAACTTTTATTCACATTTATAATCATCCTTCATAGATGTGTATGAAAAAACCTTTAAATTTATTGAGTATACTAATTTCTAGACTTTTTTATCTAGGAAATGATATACACATCAAATATTAATCTTTAATAAGAGATTTGAAGTAGATTTAGGATATGGGTGTGCACACATTCAATGCTTCTTCAAAAAAAATCAGATGCGTATTTCCCTTCTAAGGAATATAAATGATTTCTCTCCTTATAAAATGATGTCTGGTTGGAGAATTAAGTGAAAAATATCTTGTCCTATCTTTATGAAGAATACGTGATTAGAAATTATTAAATATTGTTGTAGTTTTAGTTTTATAGGAATCGACTATTCTTTCTAATGGATCGTCTATATAAGAAGAATGTTTGGGGGTTTGATAATAGTATTGACAATGAACAACCTCATCAATGCATTTTAGGAACTAATGTGCTTAATGAATTGAAATATTTTAGTTCTTCATTTCGTAATGTTTAAATGAAAACTAAAGTGGAAAAATGATGACACTAAGGACACTTTGAATTGGAAAAAGAGAAGTATCAATTTTGATTTTCTATATTTTTCTACGAATATGATACATCATTGAATAGATATAATGAGAATTGGCAAAACATTATGTGAAATTTTACTTTTAATTCTTCTAAATATCAAGATAAATACCTAAGATTACTTATGATCTCTCTAGGACTTGTTGGATTGATTTATTAGACCAAAACTGAATCATGACTGTATAGGTGGAAACAAATGTAAAGTTCCACGTTCTTATGTGTTGATACCTTTAAAGAAAATTCAATTCTTAAGTATTCGATAATATCAAGGTTTCTAATGGTTATTCTAGTAACATATCTAAATGAGTCAACAAAAGGGATTTGAAACTAAAATCTCTAAAAACTCATGATTATCACCTCCTTCTTCATGAATTGATTCTAATACCAATCCATAATTTTTTGTCCAATAATGTATGTGTGATAGTGATTCACCTATACCATTTTATTAGAGACCATTATTATAAAATATTATTGATGTATTTCTTGATAAAAATGCAGTAATATGTGTCATTAATTATTTATTGGTTAGAAAAAATCTACCATCATTTGACACTGTCATTTTTCATTTTATAGTTAATCATACAATTAAAACCCTTCTTAGGGGACCCATTTAAATTGGGTTGATGTAACATACTGATGTTAATATGTGAAAAATTAAATCTTATGTCTGAAAAAAGAATCATCCTACAGGTCCCATTATGAGATTCTATCTCGATCAAGAATGTATGGATTATTGTTCAATTTATTTTTTTAATGTAAGATTAATAAATTACCAGCCAATGATAAATAAAGATGAATAATATGGGGAAATTGAGCCCTTGTTTCCATTTATTTTCCAAATAATAGGAATTCCTAGGTCAAATACATTGCATATATTGAGACTTAAAGAGAGTGATATAAACATCACACAATCTTGTTTAACTATGGTTTATCCAATTAATATATCAAGTAAGTAATTTTAAAATTTATATTTTATCCCACGCTATTTCATTTGATATATACTGTAAACATTTATTATCATTTTATATAGGTAACATAAACAGATTTTATGTAGAGTTCATTGATATTTTCCTTTGAGAAGCAGAGAGTCATTCATAGCCAATAGTTTCCTATTTGGATAAAATCAAAGGGATGACCATTACATTAATTAGTCTAAAATTTAGATATTCATTTAATTTTAATATTCATAAATATTTTAGCTATTGAGTTTACATGTTAACTCAGTTTCTCAATAATTAAGAGCATTGGATTTTTGTCCCAATTCTTTGGTTCCTGAAATACAAAATTTTATTAATCAGTGGGTATAAATTTGTTACAACTGATCGAGCGATAAAAATGGGAACACAGCATGATGGAAATATTTTAATTGCTAAAATGGACTAATATGACAGTGCATCAGATATTTTTCCTCAATATGAAAATGTGTCTTATTAGGGAATTATTGAGAAAATATTATTATTGGATTACTACCCTCAAGGTCAAGATATTATAATGAAATGTAAATGGTTTGATTCAATGAAGTGGCATGATATATTTATTGATGATTTTGGATTCAAAGTTATTGATGTGAGTCAATTATATGTTAGTTATGAACAATACATTTTTACATCAATGAAAAATAGTGTTTTATGTGAAAGATCATGTGATACCTTATTACAGTTTCATTAATGAAGTAATACCAATACATATTTTTCATGATGCTTGGAGAAAAATAGAAACCATTTATGTCCCCATTAGTTTTAACCAAAATATTGCATTTGATGACCCAAATTGTTCCATTGAGAGAGTTGATGTTGAACCAAAAGTAGTGGTGGTTAACATATATAGAAGAAACCATATATGTTCACAGTTCATTCAGTTTACAATGACATGGGTTTCTCATGATGGTATTAATATTATTTATTTTATTTAGTTTTATTTTAGATTTATATGTTTATTTTTGAATTTTTTGGTTTTTTGGATTTTAATTATATTTATTTCAATTTAGAAAATTGGGTTTAAAATTGGTTTTTAAAAAACTATTACTGTGTTCTAAATTATTATTACTAAAATATGTTATTAATTTCTTTATGTCTTCTTTAAATTATAATTTTTATCCAATATTTTAAAAAATGGTTTCTAGAAAATGAATAATTAATTTTTATGCAGATTATGGAAAATATTGTTGAAGTTTGAAGGAAGAAAAATTTTGATGTTGGTCAACTGATGAATGAGTGTGTGTTTCTTACTATGCTTCCCTTAGTGAGTATAATGATTGTAATATTTTATCTTCTACATTACATATAATTTCACGTTTATATTCTTTATCAAATTTTTTTAGAGATTTTTAGTTGCACCAGAGATGACTCCTCCTCGCCCTACTAGCATGGTTTCGAGCATGGATGCTCCTAGACCTTGATAGGGAACCCATCCTACACATTCCCACCCTTACCCACAAAGAACACCCCATATACCACACCTTCCATTCCTCCTCGTAAGCCACTAGGGATGCACCCACCTATGCCTCCATCACCATCTCATTCAGCCACTTCTTCCCAAACCATGTATATGCTACCTCTTGGTATGTCTCCACCTTTACCATATCCATTTCCTTTGATGTACGCCCAACCGTACTACACATATCCTAGAATTTATACACTACATTCATCTCCTTTTATCTATCTAGTAGATGATGATTCTATTCCTTCAGCTTCCACTCTAGTACATAAATATCTCCCATAGCATGCATTGGAACAGAAAAATCCCATAGAGGCTATTGATGCTGGATAGACCACAAATCCATTAGGGCCAATTGAGAATCTTTCATCATGTTATTATTTTTATAAGTGTGTAAAATTATAATAAATAATTTTAATATTATTGTACAGTGATATAATTAACCCCTATCTTATTCAGTGGGATGTTTTATTATGCTACATGGGAGCACCTATATGTGGGAATCCTTTTTTCCATTCTGAAAGCCTGATACCCTTCCTCTCTTCCCGAAGGTTTTTTTGTCCCCAAAAGTCCCTGATCTATTTTAAGATGCGTCTCATCTCCCATTATCCCAGTAGATCTCACATGTTCCACGGAACATTATAAACTAATGTTGGTTGCGAGATTCCATCATCATCACCCATCAGTTGATGACTTTGATCGTTTCGTCTTTGGATCTTGGAAGCTACTGGAGTGTGCAGTGGTTGGGTTTCTCGATCAGCACCACATTATGATTCAGTTTTTATCAAATGAGGATCTTCCTATCTCTTGGTCTAGGGCACCCTAAAGATGCAACAGAGATCCCTTCATTCTCTTTTGATGGTGTTTTTATTTTCACATGTGGCATGTCCCATCTACAATCGCAACTTGGGTTAGTCTCCCTGGTCTCTCTCTATCCTTCCAAAATCCATTTATCTTGTGTGTTATTGGGAATATTATTGAAATATACCTTTGTTTTGATCATATAACGGAGGTCCTCTATCATCTCATTTCTCCAAGAATATGTGTTGAGGTTGATGTTGCGAGGCCACCCTTTAATTGGGTCTGGATCATGGATGGGGAAGAATTCCAGTGGAATTAGGAGGTAATCTTTGAGTATTGGATGAAATTTTGTGCAAATTATCATCGGTTTGGTCATCTTGAGTTAGTATGTTGAAGCAAGAACTAGATCGGTTTTTCACAAGTAGTGAAATAGGGCACTGGTGGCCCTGGCAACAATGGTAGGGTGCAGTCGCTGGTAGAGATACAGCCTGGAACTTCTCTGCCTAGGTGATATTTTTTTAGTGGAAATGGGGGAAAGTCTTACCCTCAAAATGTTGCGAATCAGGATAGAAATGAGGTTTCGTTGGAGGTGGGAGTGGGAGAGGATGACCAGTTTCATCCAGCTGCGGCAAGTGGTGGTGCACAAAATGATCTTGGAGGGGATACTGCGTATGCAGCTATTGTGAAAGAAGTTCAACCTTCATTGAATCCTTCTGTGAAGCAAGTTTTTTGTCATCTAAAATCAGATCTTGGGGACTGGAAGCGGTATTTGTCTGATGATACCAGTAGTGGACCCTTGATGTTGGTTAATTTTCCCATTAGCAATGAGTTCGAGGTTTTTGAGACTGAGAAAGTTTCTCCTAGTGAGGATGTCCTTCAAAAGAATGAATCTGCTAATATGGAGCTTGTTTCTTCTTATATGCTTTCCGTGAATGATAATACACATGGAACGGAGTCTCATGATGGTCATGGAACTGAGGTTCCCCTTCAATGCCTCAAGTCGATTGATGATAACATGCAATTTCACTCAGCAGGAGGAGGGTGTTTGACTGTATCAAATGGTATATTTTTTGGCGGGATTGATGGATGCCAAATAGCTGATTCTGTGCAAATCAATGGAATGTGTGGGAATATACCTTATAGTGATAATGTAAATTATATTGATGCCTCTATACTATCTTACAGTGATGTTGTTCAAGGTGGACAAAATAAATTTCCTACAAGTGAAGGTGGTATGACTGCTCCTCCAAGAAGAAGGTCGAAGAAAGATTACTCTTTCCTACCAAATCATGTGTCTACCAAATCATCCATCAAGAGGGAGAGATTTTATGGGACATCCATTGGTTTGAAAAAGTAATTGCAATCTTCTAAGGAGTTTATCTCATTAGAGAATTTGAATTTAAGAAGGAAATATGCTAAGATTCAAAGACACTATGAATGCTTGGAGTGGGAATCAGCTACTACGGATGAATATGGTGTTGGGGATGGTTTTTATGATATTTAGTTGTTTTCTTGGTGTTATTTACTTGCTTGTTGTACTTTTATTTTATTTTTATAAATGGTCATAGGTTTTCCACTGACTGATCTTTCCTGGCTATGAATTAACATGTTCTTTGGAGAATTGGTTTAAATTTCCAAATGTTAAAGATGGTAAGGTTGTAAGCTGGATGGATCATCGGGAGTTTTAATGATCATGTAAGTAAGAGTTATATGTTGGCTGGAGGAGTAGAGTTAGTTTTGATTTAGAGGGTGTACCCATATTCCTAGACATTCCAACAAAAAGATATCAAAAAAATAACCACATATAGTAATAGTGATGAGTTGAAGGTATTCTCTCTCTTTAATGGTTTTCTTATTAAATTTAATTCTTATTACTTGTATTTAATTATTTCTTTTATGATGCATTAGTAAAATCAAAAAATAAAAATATTCAATGATGTATCGGCAACATTGGGGAGTACTACAACACATAAGCATGAGAAGTGTCAGCTAATTTAATGCTAATATAAATAATAACCACATTATATTGTCACTCATTTATCTTTTCATACTAAATTTTTAAGTTTTATTTTCATTAATACCATTAATATAAATCCAAAAAAACCCCTTTGATATTCACTAATGGGAATTGCCCATTTTGCCTAATGGCCTAATGACCAATTGGCCTAACGGCCTAATGGCCAATTGGATTAATAGCTTAATGGACTAATGGACCAATGGGAAATTTGTGTAATGGCGTAATGTCAAATTGTCCTATTGGTCAATTATGTAACTATATAACATTTAATTAGACTAATGGCCTTAAGGCCAATTAGAATAAAGTCCTAAGATCCATTTGGACTAACTGCCTAATGACCTAGTAGTCCATTGGCTTAATTTCCAAACTGCCAACCAGCATAATGTCTTAATGGCCAATTGGTTAATTACCATAATAGACTAACGATATAATGTAGAATTTTCTATTTGGTCTATTGGCCTAACATCCAATTTGATAATTGGAAAATTGGTATAATTTCATAATGGCATAATGGACTAATGACTTAATGGCCTAACAGTTATTTTCTGAAATCAATTATCTAATTGGATTAATAACCAATTGGTCAATTGTCCTAACGACCAAATGGCCAATTAGAAAGGCCTAACAGAAAAATGAAAAATTGAACAATTGACCTAATTTCCTAATGGTATAACAAAATAATGGAATAATGTCCAAATGTATTGTTATTATAATTTCTTAATAGAAAATTAGCCAATTCGCCTAATGGGATAATGGGAAATTGTCTAACTGGCCAAATGGACAATTGGAAAATTGGCCTAATGAAATAATGACCAATTGTCCAATTACCCTAATTCCCTGATGGACAACAGGCCAAATGTCCTAATGTTCAATTGGCCTAACGGTCTAGTGGACTAATATACAAACAAAAAATATTCCAAATGGCATAATTTTCAATTGGACTTAACACCTAACGACAAACTTTCCTATTGAAATAACACCCTAACATCAAAATGGCCCAATAGAATAATGGAAAATATGATTAATGGAATAAAGGATTAATGACCAATTGTCTAATTTTCATAATGGAATAATGGTCAAATAGCATAACTACCAGTTGTTAAATTGTCCAAACAGCCTAATGGCTAGTTGGCCTCAAGGTTAAAGTGTCAATTGGCCAAATAGCATAATTTCGAAGTTTAATAATGTCCTTATTACAAATTGTCCTTATGTCCTAGTGGTTAATTATCCTAATGGACTAAAGGCCTAATGTATAATTGGCCAAAATACCTAATTAAAAAATTCTGTAATTTCTTAATAGCCTAATTTCCATTTTTTCCAATGGCCCAATAACCTATTATCCAAATGGAATAATAAACTATTGGAATAATGGCCTAATGGAAATTTGTTTAATTTTCTAAATAGCATAATGGCTTACTGTAAAATTTTCCTAATTGTGTAATGGAATAACGGTCTAATGGCCAATTGTCCAATTAGCTAAAATTCTTAATGGACTATTGGTTAATTAGATAATTAACCTACTAGCCAATTGGCCTAACAGCCTAAAGGACTAATGAACAATTATCCTAATGGACTAATAGACAATTTCCCTAGTATTATAATGGATAATTGTAAAATTAGCCTAATTGCCCAATGGATAATTGGGATAATGGTGTCATGGCCAATTAGAAAATTATCCTAACATCCTAATATCCAATTTTCCTACTTGGCCTAATTCAGAATGGAAAATTTTCCAATAATACTAATAATGATTTGGACCTTATCTAATTTAATTTACTTATGATTTATAAATAAATTATTGTATTTCATGATTATGAATTGTTCATAAATACTTAATTTGAACTATTTAATTTAGGATCTTTATATTTATATAATTGAAACCACATCGAAATATTTTTTATACTTGATTTGATCAAGGATTAAATATTGTTAACTATGTTAAATTTATATTATATAAGTAGTTTGTATAATAAATAGAAATATAATATATTTATATTTAATAAAAATTTCATATATATAAACGAAATCCCATATAATTGTTAATATGGAGTTCATATAATTAAATGAATCTAAATAATTCATATTCAATATTATGGAATGTTATTAATGATTATCTAAAATTATAAGTGTTTCTAATTTTCTTTTATTTATGAATTCTTCATCAATGTTTATCACGTGTTTAAATTTATGAATTATTCATTCATTTAGAATTTATTCACTTTTATTATTATTGAAGATTATACAATTTTTATATTGAGAATTTTTTTATATTAATTAATGTAATTTTCATCAATATGTACTGGGAATAGAAGTTTGTGTGCCTTATGGAAAGTTATTTTTGTTGATAAGGAAGTAGAAGGATTGAATTTCAGTGAATGAAAAATTGAGAGAAAATTTTGTTAGGTTTTTATTTGTATTTCAAATATTTATACACAATTCATAATTAAATATATTGTTTATATTTCAAACAGTCTTCCCTAAAGACCCTCAATAATGAATACGTCAAAAACATTGTGCCAAATGATAATTTGAGTCTGGTATTAGGTGAGGAACCCTAGGGTAGAGTCTGATGTCGACCCAGGAAAAACATCATCAACAATAGGTATTGGTCCTCATCGGGATTCTCTCAAACTTCTCTTACCACTAAGTTGTAAAGAGCTCATGAAAAAGCATCTCAGGAAAAATACAACTTTAGGTAGTGTGAAAGATGTAAACTGATCACCAAATACTTCCAGAATTCTATGTTAGTAATAATTGAATCACTTCCATCAGAGGATGCTACAACTTTTGATTCATATATTGAATCAGTGCTCTAATTCAATGATCCCCCGAGTGAATATAATGATGGTCCTAGTGGTAGTAAAGTTGATGGTGTTGGTGGGGATGATGATGATGAGGATGATTCTTCTTAATCCTCAAATGATGTACTTGGTGAAGAGGTTGTTTCTGATGGTGATGAGGATGAGTATTTTTGTGGTGTGGAGATATTAATCTGCTCTATTTCTGATGTAGCATTAAAGATACATGTTGATGTTATTTAATGACTTCAATTGATTGGTTTTAGGGATGTATATATATATATTATAGTAACATAAATGGTTTGAGAACAACGATATATTTATTGTGTTTGGAAAAGTTAAAACCATAGTATTCATAATAGTGAGTGTAGACGTACAACCAAGGTTTGGGTTAAATAATGGTTCTGATAAAATCTTCTAAGGATATACCCACAGTTTTTATAGAAACTTCGAGTATTTCTCTATACCGACGACTCCCAAATACATAGTTCAAAAAATTGTGGGTATAGGACATACCCACGGTTTTAGGGGTTATACCCATGTTTCTGAACTATTGGTATATGGTGTTTTCCTCTAGTGACAACTTATTTAAAACATTTTTAGAACTATTTTATATTTTGAAGTAGATTTACTTGTATCAAACACTATATATAAAATAGATAATAATGTAAAATATCAATTTTTTTTCAATTGTGTTTTGAACACTAAAATAGTTTTGTTTTAAAAATAGATTATAAAAAAAATAAGAAAACAGATTAGGAAATAGAATAATATGTTCAGTCTCAAGTTCTAGCCTATTCTAATCCTATTTAAAATCACCCACTACAAATAATTTTATTTAACAAATAAAAAAATACAAAACATAGATCAAGTTTTATATATAATATTTAACAAGGATTTCTAGGATTTACAAAATCCTCTTCCATAGTAGTCATGGGATAGAAAAATAGAAACTACTACATACAGGTATTCGTAGCTATATAGAGCCTCATCCACAGTTTTATGTCGGAGTATAGAAAGAAATAATTTTAGAGAATATCTAGTACTCTATAGAAAATTTTAGGATATATTTCATAAAATATATATACTATAATGCACACACATCTCAAAAATTTAAAATTAACATAGAAAGAGAAGTTAAAATTTTGATGCATCATAGAATTTTATTCTTTTATTAAAAATATGAATTTTACCTTCTCAATGTTAATTTTTATTTAGAATTTATATGTGTAGACATTAATATTTTATCTGATGTTTTTATGAAGTTAAAGTGATATAATTATTTCAAGGATAATTGATACATAGAAACATATCATCTTTTTTGTTTAAGAAAAAGTCACATTTCTATGTGTCATGACCTCTTCTTTTTATCTGACTACAACCTTATATAAATTTAGAATCTTTATCCCAAAAGAGCAGATAGAAAATAATCATTGAATATCCTCATAAATTGGAAAAATATATAGTTTAAATAAATAATTCTTACCAAAATTCAATTTTAGATAGAAATATAGTTGAATTAATATATTTAATAGTACAGTAAAAGCTTTTTTGTGTGGTCACTTTATGATTATGACAACATAATTCATGGTTTATTTAATAATTTGTGGTATTTATTATATGATTCTTTAATAGAACATAAAATTATTCACTTTTAATTTTAATTGATCAACTTATATTTACATTTTTATTATTGAACTTATGGTTGATCATTTTATTATTGTAGTCGTTCACATTAAAATATTGTTGATTATCTTATAATTATGATCGATCACTTGAACTTATAGTTGGTTCAATACTTTTTCAATTTTTGACTACTAACCAAAATCCCAACATCTAGTCATTTGTTCAATTATTTATATTTTCAAAATTATATATTTCACATATGATTACTTTCATCAATGCACTGTCGATTTGAATCCTATGGAATATCGGATTTCAATGTGCATCCAATAAAATATTTTGCGATGATTTTAACAAATTCATGGTCTCTTCCATTTTGATTTTATGTCGATCAAACATTTATTTCAGTCGATCCAATATTTTGTGATAAATTGACTACAGTCGATCTATCGGGCCTTTCATTGGCCTTTTTTCCTTATGAATGATCCTCTTTCCTTTTAATAGATTTATGCCTTTATGAACAAAATTATTTCTATGTTAACTTGAAATAAAATGTGTGGTCACTCGGTGTTTCTTCCATGGTCAATGAATATGTCATTCTGAGGATATTTTTTTTACGCTTCATGGTCAATTCCGAACTTTGAAAAAATTATACTATTTTCCAAAAAAAAGGTTATCTTGCATAAAACATTGAATGGATTTGAAATAACCTAATCATGATTTATGATGATTAAAATAAGTAATTGATATTAAAAAACAACAATACCTACATTTTTTATATTCATAAATCATAACATAAATATCAATAAAAATGATTAAATATGAATCGTAAAAGAATATAATATGATAAAATAAGAAATTGGATATAACATATAATCACGATAGTGAGTTCATATGTCGTACTTTTACTTAAATTCCTTTCTACACTCACAATTTTGGATTAAAAAAATTATACATAAAGGGATATAAAATAGAGATTGAATAAAAAGAATAGATTGAACAAAAAAAGCTTAGAAAGAATGAAAATGATATATTTCATTAATGTTCAATAAAATTTCATTAGACATATTAGAATCTAATCATAGTCTAAATCCTATTGGTTTGGAAGTGTATAATAATTAAAGGGAACCTTCCCTTGTACAATAATAGGATGATAAGGATCAATTATAAGATGAGTAATAGGGTGAACTCTATGCTTGGTGATAGACTTTTCAAAAGGTCTGATCAATCCAAGGGGATAGGAAATAATGAGACCAAATGGTCTAGTTGATAGTGAAATAGGTGAAGTATATGTTGGAGTTGAAGAAGACGTAGAAATTAATGTTGAAATAGTAGTAGAAGATATTGAAAATATGGTCCCAGGAAAAGTAGGATGTCCAAAAATTGGGTCATTTGAAACATACATATAAGGCTCTATTATTCATGTAATATAATCCAATACCCTCGATCAATGTCTCATAATATTAAGGAATTAATCTTTTGTAATTATAAACTGATCTAGAAGAGGATACATGACACATAACTACTCTACAACTAGTACCCAACCCATGATTTTTCACAAAATGATCATTAAATTAAAAATATACATTACTATAGTCAAATAATTGTGGTAATGATCTATGGAATATGTTTCACTCGTTGGGAGAGTTGGATGCTCATGACACGTGGAAATGCAATGAAGGTGGGAAGTAACACGTGGAGCTTGAAGAATTCTATAAAACTATAGAGGTGACTTTATGTGTATTAGTGTATATAAATTAAATTAATGTATTCATAAAGTATGGAGAACTAACACCCAATGTCATGGAGGATTATTAACCTCAATAAGTGACGGTCTTGCACCCCATCATGTGGGGGAATACCGAATCTGATTATAGTATGGGTGATCCATGCCTCATCGGGCTCAAGGTAGTGTTAAACTCATACTTGAATTGATATGGAGGACTTATAGCATAAAATAGTGGATTACTAACCCTATGATTAATGTTTACCAAAACATCATAATTTCACCAGGATCGTACTTGAAACCAATGTTTTATTCAAATTTCTCACCCAAAATCTATCATCTACTTTGCATAGATAAGATCCTAGAACATCCCAGTGTTCCTTGTAAAAGATATATGATAGTGAGAATAATTCAATCATGATATATATATATATATATGAAAATTCAATTAGAACAGATTGTTTACTTGTCTGATTCTGACAACTGAGAAATATAATACGAAAAACACTAAAGAAAACATAATACATGATATATACTCTACCTGACATACAAAACATAGTACATGAGAAGTGTTCTACAAGACATAAAATATTCTAAACATGTACTATTACGTATCTTATATGATTTTTTCCAAAAAAAATTACAATAGGGTATTTGGGATTGTACTCTTCTATTCCTACGGTTGTGTGGTTCCGCAGAACATGGCGTGTGACAGGCGGTCACACCTTATGAGATATCCAAACATAAAACCTTAATTATAAGAGGAAGAGATGTATCAAATGACTTAAGAGCTTACACAATGTGTCATATTTATAATCCACAGAATCCTGAGTACCAAAAATACATATAAGACATTGTTTAGTGGATGCATTACTTGTATTCAGCAATTCTATGTATGAGCCTTAATCTTTTTGTAATTTGAACCATCAAATTATTTTTTCCATCTTTGTTTCCCATCAATCTACCAGCCATGAATGGATTCTATAACCACACCTCAAGTGGTAATTTCCTCCATTTCTCATCATCCATCTCACCTTCAGGTCAAGACTCTATATGTTCGACAACACTACAACATCAATTATGAGATCATGTCATCAACCATGGTCCTTTTGTCATTTACTGATCATCATCACATCATAACTCTTTTATGAATTCCACATCCTTGCACCTATTTGGGTGAAAATTTACCAATTATTTCCATCGAGTCATCCCAATGTTTTCTAATGTTTCAATTTAAAAAAATATAGGTTCAATATTGGGTGAAATAATATAGATAGACGAAAATGTTTACAAATAGAAATAGGTCTAACACAACTCATACAAGATGATTGAATAAAGAGTAAAATCTGAAGATCATTGGTGAATATTTTTGGATGAGGAATACCAAGAAATTGAGGGAAACACCAATCATTTTTTTAACTTTTCATGTAACATATAGTAAAAAATTTAGTTCATATTTTAATGGGATTGAGAATTTAGAACCCAAAAAATGATTTTCATAAAACACTAATAGAATGAGATTCATGTGAATCTAATGAATTATATAAATCATGAAAAAAAAATGGAACTATTTTTTCATGATAAAAACTATATATTCTATGAAATCTGTGAATTTTAATGGAGTTTTGGAATTTTAAGTCATAACATTCATCAAAAGATAATGAATTTGTAAGAGTTTATAAACTAAAGATGTTATAATCAGTGGAACATAGATTTCAAAACACTTCCCATAATTAAGAAATGGAAAAACAAGAACATTTAATTAATTTATAATAGAATAATAATGATAAAATTTAAAAATTTAACCAATATAATAGTTCAATTAAATTTTCTAATAAGATACCCAAACAATTTTTTCTTGTACAAAAATAAAGTGGTGATCCTAGATTAATATTAATTAATGAAAATTTAAACACATGCATAATGTGTACTATAATTCCTTGAAGTTAATAATTATGCATATAGTAATTAATATGGAATACTACTCAGAGAAAAACTATATAACAGTCTCTCTTTTTGTCATGTTATGTGTAAATTCATACTATAAAAAATGCATAGAGGTGTAGTCATAGTAACTAAAGTGTATTCATATAACTATACAATTATCCTTATGGATTTAGATTTATAACATGAAATGTAATCATGTGACTATGTAGATGTAATTATATAAATATCCATATATGTGTGAATGCAATTTTTTAGGGATTTCAATGCTTATTCACCACAAATAAAATTTTCAATGATAAAAAATAATAAAAATGTTTCCAATCAAAATACACTTACACAACCACATAAAAATTTCATTTAGAACTTGCCCTGTGTAGACTGTATTTCTCTCCAACATCCCCTAATTTATAATAATAGTTGTTATAATAGAGATGGTATATCTCTAAATGATAGTTGTTATAGTAGATTTGGTGCAATCCCACAACACGCTCATACAAGTACTTATGCTGATAATGTGTGTAATGCTGTAATGTAGCATTCGGCCACTGAAATAACAAATAAATGTTTTTCAATTAAAAATTTAGTCAAATACATGGTTTGTTTGCTAGACATACCCTAGGTCTCTTCGATGTAAAAAATATGCAACTTTCTAGGAAAATGACAGCATCAATGATCATTTAGGGTGTATAGAGGAGAATTGTGTACTATAATAGAGACAATTCTTCAATATAGTTGGCCAAGCACTCTAACATCAATACTGGAGCCTCTTTACCGGCTAAAAAATTATACATATTGTAATATCAGGATTTTATAGAATTAAAGTCTAATATAAATAAACTATTAGAGTGTAGAGTAAATGGGTATATACCGTCGAGCATTCTAGCCAAGGAAGATGTTTCACCCATGTTAGTTTTATCAATATTTTATTTTGAAGATGAAATTTTTATAATCTCCAATAAAAACTGAATATTGTTAGATTGTAAGAGATCGTACATATATTTTGTTTTATAATTGCTTATGCTTGAATAGGCTAGTAATTACCTATAAATAGTCCTGAATATAGTGAAAATCATTGAAGGTAATGAAGAATCATGTAAAATTTGTTATGTGTTATGGGTCTAAAATAGAGGGAAAATTGAATATACATATATGGAAGGTTGACTTCAAAGCTGGAATGGGTAACTCCTATAGTTGGATGGCATATTGAGAACTCACAGCTCCTGGAAGGGTAGGATCAGGAATGCATGGAATAACCACCAGCTGCACTCTTTCCTGAAGTCTTTAAAAGATAAATGAATCAAAAAATAGCATATATTTTCACAATTATGAATAAAATTATACAGAAACTACCATTTTACATAAGGTTTTAAAAATCATCATCAATAACCAAGTGAATCATTATGTGTTGTCACACATAACATTATCATTAGGTGTTTGTTGGGACAACTTGTGCCTAATGAAATCAAACTCTTCTGTATTATAAAAAAAGTGAGGCCATAAAATGATAAACCCATTAATTAAAATGGAAATAAGGTGAATCCATAAAATTAATATATGATGCCACAAAATATAGAACTCTTGAATTAAAATGGACATATGTTATAACCTATCAACTAAGAGAATAAACAAAAAATATATATTTCTTCCTTGTTATAAATTTTTAAAAAGATAACCTATTGTGATATTTTTTTCTAATTCATTTATAATTAGATACTAAAGATAAATGACAAAATTTAGTTAGAAATTAACCTATAAATGACCAATACCATCTGAAACTAGAAATCCAATGTATTAATTTCAAAAAAAAATTGGCTTGATGTCCTGAAAACATGTATAATTTTAAAGAATTAGAGACTTTAGAATGGAATGTTAATAATTTAATAAAAATGTAGAAAAATTAAATTAATTAACTCCATTTATGGTTTTTAAACAAATAATGATGGTTTATAAGAGGGATATTAGAAAATAATGGTTTCGATTCTGATTCCATGGTTTGTGGTAAAAATGACTTCATAGGGTAAAGTTACATTAACATTATTTACAATTATATTATACTAAATCCAGTGAAATATCTCCTGCAATAATTATAATTTTATTCTTGTTATCATTTTCTTATTTAATTAAATGAATATTCAAATTTAAATTTTAATGTGATAGATATACAGATAAAGGAATCATAGTTACTATAATTTGAGGATTTGTAAAGTCAACAAAGTTGGTAGATGAAACACCATCACCTGAATTGGACATTCATCCAATTTTGATAAATAATTCACCAACTAAGATGAAAAAAATGTGAGGAAAAGAAAATATCATACATGTGTAGTTAATTCTAAATAAAGATCAATTAAATGTTGAAGTGAAAAACATTCAGGGATGTTTTTAAAAGTAAAATATCACTAAAAATGGGTGTTTTTTAATTTTATAACCTCAATCACATTTAAGTTAAACTCAATGATGAAATCAAAGATGGACATAAAAATCACATATAACACAAGATGACATGAAAGGTAAATATAGATATAAAAAAATGAAAAAAACCAAAACCAAACCACTCTAACTTCATCTAGAACAAACGCAAGAAAATAGTTTTTTTGTAGAAGCGTTTATTTAAACATAAAATGATTAAAATTTATGTAGATCATATTGTAATTAAACATCAATTTAAACTCAAATAAAATTTTATATTTAAATGGAATTGTAATCTATAATATAATATACAATTTCATATGTATTTATAATTAATAAAGTTATTGCAAGGATAATACATGAAGTATATATAGTGAAAGTGAAATGATTCATAATAGCAAGATATAAATATATTATTAGAATTTAGAGTAACGAGGTATTTATCATCAAGTAGTCTGGATAAGGAAGATTTTTTCCCATCTCAATATTATATTTTTTATGTTTCACTATTTCTAATATCCTAGGAAAAATGAATTTTTTTAGTTTTCTAAATATTATAGAAAATCAATGTCTTGATGATTTGAAGATCATCCTTATTGTTTAATTCTATTTTCCTGTCATTTTTCCTCATCTACTATTATCTCTTAGGCTGTAGAATGGGTAAAATTAATCTAAAACCAAAAACCATTCATATTTTATAATGGTATATGAATTTCATTTCCTTTACACAAAAGCCTTCAAATATGTAGATATTGATACAACTTTAATTCTTAAAATGGATCATTTGGAATCCCTAAAATCCTTGTTATATCATGTATTTCATTGCATTGCCTATTTAGTTGGATGAAAGCATGTTGAAAATGTTCGGGTTTTTTTTTTGAAAATTTATATCCAATAAAAATTTCATATTCAATTTTTTTCTATAATGTAATATCCAATTTTCATTTGATACACAATCTTCCTTGGAATATTTATGTCAATTTCACATATGTATATTAACTAATTATTCATTTTCTCACTTAATGTAAATCAATTTCAATAATTCTATTCTTGTGTGTTCATGTAGGACTATTTATATTTATTAATGATAGAAATTTTTTATACATATAATTTGAATTTTATTTTGAATATTTCCCAACCCTTAATGATTTCCATACAATGAAATTATGAAATCATATGGTTCATTAATTTACATCAAATTTTCATGTATGATTGTACCAATGTTATAAAAATACAGTATTGGGAAGACATAACTATGTTCATATATAGTTAGTTATTTATGTATTATTTATCTTATTTTACTCTATAACCTTTCATTGATTCCTTGTAGAGATAGAAAATCATTTCGATCAAGAAGGTGTTACTGAAACAGAAGTGATTTCAGTGGATCAAATTAAGAATCATATGAGATTCAAAAACATTCCACTCCAGATCGATGTATGATAAAAATAATAGCTTAAAATATTGATTAACCATTAGTTTATATATTCAACCATTTTCCTGAACTGTAAAGTTTTTTTTATGATATACAAACTCAATGTTCTCACATAAATTTTTCTTATTTAATTTGATATATCATTTGTCTCTTCTACATCTATTTAACATATCATTTCTGTAGTTATTTCAATTTTTCCATACATGTATGTATCATATCAAAATTTTCCTAATTAAATTTTATTTCATCAAATTGCTAATAATTTATGTGTAAACATAACTAACCGTACACATTTACATATATGTCTACAGACTCTTTGATGATTCCTTAAAATAAAATTATTTTTCTATATTCTATATTTATTAACAAATTTCTTAATACATTATTTAAAGTATTCCTTATAAAAAAATTCAATAATAGAATAGTTCACTTTAAAAAACCTCAGAAAAAAAAGTTGAAAAATGTGTGAGTTAATATTATATTATATCTTTGTGATCTTCCCTATCCTATTTTAATCTCATTTACTGGGAAAATATTCTTAAATTTGTGGAATACTACATCAATAGATATTAATAACAAAATAATACTTTATCATATAATAAAATTGGATATTTTAAGGCATGAAAATATAAATGAGAACATACATATAATATTTTCTTTTTTCTACATAAATAAATTTTGACGCAGCCTATACTCCTTCACACCTACAGTTGAAATATTTTCCATATTCATTAAGTAAAAGATTAACAATTCATGACACTCTTGAATTTATAATTTTATATATCATAGGAATAAAATTACTACTTTTTATTAATGATTCAATCGAATTCAAGTAAGCATTTGGAAAAAAATTAAATGATGAAATAGATGATAGAAGAAAACCATTTATTTTCACTTCTCATAAAGGATAGAGAGATACATTCTTCATGTCATTAGAAACCCTAGTAATGAGGTTTAATTATGATATTTAGTATATTCTGGTGACATAATCTAGTGGAATGCATGTAATGGTGCAACATGAAATAAATGATAAATTAACACCGAAAAATTGGAAATTTTAAAATATTTTTAATAAATGTAGAATATTAGAATTAATTAAATGATGAAATAAACTAGTATACCAGAATTGAAATATTTTTTTTATGTTTTCCTCATCTGTAAAATCCATAAATACATTGTTTCCTTGCATCATATTTTTTATTTCATATATTTTTGAAAACTTTATTATGGTATTTCCAAAATAGTTCTCAAACAACTCAATCAAATATTTCAATAGAATATGTGGTTAACAAGTAAATGAATTCATATGCTGGTATATAAAAGAATGTGTGAAATAGTAATCTATTGTAGGAAAATATGTAAATAAATGCATCAAAAACAATAATTTCATATGTAAATATGAATAATTTTTAAGCATATAACATGTAAAATGCATATATTTAGGGATAAATATTTGAATTCTATAATTTGGGTTAAACATAGTTAATTAGAAGTAATAGTTTTGGAATGTAAAATTTAAATGATTATAAATAATAAAACCTTATACGGTCATGATGACTAATCCTAAAAATCTTATTAGAAGATATACTCAACATCCTAGATTTAGATTACTGCAACAGATAGTGAAACAATAGAAATAAATAAAACATTGACCAGTGTATAGTCTGTGGAGATAATAAATAAAAAATCATCAGTGAATTTGATTATTTTTAACAGACTATTAATAAATAATTAAAATAAAAAAAATCATACCTTCAGTAGTAGTGAATTTATGTATTCATCCTTATTATCCTACATTGCTAATTATGAGAGCCCTAGTTGAGTGTCCATGTACATATTCTCATCTCTCTCACTAAATAAAATGCAATACCTACACGTAAAATCAATAACCCTTTAATTGGAATGGAACAACAATATAAGAGTAAAATAAGTACAACAGTTTCATTATTTTCCAAATTCAATGCTCAATAAAATCATTTAAAAGATGATCGTCCACTATAAAACTAAAATAATCACAAATACACCATGGAATTAAAATATATAATACAAAGGAAACTTATAACCACTTATAACTAAACCATGGGAGATTCTTAAAAAAGTTACAGTATACTTCAATAAAATATTGAGTTTATGCCCTTAGGGAAGAAAAATACTTCAAATGAAAAATTCATTAAAATTGTTACAGTGTACAGAATTTCATTATATCTTCCATTTCATAGATTTCAAATAATTTTAGTTTCTACGAATGGTTTTGAAAATCAAGGGGAGAATAACCTAAATGAAATGAAAAGATGGAAACTACAGTAAAGATTTTTTAAAAAAGTTAAAATTGCCTACTATTTATGATGACATAAAATTCAATAAAATTTAATACGTATAACATAAAAACTGATAAAATTAGAATTTTCTCAAATATATTCACCATTTGAAGATATATTTATAGATAATTTTACTTGAGGTCCCTTAAAGCCTTTGTACCATTCACATCATGATTCTTCTCATACATAAAATTTGGAATATGCAAGGCTGTGAAATCTAAAGGTGCCTTGGAACATATGGTTTCTAATTTCAGTCAAACTTCATTAAAAAATAAGGATATGAATATCTAAAAATATAGAAGGAAATACATTTTAGCTTTTGAATTTGTAAAGAACCAGCAGATATCAAATCAAATACAAAAATCCTAAACCATGATTCATATATGAACGTAGTATTCTTGGAGATTCATGAATCATTTCACGGATAACAATAAAACATTAATACGAGCAACCTAAGTCCATTAAAGGTTTATAGTAAAAGAGAATGGCCTGAATTGATTTCCCAAAAGCCTAGAAATCACCAAGAAGGGGTTATTTCTAAATAGATTATGGGGAAGGTCGACAAATCTGACCTAGATTAGAACAAATAGAACTTTATATTTCTTAATAACAAACTCCCACTGATGAGAGATATCTATTCTAAAATATGATATCTTCTATGATTCAGTATTCCAACATATATAATGTTCGTTTTCATCATAGAAATTTGGAACAACATGGTAATCATACAAGTAATCAATATTAACCCTACAATATCCATTGATGTCCATGATCTCCTGAAATGTTGCAATGTTGGGACAATATATATTGAAAGAACAGGAGAGTGTATAAAAATAAGTGGGGAGAATGGTCTTGCAGGGAGGAAGGGAAGGAGAAGTAGTGCAATAAATAGAATAATAAAAACTGAAGTTAATTGTTACTGGGGAAGACTTGGTAGGCAATGGGTAGAAGATACACCGTTAGGGGGGGACGATGAGAAAAGGATGGCATGTAGAGAGGGAGATCGGGAGAAAGTGAAAAGAACTTGGGAATATATTAGAGAACGATTAGAATTCAGGCAATTAATGTGGAGCACTTACTAACATCCCAGGATAAGATTGTAATTGAGGATTTGTGGGTATTTGGATAAAGGTAGATCTAGGCACGTATACGTAACAGAGGTTGGGGGATAGGAGGAGTGGTGGGAACATAAAGATTGTGTGTATGTGGTGGAGGAGGAAGAGGTGGAGGAGGAAAAGTTGGAGTCTGAGTTAGAGGAAGACATGGAGGGAGGTGTAAGATTTGTAGGCTGATGTGGATGTATATACTAGTGTAGGGGTGGATGCAGGTGTAGAGTAGGAGGAGGCTAAGGTGGATCCCTTATTGGTTTGAGGGGAGGAGAGGGGTTTTGCAGAATTGGGTGTATGGAAAGAGGTTAATAGAAGGGATGTAATCAGATACAAGGGGAGGCGGCCATGGTAGTGTAATTAACGTGGTGGAGACATGTAGCTGGAAAATTACAAGCTTTAGTATAGTTAATAGATTTCTTTAAAATCTGCAGCTAGAGGAAGAATTGTCAAATCTCCTTAGAAAGAAAGAAAATGGGTCATGAGATCCATCATAGTGTAAATACTTCTCAAATATTAATTCATGGCACCCATAGTTAAACCCTAATAATTGTAAGTTTGTATGGATTTAGCTTTATGAAAATAATGTGGTTTTTCTCTATATTTCACAATATCCAGTTGCACATGATTTTGGATGTCCTTTAAATTTTCAAGGATATTCTTAATTTCCTTATGAATTAATGATTTAATGAGATCATCATAAATATTTAATGAGGTAATAAGAGGTTATTCAAATGTGAAATGTCTGAAAGGACTCATAATATAACGAAAATCATATATATCAAACAAATCATCATATGCGGCTCCAATATGACCTCCAAAATGCTCCAACTAATTTTGGAAACATGAAATCTCAAAATTCATATAGATATTATCATGAACTCACCCAATGGGTCTCGAACTGCAACTACCCCATGACCACTTTCATAGGTTAGGGGCTGGTGAAAAGCGCTAAACATCATAACTAATATTTGAGTCATTTTCCAAGTGTAATTGTATGCACATACCCAATCATATCCATAATTAGACTCATAAGAATAATAATAAAATATGAAACATATATAGAATAAACAGGATTGTAACACCTCTATGATGTAAAATATTATGACAATATAACATAGAAAGTTAAGAGGGGGAATATTCATGGACAGTAAGAAAGATGTTCCAACCTAGAAAATCTTGGAATGTAAAGTGCTCAGAGATCCCAACTCCAGATCTCTAATCCCAGACCACCATAAGTGGTTTAATTAACCATGTTGTCCTAGGGATTTTTGGTATTCTTTTTTGACATATCCTTCATCTTTATAAGATGAAAAATGTGTGAGAAAATTCCATGCAAGGGTCAGTATAATAATACCCAGTAGATTCTATTAAAGATGAAGGGGGAGAAATAATATACAAAATAAGAATACATATCTCAACCCATATCAAGATTGAAATGAAAAAAATATGGATATATGATCATAAAACAAAACCTATATGAGAGAGAAAACGGGTCTCCATCTCATAGCCCATCCCAAGAAAAGATCCTTCCAGCAGTTCCGATGTCCAACAACGATTCTCAAAATCTCATTTTTATTTTATATATGTAACTTTTTTGAGTACTCAAATCTTACCACTATGCAAAACAATCATGGGGGAATAATATACAATGGGAGGACTAGTACCCTAGTGTGATATGGGTGCCACTGAACAAAAATAGGACTCTCTCCCTAGTATAATAAAGGGTACCACTCAGTAGATAGAGGACCCATGAACTGGTGTGTAAGGAGGTACCACTCAGTTCATAGACAACATACACCCCAGTGTGTCAGGTGGGTACAGTTCAGTAGATAGAGGACATGCACCCTAATGTGTCATGGGGTGCCAATCAATAGATAGAGGACCCAAGACTTGGTTCATCATGTGGTACCACTCCGAGGATAGGGGATTTTTGCTCGGGTGTGTTAAGGGATTACCACTTTTTAGATTGAATACATGGGACCTAGTGCATCAGAGGGTACCACTCACTAGATAGAGGAACTAGACCCTACTGAGCCAAGGGGTACAACTCTAATGATCTTTCCTGATCATTATCATCACTAAGTACAAAATAAATAAGATTAACACTCAAAACACCTTGTATAATATCTCTAATTCCACCATGAAGTCCATCGGAACATTCTATATGCAGAATCCATTAGGATAGGATACTCATAAGAAAATATCTGATTCCAAATGAAGGAGAAATGAGAGGTAGAAGATTCCTCAAAAAGATACATAGTGTGTAAGGGGACCCACATGGCATGTGGTCCTGACCTGCAACCTAGATGTGACCTTTTATAGAACATGTCTCGCTTCCCAAGTATCCCTACATGGTGTGTATGGGGACTACATGTGGTGTCTCAACTACCCATGGTCCTACACATGCTTGTATCTATATTTATGTACACTGGATATGCCCATGTTCATTGGTCATATACTCTAGTTGTGCATGTGTCTATGTATTCCAATAAATGGTGTTTCCTCCCACATGGGGTCTTACACATGTGCTTCATTCACACAACCTATCTACCCTATAATGGTCACACAATGTGTGTCCTATCAACACGACTTATGATCGTTAACATTTCTCAAACCTTAGCACCATATCTATATGGGTATTAAATGGAATGTGTTCATCTAAGAACGCACCGTATGGTCAGTATTTCCATAGAATAACATATCTATTCCACATATTTCATAATCTCCACTTCTACTGCTGATTCCTTTTGGTGTTCAAACAAAATAAAATGGAGAAGGATATGTTCATAATTAATTTCCAACAATTGGATGAAAATCATATTTTTTCAGTTCATTAAACACCTGCACGTGGCCAACTCAACTATCTTTCTTCATTCAAATTTCCTTCAGGTATAGGATCCCTGAAGAAATCACCCATATCTTGACAATCTTTCTGATCCATCCTCTTATCATTGATCCATACGTCGCATTCAAATATATGTTTAATTCAGGGGTTTGACCAAGCTCAATACCTCTCAACAGTATCGAACTATGGAAATGCAGTCCAACTGTGAATAATGGGAAGAACAATTGGGATAAAAGAACAAGAACGAGGGTGAAATAAACATTGGACAAGAGTTCTTATAAAATTATCTAAATTGTTAATTATTGGGGTGATAAAACATGGCACAATGGGGATTAATTTAATAATAAATTGGAAACTCATATGTAGAAGCATGGAAAGGTTTGATTATTGAATCATATCAAAGAAATATGAATGATCATTCTCAATAATATAATCATAAGGTTTGAAATATATACGACAAGCCATACCTCAATTCAGTTCATCTATTTAGATGGAACATGCTATACAAAAAAAGGAGGAAGATCCATTGCATTCGCTGATTCTCAATTCACCTGGATCTAGAAGCTCGATGTTGATCGATATCTACTAACCAATTGTGAGTGATATAACTCTCTTCTCGAATATACTAGGGTTATATGGAAAAAACTAGATAATTTCGATAATATCAAATTATAGATAATTTATCATTTGGTAATTTAGGTTCAATAATCAATTTAATCAATAAAATTAATTTTAACACACCCTCCAAAAGATTCTCTATCCAAACACCCCATGCTTCCCAATATAAGCTCATGCCTAGGGTAATCCTTACATGGTGGATTAAATTTTGGTATCTTACTTTTTATATAAGACTTCATTTAAGAGATATTTCATTTTCCTTACAAAACTATGCATGCATAATAGAAAATATATTTAATATTTTTATAAATTCAATTCCGAGTAAACCAGGCCTCAGAATTGTGTGCCATCTCAATGATTTTTATTTAAAATATTTAAATATATATTTCAATGTTTAATAATTATAAAAGGTGTCTTTATATTATTCCCTGTTTTAATATTTCCATCAGAAAAAAGAAATTTTTTTGAAAAAGTGTTGGGATACTGAGCTTGTATCTAGATCTCCTACTCCCTAGAGCTCTCTTGCATGTTCGTATGCTACCACAACACACAAATAAAGTGGATGGTCCATCCATAATGGGTACTCTACTATCAATACTTGATCTCCATGTGGGGAACTACTAATGTTTCCATGTCCTTGATGTCTAGCTCACAAGAGTCAATAACATTCATGGGTTAATGCACGTATCTCCTCAACTGAAACACAAGGAATACATCTTTCATCCACCCCAACTATGGTGGTAGGTCAAGGTAGTAAGTGACCTCGTAAATCCTCAGCATTATCTATAACAACCTGATGATCCTTGGGGAAAACTTTCCTCCAAATCAAAATCTCTGAAATCATGGTCATGGGGAGTCTATTATGAAAATGTGATATCCCTAATCAAACTCTATGATCCATTGATGTTGATATTCATAATATTTCTGACTCTTCTAGGATATCCTCATATGCTCGCGGATCACCTGGACCATCTATATCACATCATACACCATCTAGGGCCCAAAAAGTGATACATCACTGATCGCATTCCAGAATAAAGATGACATGTAAGGTCACTCACACATGGCCTCAAAAATTTTAAAATAGATTTTATAGTTACAGATATTATTAGAAAAAGTCTCTAGTAATGGAAATTGATCCATTCAACTCTGGCCAATGTTTAACACGCAAGCTATCAGTTTATCCTTCAACAACAAAATACTAGTCTAGTTCTAGACATCTATCTTGGGGTGAAAGGTTGTACTCATCCTCATCAAGGTCCTTAATTTCACATAAATTACTTTCCAAAATCGTGATTTAATCCATTCATTATGGTTGGAGACAATCATTGAGGGAACCATAAGAAGGTAAATGATCTCCCATACATACAACTACCAAAAACTCTCCACTGAACTCTGCTCGCTGATATCAAGGAAGTGTGCTAACTTCATAATTCATTCAACTATAACCTAGATGGAGTCATGGACTCTTAATGTCCCCTGAATCTCTATCAAAACTTATATGGATATGCCATCCCATTTCTAATCTCGGATATCCAAAGGCTACAACAAATCTTCCAGAACCTGGTGATCATCATTCACCTGCTAACTAGTGAGACCCTTAGAGATGAACTCTATAACATCCAATATCATGCCATCCAACCAAAACATCTTCTGAAGGTCATTGTACATCATCCCCACACCAGGATGTATAGTAAGAGGATATATGTTAGGATATCTCATAACCTCCTCTAACATCATGATTGGGACCACCGTTCTTCCCTAGAAAAGGATGACAAGATTACCCCCTTTAGAAAATACATATAATGAATCTCTTGAAGATATATAGTCACATAAGACCTCATAGTCTATGTCACCAAACTATGACTTTTTCTCAGACTAGAAAATTGGAGTATTAAACAACATTGACTCGTGAAAAGTTTCACCCTCCTCCTCAAAGAAGGTCAGCTGTATAGAAGACAAAAACTCTAATGCTTCCTGCACCAAATAGGCTTGGGGCTTCCAACTAAGGGAATATTCCACCATGTTTAAATTTACTATAGTATAGACTATCTAAAATTCATAGTCCTAGAAAAAAATTCCATCCAGAAACTCTATCTCATTTTGAAGTCTCTCTGTTTGAAGACGGCCTGAGACTCTGATGGTATGAGTAAACAACAAAGCACTCTCCCAAAATATAGTGTCACAACATCCTCAAAGCTAAGAATACCATTTAAAACATTATTTCATGAGCCATGTAGTTTTTCGCATGGGGTATCTACTGTTATAACCCATATGCAATCAATTACTACCTCTGCATCAACACGTAGTCAATCCAAGCTCTTGAGGAATCACATATACAATATATACTACATGCCCTCCTTTGGTATTCATAAAACATGTACACTCAATTTCCTCATACCTGACTCCTCAAAGTCTCTCTAGCACTTATAATTCTATGTAAATGGATTATCTTTATACATTAAGGAGGTCAAAGGAGCTCCAATCCTAGAGAAGTATTCCATAAACCTCATGTAGTACTATACTAATCCAAGAAAACTCCACACCTATAATATGATCTTGGGTGGATCCCAAAAAAACCTCATGAATCAAGAACTGAAAATGGAAGATCTTACCAAACATCTGGTCTTCCCAAAGAACATCTTGAACCATCCTCTTATCCTCTTCATGCTCCTCCTCTAAAATGAAGTATATTATTATGTCATTAATGGTGACAGCAAAATTATTCCAAGTATAGTAAGATGATCTAGGTCACTAAATCCATAAATATAGTTGGCTAATTTGCCACACCAAAGGGAATCACCAAGAACTTGTTGTGTCTGTAGCCACATCAGAATGTGAGATTTGGAATATCAACCCCATGTACTCTCAAATCATGGTAGTCGAACCTTAAAAACACAAGTTTTACCACATTTTTTTTAAATTAATTTTTATCAATTTATTTATTTATTTTAACACTTTTTAATAAATAATCGCACTTTTTCATTTTTATAACAAAATTTGTTAACTAATCATTTTTTATAATTAATTATGTTATTTTAGTGTTTAAAGTAATTAATTAATGACTAGATTTAAATTATTATGTTTTATGAATTATTTATTATTTTATAAGTTTAACTGTTTTCTTAAAAATTGACGTTCTTTTTATTTAAACAATTAACCTAATTTTTTTTGAATTTAATAAATTCATTCATTACTTTAATTTTTGAACTTTTAACTTTTTATTTTTAACATGTAATAAATCTATTAATTAGAATCAATCATTTTTCTTTCCAATTTATAATATTTTATTTTAAATTCGCTTTCTATATATATTAACCTCAATGTTTTTTAATCTTAATGTCTATTTAGTTTTAATTTAAGTTTTAATATTTTATGTTATTGTTAATTATTTTATGTATTAATTGATTTATAAATTTATGTAATTAATTTAGATAATTCTTACTTTCAATAAAGTTATTTTGTTTAGTCTTAATTGAAGTTCCACCCAATTTTTAATTTTTCTTTGTATGCAGTTTACCGACGGCAAATTTTTTTTCTCACACCATTTCATTCATGGTGCCTCTTTGAAACTCCTTCTGCTATCCAACCGGTTTCTGTGTCATGGTTTCTCTATTCAAACTATCACCATTTTGTGATACGGTGGCACCGTATCCCCTTTACTATCACACCATATCTTTACGGTGTCACTACAAGTCCCATCCATTGTTTCTTCATTCTCCTTCACACCAGTTTCAGTCACCATAACACCAAACACCAATTTCAGTCTCTGCCTCTTCCCACTTTTCATGGTCTCACCATAACCCTTGGCACTGCTTTCCCCTCTCCTTTCATTATTTTATGGTCTCACCGTACCCCTTTCATGATTCCACTATAAACCATAGCACCATTTTCTATTCCTCACATCGTCTTCCATTCTCGTCATGGTCTCGTAGTGTCTTCCGCCACTGCTACTTTCTCACTGCAGCACATCCACCATGGGTCACCAGTGCTACAACTTTCACACCACTCCCCCATAAAATTTATTGCCAAGATAAAACCCGATCTGTAAAAAAACACAACGCATCTAAAACCCCAATTCTTCTAATCCAAGCATCTTCTAACCACTTCTTTAGATCTATGATATCAACCAAAATCCAAATCCCCACTTCCACAGTATGGATTTCTTATGTTTTTTCACCATTTCATCACCAGGTCCACCATGGGTGATCCGCCGGATAGCAATTGAGGAGGTGACTTGAAGGGAGGTTTCCTGATGGAGCTGACGAGATCCATTATCGACGTGCATCACACAAGGTCGGGATAGTGCGTTGCCTTTGCTGCTCATATCTCCGGTTTGTCGCCGCTGGAGTGGGGTTGTGTCATTGATGGGGCATGGGTCTTGCCGGAATTTAGGAGGAGATCCCCGCCTAAGCCAGCCACTGAAGAAAAATGTTACACCGACTCGCCGCTTAATGCTGGTAGAAGGGAGCTATCGCGCTGCTTCTAAGAGAAGAAACTTTCCCCTCTTTTAGTGCACCGGAGAAGAAGATGGGGGGAATGAAGATTAAATTAAAAAATCAAATAAAAAACAAAATAATTAATTAAATTAAACTTATAGTTAATAAATTAAATTAAAATTTAATTTAAATAATAAATAAATATTATAATATATAACTATTATAATAAAATAAAATACAAGAAAAACTAATAAAAATTTATAAAATTTAATTATAAACAATAATAATTTATAAAATTATTAAGTAATATAAACCTTTTAACACTTTATTTTTAATTCAATATTAATAGAATAAACAAAATAGTTAAATTAAAAAATTAATACTAATCAATTTTAAGAATTCAATTAACTTTTACTAAATAAATGTTAACAATACTAACACAAATAAAATAATTTAATTAATAATGATAATTTGAATACTTAATAATTTTACCTATTATAGGATTTAATAGTAAATTAATAATCATAATAATAATTTTTTATAATAATTGTCAATTATTATTTTTATTAATTAACGTTAGTTAACATTTTAACAAGTAATTTAACATTAAATTAAAAAAATACCTACTTTACTTTATTTGCATTTTTCATTAATTTATTTTCTATTCTAACTGTGCAGGTTCATTCAAGAGTTGAGAACATGTCCATATTCATTTAACTAACTCACGGGAGTTAGTTACGTGAGAAAAACTAATACAGTGTGCCAGTTGCGAAAAAATGCACGTATGCGGTGCTTAAGAGAAGGACTTTTTGGAGTAAGTGGAAGCGACCGGTGACATACAGTAGATGGAGGATATAAAAACAATGTTTCAATAGAATTTGGAGAGGAATTCATTAGACTATTCACTTTGAAGCAGAGCAAAAACCTGTATCGAACCCTGGAGCATCCCTCAGAGAGCCATTTCTTGGAGATCCAAGGGCCAAGAGCAGCATCAATTTGAGCTATCAAAGGGATTATTCTTCCTCTGTTTTCATTCAATTATCTTTCTTTGTAATTTAATGGCTTCTTTACATAATTTAGACAATTTTAGGTGAAATAATACTGTTTGGGGTGAAAATCGAATCTACTGGTTATCTTCTTTTTCTCTTCTCACTACCATTTTGTATGTGATAGGAATTGATTAGTGAGATCAATTCTTATGGCATTCAATTACAACATACCACCTACTCTTAATCATGGAATTCCACATTCATTCGGTGAGTTTTATTGTGGATTAAATTTCTTAAACATTCAAATTGAAATAAAAGACTACATGATATTGGGCGATTTGTTCTGTAATCTTTTTCAAACCAGAATTTTCCTTGTTGATTAATCTAGGAGCGGCGAACTTCAAGACTTGTTGGCTTGAGTGATTTATCGTTTGAAGAGGGAAATAAATCACTCCTTTTCTGTGGTATTAGTTTTAATCACTATCATGAGAAGTAATGTTTTCAAAACCAGTAGAATTGAAATTTTTTCTCAAGCATTTTACTAGATTGTTTGTTTATCCGTGTTTTTATACCTCTATTCACCATTGTTTTCAACTATTTCTCACTTTAACTTAGTTTAGATACATGATTTTGAGGGATTTGTCACTTCACTTCTTAATAAATAATTTTAAAAAAATGATAATAAAATGGAAAATTTTCCCCACTGCTGACAATAGTGGGGTATTGTAAATTAATTAGAAGATTAGTGGTCAAAATTGCCTTCTCTGTGGGTTCGACCTTAATTGACACATATACTGTAGTTAGTAGGATTATAAATTTTAAACTTTTACCAGCTTCAATGATGGTTTAGGTCACGTTTTTGGCACTGCTATTGGGGAAGGAATGATCCATTGCTTCTAAAAAAACTAAAAAACACATATATAAAAATCATAAAAAAATTGAAAAATTAGAAAATTGTAAAAAAACTATTTCACTTCTTATTGAATTGTTACTACTGAGCATTTCCTGTAGCTATTTTTATGAGCACCAGACACTCTATTATTAGTTTATAGCCACTGAACTTAGAAATAGGAAAACATCTCACTTCTCTAAGAAAGAAGAACAAAATTGAAATGGAAAACTTAGATAATAAAGTTCCTGCACCGAAAAACTATCAAAATAAACTAGAACTCTTAGATGAAAATTAAAGGCCTAGGATGAGGGAATTTCGACTCCAACAAGTTTCAAGTAACCTATCATCCATCCGACTTAGTCCTAGGGCCAGAAATTATGAATTGAAACAATCACACATCTCGTTGCTTCTTTCTTTAAACGGGCTCTCTAATGAGGACTCCATTTCCTTCATTAGAGACTTCTACAATACTGTACAACAATTACCTCTTCTAGGACTCACAGAAAATGAGAAAAGAATGAAAGTATTTCCCTTTTTCCTTAATGGGAATTCTATGAATTGGTTTCTGAGCATAGAAGAGAACATTTTTGAAAATGGTATCAAGTGTATAATTCTTTTATTATGAAAAATTATCCTCAAAGACTTAAAGGTGAACTAAGAACAAAGATAACTAGTTTTTATAAAGACAATGGAGAATATTTTCATGAGGCTTGGGATATATTCAGGAATATGAATAGGTAGTGTCTTCATCATTAACTCCCATCACACCTTCTTATGGATACATTCTATAAAGGGATTTCCTCCTCTGGACCGAATCTAGTAGACCAGGCTGGTGGGGGTAGTTACAATGATAAAACAGATGAAGAACATAGACAGATTTTTAATAATCTTTCACTGAATTCACAACATAAAAATTAAAGAAGGAAAGGAGTCCATATAATTGTTAACCCAAACACTTGTTCAATGAATGAAAATCAAGATCAACGGGCTGAAATCACCAATCAACTTCAATATTTAATGAACCATAATTCAAAACAAACTTTTAACCAACATGGCTGTCAAAAAACCAACCAATCTTTAATGGAACAGTGTGTCCAGTGTGTTATGTTTGGGCATAATGAAAATTTCTGTCCTAATTTTGATATGTTGGCCCAATAATAAGAAAACTCAGACTTTGTTAACTTTGGTCCTAGAATTCCTCCTAAAGAAGATCAATTTTCAAACAATTACAACCAAGTCTATAGGAACCATCAAAATCTATCCTGGAAAGATCAAAGCTTAATTAAACAATCCACTGCCCCTAATTACTCGAATCAACCAAGACCAAATTTTCAGAATCAATAAAGGGGTGAGTCATCAAATGCAAAAGGATTCAATGATAGTCACATGTCTTCTAAACATGATCTAAACTTGAATAAAATTAACTCTCAATAGGAAAGATATATGACTCAGTTAACCAAACATCAAAGACAATATGAGTCAGATAAAATGAAAACTGATGTGAGAATTCAAAACACGGAAACACAAATGGAAAACTTGTTAGAGATTTCTCATTTAGTGAATGGTTGACTTTCTAGTACCACTGATCCTAACTCTATATATAATTCTATGGTTTTTGTCACTAGAAGTGGTCTTAATACTCAAATTGTAGCTAAACAAGACCATGAAAATTCCCAAAATGAAAATATGATTCAATCTGTAAATAAAAATATGCTATGTTCACATGCTATAAATTCACAGAAAAGTCATGAAAATGATCTAAATTGTAATTTATCACCAGAAACTCAAGCTGAAACTTCATATAAAAATCAAAAGAATAAGGGAAAATAGAAACTTGATGAAGAGGTGAGGAATATACCTACTGTATTTAAAAAAAATTCCCCACCCATCCCTTTCCATGAGAAGCTGAAACCTCAAAGTAACACCAAGGATGAACTTCTTCAGTTCCTTGGTCTTCTTTCCAAACTTCAAGTAAACATATGTTTCATTCAATATTTAATTCAAATTCCATATTACTTCAAATATTTTAAAAAAATGTTTCTTACAAAAATAACTTGGAAGATTTCTCTACTTACAACCTCACTAAAGAGTACAGTTCTGTACTCCAAAAGAAAATTGCACCCAAATTGAAAGTCAAATGTAGCTTTTTCATTCCCTGTAGATTTGGAAACCCTGATTAGAAGAACTGTTTGTGTGATTTAAGTGCTATGATTAATATTCCCTCATACTCATTATTTCAACAGTTGAGTTTGGGTGACCTTCAACCCAACATAGTTATACTGCAGTTAGCTGATAGATCTTTCACTCATCTTGTGGGTAAGATAGATGACTTACTAGTTGGTGTTGGGAAAATGTTTCTGCTTGTAGACTTTTTAGTCTTAGATATGGAGTGTGATCATGAGTTTCCCATCATCTTGGTAAGGACCATCTTGTCCACAGGTGGTTCGGTTATTGATGTATCTAAGGGTAAGTTAATTTTTAAAATTGGAGAATAATAAGAAGAGTTCAATGTGTTTAAAAATGTTAAAGGACCAAAATTTTCTGAAAACTATTCAAAGGTAGAGTCCTTAGAAAATGGGAACTCAATTGGAAACTCTGATGAATTTCAAAATAAAACCTCAGATGAAGAAACTTATTTAGAAGCTAAAAATATAGTTTAATCTGTTTTAGAAGTTGAAAATACTGCTCGAATACTGAATTCTAAAAGATTTCAAGAACTGGACAACTGTCCAGTTTTTTTGTGGAAGAGTCCACTATATCTAAACTAAGGATATTTTTGAATGAATTTGATGGTGTTTCTGTTAACAAAAAACTTTTTGAACACTTTTATGATATTGAGGGAGAACATATAAGACAACTAGATGATTCTGATTTGATAAATCTATTTAATACTGACCTGGAAAATCTGGACAGTGTGATGCACACTTTGGATAGTAGCACTGTAAATTCTGGGACTAACCTGAAATTGAAAATATTTCATCATTTCAAACTCCTTACAAAAGATATGTTGAAGATATTGGGCCTCCCAGGCCTAAGAGTCTTCCTTATAGTGTATAACCACCCACTCTTGAGCTAAAACCAATTCCTGCTCATCTTAAATATTCATTTCTATGTGAGAACTCCGTTTTTCCTGTAATAATTTCTGCTAAACTGAATGAAAAACATGAAGAAATGTTGTTAAATGTTTTGAAGAAGTTTAAATCTGCCATAGGCTGGACCATAGATGATATCAAGGGTATAAGACCCACATTTTTATGCATAAAATACCTATAGATCCTGACCATAAGCCTAGGTTTGAGTGTCAAAGAATGTTGAATCCCAACATGAAAGAAGTTTTGAGATATGAAGTAATCAAATTTCTAGACACTGGACTGATATATCCCACTTCTTATAGTGCTTGGGATAGCCCTATGCATGTTTTCCCTAATAAGGGAGGTTTCATAGTTGTTAAAAATGAAAATAATGAAGAAATACAAGTGATTAAAGCCACAAAATGGAGAGTCTATGTAGACTATAGTAAGATTAATGCAGCTATTAGGAAGAACCAATTTCCAATTCCCTTCTTGGAGAAAATTCTTGAGAGGCTTTATGGAAATGAGTTTTTCTGTTTCTTGGATGGGTATTCTGGTTACAACTAGATTCTTGTTGTTCTAGAGGATCAACAAAAGACCACTTTCACATGCCCCTTTAGAATATATTTCTACAGGCAGATGCCCTTTGGGTTGTGTGGAGCTCCTGCCACCTTTCAAAGGTGTATGATGGATATCCATTCAGATATGATTGAGATAATTATTGAGGTTTTCAGGGATGATTTCACCATTGTGGGTAGCACTATTGATACTTGTCTTGGAAATCATGAGTTAATCTTAGAGAGATGCATTGAAACCAAACTTGTTCTTAATTGGGAGAAGTGTCAATTTATGGTCACAGAATCTATAGTGCTTGGTCATAAAGTTACCAAAAGAGGTTTGGAATTTGATACTACTAATATTGATGTCATTCAAAAACTGTCACCTCTTGAAAATGTTAAACATGTTAAAAGTTTCCTAGGGCATGCCGATTTCGACTGGAGATTCATAAAATATTTTTCTAAAATAACTAAACATGTGTGTTCTTTGCTGTTAAAGGATGCACCTTTCAATTTAGATGAAAACTGTTTGAAATACTTTAATTTTCTTAAATAGAAACTCACTACTTCACCCATTATCACTACACGTGATAGGAAACTACCTTTTGTACTTATGTGTGATTCTAGTGGTATGGATGTAGGTGTTGTCCTTGGATATAGGAAAGATAGGAAATTATATGTGGTGTTTTATGCTAGTAGACTATTAGATGAAACCCAAACCAATTATACCACTACTGAAAAAGAATTATTAGTTGTTGTGTTTGCTCTAGAGAAGTTTAGATAGTATTTGTAAGGCTCAAAAGTCATCATTTTCACAGATAATTCTTCTTTAAAGTATTTTTTATCTAAGAAAGAAACTAAACCCAGGCTGATTAGATGGATTTTGTTTCTATAATAGTTTTATTTAGAGATTAGGGATAAGAAGGGAGCTAAATATTTAGTTTTTGACCACCTATCTAGGATTTCTCTTACTCAATGTGAATTTGAAGATCCTAGGGAGATTAACTCTTCCTTTCCTAATGAAAAGATACTAACTGTGTCAATCAGGAAATCTACATGGTTTGCTGATTTTGCCAACTTCCTTGCAGCATGTGTCTTTCCCAATAATCTGACCAATAACCAAAGAAATAAATTCATTTCTGAGCTTAAGTATTATCTTTGGGATGATCCTTTGTTGTTTAGGAGATGTGTTGATGTTATTTTTAGGGTATCTGTGCATGAGGAAGAGATGATGCATGTCTTATAGAGTTTTCACTCCTTACATTGGGGAGGTCATCATGGTGGTGAAAGAACTGCTTCGAAAGTTCTACAATCTGGTTTCTATTGGCCTACTCTTTTTAAGGATGCTAGGATCTTTGTAGTTGGTTGTGATAGATGTCAGAGGCTAGGAAACGTGGGTAGGATGCAGGAGTTACCCCACAAAGGAATTATAGAAGTTGTAATTTTTTATGCTTGGTGTTTATATTTTATGGGTCCATTTCCATCATCTCATGGGAATGAGTACATACTTTTTGTTGTAGATTATGTGTCAAAATGGGTTGAGTCAGTGGCACTACCCAACAATCAAGCCAATTATTTAATTAAGTTTTTAAATAAGAATATCTTTACAAGATTTGGAGTTTCAAGATCTTTTATCACTAATAATGGAACACATTTTATGAACTATAAGTTTAAAGCTTCGATGGAGAAAAATGGTTGTGTCCATAAAACTAGAAATCCTTATCATCCACAGTCCAGTAGATAGGCATAAATTTCAAACTGGGAACTAAAAAAAATACTTGATAAAACTATGTCACCCTCTACGAAAGATTGGTCTCTTAAGTTATATGAAGGTTTATTGTCATATAGAACTTCTTTCATAACCCAAATAGGTATGTATCCTTATAGGATGTTGTTTGGGAAATGTTTTCATTTACCTGTGGAGTTGCAACATAAGTCTTATTAGACAGTTAAGGCTCTAAATTTTGATTTTAAGATTGATGGTGAGAGGAGGTTACTTGAACTGAGTGAACTCGATGAAATTAGAAGTGAGAGTTGTGATAATTCAAAAATTTATAAAGAGATGACTAAAATATTTCATGATTCTTTCTTTCAAAAAAAGTTTTTAAACGTAGACAGAAGGTCCTTCTGTTTAATTCTAGACTCAAACTCTTTCCTGGAAAGATGAAGTCCAAGTGGTTTTGACCTTTTATAGTTGTAAGAGTTCTGAAGAATATAGTTGTCGAAATTGTAGGTGAAGAGAACAAACCCATGTTAGTTAATGCGTAGAGAGTGAAAATTTATTTTGAGGGACAGGCAAAGGGCATGGATGTCTTCACAGTTCTGGAAAACTGTTCTTGAACAATGTCCGACTGGGGACTTTAAATCTATCACTACATGGGAGGAAACCCATGGGTTTTTGTTGTGTTAATAAATAAATAAATTTTAATTAAATAAATTCTAACTGAATACTTTAAATACTATGTTTCTTGGGAGTCAACCCATTTTCTTTCTTCTATGTTTAATTTTGTATCTATTCTTGTTTTACTTTGAATAATGTTTTTTTGTGCTGCCTTCTGTATGCACTTTCAATGATTGTTATTTTTCTATGGTTTACATGAAATATGTTTTTAGGATGTTGTTTCTGTCATCTAAGTAGTTTAATTCCCATACTAGATGTAAATTGACAAATATATTCAGGGAAGTTCTCAACTCATAATTGCTTCATTTATTTCTCTACTCCTTAATGCTTTAAAAACTCTGCTGCTTGTTTTACATGAAAATTATGCTCTATTGGTTGATGTTTTTTTAAAATATTCTTCTACATGTGTACTGAAATTTTTTTTGCATGACTTGAAATGTATTAAATTCCACGACATGTGTTGCTACTGAAATAAAAATTCTGCATATGTTTAAAATTCTACTTGAATTGGAATGAAATTTTATTGAATGTCAATGTGTAAATAAAAAATATGGAAGTACTTCACTTCTGGAAACTGAATTTCATTGTAAATAAAATATTAACACTTCTTGAAACTAAGTGTGGAGGAGTACATATAAGTGGAAATTTTTTATTGAATCTTCTTTGGTTTGGGATTTTTAGAATGAACTTTTTATGCTTAATTGAGCATTCAATTGAATCTTATTTTTTGAATTTACTTACACCCAATTCACTCTGTACACACGAGATACATGTCATGTTTGGATTTTAATGAAAATTATTCACTGGAATTAAATGTTAATGCATGTACATTCTAATGAACCTACTGATAATTAATTCACTTTGGAAAATAGTATTTTTGAACTTTAAAGAGACCCTTTATACATGTAATCTATCTACTAAATTGAAAATCTACTTTGAACTTTAGTTGTTTAATTGTACTTCTCCCATTTGGAATTTAACTTTGGGGACAAATTTGGGTTTTAAGTGTGGGGGAGGGGGTCAATTCTTGATAGTTCTAAATTTTTCTTTAATGAGAGCCCATAAATTCCCACTACAACTTTAAACAGTGTATCAAAAAATTGAAAATGGGTAAAAATTTTCCAAATTATTTCTTATTTTTAGGCTTTACGCTATTCTTAAATGAGTCTTTCCTAAGAACAGTGCCTTGTTGGTAGTTTCAAATTGCTTTGAAACTGAAATTTATGATATTGAATGATTGCTGAGTGATATTTACTTTGTTATTGAATGGATATCATGGTTTAGGTACTTACTTCTACGAGTGACATGGCTAATCTATTAGTGGAATTTTGTTCATAACTCTTGGAACTGGAAGTTTTATTTTGATTCAAGGGGAGGAAAATTTTTGTTATTTATTTATGTAATTACCTTAATGATCCAATGTAAATGGTTTCCAGAAAAATATTTTTAAACAGAAGTATTTTTGGCATCTGGGATCCCACGTTGAGTTTTTAAGACCTTAGATGTTGGGTGAGTTTCAGTTTACTATAAGCCCTCTATTCACTATGAATAAGTTCATTACACAGTGCTTAACATATGATACATGGCTTGGAAAAAATAAAATAAAGTGTCTAGGGTCAAAAATGAGTTCATTATGGTGAGGTGGATGATGAATGCCAGATGAAGAAGGGGTAAATTGGTTTATATGGGAGTCATTTAGGTTTTATAATTAAGGTTATTCATAATAAAATATTTATTTTTGGAACCTAAGTGATCAGTCATAATTAAAAGTTTCTTTGGTTAGGGTTTTAATTCCATTGATAATTTTCCTCATGTCATTTTTGTATTTAAAATCTAATCCTAGTATGAAGTAAATCATTATGTAGGTTTACATATTAGGCTTGACATATTCTTTGATGGATGGTCTTTTCTTTCTTAATTATCCTTGAGTATTTGTTCTGGTCAAGACTTGATCTGACATTTTATTTTCTAAAGCCTAAGTCAATTTATAGTCCTCGGTTTTCAAATGGCTGGACATGTTACAGTTTGAGAAAAATAATAAACACTTTACTATTTTTGAATGATCACAATACATTGAATTGTTTGAGGATAAACAATTATTAAGTGTTGGGGAATTCGATGTGGCCTTAAAAACACATGTTTTTCCACATTTTTTAATTAATTTTTATCAATTTAATTATTTATTTTATCACATTTTAATAAATAATTGCACTTTTTTATTTTTATAAAAAAACTGGTTGACTAATAATATTTTATAGTTAATTGTGTTAATTTAGTGTTTAAAGTATTTAATTAATGACTTGATTTAAATTAGTATGTTTTATAAATTATTTTTTAGTTTAGAAGTATAACTATTTAACTAAAAATTTACTTTCTTATTATTTAAACAATTAACCTAATTTTTTTCAATTAATTAATTAATTCATTACTTTAATTTTTTATCTTTTAAATTTTTCTTTTTAACATGTAATAACACTATTAATTAATTTCAGTTACATTTATTTTCGATTTATAATTGTTAATTTTAAATTCACTTTCTATATATATTAACCTTAATGTTTTTTTAATCTTAGTGTCAATTTAGTTTTAATTTAAGTTTTAATATTTGATTTTCTTGTTAATTATTTTATGTTTTATTTGTTTTATAAATTAATGTAAGTTAATTAGTTTCTTAGTCTGCAATTAATTTAGTTAATTATTACTTTAAATAAAGTTATTTTGTTTTGTCTTAATTGAAGTTCCACTCTATTTTTAATTTTTCTTTATTTGTAGTATAGCGGTGGCACAACTTTTTCCTCACACTGTTTCATTTATGGTGCCACTGTGAAAATCCTTATACTATCGAACCAGTTTCCATGTCATGGTTTCTCCATTCATGGTCTCACCATTTTGTGATATGGTGGAACTGTATCCCTTTTACTATCAAACAATATCTTTATGGGTTAACCACAAGTCCTAGCCACCGTTTCTTCATTCTCCTTTACACCAGTTTCAGTCACAGTAACACCACACACCAGTTCCAGTCCTTGCCTCTTCCCACTTTTCATGGTCTCACTGTAACCCTTGGCAGCGCTTTCCCCTCTCCTTTCATTATTTTATGGTCTCACCATACCCCTTTCATGGTTCCAATGTAAACTAAAGCACTGTTTTCCATTTCTCACACCGTCTTCCATTCTCCTCATGGTCTCACCGTGTCTTCTGCCACTATTAATTTCTCACCGACGCACATCTACCCTAGGTCACCAGTGCTACAACTTTTACACTGTTCCCCCATTAAATTTTTCGCCAAGATAAAACCAGATCCATAAAAAACAACGCATCTAAAACCCCAATTCTTCTAATCCTAGCATCTTCCAACCACTGTTCCATATCTATGATTTCAACCGAATTCCAAATCCCCACTTCCACGTAAGGAATACCTACTTTTTCCTTCAATTTCATCATCAGGTCCACCATGGTAGGTCCACCAGATTGTGATTGAGGAGGTGAGTTGAAGGAAGGTTTCCCGCTAGAGCCAACGAGATCCACTGTCAACGCCGCATCGCACAAGGGTAGGATAGTGTGTTGCCTTTGCTGCTGGTCTCTTTTGTTCGTCACCGCTAGAGGGTGTTGTGCCGTTAACGGGATGTGGGTCTCGCCAGACTTTAGGAGGAGATCCCCACCTGAGCTAGCTGTTGATGAGAAACGCTGCGCCGACTTTCCCTTAATTCTGGTAGAAGGGAGCCACTGCGCAGCTTCTAGGGGAAGAAACTTTCCCCTCTTTCAGTACACTGGAGAAGAAGATGGGGGGAAAGAAGAGTAAATAAAAAAAATACGAAACAAAATAATAAATTAAAATAAACTAATAGTTAATAAATTAAATTAAACTTAAATTTAAATAATAAATTACTATTGTAATATATAACTATAATAATAAAATAAAATACAAGACAAACTAATAACAATTTATAAAATTTAAATATAAAAAATAATAATTTATAAAATTATTAATTAATATACATACTTTAACACATTTATTTTAATTCAATCTCAACAGAATAAACAAAATAGTTAAATTAATAAATTAATACTAATCAAATTTAATAATTCAATTAACATTTACTAACTAAATGTTAACAATACTAACACAAATAAAATAATTTAATTATTAATGATAATTTATATAATTAATAATTTTACCTATTATAAGATTTAATAGTAAATGAATAATCATTGTAATGTTTTTTAATAATAATTATTAATTAAGATTTTTATTAATTAACGTTAGTTAACTTTTTAACAGGTAATTTAACATTAAATTAAAAAAATATTTGCTTTAATTTCTTGGCATTTTTCATTAATTTATTTTTTATTCTGACTGTGCAGGTTCATTCAAGAGTCGATAACACATCCATTTCCATTTAACAAACTCACCGGAGTTAGTTACGTGAGAAAAACTAGCGTGACTTGCCAGTCGCGGAAAAACTCACATGTGCGGTGCTTAAGTGAATGACTTTTTTGGAGTTAGTGGAAGTGAGTGGTGACATGTAGTAGATGGAAGAGGATATAAATAAATTTCAACAGAATTTGGAGAGGAATTAATTTTACTATTCACTTTGAAGTAGAGCATGAACCTGGAGTGAACCCAAGAGCATCCCTCGGAGGGCCATTTCTTAGAGATCCATGGGTCAGGAGAAGCATCAATTCGAGCTTGCAGAGGGAGTTATCTTCCCCTACTTTCTTTCAATTCTATTTATTTGTAATTGAATGGTTTTATTTTATGTAATTGAGACCATTTTAGGCTAAATACTACTCTTTGGGGTTAAAAATCGAATCTACTAGTTATCTTCTTTTTCTCTTCTCACAATCATTTTGTATGTGATTGAAATTGATTAGTGAGAATAGTTCTAAATGCATTCAATCACAACGTACCACCAACTCTTAATCTTTAAATTCTATATTTATTCGGTGTGTTTGATTGTGGATTAATTTTCTTAAACATTTAAATTGAAATAAATTCCTACAGGACGTATGTCTAGTTTTTTCTGTAATCTTTTTCAAACCATAATTTTCAATATTGTTTATTCTAGGAGCGGTGAACTTCAAGACTTGATGGCTTGAGTAATTTATCTTTTATTGAGGTAAATAAATCACTCCTTTTATGTGGTATCAATTATAATCACTATCATGATATTAAATGTTTTCAAAACCAGTAGAATTGAAATTTTTCCCTGAGCATTTTACTAGATTGCTCGTTTTCCAGGGTTTTTATATATCTGTTCGCCTTTATTTTCAACTGTTTCTTTCTTCAACTAAGTTTAGCTACAAGATCTATAGTTCTTTATCACTTCACTTCTTAATGAAGAATTTTAAAAAAAATTAAAATTTCCACACTGCTGACAACGGTGGGGTCTTTTAAAAAAAATAGAAGATTAATGGTCAAAATTACCTTCTCTATTGGTTTGACCCTACTTTCCACATATATTTTAGTAAGTGGGATTATAAATTTTAAACATTTACTGGATTCAATGATGGTTTAGGTCAACTATTATGTCTAGGGATACACCCACCAACTTATTAGAGATGGGTTGTGGTTATCTGCTCATGAAACCCACTTACTTCGTCATGAGGTTGATCTCTCACACAAAGAAGAATATCACCCCATAAGTGTGAAGAAATATGGATTTAATATTGTGATATTAAATATGGGCTTGGACCATTGACAACCAATCCATAAAAATATAATTTTATAAGGTCTCATCATGATGACTAAAATGTCCCATGAGAAATTGTCTCCACTATGTGATGTCTTGCCCTATCAATAGAAAAAATATTTTACAGAATTTTTCCCCATCAGAACCTCAATGAAATTTTTTTAGGTCAAAAAATAAAGAGGGAGATCCATCTCTCCCACTATGAGTAATGATATGAATAAATAACTCACACATGTGTCTACTAGTACTGAATAAAGAGTAGATTAAAAATAGATCATACCTCTAATAATTTCGTGTAGTGATGGGTCATATGATTTCGTATCCTGTAACTAGCCATAGCACTAACCACTAGTTACATGAGCCAGAAATGGGCTTATTGGTGGTAGGGGTAAGGAGATCACAACGTTATTCACCACCCACATCTCCTCCTCCTAGATCCCCATATGCGCCCCTTCCTGATCTTACACCCTAGTGGCCACCCTAACCTCGCCTGGGAGATCTATGATCAAGGAACTACATCTTATGTGGTGGTGTATCCTCAATCCTTATATTCTCCTTAGAATGTCAAGCTATGTAATCACATTCCATGGTAATTTTCCCATCAAATTCATAGCACAGTCCCTCTCTAGGTTCACTTATTCCCCTCCGCGGTCCATGTCTCACATGACCACGTGCCTGAGTCTTTTAATGGAGATGTATCCTACCCCATGTCTATACCGATGGGACCCTTATTACTACTATAAATGAATCATAAAGATGACTCCCACTTCAAGCTCCAGTTGTATGGTGTCCCTCAGACATTAATCTCTCTATCACTAATGTATTCTCTAACACTCCAACTTATGTTGGAATGTATAGGGGTACTACACTTCCATGGATGTCTCTGTAAAGACCTATGTTCCTAGAATTATCCATCATGAATCATTAATATGGATTATGATGTAGGGTCATTGAACCTCATGTCATATTCAACAACCATCATCCATCGCTTCAACAACTCTAGAAGCTCCTGAATCTGAATTGGGAAAAAGCATGAGGGGTATTACTCTCTATGAAATAGATTATGGAATTAGTTCCATGAGAGTTTTGACTCATCATTCATCAGCATGACTAGACTCCACCATTTCACAATAACTCTGTGGAAAAGAATGGCTGCCAATGTAACCACCTTATTAGTCGGTGTTCAGATATGTCATAAAACTTGAATAATTAACTTTAGCCAATCCTCCATTACCTAGGCGTCTGGATCACCATAAAACCTCAATGACCTCAAGCACGTGAAATTATGAAGTGGACAAATCCTACACACTTATTCATCCAACCATAATAGTATAATCTTCTACTCAACAGGTGTGGGTGATACTACCAATCCACGTGGAGGATGGATATCATGAAATGTACCGATAACAAAGGCATCATCACTCATAAAATCTTCATCATGATCCTGAATCGGTAATATAGATGGTTGTATTTGAGGAGGCATCCTAAAAATTTATTTCAAATTTACCATGGTAATAAGAGAATATATATGTGTGGAGTGGACTCAAGAGGGATAGTAAATGAGCCAATCCTATATGATGCATATACCATTGATCCCAGCACACAATATTTTGGTATTAGAAGTTGACAAGAATTGAGTCAGATCCCTGATGAATGGATACTTTTGTTGCCACACTAACACTTCGTTACCTAGCCTGAAAGCCTCAGTCAAGACACTTTAATATGGTTTCCATAAAATCCCAACCAAATCCTCTTAATGGGATAACTCTATACACCATCCCAAGTAATTAAATTATCTTATTCCAATCTTTCATGACCTAACCCAATAGGGCTTAATATGCCACAACCCCTGGCCCACCTTCATATGCCAGGGGATGATGAAAAGCATCAAAACACATAACTAATATGGGAGAACTTTTCCTTTTGTACGGGTATAGATTCCCCCAACTATATCCATGTTGAAGTGTAGATGAATAATAATAAAATATGAATCTTCAAGAGAATAACCATGTGTGTAAAACCTCTAGGAAGAAAAAGAGTAAAAAAACATTATATAGAAATTTAATAGGCGAAAATTAATGCCCAATTAGAAATATTTCAAAACCTAAAAAAATAGGAAAGTAAAGTGTTGATAGATCCAAGCTCCAGATATCTAATCCACAACCACTATAAGTGGTCAAATTCACTTGGGTTAACATTTGATCCTCTAAAATCTCTACTAAATTGTCCATAATTGACATAAAGTACAACATGTGATAGAAAATACCATGCAGTGATGAGTATATAAAAACCTAGAAGGATGTCACAAATGCTGAAGGGGGTGTATTAAGAGACAATAATAGAATAGACAACTCAACTCATAGCACGAGTGAACTGAAAAACCATCAACAAGAATATATTGCCAGAAAATAAACCTAGATAAGAGATAAAGGGGATCTATATCTCATATCCCACCCCATGAAAAGTTTCTTCTAATAGTTCCAATGTCTATCAATGATACCCATCATCTCTCCTTTCTACCATATCAGAAACCCTATGTAGGGACCACACATGGCCATCGTTTTGCATAGTCGGTGGTGAATGATATCAAAGTTGGGGACTCAGTCCCTAGTGTGATATGGGACTACCAATCAATATAAGGGGGACCCACACCCTAGTTAAATAAGGGGTACCACTTAGTAGAGAACACACCCCCTGGTGCATTAGGGGGTACCACTCAGTAGATAGAGGACTCACACTCTATTGTGTCTAGGTGTACTACTCATTAGATAGAGGACATGCACCATAATGTATCAGGGGGTTAAACATTGTATATAGAGGAATTGTGCATTGGGGCGTCTTGTGGGGGTACCACCAATAGATAATGGACCCACGCCTTGATGTGTTAGTGGGGTACCACTGAGTAGATAGATAAGTTCTTCCCTAGTGCTTTATAAGGGTACCAATCTGTAGATAGAGGACCGACATATTGGTTTTCTATGGGGTACCACTCTAATTATCCAGGATGATCATTATCATCTTAGAGAACTTCATAAACAAGATTTACACTTAAAACATATCTCATTGTATCACAAAATCTACCATGAAGGAAACCATCACATTCTACACACGAAAAATACTCAGAAAAGGCTACTTGTGGTGCCAAAATCTCTGTCCGAAATAAAGAGATTACATAGGTACACGATTCCTAAAAAATTAAGGTACATAGAATTTAAGGGGACCCACACAGTCTTTGGTCCAACCCTACTTCATATTAGTTTCCTACACCAGTACATAGCTCACTACCCATGTAGCCCTTAGAGGCATGTGATGGGACTACATGGGATGTCACTTTTTCCCAGGGTCCTTGTTGTTCTACTAGATGTGTCTATATAAACAGGCCATGTCTGTGTCCACTAGTTGTGTACTATAGTCATGCATGTTTCCTTCTATTATGATAAACAACATGTCTTCCCACATGCAGTCCCACCCTTGTGCTTCTGTCACATAGCAAGTCAACCCCTAGAGGGACACACTGAATGTGGCCCAACTACATAACATGCGATCTTTAGCTTTTATAAACCCTAGAACTACAACCATAGGGATAATAAATGGTGTGTTTTCATTCCATTACATGTCATGTATTTGGGATTTCCATAGAATTCCATATATGTTCTACATTTCCAAGATCTGCAACTTCCACTACTAATTCTTCGTGGTGTTCACCCAAAATCGAAGGGGGGGGGGGGCTCTGTTCATTCTTTTCATCCATCTTGCGGTTGTAAATCGGATTTTTTTATGCCCATTCAACAATCCTATACACCTTACCCACCTCTCATTCCTTGTTCAACACTGATTCATCTCCCAGATACATTAACAAACCACATAAGCCCCACAAATCAACATTATTTGTCCTATGATCACTAAACCATTCATCACATGTGAATGTTCTGTGAATATGGGGGTCTAATCATGTTTGGTCCCACCCAAAAATGTGGAACCTTGGCCCTATAGAAGAACAGTGAAGAACATAAACAATCATTGGGGGAAAATTTAAAAGAAAAATGGTGTAATTATAGTTATCCAATGGTTATTGGCTAATGAATGAGATTTTGAATAGTCAGGGTGAGAAAACATGATACAATAAGGAATAGTTTAATAATCAATTGAAAACTCATACATACGCCGATAGAAAGTCTTGATTCTTGATTCATATTGAAGAAATGGGAATGATCATCATCCATAATTTAATCATAAGGAAGGAAATCTACATATGATTCATCCTACTTCTATTCAGATCAGTCATTGATGAAGAACATAGTTACTATAGGAGAAAGACTTATTTCATTTTTTTCATCTTGGTTTTCTTGTATCTAGAATCTCATCATAGATTGATCCAATTTTTCCACAAAGGGGGATAAAACTCTCCACTTAATGATCCCAAGGTTTTATGTCTAACCATATAAAATATCAATAGTAGTGTATCTATAGAGTATTTAATATTAATTCACTTAAATTAAATAATTAAATTAATAAATTAATTTAATTTTAACACACCCACAAATGGTCTCTCTATCCAAAAACCTTGTGTTGACATGTTTTATATCGCACTAAGGGTAAAACATACTTTATGGATACAAAAATAGTCTTAAATTTTTTGATTCAAGACTCCATTTTTGAGATATCCCATTTTCCATGAAAAACTCTACATGATCAATATAAAATATTTTAATTTCTCGACCTAGGATCCACTTAACCCGTGCCCCAAGATGGTGGGTCACATGGACTCAAGTGTAACTTTCTATATGCCAAAGGCTACCAACTAGTAGTGAGGGTGGGAAGGTGTCACATTGATGAGACAATACCTTTATATGAGAATTTCAAGGTGGATACAATCAGATATAATCACAGCAGAATCATAATATAAATATACATAATTGATAAACATATGCAGGAGAGTAAATAGATAAATAAATTAGTAAGAATATAAAGATAATAAACTGGGAAATTGAGTAAATATATTAAAAACTCTATGGAATTTTCTAATATGTGGATTCATGTAATTTTTTAACACATAAAGGAAGAAGGATAATACAAGCATGCTACACAATTATACAAATGGAAAAAAAAGAAAAAATTGCTCTAAGAAAATCGAGCCTATGCCTGATCCTCTACTCTTAACCAACAACAAAAGGTAAATCATGTCAATGACCAGTATCATGGTGTTTTCACTTGTCAGTACCTATAGATAGATAATCTTCTCAGGTACCAAAGGCAGTCCGAGTAGGGTGTGAGACAAAATCTCAGTATTCCCCCAAAAACGGTTTCTATGTGTAACCAATGTAATTATCTTAACTAAAAGGTGTACAAGAATATTTTTTTAATTAACAATACAAAATAAATAAATAACTAGCCCCCTCATATTCTTAAATTACATGTGTGGGTCTACCTTCTTTGACTCATTGATCGAAGTAATGTATGAATAGTCACTCTATATATAGTTGTAATATATATATCATATATTTATATATAATTCATCCACCTATATGAACCAAGTATATGTCGATATAAGTATTTATATACCTAGAATAGTATTGTTGGTTGTACTTGGGTGTAACTTAGACATTCATTACCATCCTAATGATCCTATAAGCTCAAGAATTAGGGTACATTCCCTACATTCCAATAGACTAAGTTACATCATGAAACAACACTCAGGATGGTGAGTGAGCCATCAGGGAATCACTATAACCATCTAACATTCCACATAAGTCCCATTATCCATATAGTGTAACTGGTGTGAGATTTCATACTCCATGCCAAATGTAAGGGTGTGTGATAGTCTATCACTCTCTACACCCCCATACTATCATACAGAGCCTCAAAAATGGTTTATTATAATTATAACATTCATGGGGCATTACCCCCCATCTATATATTTTCTAAATCCCATATATATATAAGAAAGGAATAATAATTTTTATAACATAAGAAATGAGGAATAACGTATCATATATCTAAAAAATACAAGCTCAACTACACCAAGGATTTTTAATTAACAATTAGCATTTCAATTTAACATTATCAAATGAATGGTCATATTTAAAATTTAATATATGAGGAAATGATATCTCATGCATGTAATTAGTCAAGTTGAAGACCATTAAGGCCCCAAATGTCATAATAAGTATTTAATTAAGAATAATTGTATGTCCTGGCCTTTCTATCCTTTGAAGTCATTCATGTGATCCATTTAAAAGAGGTCAAGACATCATGATTATTCCCCCAATTTAATTCAATCCATAAAATCTACTAAAGCATGGAAATTAAACTCATAAGGCTTAAGTAATACATTGGAGAGGTTACATGGTAAAAGAAGGAAATTACTTAGATAGGAAATTCCAACCATATATGGTCCAAACACCTAAGATGTGATTTGGGTTCCATTTGATATTCATGTCTCAGGGGTAATTTCATTTTTTAGAAAATTTGGAATCTAATTAGGTGCTTTAGGAAATTCCAATTGGCACACCCAAAGGGTTACTATAAGAGGTGTGTACTGCCTATATACTAGAAATCAAGAATCATTAGGTGTACAACATGGTATGATGATCAATTTGATAAGACAGAAACATATAAAGAAAGAAACTCGGAAAAAGGTGGAATCTGGTATTATGGTGTAGCTACGAAGCGACGAACCTCAAAGGTAAAATGGCATGACCACCTACCTTAAGGTCGTATATGACTCCTCTCTTAAATAAGGTTGTATGATATCTGAGAAATGATCTAATTTCCTAAAAATAGGGGAAATGCACCTGCACCTAAATAGAACAAAATATCTGAATGAAAACATAGATATGAGGTAAGAGACTAGAGGAACTTATCAAGATGGATCCAATGCTTCTAATGGATGGAGGAACAAACATTGGATGATGGATTCATCTCAATATATAAATTAGGTATTCATGATCTCAAAATAGGAAGAGAAATTGGAGGCTTCCCACTAGAAGAACCAATAGGAAAGGATAAAAAATACATAAGGTCAATAGAGGGGAAATTTTTACTTTTCACCCAAAATCTTGGGCTGATGTCGTTTAGGCACATGATTTTGAAACTATAAATAAATCGTTTTATAGCCCTCCTTCCAAAAACCTGAAATTATAGCATGGTCACATGCTTTTTCTTTCATGGGTTTAGAAAAATTATGTGACCTATAGGTTACCTTGTCTATAATTGCATAGTATTAGACAAACCATGCGGCCTTGGGGCACAATTTAAACAAACAATGTAGCATAGTTTTTCAGTTCATTTTCTGGAACTTCAGGCTCCAAAAAATACATGGACACTATTTATACCTACTTTGGGTTGTATTACACCCTTACCATGATAAATCAAAGTATAAAAATTTAAAAATGGATTATCCTTACCTTTTTTAGAAGATAGATCATCACATCATACCCTTTATAATGTAACTCATCCCTGATTTGGCCTTATAAGGGTAAATAGGTATTTTCATTTAAGTGTTTAGGACACTGATAACGTATATCAGCTTCCCGATTCTAGGTCTTGTCCTATATTAATCCATACTACAATAGCACGAATTTTAGAGGAACTGAACTTCGTCGGAGTTTCTTCATGCTTCGATCCACTGTACACACTGGATACTCCCCGAAGGAAGCATCAACATCCAATTCATCCTCATCAAGTTGTAAGACATGTGATTGGTAAGGATGATATAAGCAAACCTGAGAGACATGACATAGTTCATGAATAGGCTGGTATCTCTGGGAAGTGTTGTATGGTACGTTACTAGACAGATCTATTTTATAACCATGAGGGGTCCAATGAAAATTGGTGAGAGTTTAAATGGCTTCTGAATATGTCTATTTCCCAACATGGGTGAGACTCTCAAAAAACCATATCTTCAACCTCAACCTCAAGAGGTCAATGAAATATGTTGGCATATGGTTATTATCTAGATTGTGTCATCATCCTGTTCCTTCTGATCAGTTGGACCTACTATGTGGTCTCATGGATAATATATGGTCTAAGCATAGCTACATCCTATAATTCAATCCAGCATAGAGGTGAGTGGTATGGCCTACCATACAAGGCTTCATAGGGAGCCATGTTGATGGTATCCTGAATGTTTTTATTTTAATAAAACTCCATGAGGGGAATGTGTTTCCCCCAAGAACCTCCATCCTCAAGGATAGATTCATGGATAATATCATTTATCACCAAAATCATATTCTTCATGTAACCATTAGTATTTGGGTGATAGGTCTCACTCAAAAGTACATGCGTACCCAAGGCCTTCTGCAACCCCTTCCAAAACACTGACATGAATCGAGTGTATATGTCATAAATGATAGTCATTGGATCTTCATGAAGACTTAAAAACTATATTATGTACATAATTCCCATATCATCTACCAAGAAGGTCTCTTGTATAGTTAAGAAGTGTGAAACCTTAACCAAACCGTCAATGAAAACCCACACTACATCGTATCCACAAGGTGATCTGGGTAAACCATTCATGAAGTCCACAAAAACATTGTCCCATATCCACTTAGGAATAGAAAACAACTTCAAGATACTGACCATTACTTGATTTTATACCTTCACTTGCTAAACGAATAAAAACCAAGTGATGAAGTGAGTAATATCATGTTTCATACCAAGCCACCAATAATGGCGCCATATAACCTGATACATTTTGGTGGCACAGAGGTGAACCACCCAAGATGAGGCATGAAATACCAACATCATCTCCCCTATAATGTCTACGAGGACCCATAGATTCCCATAGAATAATAAGGTATAATCCCCATCCACAGTCCAACCTAAATATGTATCATCATCTGAAACGATTTCCCTTAGGACAAGGCCTTGGGGATCTCATAGTTACCTCAACCTCACTCATTATAGAAGAGTAGAGGTCACTTCTAAGTTAAAGAGGATAATAATACCATGGATATACTAAACTTCAACATGAATCTCTAAGAATAAGTTCATAATCATCCATTCACCACTAGATTCATGAACCTCCTATGTCTGATTCATTCATCTCAGAGCATCAGCTACTGAATTCCCCTTTCCAGGCATGTATGCACGTTCATAATCAAAAGATTATAGGTACTCATCCCACCTACTCTACATGAGAATTTTATCCCGTTTTGTGAATATATATTTTAGTCTTTTGTGATAAGTGAATACCAAAAAACTCTCTCCCATTATATAGATTCTCTAATAGCTTAAGTCATACACAACAGTAGTGAGCTTGAGGTCGTGTGTCGGGTAATTTCGTTCATGATGCCTCAAATGACAAGAACCATATGTTATGACTCACTCATCCTACATTATAATAGCTCCTAGATTGATAAATAATGTGTCATGGAATACAGTACAAATCCTATATGGATTTGGCAGAATTAGTAGCAGTGCTGAAGTCAAATGACCCTTTAACTCAAAAAAAGATTCTTCATAATCTTCAAACCAAATAAATTTCCCAACATTATTTTTCAAGCTTGTAAGTCACACTAAAATGCATGAGAAAACCTAGGTGAATCATCTGTTATAGAAAAAAATCCAAAAGAAACACCAAATTTCAAGGATGTTTATAGGCTGCTCTAAGGAATCTACAACTCTCACTTTCTCTCAGTCTACTAAAACTTATGAATCTGAGATGATGTTACCAAAGAACGGGAATTTGTTGATCCAAAAGAGGAATTTACTGATCTTAGCATAGATCTGATTATCTCTCAATGTATACAACATGAACTCAATATGGGTTTCAAGGTTGGGTTTGGAGTGTGATTACACTAAGATATATTCAACAAATACATCCACAAATGAATCCAAATATAGGTGTAAAACCTGATTCATAAGATACATAAAGACTACAGGTGTGTTTATGATTCCAAAAATCATAAATTGGTACTCATATGGACCATACCTACTATTGAAATCTATGTAAGGTATTTCTAAAGTCCATCCATGAACTTGTTGGTAGCCCGACCTCAGATATATCTTGTAAAATAGATTCACTCCCCAGAACTATTCGAATAGGTTTTCTATTATAGGTAGATGATATTGATTGTTTATTTTGAGCTAATTCCACTGATGGTAATCCACATAGAGAATTAGGGTACCATCCACCATCTTGGAAAAAATTACTGGTGAAACCCAAGGATATGTTTTGGGGGAATATGAAACCTTTATCCTCCATATCCTCCAATTACCTCTTGAGCTGCTGAATCTCTTTAGGTGCCATCTTATAAGGAGGAATGGTCACCAGCACTACTCCTAGAACAAGATAAATAGTAAAATTGACCTTTAGAACTGGAGGTATACTACAGAATTCATTAGGAAAGATGTATATAAAACTCTCCACTATAAGAGGAAAAATAGTGGGTCATAACCCCTGGTCGTCTAGGAAACAACTGGTTATCTGAGCTATCACACTACCCAGCCTCTACTACTCGGGTCCTTCATGTCGCACTAAAATCCCATTCACACTTATAAAAGTGAATAACTCCCTATGGAGATGTAAACATCACTCTCTAATGATATCAGTCAATATGGTCCTGATAGGTAACAAACTATTCCATCCTGATGATTATTTCAAATCTTGTCATGTCGAGGATGAAGAGATTCTACATGAAAAGGTAACCCTATACCTCAAGGGTATTGTCCCCACAATGGAGAAAACCCTCTGAACGAATAACTATGAGGTTTCTAGTGTTATAACATTATAAAAGTGTTCATTCTTGGGGCCAATATATTTAGTTATTTCCTCAGAAATAAAATATTAAGATGCACCTATGTCAAATAAAGAAGACACTAAAGTAGAGGATATTAGAATAGTACCTCATACAGAATAAGGTCTAGAACACTTCTCCTAAGTCATGGGATAGACTTCATGCTATTGGCTTGTAATACAGACCTAGGTCACTACTTGACTAGCATAAGAAGTCCCACTCTACTGGCACTGAGAATCATAAGTCTAGTTGCCTTTATCTTGATTTCCACCTAGGCCTGATCGGTCGGTGGTATTCCAATTACCTACATAGCGTGATCCTATTTGTCCTACTCTGGAAAAAAGAGTATTGCAGGTCCCCACTCACTAGGGACTAGAGGGAAGTTCCTAAAAAATTATGAATATGGAATATCCTACCACAGTCTCTACATTCGACTTGACCACACGAACACTATAGTTTTTTCCATCATGACTTACCTCACAAATGAAAAATCGCAAAGTTATCTATGCAAAGAGCCTGATTATTGCTACCTCAATGAGTAGAATAAAATATCCTCTTTCTACTAGAAGATAAACCAGTGATATCTCTTTGTATTGAACCTCCCTTAATTTCAACTTTAGCTTCCCTCAACTTTTTCTCTATAATAAGGGACTGGTTGATGATTTATGAAACGGTAGTCACCTAGAATACATTGACCTACAATCGGAAGGTGTAAACCAACCCATAATCAAATTGCCTGGCGGTCATAAGATCATTATCAGCTAGATTAGGATTGAACTGCTACAACGTAGTGAAACAGGATGAGTATTCCATATCTAAAATACTCCCCTAATGTGGATTCATGGATTCTCTATCTATGTTATCCTTCAATATATGAAAAAGAAGTAGTCATAGAGGATGGTCTGAAAATCTTCCCAAACCATGTGATGATGTCAAACTTTTTAGGTGATAACGTCCCACCAATACTTAGCAGTATCAAGAATCAAATACCTAGATAACTTATCTCTTCACAATAGAGGAGTCTCTAGATTCTCAGATATAGAAAGGATTGTATCAAGCCAAGACTCTGCATCATTAGGTCCTCCATCCCCCATAAAGTGGGATGATGCTACTGGTGAATCTCCCAAGCTAACTATCCTATGATCAGTAGATGTCAAACGATGCCTTTCATTGACTACAACATATGTAAGAATCCATAACAGAATTGGTCGTCATTTCCCATATCAAGAATAGGGAGAGGTTTTATAGGTGGCACTACTAGGGGATTCACCGGCAGCTCAGGGCCTCCCACCTTAGGAGCAGGGTTCTCACTACCTTCAGGGAGTGAGGCTAGCATACATCATGGTGGCATGATACTAAAATACCAAACACATGCCTCAGAAGAGAATTGATAATTTTAGAAGACTGATTGTGCCTCTATGTCTCCTCTAAAATCCAGGTCTAGAGGGTATAAAGAGACCATAACAGGCCATAATAATGATTATAGATACCACACTACCAACTAATAAGTTTATCCTCATGTATGATTCTCTATGATGGACATATACAAAATGGATGTTTTCAATTTAAAAATCATATTCATTCTGAATTTTTCCTAGGTAAAACATTTAAATGACTTAAAATGGTTGAATCAGATGGTTTACCATTTTCATATCTATAAGGGCTCATAATCCTTATGAATCAAAACATAGAATACACTTAACCCACTCCAAAATATGTTATATATAAATTGACAAATGGTCCATAGCTCAATGTGTCATAATTGACTTCTTAAGGTGTCTTCATCAACCTATTCATGAAATGCAGTTAGATTAAGGCAGGCACTTTAAGTATCAATTTTTTCCAATCAATGAAGGAAGTGTTAGCCCAATTAAATACCTATCATTGAATTGATAATATGAACAAGAAAATTCACACTAAAAAGAAACATAGAATGAAAAAATGCATGGAAAATTAGTCCTATTCTGCCTAATAATGACGTATGGTCTAATGAAATTCCCTCATTTCATTAGGCCTAGTAAAGAAATATCATTTCAATCATATCAACATCATTAACATCATAAAACTAGTGTGTTTCCTAATGGTTAAGTTTTATCAAATATAAATAGCATAATAAGTATTATAATTTTCCCATCAAGGCAATTTGGGTTTCCCATGTATAAGGGTTAGCTACGACGATTCAAGGATACGACTTGCATAGGTTGATACCCACCTAGATCCATATCCTTGTATGTTCATTGATTCCTAGTGTGATACCTTTGGATACCTCATGTTGTAATATAGTATTCTATGGATTCACTCATTGGATCCCCTCAATATCATTATACAATGCCTTAGATACACTCCTTGGATCCATCATTGAAAAGTAGGTTCCATTGTTAAAGCCCATCGTGCCCAATCATTTTGTATCCCCATTTACCTTGGAATATCACATTTTACTTAGTAGGTGTCTCATTGTGGAATTCCTTGGATTATTCTCCTTGTATGACACTCTAACCCCATTCCAGGCTACAGTTATTCTAGAGTTAGTGACCCTTGAGGTCTATGTTACATTTGTTATTACCTTGGGACTCTATTATTAAATATCATAAATCATGGTTCTCTGGTTACATAATTGAAACTTCTCTATTTATACTATCATGAGGTAATATTAGTGTTGGTTCTGCCTCAAAAAACCAATCAAGATAAAATTGGTAATTACTTAATTAAATGAACTTGTTTCATGTTTAGATAATAGCCAATGGTTGAAGTAGGTACTTGGGTACTTAGTTACATTGCACTACTTTACTTTATATATGAACGCATAAAAACTGTTACATTTCCATTACATGGGGTTGGATGTGACAGACATTATTGATGGCTGCTCATTGAGATTTATCTCACACCCTCTCTAGGAACTGTTTGCTACCCGATGGAGATTACATGGTTGCAGGGGTTGACAACGAGAAGCATACGACATCAAACACTTGATTACATGCTATTTGGTATGGAGCTTGATTGTAGAGGACCGAGTTGGAAATCAGGATGCTTGGGATTTTTTTGATATCTTTATACTTTTTTGAAACATGTTATTCATGTTTTTTTGTATCCATGTTTTCTAGTTTTCTAGTGACATGACATACCATCAGTTTTGGAATGTTATTTCAGTTGTTTCAATTATTGTTACTATAGTCATTCTTTTCCAATTTTCCTTATGCTACATAAATTGCATCCACTATCTACCTATGTTTACTTTCACCCATTTTGATACACTTTGGTAATGAGGGAATAGTCTCCCCATGTACGCACTCTAGGCCCTCAATGCTAGTCGGCAGCCTCTAGCATTTGAGGAGATGCGTTTGAGGTCATGTGGCCCATTAGGCTCAGGGTACCCATTGAGTGGCATCTGGGTCCGAGACATCACAATGTGGTATCAAAGTTGGTTCTTTTCTTGCATTACTATTTGGATACTAAATATTGGATATTAGGTATGCTTGGGAATTGGTCATAAGTCGTTCTTGGGTATTGCGAACCCATTTTCAGGTTAAAATCCAAGTTGCCTAAATTATAATTTTTCTTCTTCTTTTTTCTATTAGACTTGATGTTATATCAACATTGGGTGATGCACATGTTGTGTTGTGTTGTTGATTATTACTCTGTTTGAGTATTTTCCTTCATCCTTTTCTTAATGATATGTGGGAGATGAGCATTATTACATGCATCAATATAGACACCTATAATTCACATGTCATGCATATTTGCATGCCATATAGGTGCATTTCACTACTTTTCAATGCATGGTATGCTTGTGATTATTGCATAATGATATTTTATTTATCCTATGTTTGTATTACTCTTTGTTGTGATTGATTGATTTCCTATCACAGTTCATGAGGTGTGTGGGCCCTCATGGGTTGGGATGAGTAATTTAACAGGTCAAGCCATTCTGTTATAAATAAATGGGTTTCATTTCTTGTTATAGGTGCTTGGGAATAGATTCACCAGAAATAAATATCAATTATTTGGTGAATCGTGATATCTAAAATGAAATTTTTGCACATAATTATCATGCCTTTTCATGTTTATGAAAGTAAAGTTATGAACCTAGAAATTAAATGTAAAATGAAATGAAACATAAACTTGATCACTTACTAATATCAAGTCGTCTAAGCAAGTAGTTGGGATACTATGCCTTGAGAAGTGAGTTTTCCTATTGTAACACCCCAAGCTTCCACGGTACGTTTCCTTTCGAATAATGCAATGGCGTGCATTGTATGCAACTTCGAGATTTTAACACACCATAACCAATCAAACTAGCCGTTATGAATAGTAATACCTACTTTTTTAAATTTCATAAATTCTATCTCTCAAAATGGACTTCATTTTTGGATTCGGAATATTGAAATTAGCCTAGGGTGAAATTTTGGTACTTTTCGGATAACTTTCATATTTTGATGAATAGTGAAAATTACTAAATTTTAATTAAAAACAACTTTTTTAATCAAAATAATTAATAGTGATAAATTATGAATTTGAGTGGTTTTAAAGTATATTTAGAATATATTTTTACCATGTAATACAATGTGGGTCATTGAACATAATTTCACATTTAAACCAGACATAAACAAGTGCCAATCTTTTGATAGTTATTATCTCTAAAAAACACGCTTTTTGTTTTAACAACGGGAATTAATTTTAAATTAATTTCTGCCACTTCTGTGTTTTGAATTTGGAAAAATGGATTCCATATTTGGAATCATTTTGTTCAAATTGTGTAAATAGGTAACTTTTATTTTTAGAAATTTTGGATAATTACTTCGGTAAATATTTTATTTACCATGGTTAAAGGGTAAATCCGGTAAACAAGGGTTAAAAAATAATATTATAATAATACTAAATTACCCTAAAACATGTCTTAACACTATTGGCTGATACATGGTCGACCATGGTCATCTTTGGGTCTATTTTGGGACCCCATGGATCCACTTGTAAGTGATAATGACACTTTATTTTAATTAAGTTAAAATAAATACAAAAATGACACAAGCATATATCGTTTAGAAAAACAATTGTTACATAGGGTTATATATGTTGTATTTTAGACTATAAATATTCATTAGAAAGATAAAAATATTTCCTACATAATGATATTATATTTATAATTTTTTGACATTAAATAAGTTAATTTATTTATGACACAATGGTGATGCAGTAATTACCATAATAGTGAAAAATTAGAATAATTGATATTATAAATACCCAACTAAATATAATTTGAGACTTTTATTGAATTAAACAAATTTTATAGGTTAATATGATATATTATTATTGATTTAATTAACTTTGTTCGAAGTAATAATTCTGTTATGTGTTTCAAAAAAATCAACTATTGAATAGTGTCAAAATTGACATAAAAGAGTTTTTAAAACAAATATTATATTATTAATTGATATTAAATTCCTAAAAATCTAAGGTTCAGCCAAGAGACTTATATCATGATAGGTATATCATTAATGGACCACTTGGGGGTTGCTGGGATGTATATAGTAAGTTTATTAACCATATAATATAAAAATACAAAGAGACATTGTAAAAGTGAAACTAATTAACTAAGAGTTAATACTTAAAGATAAGGTTAATATAATGACCCAAACCTGTATAAATTCTATTGGTTGAGTTTTTTCCAAACCATCCCCACATTAACATTTAAATAATAAAATTTGGAGCCATTAGAAACCGAATATGAATTTTTTATAAATTAATATTTCTAGCTTTTCCAAAGGTGCCCCTCACCCCTCTTATAAAAGGGCACTCCTCCTTCTCATTTATTCACGCCTTCAAAGCCTTTTGGTTCGGCCAAACCCTGCCCAAATACTCTCTAAACTTCCCCCAATACAACCTATAGGAATTATTTTGATCAGAAAGACATCCTAAGGAGCCCTTTTGATCAAATCAAAAGGAAGAAACCGAAAAAGAGGTAATGTTTTCACCACCCCTTTTCAAGTTCCTTTCTTCTTCCACTTATTCTTTCTTTGTTATTACCATTATAAAATAATAAATCCAGTATCATATATATACTGTGATGTTATAATAAATATGGTACAACCATATTCATTATTCTATCCATCCTTTGAATAACATGTCACCATACATGCGTACGTACGGCTTACCGTCTACACGTCGTGGAGTAATTGTTATTCAATATATTATTATTTGGATGGGTATAATAATGATGTGTAACTCATGTAAATAATAAATATAACATGATAATGATTCTTTATATATTATATACCATCCAATTATATATTATTTTAATATCAAAAGAATGATATTGTCGCTCGTGCGTACGTACGGACTACCGTCTCCACGAACGCGATGAGATTCATTCTCCATCATATCCATTCAAGTATAATTAGAATTTGATGATTTAAAAATAGTATATAAGGACTTGATATAATTTTGGATATGAATAATATACATCCCATTAATAACGAATATGGCTCACATAACAAAGAATATAAAGTAAAATGAACCCGTTAACACCCGAAATGACGATAATTTTAAGATATTATTAACAAATCAATATTAAAAGATCATATATGATATCATATTAAAGTAAATTATTCTTGTATAATTCAATAACAATTATTTCACCATTATACAGGAGGTAAACCTACCGTCAACCAAGGAAAAAGTACAATGTAAGGGGTTTCTTATCTCACTTTTAATTCCGTGAGAATTCCATTGATCACCACTTAATTATTGCATGTGGTGTATGTGTACTGCACATGATTGTATTCATTGTGTAATATACTTTAATTTATGGGTATTTACATCATCATGGAATGATACTTCTTTCATGGGTGTATGTTTCATAAGTTACCAAATCGATAAGGGAATTTGAAATTTCAATTTCCACTCATCCGGCTTTACGCATACTTCATTGACTATTTTACTCCAAGATTATGTGTGGAATCACTATTAATTTTATTATGTAATAATTTCCACTCCCTTTTCTGTGGATATACTTTTTATACACATAATCACTCCATTGATAAATTCTCAATGTCATCGGTATGAACTTGATAAGAGTAATTTTTACTCAATCTCAATTTGTTGAGACAAACATCCCATTCATTGGTGTTGTTTTTACTAGAATATGTGTGAATGTCCTTCGATTGTTTTACACTGAATATACAATCATATTTAGTGTATTTATATTTGTCACACATAACTATGTCGTTGATTTATCCTTAACCTAAGGATACGACCTTTATGAGAGATTTCATCTCAATTTACATTCCATTGAGACTTCTTCGTTGTTATACACCAAATCACTTTTATATGGTGTATATAATGTACTTTGACATAGTATATAATGAATTCCTTTATTCTCATTATATTACAATGTTTTGATTACCTCAATTATTTTTATTCAAGTGTCTCTCTTTTTGTTAGAAACTCTAACCAAAATACCATTTTAAAATGTTTTAAAGACTTATTCTTCTAAATCTTGCTCATTAATGTCCATGTTTTAAAAATGGTTTTAAGGATTTATTTATATGGACATTAAAGTTTTAAAATTAAAACTCCTTTTAAAAGTTTCAAAGTGGTATGGGATACTTTGATTCAAAAATCTATTTTTAAATGGCTTCTTGACAAATAGTGTGAGTTTTAAATGATTTCAAGAAAAAGGGGGATATTTCTCTCAAATAGTTTTGATGATTATTTTCATCTATGTCAACATCCTTCATTATTCGTGATTGAGGTTAATGTGATACAATACAATCTTACATATTGTATCGAATGAGTTATGTTTGACTGTGGATGTGTTATTTTTATACCATTCATGGTTTGTGGTTAAAGTATTGACATTTCGTATGCTAGTTTTAATACGAATGTTTTTGTTATGTTTAAACCTGTTCATATGAGGAATGCATTGGACTTAATAAGTGACGGGTGGAGCCCGCTATAGCTCCTCGATGCATCGATAGGTCTCATGAGACAAACTAGTGTCTTGGCACAAGGCCTTGGAAAAATCTTATTTGTAGTCTTGGCACGAGGCCTTGGCTATGTGGTTATGATAGTCTGGAATTATGCATTACATCATTATGAAAGTGGTTATTGATATTGCATGTGATTATTCTATTAGTAGAATATCCATGTGAATAAGTAAAGGGCATTATTTCATTTTATTTTTGCCATACTATGTTGAATTTCAAGTTTAAAAGGCTTTTGTTTTAGTTATACATTACCTTAAATGTTTATTCTTATTTATGAAAGTTTCCGCTATATTGTTATCCTTAATGGGAATTTGAGATCACCCCTTTTCTATGTTTTATTTTTCCCAGGAAGTGAAGAAGTAAATTATGAATGACCTGCAGGGATATTATGTGGGGATATGAATGTGGAATATGAAGACAATATGTTGTTTTAGTAGTTTTTCACTTTATGATGTAATGTAAAACTTTATGAATATATCTGTTGTTTCCAAGGCTACTAAACCAATCGGTCTTTCGAGATTTGATCCTTCTTGTGATCATGCCAATGTTATGTAATAATCCACCGACTCTAGGTAACTAGGGTCGGGGCGTTACAGTTGGTATCAGAGGAAGTTTAGTACAAACCTTGGAAGCTAGATTTAGATAAACCTTGATTAGAGCACGTAGACCTAAGATGAACTTTGAGGATTAGTATAGAAGAACATCCTAGAATTTTGGTATTGTAGAGATTTTGTGAGTTTTCCGAGCAATACATCCATGTCTGGATACGAGCAGGTAGAGGCGGCTCTGGCACAGATGTACCTAGGGGTAAAACCCGAAAACACCGCTTTGAGCGAGACTCGAACGGGAACTGGTGCACGACAGTGGGCCTTGCTGCACTCTTGGTTGCGATACTCCCGGGGGATATGATTAAGATAATTTACATTTTCTTACAAACCGATTTAAGTAATATATATATAAGATGAGAGTAAATGACCTTGGTTAATCCTAATATGTTTCCAATTGAGAATATGGTGACATTTTAATCTCTAAATGATTTTACGACTACTGTTACTCACACAATGCTTTCTGGTTTTAGTAAATGGCTGGATTCCAAGGAAGTCATAGTGACTTTGAGAATGATGTACAAGGTGGGAACGGTGGTGGAAATGAGAAACAAAATGGAATGTTGATAGGCGTAAAAGATATCGTCTTTATGCCAAATCATTTTTCCAAAAATATGATCAACAACATATATATTAACCAACTCCCAGACTCAAAAAGGAAGAGAAAGGTGATAAATGATAAGAGCTCCAGCAATGGAGACCATGGAGAAAAGAACCCTCAATTTTCATCATGCAGGAAATGTGGAAGGAGACACCCTGGAAAGTGTCTCAATGGGACAACGAAATGCTTTACGTGCGGGAAGGAAGGACATAAAGTGAAGAATTGCCGAAGAAAAATGAAGAGTACTATGGAAGAAGATAAAAATGGTCCCAAGAGTCCATTTACAGTCATTTGACGTAAATGTAGGGGACCTGGCCATTACCCGAGTGAATGTCCTATTCTATAGGATATTTTCTTGGTCAAAGAAGAAGCTGTGTGGAAATAAATGGTTGGAGAAATGTTTAAAAAGTATTAGCGCTCCTTGTTGATGGGTTTACTTCGGAATAATTTTCTCTTGTATTTGTAACCCCGTAGTTTTCCATGTGAGAATGATATTTGAGAAAGAAATGTCTCTTCTCTTGTGGATATAGGTATAAATAACTATTTGGTTTTATATGATCATTGGGGTTTGAGAAAATTATAAGTTATTATAATTTGGGATGAAAATGCAAGGTATGATATAAAATTTGTGGTTAAATTATGTTATTTTGAGGAATTTATCTCATTTTGGTAATATTATAAAATATTGTTTTTGAAAAAGGACAACACGTAGACCGTGTGACAAACCGTCGCGTCAGACAAAGCTGTGGGAATCGAACCCACAACCAAAGTGCGATTGGGATTTATCGCCCACCACTGGACTAAGTGAACTCCCTGGTTAGTGTGACTATTTTCTTTAGTTAAATGATTTTATTGATCAATAATATGTTGATTTGGGTTCTTATGTCTTATCAAATGAATACCCTTAGTATAGGAAAATGATTTGGTGATTAAGTGAAAAATGTTATTTTGGAAGATGTTCACTTTGTTGGGAACACTATATGTCCAAGGAAAATAGAATACTATGGGATGTCATTAGAGGAGTAATGGTGGATTTTTATCTATGTTTATATTGTGGATCTATAGTGATTTGGGTTATTTATGGAAATAATTAACCTATAATAAAGAATATGTGATTAGGTTAATTAATTTTAAGTATGTGACTTTAAGAGTAGATGATGTCATTTGGAGATACAATTTAACGTGGAAGACTACATTCTTATAAGTTTTGGGTTTCAATATTAGTTTGGATTATATTGAAGTATTTTAAGGAGAATTTATTATTTAATGGTATTTATCTAACTTTGGGGTATTTTTGGTTTAATTTTGGAAATTAAGATTAGTATTTTTTTCTCTAATGGAATATACATTTGGGGGATCATCAGATCTTATACTAACCATTTTGGTTTTGATTAATCTCTAAAGACAAGTTAAATATATAGTTTATCCTACATGGATCATGTATTTCTATAGAAGTTTATTCTAGCTCTTTTATTGTGACCAACTCTTCTTGAATACTCATTATTCAAAAAAAATAAGCTAGTGGTAAAAAGTTATTAAATAAAGAAACTCTACTTAAAAAGTAAGTATATCTCTTTATTTTTTTAGTCAATATCATAAATGAATTCCTCTTCCTTATATAATGTAACTTAAAACAAAAAAAAATTGTCCGTTTACTTTCCTACTAGAAGACTAATGGCCGTTTGTCCCAACACAAGTTTGTGGTTTTCTTATTGTTAGCTTTCTCCTGGTAATGATTTCAATCCCTCTCCATCAGAACATGACACTTAGTTTACCATCCATATCCATGTTTTCCTACACGGAATCCAAGTATGGGTTATCTTGGATGACCTTTATACCTCTCTTTTTTTTTTAAAGTGATAGTTTTATTGACTCTTTTTTCGATGTGGGACTTTCCATTATATTCTCAAGCACAATTTTACAAATTGAGAGGACGCAATTTATTGAATGAGGGGAGAATGTAACACCCCAAGCTTCCATGGTACGTTTCCTTTCGAATAATGCAATGGCGTGCATTGTATGCAACTTCGAGATTTTAACACACCCTAACCAATCAAACTAGCTGTTATGAATAGTAATACCTACTTTTTAAAATTTTATAAATTCTATCTCTAAAAATGGACTTCATTTTTGGATTCGGAATATCGAAATTAGCCTAGGGTGAGATTTTGGTACTTTTCGGATAACTTTCATATTTTGATGAATAGTGAAAATTACTAAATTTTAATTAAAAACAACTTTTTTAATAAAAATAATTAATAGTGATAAATTATGAATTTGAGTGGTTTTAAAGAATATTTAGAATATATTTTTACCATGTAATACAATGTGGGTCATTGAACATAATTTCACATTTAAACCAGACATAAACAAGTGCCAATCTTTTGATAGTTATTATCTCTTAAAAACACGATTTTTGTTTTAACAACGGGAATTAATTTTAAATTAATTTCTGCCACTTCTGTGTTTTGAATTTTGAAAAATGGATTCCATATTTGGAATCAGGATGTTCAAATTGTGTAAATAGGTAACTTTTATTTTTAGACATTTTGGATAATTACTTCGGTAAATATTTTATTTACCATGGTTAAAGGGAAAATCCGGTAAACAAGGGTTAAATAATAATATTATAATAATACTAAATTACCCTAAAACGTGTCTTAACCCGATTGGTTGATACATGTTCGACCATGGTAATCTTTGGGTCAATTTTAGGACCCCATGAATTCACTTGTAAGTGATAATGACACTTTATTTTAATTAAGTTAAAATAAATACAAAAATGACACAAGCATATATCTTTTAGAAACACAATTGTTATATAGGGTTATATATGTTGGATTTTAGACTATAAATATTCATTAGAAAGATAAAAATATTTCCTACATAATTATATTTTATTTATAATTTTTAGACATTAAATAAGTTAATTTATTTATGACACAATGGTGATGTAGTAATTACCATAATAGTGAACAATTAGAATAATTGATATTATAAATACCCAACTAAATATAATTTGAGACTTTTATTGAATTAAACAAATTTTATAGGTTAATATGACATATTAGTATTGATTTAATTAACGTTTTTCGAAGTAATCATTCTGTTATTTGTTTCACAAAAAACAACTATTGAATAGTGTCAAAATTGACATAAAAGAGTTTTTAAAACAAATATTATATTATAAATTGATATTAAATTCCTAAAAATCTAAGGTTTGTCCAAGATACTTATATCAGGATAGGTATATCGTTAATGGACCACTTGGGGGACTCTGGGATGTATATAGTAAGTTTATTAACCATATAATATAAAAATACAAAGAGACATTGTAAAAGTGAAACTAATTAACTAAGAGTTAATACTAAAAGATAATGTTAATATAATAACCCAAACCTGTCTAAATTCTATTGGTTGAGTTGTTTTAGACCCATACCCACCTTAATATTTAAATAATAAACTTTTGAGCCATTAGAAACCGAATATGAATTTATTATAAATTAATATTTTTAGCTTTTCCAAAGGTGCCCCTCACCCCTCTTATAAAAGGGCACTCCTCCTTATCATTTCTTCACACCTTCAAAGCCTTTTGGTTCGGCCAAAACCTACCCAAATACTCTCTCAAATTCCCTCACTACAACCTATAGGCCTTAGTTTGATCCGAAAGCCAACCTATGGAGCCCTTTTGATCAAATCAAAAGGAAGAAATCGAAGAAGAGGTAATGTTTTCACCACCCCTTTTAAAGTTCCTTTCTTCTTCCACTTCTTCTTTCTTTGTTATTACCATTATAAAATAATAACTCCAGTATCATATATATACTGTGATTTTATTATAAATATGGTACAACCATATTTAGTATTCTATCCATCCTTTGAATAACATGTCACCATACGTGCGTACGTACGGCTTACCGTCTCCACGCCGTGGTGTAATTGTTATTCAATATATTATTATTTGGATGGGTATAATAATGATGTGTAACTCATGTAAATAATAAATATAACATGATAATGATTCTGTATATATGATATACCATCCAATTATATATTATTTTAATATCAAAATAATGATATTTTCACTCGTGCGTACGTACGGACTACCGTCTCCACAAACGCGATTAGATTCATTCTCCATCATATCCATTCAAGTATAATTATAATTTGATGATTTAAAAATAGTATCTAAGGACTTGATATCATTCTGGGTATGAATAATATACATCCCATTAATAACTAATATGGCTCACATAACAAAGAATATAAAGTAAAATTAACTCGTTAACACCCGAAATGACGATAATTCTAAGATATTATTAACAAATAAATGTTAAAAGATCATATATGATATTATATTAAAGTAAATTATTCTTTTATAATTCAATAACAATTATTTTACCATTATACAGGAGGTAAACCTACCGTCGACCAAGGAAAAAGTACAAAGAAAGGGGTTTCTTATCTCACTTTTAATTCTGTGAGAATTCCATTGATCACCACTTAATTATTGCATGTGGTGTATGTGTACTGACCATGATTGTATTCATTGTGTAATATACTTTAATTTATGGGTATTTACATCATCATGGAATGATACTTCTTTCATGGGTGTATTTTTCATAAGTTACCAAATCGATAAGGGAATTTGAAATTTCAATTTCCACTCATCCGGCTTTACGCATACTTCGTTGACTATTTTACTCCAAGATTATGTGTGGAATCACTATTCATTTTATTATGTCATAACTTCCACTCCCTTTTCTGTGGATATACTTTTTATACACATAATCACTCCATTGATAAATTCTCAATGTCATCGGTATGAACTTGATAAGAGTAATTTTTACTCAATCTCAATTTGTTGAGACAAACATCCAATTCATTGGTGTTGTTTTTACTAGAATATGTGTGAATGTCTTTTGATTGTTTTACACTGAATATACAATCATATTTAGTGTATTTATATTTGTCACACATAACTATGTCGTTGATTTATCCTTAACCTAAGGATACGACCTTTATGAGAGATTTCATCTCAATTGACATTCCATTGAGACTTCTTCGTTGATATACACCAAATCACTTTTATATGGTGTATATAATGTACTTTGACATAGTATATCATGAATTACTTTATTCTCATGATATTACAATGTATTGATTACCTCAATTATTTTTATTCAAGTGTCTCTATTTTGGTTAGAAACTCTAACCAAAATACCATTTTAAAATGTTTTAAAGACTTATTCTTCAAAATCTTTCTCATTAATGTCCATGTTTTAAAAATGGTTTTAAGGATTTATTTATATGGACATTAAAGTTTTAAAATTAAAACTCCTTTTAAAAGTTTCAAAGTGGTATGGGACACTTTGATTCAAAAATCTATTTTTAAATGGCTTCTTGACAAATAGTGCGACTTTTAAATGATTTCAAGAAAAAGGGGGATATTTCTCTCAAATAGTTTTGATGATTATTTTCATCTATGTCAACATCCTTCATTATTCTTGATTGAGGTTAATGTGATACAATAGAATCTTACATATTGTATCGAATGAGTTATGTGTGACTGTGGATGTGTTATTTTTATACCATTCATGGTTTGTGGTTAAAGTATTGACATTTCGTATGCTAGTTTTAATACGAATGTTTTTGTTATGTTTAAAACTGTTCATATGAGGAATGCATTGGACTTAATAAGTGACGGGTGGAGCCTGCTATAGCTCCTCGATGCATCGGTAGGTCTCATGAGACAAACTAGTGTCTTGACACAAGGCCTTGGAAAAATCTTATTTGTAGTATTGGCACGAGGCCTTGGATATGTGGTTATGATAGTCTGGCATTTTGCATTCCATAATTATTAAAGTGGTTATTGATATTTCATGTGATTATTCTATTAGTAGAATATCCATGTGAATAAGTAAATGGCATTATTTCATTTTATTTTTTCCATACTATGTTGAAGTTCAAGTTTAAAAGGCTTTTGTTTTAGTTATACATTACCTTAAATGTTTATTCTTATTTATGAAAGTTTCCGCTATATTGTTATCCTTACTGGGCATTTGAGGTCACCCCTTTTCTATGTTTTATTAATCCCAGGAAGTGAATAAGTAAATTATGAATGACCTGCAGGGATATTATGTGGGGATATGAATGTCGAATATGGAGACAATATGTTGTTTTAGTAGTTTTTCACTTTATGATGTAATGTAAAACTTTATGAATATATCTAGTGTTTCCAAGGCTACTAAACCAATCGGTCTTTTGAGATTTGATCCTTCTTGTGATCATGCTAATGTTATGTAATAATGCACCGACTCTAGGTAACTAGGGTTGGGGCGTTACACCTATGTTCTACATCAACTAGTGATGTTGTCTTATGATTCTAATCTTGTTCTCAGGCGTGTTCTTGGAATTTGTAGACCAATTTCACCTCGAGTTCCTCGTACCATATGCTAGTAACGTGGTGACGAACATTCTTCATACATGGGGGGCCCTAATCTACCGGTCTTGCCTCCAGGAGTTCCACTCAAGTAACCAAACGGTGTCATTTATTTTGGCAATGATGACCATGTTTTTGGAGTTTCCAACATCTGATTTTGTCAACGCATGGTGCTCCATAGCGTGCGCCTATGATAACTATTCGACTCATGAGTTCTAGTAGCAACATCCTTCTACCTTTTTAGGGGATGGAATCTTACAGGATGTTGATTATTTGTTATAATCCACCCTATCTATCTTTGAGCACCTGGAGATGTATCCAGAGTAGTGGGTCAAGCTTGCCACATACATGCTTCAGGATTCGGTCAGGCGTTGCTTTTCTGTTGTTACCCAGGCATGTCGTCATCATGGCATGTTATGGGTTGATATCTTGATAGCCTTCTATGATCAGTTCTTTTATCAAACACTAAGACCTGATAGATCCAAAGAGCTCATGCTTCTAGATTAGGTTTTATGTTATTAGGGAAAATTCAGCGCATCTCATGGAGTTTCAGTGATTTTCACCTCTTCTAGACGATGATGGGATTTCGTGTGCTAGATGCTTTGAGGATGGGCTCCAGTATGCCATCTGTATGCAGGTAAATGCCATTCACTTTCCTACCTTTTCTATAATAGTTTATCAAGCGCTTATGAGTGAGCGAAACCTAAGGGGAGATAGTAGTTCCAGTCATAGAGGACCAGTGCTGTGTTAGGCCTGTAGTTCTTTTGATTCTAGGTAGCATTATCTCGAAGTTTCTCGTCAAAGCAGTGACAACCAGAGAATTGGGTTCGATATCTCTAAAGCATGTCATCGATGTGGAAAATGAGGTAATTCCATGATTTAGTGTGATAGAGACCCACTAAAGTTTTGATCGTGCGATTTTATGGGTAATCTCCAACATTTCTATAGGACATGTCCACCAGCTTTGAGTTAAAAATGATCCTCAACAGATCCACATTTAGAATATCAATCGTTAGTTAGAGGATTTAGTAGCCAATGGTTTTATACGGCCCTGCACATCATCTTGGGGTATGCCAGTTCTTTTTTCCAAGAAGGCAGATGGAACCTTACATCTATGTGTGTATTACTAAAGGTTGAACTAGCTTATGGTTAAGAACCGGTATCCACTACAACGAACAGAGGATCTTTTCAACTTTCTCTAAGGAGAAAAGGTCTTTTCCAAGATCAACCTGAGATCAGGTAATCATCAGGTTTGAGTCAGACTATCATTCATACCTCATACATCTTTCCATAGTAGGTATGGTCTGTATGAGTACCTTGATATGTTGTTCAGTCTTATGAACATTCCATCTACTTTCATTGCTATGATGAATAGGTTTGTCCACCCCTATTTGGATTCTTTTTTCATGTTCTTTGTGGATAAAATCTTGGTATATTCCCATAGTCGTAGAAACCATGCCAAACATGTCACGACACGTCCTCGGGGCCCGTGTAGTGACTACCCCAAGCCCACATTCCATAGGTCAGGGGCTGGAGACTAGCACCAAAGGCGTAAATCTTGATAAAAAGGGAAGGAATTGCCCTTATGAAATGTAAACACAAACGCACACCTAGAGTACAAGCGAAAGAAAACACTAAGTAAAACTGAAAACAAAAGTAGTGCTCCAAGTAAGGGGCCATAAATACAAGACCAACTGTAAAGTACAAGGTAAAAGACAAATCATTTGGAAGGTGACACGCAGCTCTTGGATCATCTACCAAAGATCCTACCTGATGGGTAGGTACAGATAGCGCAGCTCCTAGATCATCCTCCACGGATCCTACCTGAAGGGTAAGTATAGACAGCCTCCTCAGTTCCCTCATTCGTCAACCTCCTCCGGGTACTGACTTGTCGTGAGGTCCACCTCTGGGTACTGAAATGTCATGAGGTCCACCTCTAGGTGTCGTCCAGTCCTCGTACACTCAGCCTCCGTCAGCGGTTTCCGTCGTCTGAATCCAACACAATGAGGTGTGGGCATAGCCCGTGCAGGGGTGAGTATAACGATACTCAGTAGGTACCCCAAGACCCTCAAGGTCTCACTAAATCTAACAAGGATAAAACAAAAAGAAAGATCTCAATAGATAACCTTTTCTTAGGTATATGCCCGTAAATATACCGAAGTTATCGAGTAACTCATATCAATCATGAGGAAAACATAAAGTTCATTGACTCAGCTCAAACTAGGATTTTTATTCACGATGACGAAAAAATCATTGCTGGAGAACTCCTCCTTTGTCGAGCATAGTAGTCCTGTCATGACTCTGTGGTTCCACACACTAACCATAGACTACTGAGGTGCTCCTCCACTGTCGAGTACCGCGGGTCATCCACCCCAACACAGTAGTGCTCCCCGCCATGGGTATGCCACCCCAACATAGTAGCACTCCTCCTACTAGCCAATAGAGGTACTCCTCCTATCGAGTACCGTGGGTCTGCCACTGCAACACGGTAGCACTCCTCTGCCATGGGTCTTCCACCCCAACATAGTAGTGCACCCCACTAGGCTAGTCAAGTCACTACGATACAAATCGGACAAGCAGTCTTCAGGTCTCAGCCAGCTATAAGGTCACCATACTCCGTCTGCTCATCTCCGAGAGGATCCTCTCCACGAGCTACTGGTCAACACTCCAAGTTTCACGAAGTTCCACAAAGAATTATCTCAAAGGACCTCCTCGTCATAGGGTTCTCAATGCAACAGACGGCGCGTCGATTGGATGCTCGGTCTGTGAGTTATTTTCGTTATTGTTCTAGGGGCCCGATTGGTTCTGTGTATGAACCAACCCGACCGTATCTCAACTATACCCTAAACTCCCATGGGGTATGCTCAAAGGAACCATTTAACAATGAGATTACCAATGTCGTTGACGGTTCATCAAACAGACATCTGGTCTGAGAGTTATTGGATTTTCTGTTCTAGGGGCCCGGTTTGTTTATAAGCTAAACCAACCCGACTGTACTCCAACTGCATGAAAACTTCATGTGGAGTATGCCAAAATAACTGTCTCATCAATAAGAATCCAGTGTATTCGATGGCACATCAATCGGATGTGCGGTCCTCAAGTTATAAGTGTTTCCGCTCCGAGGGCCCGGTTGGTTTCGGGTTCGAACCAACCCGGCTGTTTTTGCTGAAGTCATCCAAAACTCACTAAGAGTAATGAAAAAGGACCAACTCGTCACGAGGTTCCCAGTTCCGCAGACGGCGCGTCAATCGGATGCGCGGTCTTCATGTTATTCACATTTAAGTGAAAACAGGCTCGGTCCGTTAAACCCAATGGGCTGACGGGTCGGGTCGACTCTGTTTTGGAAGGTCCGACCAGGAAAAGGGGTCAGACCGGCTCGGTGAGTCGCGTGGCCTGGACTGAGGGGCGCGAACCGATCCGCAGTGGTGCGGTCCAGCCCAGCCCGGCGGGGCACGGCCTGGCTGGCTCGGCTAGCCAGCCGAGCAATCCGAGGGGCGCGTCCCCTCTACTGTCCGAGTCAGGAGCACCAAGCAGCATTGCCCTTCCCAAACTGGGTGGCTAGGCCGGTCGGCCTTCTAGTGCAAGCGGCCCGCATGGTGGGTCTCGGCTCTTTAGGCGTAGATCCCTCCAGGCGCCAGAGATCTACACTGCTCGGCCGGCCGTTGGGTTAGCCGGTCCTTCCGCCGAAGCGGCCCGCAAAGTGGGCCGCGGTTCCCACTGCACATCTGGCGCGACGGCACCAGCTTCCTCCATCACAGCCTACGCTGGCCATGGTTCAGCATCCCTGGCAAGGCGCGACGGTGCCGAGCTTCTTTCGCTGCGGCCTGCTTGGCCGCAGCTTTTCTTAGCTTATGTGACGGTGGCCCTTGCGCCGCCGGTCTCTTCCGTGTTCCGCCTCTGATCGTCGATTCCAAAAATATCAAGTTCTAGAGGAGGGTTCTCAGACCATGTTCGTTCGTCCCGTGCCCTCCGCGTTAAGAAATAGCAATAGGCCGAGACAATCAATGATATAAAATGATGAATCGAGGCACAATTTTAATCCATTAAAATTGAACATAACCCCTACCTCGAATATTGTTCATTCGTCGTAGACGCAGAAAGCGTTGTCTCTACATCAACATCGGGAAAGAACCGTCGTCGTTGGAGAGTTCCCGGCGATTATATTTCCCCCCTTGATGCGGAGAATGAAAAGGAAGCACGTCGTCGATCTTTGTGGAACCAGCCTTCTTCGTTGAAGAGACGTCATTCTTCAATGAAAGTGGAATTCTCTTCTTCTTCTTCTTCACAAGAACTCTCTCAAAATCCCCCTACCCAAAAAGTTCCAAAGTAAAATAATAGGCCAATCCTATTATTTTATTACCACTAGCAATTTAAATTTCAAAATTTAAATCACTTAATTAATTATTTGAATAGGTTCAAATTATTAATTAAAGTGTGTTGCCAAGAGTTAAAGAGGGAGAGAGAGGAAAGGAAGAGTTATACAAAATTAATGAGGAGTTTACAAATTAAAGAAGGGGGTTTAAGAAGTTTAGGGGAAGGTGAAAGGTTGGGGATTGTGTGGGCCCCACCTCTTATATAACCACACATGGGAAGTTGGGTGGTTGTAGGCTCTACAAACAACTTCCCATGGGAGGGTTTAACTTCCAAAGTTACAAAATAAAATTGTTCAACAATTTTATTTATTTTAAACTAAATCCACAAATAATAACTCTCATCCCGCTAAAAATACAACTGTAGTAAAGGTCCCCTTAAGCAATTATCGGCGCTGCGAGTTCATCAGTTCCCTCAGATTTCAATTCCAAGCACCGGTTCAAAAGGTAGAAAAACCCGCTTGTTCGTTTACTAAACGTACCCAAGATAAACTTCGGAAACTGATTCCGGGCACACCAGGCCTTCGAATCAAGTGCCATCAGAAACCACAGACTCGTAAAATTCCAAGGTTTTTAAGAAAAAAAATTCCCTGAAATTTCCAGGTCTTTACATTACTCTCACCTCAGGGCATTACGTCCCCGTAAAGCTTCAACACACACTAAGGAAACAAAAGGGGTACCAAGCACACATCTGAGCCTCCCGCTCCCATGTGCTCTCCTAGAGGTTCCCATGCTGCCAGCAAAAGCACACCAGAGGAATTGACCGTCCCTGTAGGACCCGCTCCTGTCGATCCTCAAACTCTACTGGAACCTCGTGAAAGTCACCCTATCATCGATGATGTGTGATGGGGCATGCACGTATCTCCTCAGTTGAGATACATGGAAGACTAAATGCACCCAGTGCAACAGAGGTGGAAGGGAAAGGTGGTAAGCCACCTTGCCTACACCACTAAGGGCCTAGAACGGTCCGATTAAACACGGAGATAACTTGTCACCCTGGCCAAATCTCTGAGGACCTCATTGAGGTGAGACCCGTATAAAGACGATGTCATAATCCTTGAACTTCAGTGGTCTCTATCTCCTATCAGAATATGAATTATGTCTACTTTTTGTTGTCTTCATCTGCTATTGGATGATCTGCACCTTCTCCGTCGTAGCCTGAACCATCTCTGGTTATACACATGATGACTCCATCACTATCTACAAAGGATATCTGAAATGTGGCCAGCTGCTGTCTCGCCTCTCCTAACAGATTAATGCTCGATCTCCTACAGAGTGCATCTTCTACAACGTTCCCCTTCCCAGAAGTATGGAATATCTCAAAGTCATAGTCCTAGAGGAAGTCAAGCCATTGCTACTATCTCAGGTTCAGGTCCTTCTGAGAGAAGACACACCTAAGACTATCGAGTTTGAGAGAACTGTAAACCATTCACTCAACGAACAATGGGTGAGACTTTCCAATTGTAAGAACTCATCTCCACCCTTTTTCTTCTATGTTCTACCAAAGATCTGCTGAGATTTCTCCTCTACCGAAAAGATAAATCTAGTCTCATCCCCTGGATGAACCACGTTCTTCACCTAATACATTCAATCCTGACATGAACGGTACAATTCATGACTTGAATGACGTTGTAAGGCCTCAACGCTAATACTAAGAGATCCAACCGTTACTCTCACCTCCAAGGGTTGAGTCACACTGTCGGCATCAGTGTGTGGTTAATGGGTCTCCTCCAGTAGAAATCTCACAAGTGAGAGTCAAGTCAATATTTTTAATTGGAACTTCTTAGTGTCAACCACACATACGGGAGGAAAGAAAACATCACAAAGAAAAGTGTCTTTTATTACTGCAGCCCAAAGTACAAAGACACAAACCAAACACAACAACAACAACATGGAAACTAGAAGCACCAAGAACAAAGGCCTCCATGCCTGGAACTAGTCTCACTCCTATCCACCTGCTTCTAGAGCTCCATAGTCATATGCTTCAGCTGACTGAAGTTGTGATCTCCTATATCCACTTGTTCCTTGCGGTCGAGGTGGACCTCCTGGTGGTGGTGGTGGCGAAACCTCTAAGCTTCGTACACCACCGGCTGTACGACCAGCTCATCTGCCCCAGTTTACTAGGTTCCTCCACTGCCTACTGCTCATCTGCAGGATAGGTCGGGAAATCTCGAGCCAAGTGACCCTGCTTTCCGCATGCATAGCACTTCCTACTCCTCGTATGGCTGGCTCTGTTTTGTGTGCCTCGCACAACCGAACCTGTATTCTGAGGTCACCCACCTCTTGGCCTAGTCCACTTGGACTTCTCTATCATCTATCTAATTCTGGCTGCAGAAGAGTCTACTACGACCGGAAAACCCTGCAGAAAGGGTAGCAGCTCCTGAGCATGCTCAGAGTGTAAAGTCGCTGGTATAAACTCCACCCTAAAAAATGTCTGGAAGTTTCCCCAGGTGAAGGTCATCTCGTCCCAAAACTAGAGTATCCGGATCCACCACCTCTCAGATGATTCTTAAAAGAGACTAAAATCTAGGTACACCATTAAGTTAGGAGGTGTCCCAGCTGTGTGAAAAGCTCTTGCAAAAAACTCCAGCCAGTGCCCAGCCGTCTGAAAATCCAACTCACCCCGTAACCTCAGAGGCCTCTGTCACTAGAACTCGTGCAACGCGCTCAAGCAGCATGCACTCTCTGTTGGTGTATCAACTAGAATAGGGCCCTATACTGAGGTATCGCTACTCAGTGGGCTATCATCATGCTCTCCACTTGGAACTCACGTTGATTGACTGGGTGAAGACATCCTGAAAGAAACAGTTGTGACACTGTCAAGAGACTACACCTGGTGAGCTGACCTAGTTAGAGATGACTTAATATAATCTTTTGAAAACACACACCCAATTAGTGTTTTCATGCACTGAGTCAAAAATCAGAAGTCAGGATCCTGGTGTATGGATACGTCGGCTGCCCACACCAACACTGGACTCCCTCAACTGAAAACCACACTTAGTACCCTTAACACAATTGCTATCAAAGGATTCGGTTCTACCGCAGAACTTTTGTGCTAGTCGTCAGCCCCTGGCCTATGGAAGGTAGGCTTGGGGTAGTCACGGCATGGGCCCTGATGATGGGTCATGAAAAATTGGTCTCAAAGGACTACCTCGTCATAGGGGTCTCAACGCAACAGACAGCGCGTTGACCGGACGCTTGGTCTGTGAGTTATTAGCTTTATTGTTCCAGGGGCCCGGTTGGTTTGGTGTACAAACCAACCTGACCGTATCTCAACTGTACTCTAAACTCCCATGGGTTATACTTAAAGGAACCGTTTAACAATGATATTACCAACACCGATGATGGTTTGTCAAACAGACGTCCGGTCTGAGAGTTATTGGCTTTTCCGTTCCAGGGGCCTGGTTTGTCTATAAGCTAAACCAACCTAACCATACTCCAACTGCATTAAAACCTCAAGTGTAGTATTCCAAATGAACCGTCTCATCAATAGGAATCCATCGTAGTCGAAGACAAGTCAATCGAACGTCTGGTCCTCAATTTATAAGCTTTTCCGCTCTGAGGGCCCGGTTGGTTTCGAATTCGAACCAACCCAGCCATTTTTTCAAAGTCATCCAAAACTCATTATGAGTAATGAAAAAGGACCGCCACGTCTCTAGGGTCCCAGTGCTATAGACGTCACATCGATTGTACATGTGGTCTTCATGTTATTCATGTTTAAGTGAAAATGGGCCAGGTCTGTTAGACCTGATGGGCAGATGGGTCGGGTCGACTCGGTTTTGGTGAGTCTGACCAGGAAAAGGGGTTGGACCGGCCCGGTGAGTCACACGGCCTGGCCCAAGTGACGCAGCCTGGCCCGAAGTGGCACGGTCCGGCCTGAAGGGGCACGGCCCTGCGCGGTGCGGCATGGCCCGACACAGCGGGGCACAGCCCGGGTGGGCGCGCGGCCTGGCTGGCTCGGCCAGCCGACCGAGCGGTCCGAGGGCCGCGGCCCCTTGGCTGTCCGAACCGATGGCACCAAGCAGCGCCGCCCTTCCCAAACTGGCCGTCTAAGCCGGCCGGCCTTCTGGAGCAAGTGGCCCGCACGGCGGGCCGCAGCTCTTCCGGTGCGGCACCCTCCTGGCACTGCAGATCTGCTATGCCTGGGCAGCGGATGGGCCGACCGGTCCTTCCGCCGAAGCGACCCACAAATCGGGCCGCGGTTTCGCATCCCTGGCAGGGCATGACGGTGTCGTGCTTCCTCCGCCGTGGCCCGCTTGGCCGTGGATTTTCCTAGCTTATGCGACGGTGGCCCTTGCGCTGCCGGTCTCTTCCGTGTTCCGCCCCCGATCGTCGATTCCAAAAAGATCAAGTTCTAGCAGAGGGTCATCAGACCGTGTTTGTTCGGCCTGCACCCTCTACATTAAGATATATTAATAGGCTGATACAATCAAAGATATACAATGTTGAATCGAGGCACAATTTTAATCCATTAAAATTGAACATAACCCCGACCTTGAATATGGTTCGTTCTTCGTAGACACGGAAAGAATTGTCGCTCCATCAATGATGGAAAAGAACAGTATTTGTTGGGAATTTCCCCATGATTATATTTCCTCCCTCGATGCGAAGGAAGAAAATGAAGCGCATCGTCGATCTTCATGGAACCAACATTCTTCGTTGAAGAGACGTCGTTCTTCAACGAAAGTGGAATTCTCTTCTTCTTCTTCTTCAAAAGATCTCTCTCAAAATCCCCCTACCCAACAAGTTCCAAAGTAAAATAATAGGCCAATCCTATTATTTTATTGACACTAGAAATTTAAATTTAAAAATTTAAATCACTCAATTAATTATTTGAATAGGTTCAAATTATTAATTAAGGTGTGTTGCCAAGAGTTAAAGAGTGAGAGAGAGGAAAGGAATAGTTACACAAAATTAATGAGGAGTTTACAAATTAAAGAAGGGGTTTAAGGAGTTTAGGGGAAGGTGAAAGGTTGGGGCTCATGTGGGTCCCACCTCTCATATAACCACACATGGTAAGTTGGGTGGTTGTGGGCTCTACCAACAAATTCAAATGGGAGGGTTTAACTTCCAAGGTTACAAAATAAAATTGTTCAATAATCTTATTTATTTCAAACAAAATCCCCAAATAATAACACTCAACCCACTTAAAATGCAATAGCGGTTAAGGTCCCCTTATGCAATTATCGGTACTGTGAGTTCATTGGTACCCTCAGATTTCAATTCTGAGCACTGGTTCAAAAGATAGAAAAACATTCTCGTTCGTTTACTTAACGTACCCCAGTTAAACTTCGGAAATTGATTTCGGGCACACTGCGCCTCGGAATCAAGTGCTATTAGAAACTGCAGACTCGTAAAATTACAAGGTATTTAAGAGAAAAAATTACTTGAAATTTACAAGTCTTTACAAAACATAAGGATATTGTTCTGGGTACACTTAGAGAGAATAAGATTTATGCGAATCTTTCAAAGTGGCACTTTTGGGTTGACAAATTCCACTTCTTAGGTCATATAGTATCATAATCAGGAGTAACTATTGACCTAAAAAAGGCAAGTGTCATAGTTTCCTAGGAGGACCCCAAGAAAGTGTTTGATATACAGAGTTTCTTGGGGTTGGATGGATAATATAGGAATTTCATATAGGACTTATCACACCTTTCTTCACCCATTACTGGTCTTAAAAAGAATGGTGTCAATTTCATGTTGTCATAAGTGTGTGAGAAATCCTTTCAAGAGATGAAAGGGTGTCTTGTCTCTACACCCATTTTAATTCTTTCCTAGCTAGGTATATGTTACACCATCTTCTATAATTCATTAGGCATCAGCCTTGGATTAGTCTTGATGTAGGAAGACAATGTTTTTAAACAAGGATCTAGGCAGTTGAGGCCTCATGAAAGAAACTACCCAAAGCAAGACCGTATTCAAGATGAAGTTTTCCATGCATTAGGTTTCTGGAGACATTACCTAATGGGTGAGTACTTTGTGGATTACATGGACCACAATACACTCAGATTTATCTTTTCATAGTGTGAATTGAACCTTAAACAGCGAAGATGGGTCAAATATCTTCATTCATTTGATTTTTATCTTGCCTAAATGCCAGGGAAAGGCAATGTATTGCAAATTAACAGAGTCAAAAAACTCCAGCACAGTCTGTATGGGAAGACAATGATGAACAAAAGTTAATAGCCCTCTTTTCTAAGCTGAATCATGAGTTTCTTGATAGTCACGAGTAGTCTTACCTATCAGCCTAAACATTTACCACTTACCTCCTTGAGAAGCTGAATAATAGGTAGTTCTCAGATCTTAAAGGCTTGGTTCTCTATAAGATTATATATGGAAATAACCACCCTTTGGATTGGTCTGTGGTTAGAGATGATGTCCTGCATCTATGTGGATGTATCTGGGTTCCTACAGACATCATAGAATATTTGATGAAAGATTCCAATGCCTCTCAGTGAGTAGTTCATCTAGGAATATCAAAGATATATAAAGACATGTGATACCAGTATTGGTCGCCTAGGGTGAAATGATAGATAATAAGATTTATCACTATGTGTTCCACCTATCAACAGGTGAAGGCAGAGCACAAAATACCTATAGGCTTTCTACAAATGCTTTAGTCCTGGAATGGAAATGGTAAGATGTTGATATTTTTTTCATAGTTAGTTTACCTAGGTCACCGAGGTGTGGTGATGCTATATTGTTATTCATTATAGAATAATGAAATCATCACACTTCATTCCTATATAGGATACTTTATTAATCGATGAGCTGGGAATAGTGTATGTCTGTGAGATCATATGACTACACGGGGTTCCACACACTATCGTTTCATATAGGGATTCTCGTTTCATGTCACAATTCGGTAAGGGATTATAGAAAGCTATGGGAACTCAGGTACTTCTAACAAAATCCTTTCACCATCATACCTATGGACCATCAGAATAGAGGATACATGTTCTAGTGGATATGCTATGAGCATGCATCCTTGACTTCAGTGCTCCTTGGCAAAATCATATCCTTCTCGTCAATTTCCATTATAATAATATCTTTTAGGCGACAATTCACATTTATCTTTTTGAATCCTTATATGGTAGGCCATTTCATTCCCCCCAGTACTGGCAAGAGGTAGGTGTGGCGGCCCAACAAGGTCCTCATCTTGTTCTGAAAACTTCAGAGCAGGTTCAGCTGATTATAAAGAATATAACTACAACTCAATCCAAAAAAAGAAATCTTATTCTGATCACCATAGATGACCTACTGATTTCGAGGTTGGGGATCTTTTTTTCCCTTCAGGTATCCCCTAGGCTAGGGAATATGTAGTTACAAATGTAGAGAAAGTTTTTACCTCGTTTTGCAGGGCCATTTGAAATTCTAGAGAGTTTCTGTCTGGTAGCTTATCTGTTACTTTTACCTCATACGTACCATGCCAAGAACAACGTCTTTCATGTTTCAAAGCGTTACCAGTACCATGCTAACCCATATCATACTTTTTTATCCTATGTAAGTTGAGTTATATGACAATGCTACCTTTGAGGAGTATCAAATACGCATCCCTAGTCAAAGCAAGAAATCTCTCCAAGGTGGGCTTGTCCCTCAAGTATGGATGTTATGGCGGCATGGTTGTGTATAGGTTGAGACATGGGAGCATGAATCCAACATACATTCCCACTGTTTGGAGTTGTTCTCAAACAATTTTTATCTAACCTTGGAAGGTGAACTTGGGGATGAGTTCTTTTAAGGGGATAAAGATTGTAAGAACTTGGTTTTTCACTCAGGTATGGATCCTTTAAAATTTCAGTCTATATTTTTACATTGGGCCAAATATGGATGCATAAGGGGTTATAAAAGGACTTCGGGGTGTCTAGGGAACCTTTAGAGCCTGGAACCCATCTTTTTGGGGAACACAAGCTTGGCGTATTCTTTAGAGTAAACAGTGTATAAATTCTACATGGTTTGGAAAACTAAGCAGATTGTGTTTTTTTAATAGAGCCACCTCGCATGGTTAGTGCATGGTTGTGTGGAATAACAATATGAGAACCCATTTTTCTATGGTACCCGTGCATGGTTTTCGCACGGTTTGTAAAACCATTTGGAAAAACTGTGCACATGTTATTTTCTGGGTAAATTTAAATTTTTCCCTTAACGATCTAATTAGAAACACTCTTATTCCCTAATCAAAGAACCAGTGGGATTAAACTCGTTCTCTCTCAGTTTGGATCTTTTTGAAGGCCAATTATAGGGATTCAAAGATCTTCTTCTTATGGGATCTAATCAACTTTTTGTTTGTCACATTGGATGCACAACAGTAAGTACTAGAGTCCCCTTGAGTCATTCTCCTTCTCTTTTTCCATCGATTGAGTTATTGGGGTATGAGAATTTTTCTCTTTTTCATAGATCTACTCTAATACCAGATAAATCAAGTTCCAATACCATAGGAAGAGGGTTGTACTAGACTAAGGTAGGTGGTCTATAACTCATCCCTAAAGATTGTTGATTTTTTATTTATCGTGTGGGGCCCACCGATTTCATCGGGTTTAATTTATTAAATTTATATTCTATTCTTATAAACATTAGAACTGTATATATATGCTTATTAGATATATTTGAGTAATTATTGGTGGTTATAACCACAACTCCATCCCTTCCATGTTGAAGGTTATGCCATAATTGGGTTTTTAGTGTTTTGACACATTTGAGCCACCGTTCAGGGGTTCCTCTGCTTGACCACTCTAAGGTTAAGATTTTATAAATTGAATGGAATTTTTATATTTTGAATTTCATAATGGAAAGTACCATGTATGCTTACTACTTTAAATTCCTAAGTTAAGTTCTTCAATTAATAATTAAATGTGAAAATGAAATTGGAATGTATATTGACTATATGACTTGACCATATTGAATGTGAATGAATAGTAGGTTGCATATCGATAAAACACAATACTATGTTAAGGGAAGGTAGTAGAATGAACCTTGAATATGGAATATTCCTTAAATGGATTAAATTGTTTCATGCTACATGGATTTATCACACTAATGAAAGGAAAATAATGAACCAAATGACTTGATTAAAAGTTTGCATGCTACATGACCTTATCACACTAATGAAAGTAAAGTCTTGAACCAAATAAAATATTACAAAACTTTATAATTGATAAAAAATGGACTGAATCAAGCTCACCTTAGATTCTAATCGAATAATTCCATGGCCACTCGGGAACCCCATTTTGATTCAAGGATACATCTTACATAGGTTGATACCCACCTAGATCTTGATCCTTCGTTGTTCTTGGATGTCTAGTATGATACCATATGATCCCTCATATAGTACTATAGGATTTCAGGGATGCACTCCTTAGATCACTTCAATATCATTATCAGATTCCTTGGACACACTCCTTGGATCCAGCATTGATAAGTAGCATCCATTGTTAAATCCCATTGAACCCAGTCACTGCTTAGCTCTGTTTTACCTTGGTCGATCACCTTGGACTTTGTAGGTTCCCCATTGTGGAATGCCTTGGATTACAATCCATGGATGACACTATTTCCTCATGAAAGTCTCGATTTATTACTGAGTTGGTGCACCTTGTGGACTACATCACCATAGTTATTAACTTGGTACTTCATTGTTAAATATCATAAATCATGGTGACCTTTTTACATCTTGGAACGTTATCTGTTTATACTACCATGAGGTGATGTCAGTTTTTGATATGCCTCACAAGACCTACCAAGATGAAATTGGTAATTACTTAATTAAATCAATTGGTTACATGTTTAGACACCAGCTGAGGGATGAAGTAGGTACTTGTGTATTTAGTTACATTGTATTGCCTTAATTTATATATGCATGCATGAATAGGGTTACGTTTTCATTACATGGGATGGATGTTATAGACACCAATGGTAGTGGACCAGTAATATTAATCTCAAAACCTCTTTTAGCATTGTCTCAAATTCGTGGTAGATTACATGGTTGTATATGTTGACAAAGGGAAGCATGTGTCTTTTAAAACTTGATTTCTTGATGTTTTGTATAAATATTGATAGTAGAGGACCAAGTTGGAACTCAGGATGATTGAGATAGTATTTTTATTCCTTTATTATTTTTTGAAACATGTTATGTATGTTAGTCTGTATCTTTTTTATCAGGTTTCTAATGATATTTTTTTAAAGGTTGGGGTCAAAGCCTCATTTTATTATTTAAAGAAAATACCTCTTTGGACTGGGTAAAGGGAGACCCATTACATAGCCCGATGGCCCAAGGCCAAGTGGCCCGAATACAAGACTTTAAAGACCATTTTTCCCAAAGGAACCCTCTGTGAATAGTACTGCTACAAATCTCGTGCTTCCATAGTACATACTGTAGTACAACCATCACTACAATACCTTCTACAGGCTCCTGCATGGCATCCAAAAGACCCAGGATCAAATCTGGGCAAGGGAGAAATTCTGAGTGTACTATAGCAGTACTATAGTAGTGCACTGTAGCTGTATGGTAGGAGTAGGACCTCGCTACTAGTTGGAATCCTCTAGTGTTCGGGGAGATGCACTTGGGGCCATGTGGCCCATCGAGATCGGGTTACCCATTGAGTGGCATCTAGGACCAGGATGTCACAATAAATATTGACATTGAATGAATTATTTCCATAAATTATTTCACAAGTATGATGTATATGACCGAATATGAAATCATAATTAGATGGGTTAAGGGGAGAAATTATCTTTTTAAGTCATGTGAGTTTTTTACGTAGTAGTTTGTCTTAATTTTTCAAAACTCTAAACCTAAAAGGTCCTCTAAAATGTAATTGATCCAAGTTTTACTTTTGATGTTGTAAGGTTTTTATTGAAAAAATTAGGCCACAATTACCATAATCATATCAAAAAATGCAGTTTTCATTATTTCATCACTAGATCAGAGAGTGCAGGTCCGAGGATATTATAGCAGGTGCTTCTAGTTTTGTGGGAATTATCATCATAGTCATCATTTCCACCCTTATCACTGACATCATCATGAGTAGATACATCCATAAAAAAGAATTTACTGTATAGAGGGGCTTCTTCACTTGAGGGTGTATAATCAAATATATGATCTCCCCTATCCCCAACAAAGAAGGAACCACCTATATAATATCCACATCCCAATCACTTTCTGAGTTAGTGAGAGGAGGTAAAAATAGTAAGAGAGATATTTAAATTGAACATGAATATCCATTAATAAGAGTTAATTCATGATATAACATCTGAATTACATAGTATATAGTCCAAATAAAATAAATGAGGTTCAAAATACAGAACATGTCTCAAAGAGAGGAATTTTAACATGGTCATGATTCATTCTACACATGAACCAAATACCCAAATTAATTAAATTATGTTTAAATATTATATATACAATAACATTATTCATAAATATAACCATTTATATTTCACATTGAAGATCATTCCATATATATATATATTAGTTAGTTTTTACCTATTTTCCCACATCATGTGTTTACGAGTTTTACAAGTTTCATAGGAGTGGTGTGGGTATTTGTTCTTAGTCCAAATTTCTTCTTTAAAATATTATTAATGTTACTATGTGGGATTATTTATAAATATTTAGGAATTTTAAATTATCTTTCAGGAGTTCTTTAGTCATTATCTTATAATATGAAATCGAAAATGATCATTTTCGTTGTTTTTTAAACCACAAAGTGTTTTTTCGTAGATAAAGAATTAAATATTGATATAATACTTACACAACCTAAAAATATTTATTTAAATATTTCTTTCATATTAAACCATTAATTATCTTTTCATAATCATCCGTGATATAATTTGTTATCATTGTTCTACTATGTGGTCCAACTAACCTAGACATGAGAATATTGTGATTAATGTATAATTATGTGGTGATTTAGTTTAAATATCTTTATACCAATATCATAATGATATCATTTAGTGTTTATTACTATCATATATCAAAATTATAAATCACTAATAAAATAATTAATGGATACGAAACAATTACATAATATGAATAAATTATTTTTCCTCCTAGTTCTCTTGTTTAAGATGGTTAATTTTAAAACAATTCATTTTTACTAATAATATTAAGTGGTTATTAAATTTATATACCCATAACCTTATTCATGTCATAAAAATAAATTATTCCATTAAAACAATTCATAGATAATTTTATTACATTTTGTATTCAAAAACAAAATGCATCATACCGTAGAGGTGAAAGTCTATACATACACATGAATGATGATTTCATGTTTTTGGGGGACAGGATAAAGAAGTAATATGATTTAGTATTATAGAATCATAACTAAGTTATAAATAAAAAAATAGATATTAAAATTCCTTTTTATACCATCTAGGTTAGATGGTGAAAGGAAAAGTACTCATTTATTCCTAGAGGCGGCAGTCCACACATACACATGTTTCACGTTTTCATTTTTCTTAATGGAAAAGAGAAAAGGTGGTTAATTTTTGAACCATCATTACAGTTACATATAAGTATAATAATGATATTAATTTTAACATTTTATAATGGTGTAATGAAATTTTAGTAATAATTTCTTTAGTAAAATAAACATAAATTATAATGAGAGGTTAAGAAGTTATACATCATCTCTTGGATTGTCTTCAATGAAAATAGGGTCAAACCTTTGAGATATGGTCTTTTGAGAATACCATATTAACTTTAAGGTGTATAAGAGTGTTGAGTAGTGGTTTGGGTAGATTTTGGACTGAACGTATTGGGTTTATTATGAGGGTTATTTAATAGTGGAGATCCCCTTTTATAACTGAAAAGGATGTTATTTTTATAAATACCAAAAAATTATAGATAATGGGAAGTCACTACAAAGGAATTTGGCCCAAATATTTTCATAATAATAGGGTGGGAAAAATATAAGGTTCATAAATCTATAACCATATTTTTTATACATGTTTTAAAAATTCTTCAACCCTATTACACATTGAATTATTACTTCTACCATTTTGTCTTTTCCCATAGTAACTAGTTTTTACCTAAGTTAATGTACTCTTTATAATAATTAGAAATTTGTGATTATTAAATAATTTAATAATACTAGTTCTAAATTTTAAATAAATTTTCCTGATTCTATTTCTAAAAGTGATAAAAACTAATTTTAAAATACTAACTATATAATTTATTAAACTAGTTTTGTTAAAATAATTATAACATAAGTCCTGAAATGTAAAATATCGATTTGTAAATGGAAATAAAACTTTGTTAAAATTATAGAGAACATATAAAATATATTTATTTTTACAAATAGGTTTCATTAATTTCTAATTCATACTTATAAACTAATAATATCTTAAAATCAGCTATTTGTAAAAGTTCTATTTTGTACTGTCCACCTAAAAATCAATACTTTTAAAAACACCAAAAATTACTCTTAAGATAATATTTCCATGATAAATACCAAAATAAATTCAATTTTATCAAATTAAATTTATAACATGTATAAATTATATTTTAAATGAAAATAAAATATATAATGAAAATTGATTTTATTTCAAAAAAATAGCATTTTGAAACTTGAAGTGTTTTTAATTGTATTCCATATAGATTTATAAATAATTTAATATTGATATATTAGTTTATAAATAAAAGTATTACTTATTAAATTAAACTTTTAAATATAATTTGTATATTTTATTAAATTACAATACAATAATTTTTTTAATAGTTCATCAAATGGAATCCTTTTAAAAATATTAATCAAATAAAGAATATATAATTATAGTAATTAATTATTTTTCTATACAATAGTGGATATATTATTCATTTAATTTTAATATTTCATGGTTTTATTTTTTCTGATGTTGTTTAAGTTTTGTGTTGTGTCTGACACAATCTATTGAACATAGTATTAAATTAAAGGGTCCAAAATCTATGGTCGTTACATTATACACCCCTTAAATAAATTGCATCGTTATACTTTTAATTTTTACTCGCTGATGAAATTAGGGTTGGGTATTATTAATATATTCATCATTAAGGAAAAAATCCTAATATTAAATCAACCTTAATTTCATTGGCTATGTCAAGTTACTTACCTTTCCACAAAAAAGATTAATATTTCATAAAATTAAACGCCCAAGTATGTATATACCATAATCATGAATTTTAAAGAACATACCATCAAAAGACCATATGAATCCCCAAGAAATTTAACCACAATGAAATAATATATTCATAATTAAATTCACTCTTATCATCAACAACTAGTTTAAAAAGTTGCATGATAGTAAATATATATCATAATCCCAATATGAGCTAAAATGAAACAAAAATACCATGGATCACTTTTTTATTAAATCAAAAATCATTTACAAGGCTATAAATACTATATAACTCACTTTTCTCAAAATTAATCAACCCTTTCTTACATTAATATCAAGAATATATTAAACTTAATAGTTATTCATACCTTAATCAAGATTTATCTAACAGTTATCCCTAAAATACAACCTTATCATCAAATCACTTTTAAAGGTTATTAATAACATTTAATATATATCTCTAATCCTTTAAAGAGAGAAAATTATTAGAGAACAATATTAATATGTTTCACATAATTCTCTTAACTTTTACAGTATACTAAAAATATCTTCAATAAATATCATGCACTAGTGAAATTATATAAGAGTATCAAAAAATAATTTCCTTTATGATGTAAACCACACATCTCTATGTAAGACTATAAAAAATCACATTTTCCATCATAACCAAAATATTCCAATTTTCTCAACCCATAAAGTATATTTCCATATTTGGTTATAAAACATAGTGTTTTATAGATACATACATTTCTTAGCTTCATTCCTACAATCCTATTTCAACCAAATACTAAAAATAGAATGATTAAGACAATATCCAATATAATCAGAGCAAATGATCATATGAATATGAATGCATAATAATAAGATGTATTCTCCAATGATAACATTATTTCAGCCTATGATACTTTCATTTCAGCTATGTCATGCTTGGTTCATTCTATAAAAATCTTGGTTCTACCTTCTTTACATTATGTTGTGATCTCTAATACTTCTTAACCTAATCCAATAAATTAGTTAGGAATTAAATATTTCAAAATTGTTTATAAATAGAATGTGGTTGACTAAATTGTATCCCTTGGATGTTTGAAACCAAGTGTGTATTTTGGACTATTTATTGTACACCAGATGATGATTTAGTTAATACCTAATATTCCCTTTTTATGTTTATTACCCCTTGGTACATTTGTTTCAGACCAGAAATCAACTTGATATATTCATACCTATAATTTATTTTCAGAAAAACCACACAATATCTTGATTACCAAAACATTGAGATGTAATATTATACATAGACTTGCACCTTAGACTTATTTCAAGGGGTTTCATTTAATTTATCTTATCCTAATCATCAAAATATTCTAAACTACCCCAACTAACCTAAATTTTTTTTTATACCTTTGAAATTAGAATGAACATTATTTTATCAAACTTTGTTGAAATTTATAACTCCCAACTTATCCCCAAATAATATAATCCTAATATCCAAAGTTATATAAACTATTATCTAATGAAAACTATAATATCTCATAGAAGTATTAATCTATATTAAATTCCATAAAGATAATATTTCATTTGAATACATTGCAAATACTTGTAATTTTAGAGTTTTACATAATTATGTAAAATATTTTACTAAAAAACATACTTATTTTAAACTAATGGACATTTTCTTAATATGTAAATAAATTATTAATCATTAACAAGTCTTCAACATATCCCAAAAATAATTTCACATAAGATGCCCTTATAAAATCATTTTATGTATTATTTTATTCATATCATAGGGAAAAAAGAAACATAAGAAAAAGTCGAACTCAAATGCTCGATAAGTGTAAACATAAGTGATAAAAATAAAACCTCATAAGTAATCATAAGATAAGAATCTGTATTAAATTAGAATACATAAAAAATTTATACCCAATAAATACTAGACCATTAATCATGGTATAACATAATAAATAATCAGGAAAATGACTCATATCCTATAAATGCAGTATACTTGATACTTATAACACATTTTTAAGTACAAAAAACCTCACATAGTGGATCATGTATCAAAGGATATTTCCCTTGGAAGATTTGGATTCACTCTCTTATTTCCCTTAGGGGATCAGGCATCACTTATAATTTTCCCAAAGTGGATTAGGTTTCACAACCTATTTCCCATTTTCGATCAAGAATCACAACTACATTCACTATTATCTCATGAGATATAAATCTTAACCTAATAAATTATAGGGGTATATAGATCCCACTCGTCACTTAAAGATTAACCACACACATTTTTTCTATAAGATAACATATATCCATAACATAATTAAAACCCAAGAATATTAATGGGTTTCATACTTCCTTTTTAGTGAAAATCATCCAATTTATTTGAGTGTAAAGAACCCATACAGAGAGAATGGGTTTCATTAAATACATTATAAATAACCCATGTAAAAAAATGGGTCATATATCATTTTCAAATGGATTAATATGACGACATCATTCATAATCCACTAATAACCAATAAATGATTAATATATGGAATATAAATTTCTGTCCAATGGCATCATGTAACTTTCTTGGTAAATATTATTCAATCAATAAAAAAATCAAATGTTATTTACACCATACCGATAAAAGTTATATGGTTAACGTTATAATTTTTTCTAGTTAATAGATGGATGGAATCGATCTAAACACCCTTCAATCAAAGTAATCAAACTAGGGTATTTTTTCCATCTTTGGGTTTTTCTAAATCCAGCATATTCGTGGTCGGATCTAATGAGCTCACCAATAGATTTGGAGTGCTTGGATTCAGTGTTGACTGTGATGGATCTACAGGGTCTATTTTTTCCAGGTGGTGGCTCTATTATGCCTCCCATTTTTGGGAAACTCCAGAATTGGTGTGTTCGATGTTGGATCTGGCATGCTTGGTGACTGATTTGGAGTGCATGGATGCTCGGTGAAGGCGTGTGTCACCATGGGTGGTCCGGCTTCGAAACTCACGGCTTCAGGTTCCTTGTGCCTTTCGATGTCAGTTTCTTCATTCTCGGTGTTCTTGGGGATGGCCTCAGCTTCTAGTGTCTGCCTAGGTGTCGGTTCTAGTGTGGTTGGAATTTTCCCCAGTGTGTTTATGTCTTCCCTGTGTGGCTTCATCCCGGTTCAGCATCTATTTCTGGCATGCTCCAGAGTTCTATAGGATGATTCCATTCCATTGGATGGGGAGGTCTTGGGTCTTCTTGTTGTTGTTTCTTGATTTCTTTTGATCTTTGGTTGTGATGGTCCCTTGCGTCCCTAGATTGAGGGTCATAGCATTGTGGTTCTTCTTCCTTGAATGGTTTGTCATTTGAAGGTGGGAAGTTTTTTATTTGGACGCAACTTCATGGGAAGTCTTTGGAGGATGTTTTAGAGCTGTAGATCCATATTTGCATATTTTTTGGATTTGGTTGTTTGAGAGGGTATGGCGTAAGCTATTAAATCAAGCCTATGCATTGACACAGGACACTTTCTTTCCAATTAACCTTATAATGGTAGAGAGCTTCTTTATGATCAAATGCTAGGGAGGATCAGTTCAGTGTTATTTTTCGAGTTTTACTCTTTCTATCCTTCATGTGTGATTGTCCTATGTCTATGATTTGTTTGGGTTTCCACCACCTTCATCCCTTAAAAGGGGGTTTATCATATAATAAAAAAATCGAAGGCCTCCAGGCCGTTGGACGATGATTAGTTAAGACCATGGTAATGATGGATCATTTCTCTAGAAGATAAAGACATTACATAAGTCTTTCAGAGAAAAAAGGTAGATTGTTACATTTTCAAAAAAATAACTTCAATCAAGCATAATATATTTCAATGGAAAATGATAGAGACGAAATATAATTTTAATGAATTTAAAAACACTTTCAAAATAAAAAATATCCTTGATCTTTTGAAATAATTTTAAAAGATATATTTTATAAATCTAGGAGAAAAATAATTTCAATTAAAAAATATGAAAAAATGGTGATAAAATTTAAAATAAAACATCAATAGTAGTAAAATAATTTTTTTCCATGGAAAATATAAAAATTGGTCATTTTCCATATATTCATATAATTATAAAGTGACATGCCACTTTTAAATGTTATTTTTAAAAAGGTTAAGTGAATTTTTTTGAAAAGATCTATCTTTTAAATATAATATTCAATAAATAATTCATTTAAAAGTCATAAATATTATTTATACTAATTTTGGTTGGAAGATGAAATAATTCATTTTGAAAGGATTAAATATATTATGAAATTAATTTGTTTTAAAACCCACATTTTAAGAAGAGTATTAGGTTGTCATTTTGAAATGGGGTAAATAGAATTATTAAACTTATAGAAAATGAACCATATTTTAATTATCAATATTATAAGAGAAAATTTGTTAGATGGAAAATAAGGATTTGAAAAAAGGATAAAATTTAGATATTGAGGTTCAATATTGACAATGTTATACTTTTATGTGAGAGAAACATCAAGTATGAAGCATTGAATCAAGGGATACTTTCTACTAAGAAAGATAAAAGAGAGAATCATATAAAATGGAAAATAAATTAATAAATAGAATTTTAACACCCTTATATTTTATGATATTTCTCTTTTTTTTAAGTTTTATTTCTTTGATATCATTCTCGACACAAAATATTTATTTTAAATGAACTGTGTTAAAAATTGAAATATTATTATTTAATGTGTCAGTTATAATCTAGCACTTGGATTTTATGGTATGAATTAGACTAACTAAAATGTGGGAAATTCATAGGTTAAACATGTATAAAATCAATTAATTTTTTTATCAATTTAATATAAATTAAAAGAAAAAATAATTTGAAAGTAAAAGATATGTTTTTCTGAAAAAACATTTTTATACGCGCAATGTGTTTTCTTCTTTATAAATTTATTTTATAAATATTGATTACTAGTTTTAATGAAATATATATTATATATTCAATTAAATTCTTTAACATTAAACTAATTATATATCTTGGCATGTGATAACAATAAATCTAATTTTATGCTTAAAATGTATTTTTCTAAAAAAATTATTTTCAATGCGTTATGTGCATGTATTTTAAAATGGATTTCATACACTTATCAAAAATGTGTCTTGAAATATAAATTCTAAATTTGGAATCATAAGGTTAAAAATTTGAAAATATTTATCATTTATGTTTTATCATTATGAATAGAAACCTTAGTCTATATTTGTCAACTCAATAATGGTAAAATGGGTAAAACATACTTAAAACATACAGATAGAATTTAAAATTACTCTAACACATGAAGTTATCGTATTGTACGAGTTTAGTTTTACAATTATAATACAATTCTTGAAAATATGGCCACTTTCTTCCATTTTTCTTTGATTATGGCCTTTATATTATTTTAGGAAAATAATAAATACAAAATTTCACTCCCTTTTTTTTAATATCTTTAATAAATTTCATATAATGATAAAAATATTTTATATTATGTTATAAAATTTCATTTAAAATATCAATTATTTTTTACCATAGTAATTCATTTTTTATGTTTAGTGATTGAATAATTACCTTAAACACTTATGAAAAGTTTACACAATATTTATCTAATTAATATAAAAATAGAATAAACGATTTAAAAAATATAAAGAAATAAAATTTGGGAGAATTATTTTTTCTATGAATTTTATAGATAAATATATGAAATTAGGGATATTTGAAAAGATAATATTAAAATTAATTTTTTTCATGTTGTTTTCAAAGTCAAATTAAATGAATAGTTCCAAAAAAATCATTAATGAAATTTTTAAAATAGAAAATATATTATTAAATGATTTAAAATAAAAAGATATAGTATTTTCAGCCAAATGAATTGGATTTGGTTCAAAATATCAACCATAGTACATTTTCATGTCAATTTTCCGTTTGTGGAAACATTATTGACTCTTAAAGTGTAGGATGGTTTGTTATTTTGGTAATTATCCAACAAATGTTTAGTGGGGGTAAAAACATGGAGATATAGGGGAAAACATAACCAAAAAGTTTTCAAATTATATTATAATAGAGGATTTAGACTCATACATATCTTATATTATAATTATATCAGTTTGGATCCATTATTTCCATGAAATATAATTTACGTTAACTTATTATTTAAGTAATTCGAATAGTACCTCACACTACACATATAAAAGGGTGCCTACTCAACATCATTATTCACAATGTTTGAGCCTGATATATAAAACAATACCTACTATAATAACTTATTATATTCCTTCCCTACATCTTAGAGCTTATGCTTTGACCAAAAAAAATTTCTTTTCAGTTCTTAAGATGTAATCCAAATGTGATTTCTCAATGAAGATGTATAACTCTTGAATGAGTGTTTTCAATTTTATTTCTTCATATACCCTCTATAAATATATATTATCCATTATAAAATAATTAATTAAATATCATAAATATAATTATTTGTAATTATTATTAATATAGTATAACCATTATCAACCTCTTTCCAATCCATTGTAAAATCCTAACTTTGCGTGTGCGTATGTGTGGACTACCCTCTCCAAAAAGTGATGTGATTCATTTTTCACTTCCTCTTTACATTAGTAGTAATAATAATTAAATTAATGAATATATATATTATATATGTGACAAAATAATGATTCTATAAAAGGTAATTATTATTTACTTTTATTTCATTCCATCAATCAAAAAGTGAAACATTTTTCATGCATACATGCGACATATAGTCTTCATGAATAATGTAATTCATGCTCATATATCTCTCCTTTATATAGGAATATATATTTGTGTGCGTGTGTGATATTTATTTCAGTATTAATATTCAAGATATTTTGGAACCTTAATCAGTGTACATGGACCAGAACTACCAAACCAATATTCTCATGAAAAAAGAAATAGTTAACACCCAAAAACGATGGTTTCAATAATTACTTATTAATAAATGGGTGTGGAAATTTTATAAATAGATCATATGTGATATTATAAGTATATTCATGAATCTTTTTTATAATTATAATAAAATTAAAGCTATTATACATTATATTATAGTTATTTTGAATCAAATCGAACTCCAAGTAAGTGATTTATGTTATGGTCTCATCCTTTATCATGATTTTTTATGAATAAGTTTTGGATGATAAATTTTTTGACCAATATCTAAGCAATATCATGAATTTTATTATAGTTTTTTATTTATATTTCATTCATTTTTTCCTTTCATTTTATTTTCTTTAATAACTCAATAGACTGAAATAATGTTTTTAAGGAAAATCAATATTATTTCTCTTTTCGGTCGACAATCCTTTTTCTTCAATATCCATATTTTATAAAAATAATTTCAATTTCTTTTAGTATTATCCTATTATTTTTTAATGTCTTGTCTATATATGATTTAATTTTTATAAAAAAATTAAAAGGATGCTTCGTTTCATTTTATGAATGATGTACTTTTGTATTTTTTTACAGAATGTGAAAGGAATATTTATTTTAACATACATAGTATTAATGGAATTTCTAACCATTATAACTGATAATTTATTTGATGATTTATTTATAAGTTTGTAAATATATTTTGAAAGAGTTTTTTTACTTAATTTTTTTATATTTTAAATATGATATTTCAAATTGAAAATTTCGTTTTCCTTAAAAAATGTTCTCATGATATTTTAAAAAAAAATTAATCTATGAAAACATCATTTGATGTTAGTTATAATTTAATGGGGTTATATTCCCATGATAACATCCACCTTCATTATTTTTATGGATTATGATAATGATGATTTAAGGATGATTCTATGAAACCTATTAATTTCTCTAGGTAAATTAAGTTTTGATGAAACCCTTGTGAAACATGTTTCTATTCCACATGTAATGCTATGATGAAGTGGAGAAATGTTTGTGAAACCTATATTATTTCAATGGGTTGTAATATATGATGAATATCTTTAAATTCTTGTGGAAAAAATTTAGATTTTAATAATATGATGGGTCGTTCAAGAATTATAAATCCATATTATGAATTGGGTAAATATGGATATATATAATTAGATCATAAGGATTGGAATATGTAGGGGAGCCTAGTTCAGTAAAAGAATTTTTCCACTATATATTCTTAGGAGTGAATCATGACTAAGGATATGATGGAATTGGGATTGAACCCAATCCACTATGATAGTGTTGGAAATGACCCTTGACTAAAGAAATGATTTCATATTATTATGTGTATGTCATAAACTTATGTCTTATTCCAATGTTATCCTATAATGGGTTATATTATTTGATTACTTTATGATTCATTCCTTAATAACTTTTAAGAATTATGTCATGATTCCAAATCTATGATATTTTAGGTATGGTTTTCAAATGTTATGCTCATGTTCTCCTATCCTTATACTCATTTAATTCTTAATTGATCAATTATATCTCAATTATTTACCATTAATAGGAATCTAATCTCACTCATTATTATGTTTTCCTTTGCCATGACGTGAAGAGATATTTTAGGTATGATATTTCTAAGAAAGTAGTTAGTCCTGAATAAATTATTGGTAGATGATTTTGATCACTTATAAACCAGTTGTTTGTGTATACAAGTTTCCAAATACACTAAACTTATATGATTCTAGCACAGATCTTTATATTATGTATTGAATATTCATATAAAAATATGTAACATTTATGTATAAAAAGTATGGGTTGGTATTGCAGGTATCATTGAGACATTTAATTTATTTTGGATACTAGGATGATAAAACATCAGTGAAAACTCTAGGGATATTCTACATATTGGATAACACCCTATTTTTTAATGATCATGAATGACCTAGGTTAAACTTGATGTTTTATAGATAGAAGATAAGGTTTATTGGTTTATATGTCCTATAAATGATTTTTCATGATTATGTAGTTTCCCACTATGATTATTATTTCTCACACTTTATTTTTTGTTTTAGTAAATGAATAAAACCCAAATTAACCATGTTAATACTAAATGTGATGAATAATATAATGATTTTCCTCCTTAAAAACGTAATATTGTGGGATAAGGAGTGAAAATTAATATTTAAATACTAAAGAAACTTTATCAATCCATGAATCTTTCTAAGTTCCCAAATAAACAAAAGAGGGAAAAATGTTCAATTATGTCCTTCATGAGGCAACAAGAAGAAATATACTCTATAGAGTGGGATGAGTTTCAGAACTCATTTTTCAATAATTACTTTCCTCTTATTATTCACATGAAAATGTATATGTAATTCCTTGAGTTAAATAAGAAGTATGATGAATTCATTATTACCTATTAGGAAAATTATACAAGACCTGTGAAGTATGATTTTTTTATTATCATTCAACCTAAAAGTAAGATTGATCAATTCATTAGTGCCTTAAAATAAAGTCTCTAATGTTAATTGAACATAAGAGAGTTTAGTATAAATGAAGAAATAGTACATTTTCTTATCAAGCTGGATATGGATATTGGAGTTGCCCATAAATCTCATGGTTTGGATAAGAGAATTAAGATGGAATTTAAAGGATATTAAAATAAAAATGGAGAGAAGAGAATGTGATTTTATTTATGCACGATGTATGAAAGGAAACAAAGAGTAAATTTCATTGAAGGGACTAGTAAATGTTTTAGGTGTAAAAAGGAGGGTCATCAAACAATTGAATATAAATGTGATGGGAAGAAGATTTTATATAATGATAGACATAAATCACCTCAGAATAAACCACCCACATGATAATTTTTTAAATTCAAGCAGAATATTCATTATGCTAACCAGTTCTCAAATCTAAAGGCTAATGGTGATTATCAATTTTAGTAACCTCTTAAGCCTATATAAAAAGGAATATCTCATGTGATAACAAATGGTGATGTGGATAAATAATTTTATAAAGGTACACAAACCATCCACTCGAGAACTGATAATATCTTATTTATTTATGGATATACCCATTATTTTAAAACTAATGAATTTTATAAGGGTATCACAATTCCACAAAAATGATTAGATGTATATTTATTCTTTAAAACCCTTAATGTAATGATGATAGCATCTTAATCCTTTGATTGTTCTTAGAATAATGTTTCTGGGAGTTTTCTTCCTATAAATCTCATTATTATCCCTCTTGTCAATTTTTATATTATATTAGGAAAGATAAGGAGTCAATTATAAAAAACCCACATCAATTATCATGGAATGGATTTCAAGTATGATATTGGAAAATTAAATATGATCATCTATCGGTTTAATGATAAATATGAACTTACAATTGAAATTACATCCTTTATTTGGGTATTTATTCTTATTCAAAAGGAGTTTTTATTTCAAATGGTTGTTTTAAATTCAAAAATGAAGATATATATATTATATAATTGTTTTTAATGTTTTTCTAGAACATTTACCTACCTATAAAATGTTATGTTGAGCTTTTAATAACTCTAATTCTTAGAGCTACACCAATCATAAAGAATCCACATAGAATATCCTATATTTAGTTATAGTAATTGAAGAAGAAACTCTAGTAGAATCTTTATAGGGGATTCATTCGGTGAACTATGTCACCAATGGGTAATTATTTTTTTATTAATAAAAAATAATGGATTAATGTGACTCTATATTGATTATTAGGAACTGAACAATATCAAAATCAATAATAAGTATCATCTTCCTTATTTTTATTATTTTATTAATCAATTATGGGAAGCTAAATATTGTTCCAAGATTAGTCTTTGATCAGGAAACTATTAATTAAGAGTGAAAATTAAATACATACCACATACTACCTTCTTTATGAGGTCTAGACACTATGAATTTATATTTATGGAATTTGGTACTACTCATTCCCCCATTATATTAATAGATTTAATTAAATAAATCTTTAGATTACATCTTGGTCGATTTGTTGTAGTCTTTATAAACAATAACCTTATATTTTGTAATAGTAAAGAAGAGTATGATGATCACTTTTGGTTTATACTGAAGACCTTAATGAAGGATAAATTGTATAAAAATTTTAAAAAGTGTGAATTTAGTCTATAGAAAGATTCTCATTTGGTTCATATCATCTTAAGAGATGGAATATTAGTAGATCCATCAAAGATAGAATTTATTGAATGTTGGATCAGACAAACCATTGTAACTAAGATCTATAGTTTTCTTTGTTTTTCTAGATATTATTAGTGCTTTTGGAGAATTTATCACTGTTATCTAATACACTAATCAATTTAACATGGAATTGATCTGATTTCCATTAGAAAGATGAATTATAAGAATATTTAAAATAACTAAATGAAAGGTTAATAAGTAAAATTGTTCTCACACTAAATTTCAGTGGAGATTTTTTTATATATATTGATGAATTAAAGAATAGAATGGGATGTTTAATCATGTATAATGATATGTTTAGAGCCTATGGCTCCTTATAATTGATGGTTCATGATAAAAATTTACCAACTCATGATTTAGATTTAACTATGCTAACTTTTTCATTAAAGATAATGAGGAATAATTTTTACAGAGAAAGATTTGATATATATATATAATTCATAAATTTTTAAAGTATAATTTTAAATAAAAAAACATTTAATATGTCCTAAATAAGATGTTTGGAGCTGATTTATGATTATGACTTGTCAATATATTCCAACCCTGTGATTGAAAACCAGGTGGTAGAGGCTCTGGGTCAAAATGATCATTCAATATTATATTTGGTGAGGATTACAAAAGATCCAATATTTCCGGATTTTTAAAAGTTGGAATTAGAAAACATTAAAGAAGGGGAGAAATAAAATCGTTCTCAAATAAATATACATCCATATATCAATATGAGGATTAATGATATATAGAAGTAATATATAGAACTATAAAATAAGTTGAGGCATAGAAGAAAGATGAAGAACTGCTATAAAATGTGAAAAAAAATCTAAGTTCAACTATGATTGTAATAGAATGACCAGGTTTATGAAATGTGTAATTGTTCTATCCAAATAAAATTCGAATATTTTGATATTGAATGAATCCCATAGTTTATTTTTTACTATTCAACCTAGAATTATAAAGAAATATAGATATCTGAAGATTGTTTTTGGTTGGTCAACATGAAAAAATTATATTGCAATGTATGCATATTGATTCTTTTTTGTCAGTAATTTAAGATCGAGAGATAGAAGACTTTGGGGGTTTTATAACTATTACCCGTACCAAAATGGATATGAGAAAAATAACCATGTATTTTATCATCAGACTCTTAAAAATGAAAAAAGGATTTAATGTTATTTGGGATGTAGTTAATTTTCATATAAAGTCATCATAATTAATTTCTATTAGAGAAGATTCATTCCTTGATCAGATTTCTATAATAAACATTAATAATTTGTAATGTATTATGGAGTACCACATTCTATTATATCTATTTAGGATATGAGGGTTACCTCGATGGTCTTGTGAAATCATCTGCAAGAACTGGATTTAGATTTGTGTTTTGGTACTACATATCATTCTCAGATAAATGTTTTACATGAGAGAATAATTAAAACCTTGTAGGATATGTTGAAATATTTTTCTATAGATTTCATAGGTGTTTGGTATCAGCACCTTTCTTTAGTTGAGTTTTATTATTATAATATATTTCACTCGATTATATATATGCCCCATTATGAATAACGCTCTAGAAAGAAGTGATGAACTCCAATGTGTTGTGTTGAAGTTAGATAAAGAAAGATATTTGGCTGTAATCTATCTGATTAAGTGGTAGAGAAAGTTATATTCCTTTAATATTACATCAAAAATCTCGGGGTTGATAGAAAATTTATGATAACAATCAATAGAAAAATATGGAATTTGAAATTGGTGAGAACACAATTCTGTATATTTCTCTGTAGAATAAGTTCATTATGTTCAAGAAGAAGGGAAATTTTAACACGTGTTATATTTTCCCATTCAAGATTATTTATTGAGTATGCATGTTACTTATCACTGTGCACTTCCACCGAACCACTCTCAGGTCCCTAATGCATTCAATATATCTCCCCAAGAAAGTGCATAAATAATTCATCACATGTACTTAACTTAGAGTTTGTAACTCTAGATAGTGATCTTTTATATGAATAAAAACATATATAAATATTGTATTATAGATATTAAGTTCTATATAACAAGGATACTCTCCTACTTAAATTTATTTTGAAGACTCAAAAATTCGAAGAAGATACTTGGGAACCCAAGGATATAAAGAAATATGAATATCATCATTTGTTTGTATCGGGGTTAACCATTTTTTAGGGTGAAATTTATTTTAATGGGGTAGAATGTTACAACCCCATATTTTTTGATAATTATCTTTGAATAATTTTGATTTATTTGATATATCTATTTATAAGAAACATTGAGATTAAACAAATTGTGTTACACTATTTAAATATTATTATTTACTATTTCTGTTATCACCTAGCCATTGGGTTAAAGGGTATGAATATGACTAAATAAATTCTGAAAAATTTATGGTTTATACATATATAAAATTAATTCATTGGTTATTAATAGATACAAAATGGAAATAAAAATCATTTAAAAGTAGAGGGATATTTTTTGAAAAAAAAATTCATGCACGCAATATTTTATTATATATAAAATAAATTATTCACTGTTATTGAATGATTCTAATGAAATACATATTATATATTCAATAAAAAAAATTTATATTCATCTAATGTTTTTTCTATTCAAGGGATAAGATTAAATAGATTTTTGTGTATAAAAATGTATTTTTCCTAAAAAAATCTTTTTTGCATGTTTTGAAAACTTATTTTAAAATGTTTCTCAACCTCATATAGAAATTTCATCTTGAAAAATAGATTACATATTCAGAATAAATAGGATAAAACTTTGTAAACAGGACTCTTTTATTGTATGTCATTATGAATTCAAACCATGGAAAATATTTATCACCTCGATAAGGGTAAAACGGGTAAAAAGGGGGTAAAACATTGGTATAAAAAATTCAAATTATAATAACACATTAATTTGTAAAAATAATATTACTTCACCCACTATAATATGATTTATGAAAATATTTCCACTTTGTTTCATATTTCTTTGATTATGACCTTTATACTATTTAAGGAATGAATAAATATAAAATTTCACTCTCTTGATGTTAATATCACTAAAATATTTTCATAAGGATAAAACGCCATTTTTTTGTTCATAATATTTATTTTAAATTAAAAAAAATATCCTTGTAATTTATTTTTAATTTTTAGTGACTTGATAATTTTCTTAAACTCTTATGCAACACAGACACAATATTTATTCAATTAATAGAAAATTAAAATAAATGATTTTAAAAATATTAAAAGTAATAATAGTTGTGTGAATTATTATGTTCCATGAAATTTATAGGTATATATAAAATTTTATGGAAGTGTGAAATGTTTATATTTTAATTTATCTACATTCAAGTTTTTTTACAGTAAAATTAAATGAATAGTTCAAAAAATGACATTAATGATATTTTATAATAAAAAATATTTTATTAAATGATATAAAATTGTTTAAAATCCTATATTTGTAAGAAAATGGGAAATGGTTTAAAATATCAATCAGGGTCCATTTATGTGTCACCTTTCCATTTATAGAAACACTATATACCCTTAAGGATTCAAAAACATTGTTATCGTGGCTATTGTCAAAAAGGGTTTACAGGGGTTAATTCTATGATATAAGGTTTAAAAATAAACCAAAACTTTTAAAAATTTTATTTAACGATGTTATATAGATTCATCCTCATATTATAGAATAATTTTATCAATTTGGAGTAATTTTTTCATGAAAATTAATTTATAGTAATTTAATCCTTTATATAATTCCAAGAGTTACCCTCCCCTCAATTGTAAAAGGGCACCTCCTCTCCATAATTATTCACAATTTTTTATCCTTAAATCATAAAGAACCCCTAATCTAATACCTTAATAGATTAATTTATCATATCCTAGATCTTTTTTCCAAAATAACAACCTTTAAATGCTTATGGTGTATTCCAAAACAGGTTTCCCATCAAAGAGGTACAACTATTAACTGAGTATTTTCATTATTATTTTTTCTTATAACTTCTATAAATATATTTTATACATAATAATATAATTAATTTAGAAAAAATAATATAAATAAATTTTATTATGATTATGGTAAAATCATTATATACCTACTTCTAATCTGTTTAAAAATGATAACGTTCCTCGTGTATACTTGTGGTCTACCACCTCTATAAAGTGTTCTGGTTCATTTTTTTATTCTACTTTATATGAATGGTAATAATGAAAATTTTAATGAATATATTTGATATATATAATATAATAATGAATCTATAAAGGTTAATTATTTTTTATCGTTCTTTCATTCCATCCATGAAAAAGTGAAACAATGTTCCTGTGTATGTATGTCATACCATCTCCATGAATGGAATAATTCATTTTTATATCTCTGTTATTTATGGATAGTTCTATATATATATATATAATATGTGTAGGATATTTATATCATGATTAACATTTTAGAGATTATGGAACCATGATAAAAGTACAATAACTAGAATAATATAACCAAAATTCTCATGAAAAACAAAAAAGTTAACACTTGGAAATGATTGTTTTCTATAAGAATTATTAATAAATGGGTGTTGAAATGTTATAAGAGAATGATAAATGACATTATATGAATTTATATTGATCTATTATATAATTATAAAAAAATTTAATTTATTATATAGTACTTTATATAAATTTTGAAGCAAGTCCAACTTGTGGTAAAGGATTTATGTTAGATGCTCATTTTTTATTAGGATTATTTATGGATAAGATTTTTATTTTAAAATATTATGAATTGTATCTCAATAATCTCATGAATTTTATTACCCTCTGTTTATATAATTATATTAAATTTTTAATTCCATTTTCCTTTCATTGTGATCTTAATTATCGAAAGAATGATTTTAAGGAAAATCGACTTTATTTATCTCTTCGGCTGAAAATAATTTTTCTTCCATGTCCATGTTATCTAAAAATGGTTTAAATAATTTTTTTACAATTATCATAAGACTGTTAAAAAAAATTCAATGATTCAATTTTAAAAAATGGTTTAAAAAGAATCTTCTTGCTGATTTCTAAATAAGGTATTGTTGAATTTTTATCGAGAATATGAAGGGAATATTTATTTTAACATACAGATAATGAATGGAATTTCCTACCATTGGGACCGCTCAATGCATTAATGATATCATTACAATATTCCAATGTTATTTTGAATGTAAATTTTTTCATTAATAATTAGTAAATTTATATATTTTAAATAAGATATTTTGAACTGAAAATGGCATTTTTTTATGAAATGTGCTAGTTATATTTATAAAAAATATCTATGATAAAATCATTTGATGTTGCTTATGATTTATTGGGGATAACATCCAGTGAATCCATCCACATTATTTCTTATTATGACTTTTTATGATAATTATTTTGGATTATTCCACGAAAATCATTTCATTGCACAGATTAATGAAGTTATGATAAATCATTTGTGAAATAATTTTCTTTTCCATGGGTTATGATATGATGAAATGATGAAATATTTATTAAAAACATTTCTTTTACACATGTTATAATACATGATGAATTTGTGATTATCTTATGACACTCATTTTATGATTTTAAGTATGTTATAGGTGTGACAAAAACAATATTTTTCTCTACTGAATTAGGTAAATATGGATATATAATGAGATAATAAGGATTTGAATGGGGAGTGACCCCAACTCGGTAAGGGACTTTATTCACAACCATATTCTTGGGTGTGATCCTTGACTATATATATGATGGAATGGGGAGTGAACCCAATCCACTATTATTGTCTTAGAAGTGATCCTAGACTAAATATATTATTTACAATGCATATGTATATTACACAAACTTATGTATTATGCCAATGTTATTCTCCCATGGATCATATTATTTGATTCCATTATGATTAATGCCTTATTAATTATCAATATTTATATGATGATTTAATATTATTACCTGTGATAAATTTTTTATGGTTTTTAATAATTTAATCTCATGTTCTCATATACTTATGCTCATGTTATACTTAATTGATTTTTGTTATCTCCCTTTTTAACTCTTACTAAACACCTGAGCTCACCCTTTCTTATGTTTCTCTTCCCTTTCATATGAAGAAATATTTTAAGTAATATTAATCTAAGAAGGGTTTTAGTTTGGAAGAACTAAGTGGGATATTATGTAGATCACTTATGAACTAATTGTTTATATTTCCAAGTTTCGAAAGACACTAAACCTATATAATTTAGACATGCATCATTATGTTATATATTGAATATTCATATAATAAAATGTAATATTTATGTTTGAAAAGTATAGGTCATTATAGTTGGTATCGTACCAATGTTCAATTACCTTTAGAAACTAGGATGAAAACTCTTTAGTAACAACTCAAGGGATAAGTCTAAGTAGATTATATATCCAACTTTTTTGGTAATGATCATTGATGAGATTGGTTAAAAATATGTTTTCACAGATTCAAAATAAACTACCTTTATTTATATATCATATAAATTATTTTTCATGATTATGTGGTTTCCCACTTTGTTTTTTGTTTCCCACGCTATGATTTTTTATTTTAGTCAATGGTTGGAACCCAGAGGATGATATTAATACTGAATGTGATAAATAATAAAAGGATATTATTTCTAAGAAACAAAATATCATCATATCTAGAACGAAAAATATCAGTGTTATACTTATGTAACTTTATCATGCCATGAATCAAGCTGATTTTGTAGATGATCAATAGAGGGAAAAATGTTTAGTTGATTCATTCCTGAGGAAGCATTCACCTTATTTTAGTAGGTATTCTAATCCACTATATTCTTAGGAATGTATTAATACCAATAAAAATATATTTTCTATACTCTAGTGTTCATAAAATAAAATAATTATTTTATATTGTTATTATTTGGAAGGTGAAGCAGATAAATGGTGGACTCTTATCAAGAACATGATGCAATATGAATAAATTGAATCCAAAAAGTGTCATGAGTTTAAGATCTTTTATTTCAAAAATTACTTTCCCCGTATTCTTTGTACAAAAATAGAGAAGGAACTATTTGAGCTAAACCAGAAGGATGATGAATCTATTAGTACCTATGAGGAAAATTTTACAAGACTGGAAATGTATGCTTTTGGTAGTATCATTCAACTCAAAATTAATATTTATTTATTCATAAGTAGATTAAAATCAAGTCTCTAAAGGTTTTTTCCCATAACATACTTTAATAGTTAAGAATAAATCTTTCAATGTTAAATCAAATCGGACATGAAAATTGGATTTACCCATCAATATCTTGGTTTTCATAAGATAATAAATATGTAATTAAAAGGATATTTTAAAAACATTGAGATTAGAAGATGGGATTTTATTTGAGCTCTAAAAGTGCAAGGAGGCATTGAAAAAAACATTTACAGATAGTGGTAAATGTTGTGTAAAAGAAGACCATTTTCCAATTTAATATCAAAGTGATGAGAAGAATAATTTTTTTAGTAATATAGAAAAATCACCAGAGAATTCACTAGAGAATTCACCACCCACACTCTAGTGTTTCAAATTCTAGGAGTATGGGTATTTTTCTAATTAATGATCAAATATAAAAGATAATGGCAATAACCAATGTCTACATTCACTTAATCAAAGAGACAGTGGTAAATCTCATGTAATCACTATTAGTGATGTGGGGAACCAAGAGATGAAAGGTTCATTTAACATACATTATATAACTAATAATTTCTTATTTTATTTTGTATCTACCCTCTCTTTTATATCTGTATAATTTTATAAGGGTATTAATACTCCACCTTAATGATTAGATTTTGAATTAACGATGAAAACTCTCAAGTCTATGGTTATTATCTGATTGAATTTTATTGGACTGAAATTCCTACAAATCTCATGATTCAATATCTTGATTAATTTAATGTTATCTTAGTCATGTATTGGATTTTGTTACATAATTTCCACATCAATTTTTAAGGAAGGACGTCTATGTTTGATATTCTGAGCCAAAATATGATCATCTATTAGTGTGATGATAAATATAAACATCCTTTAGAAATTACTTCCATTATTTAGGACTTGTTTTATATTCAAAAGGGGTGTTTATCAAAGATGGTCTGTGAGAAAATCAACATAAAAGATATTCCAAGTTTATTAGATTTTTTTATATTTTCTTAAAAGAGACTCCTTATCTTCCCCCAAATCATGAACTTTAAATTTCCATAAAACTCAAACCAAGTGTTACACCTATTTCAAATACTGCATATTGAACTTCCCTAATTATGTTATAATAATTGAATAAGATACTCCATGAGAATCTTGATAATGGATTCATTTAGCCTAGTGGGTCACTATGGGTTGCACTAGTACATTTTGTTAAGATGAATGATTGATCAATGTAACTGTACATTTATTATTTTGTAATGAAAAATATCAAAATAAAGAATAATTAACCTTATCCTCATACTGATGATTTGTTAGAAAAATTATGGGGATCAAAATAATTTTCCATGATTTATCTTTCATGTGGATAATATAAGTTGGGGGTCAATATTGAATACATATCCAATATAACCTTCTATTTAAGGAATGGAAACTATGAATTTATAATGATTTCATTTTATTATAGTAATTTCCCACCAATATTCATGGATTTAATTAATAGATTGTTTAAAGATAACCTTGAATGATTTTTGGTAGTCTTTATAGATGATATATTTATATATTTCAAGACTAAATAATATCATGAAAATCACTTGGGGATTACACTAAAGGACTTAATGAAGGCTAAATTGTATGAAAATTTCATAATTTTTGAATTTTATATATATAAGAGTTTTATTTCATGGGTTGTATAATCTCAAGAGAGGCAATATCAAAAGATCCATCAGATATGTGAGTTATTGAATATTGAAATGAACCAACCACTACAACTAAGATCTATAATTTACAAGGAATGGATGGATATTATCAGTGATTTTTATAGAATTTATCATTATCGTCTAATCCACTCACCAATTTAACTTGAAAAGGGATCAAGTTCCTTTGGAAAAAAATCATGAGGAAATTTTCAAGGAACTAATGATAAGGCTGGTTAGTGCACCTATGCCCACACTACACTATAGTAGAGAATGGTTTATGATCTATATAGATGCATCCAAGAAGATATTGGGATGAATTATAATACAAAAAGATAGGTGAAAATCCTATGTATCACTCTAATTTATGGTTTACGAGAAAAATTACCCAACTCATTATTTAGATATAGATATATTAGTTTTTTCATTAATTATATGGAGGAATTATCTTTTAAGATAATGGTGTGAAATTTATATTAATTATAAATCATTAAATTATATATTCAAAAAGAAATATTTGAACATACACCATAGAAGATGGTTGGATCTAATTAAATATTATGACTACTCAATACATTACCACCCTAAGAAGGTGAATAAGGTGGAAGATGCTATGAATTAGAGAGATGGTGTTATCATATCTATGATAAGGATCCAAAAAGATCCAATATTTATAGATTTATAAAATATTGAAATGGAAATCTTAAAGTAAGGGGGAAATTGTATCATTCTCAAATTAATGTTCAACCATTTATCCATTTAAGGATTAAAAAATAATATAAAGAAGATATGGAACTGAAAAATAATTGAGAAATGTTTCTATGTTTAGCTATGACTTTGATGGAATGATAATGTTCAGAAACCAGGTATGTGTTCTATCGATATTAAATTTTAAGAAATTGAAATTGCATGAACCCCATAGTTCGATGTTCTTTATTCATTATAGAAGTATGAAGACATATTGAGATCTAAAAGAGTATTTATGGTTATAAAACATAAAATAGAGATGTTATAGAGTATATATATAAAATATTGGTATGTAAATGAAATAAGTCTGAGATATAATATTTTACGATGATGTTATTACCATTACCCATACAAAAATGTAAATATGAAAATAAACCCATGGATTTTGTCGTTAGACTCCCCAGAACATCTAAAATCCATAATATTGTTTGGGTTATAGTTGATTAGATTATGAAATCATAACACATTATTGATAATAGAAAATATTTCACACTTTATCAGATTAATATAACATATATTAAGGAAGTTGTATAGTTTTATTGAGTACTATATTCTATTGTATCTGATCAGGATCGGAAGCTTAAGTCAAATATTGAATGAAGTATTCTACAAGCTCGATATTCAGAGTTGGGTTTTAGTACTATTTTTCATCCTCATATAAATGATCAGTATAAGAGAACCATTTAAAATCTAGATCATATTATGAGATCTTGTTTTATAGATTTCAAAGGCGGTTAGGATCAACAACTTCCTTTAGACTACTTTTCTTACAATATTAGCTTCCACTCGAGTATTCAGATGGATCCTTGTGAAGATATCTTTAAATGTTAGTGTATAAAACTAATGTGTTGGGATAAATTTTGAGAAATAAAGATAATGTGTCTTCAGGTAGTAGAGCAAATGGAAAATAAATCTAGATCTATTTAATATAACATCATGGTACCTTAGATTTGATATAAATTTCATATATAAATTCAACAAAAAATATATAATGTGAAATTGGTGAGTATGTATTTCTGTGAATTTCTACATGGATAAACGTTGTTAGATTTGTATTGAAGGGAAATTTGGGCTCTAGGTATATAAGTCCCTTAGATATTATTTATCAAGTAGGGATGGTAGATTATCACTTGGTGCTTCCACTTAACCTCTCTCAAGTCCATAATGTGTTCCATGTATCTCTCCTAAGGAAATACATACCTGATCCTTCACATGTATTGAACTCATAGGTTGTACCAATAGAGCATGATCTTTCCTTTGAATAAAAACTTGTGGAAGTATTTTACCAATTAGATAAAGTTCTACTGAATAATGTTACTCACATTGTTATAGTTATATGGAGGAATCATAATTTCAAAGAAGCTACTTTGGAGCCTAAGGATGATGTAAGAAAACAAAGATATCCCCATTTTTTTGTATCGAGGTAATGAAACATTGAGGGAAAAATTTATTTTAATGGGGGTAGAATATAATATCCCAAGATTTTATGATACCGCCCATTGGATAATTTTTCTTTCTTTGATATCCCTTTTCAAATGAAACACTGAGTTTAAACGAACTGTGTTGTACATTTAAAATATTATTACATAATGTGCCAGTTATCACCTAGCCATTGGATTAATGGGTATGAATAAAACTAACTCAATTATGAAATATTTATCATTTATCATTTTATAAAATTAATTCATTAGTAATTAATTTATTATAAATGACAATAGATAACATTTGAAAATAAAAAATATGTTTTCCTAAAAAACCATTTTGATGCGTGCAATGTGTCTTTTTCTAAATAAAATAAATTGATCACTATTATTGAATGATTTTAATGAAATATATATTATATATTCATTAAAATAATTATCATTTATCTAATTTGTTTTCTATTCATGGTATGAGAAGAAATCTATTTTTATGATTATAAATGTATTCTTCTAAAAAATGGTTTCTGTCATATATTGCACTCATACTTAAAGGTGAATTTTTTTCACACATAAAAATGGTTTTTTTAAATGGATTCTATATTTAATATTTTTAGGATGTTATTTTTTAAATAGGACTATTTTATTTAAGGTTATTATAAATTTCAGTCTAGGAAAATATTTTTCACCTTGATAAAGGTAAAATGGGGAAGACAATATTAAAACTTTTAAGATAAGACTATAAAAATACACTAACACTTTCATTTAAACTATTATATAATTTTAGTTTTCCCATTCTCATTCATGTCTTGAAAATAAATCCACTTGGTACCATTATTCATTTATTATGACCTTGATATTATTTTAAGAAAATAATAAATACAAAATGTCACTCTCTTAGCTTTAATATCACTAAAATTATTACATAAAGATAAAATTAGATTATATTCAACTATAAATTTTTATTTAAAACATAAAATAAATTTTTTCATATTAATATATTTTAATTTTTAGTTATTAAATAAATTCATCAATCACTTACGCAACACAGACACATTATTAATTCAATTAATTGAAAAATTAGATAAAATATTTTAAAATAATGGAAGTAATAAAATATGAATGAATTATTATAGTGCATGAATTATATATATAAAAATAACATATTTTTGTTATTTTAATAGATTATATTTTAATTTTATTCTTTTCACATTGTTTTCAATATCAAAATTAATTAGTAGTTCCAAAAATGATAATAATGTTATTTTATGATAAAAAAATATTGTATTAAATGATTTAAAATATATAAAAGTCATATCATCATAAAAATAAATTGGATATGGGAAACATATGAATCATGGTCCATTTATGGGTCACTTTTCTTTTTTTGGAAGTATTTTTTACCCTTAAAGAGTAGGAAATTCTATTATTCTCGTAATTGTAAAAAAGGGTTAATGGGGGTTAAAAATACGTGATAAAGGAGAAAACATAACCAAGACTTTTACAAATTTTATTGGATGAGTGTATCTTAACCAATAATCATCTTATTTTGTAATTATATCAATTTTAAATCCACTTATAAATAAAAAATAATTTATATTAATTTAATAATTTACGTAATTCCTAGAGTTCCCCTCCCCTCATTTATAAAAGGGAACCTCCTCTCATTTATTATTCACAATTTTTGATACTTCTATATCTGAAAATACCTACCATAATACATTATTATATTTCTTACCCACATATAATATCTTCTTTTATTTATAAACTATCATCCTTTCTAGTCATAAGGTGTAAGACAAAAGTGGTTTCTCAATGAAGAGGTATAACTCTTAACCGAGCATTTTCAATTTTATTTATTCTTATACATGATTTAAATATATGGTATCAATACTAAAATAACGAAATTATTATCTTGAATATAATTAATTTTTTAGTGATTATGGGAAAACTATTATCAATCACCATCTAATTTGTTAGAAAATGATAATATCGCTCGTGCGTACAAGTGGACTACCACCTCCCCAAAGCGATGTGATTTTTTTAATATATGATATATATGAATGGTGATAAAGATATATTTAATGAATATATATGATATATATGAATTAATAATTATTCATTAAAATTTTATTAGTATCCATCTTTTTTTCATTCGGTCCATAAAAATTTAAAAATCAGGTTTATGGGTACATCTGACCAACTGTCTCCAGGAATTGTGTAATTAATATTTCTATCTCTATCCATTATCGATGATGATGAAAATATAAATATATATATATATATATAGGATATGTATATCATGATTAATGTTATATTGATTATGTAACCTTAATAAAATTACAATGACTAAAACTTCCAAACCCAAATTCTCATGAAAAACAAAATAGTTAACACTATGAAATCATGATTTTAATGAGGAATTATAAATGAATGGGAGTTGAAATTTTATAATTGGATCATATATGAGATTATAAGTATGTAAATTTCATTTTACTTAATTATAATAAATTTATATTTATTATACATGATATTATATCACTTCTAATTCAAGTCAAACTCATGGTAAGCGATATATGTTATTATATCATTATTTAGCAGGATTTTTGATGAATAAGTTTCTAATGATAAGATTTTATGAACTATCTCCCAATGATATCATTAATTTTATTATAATATGGTTATTTTTTTAGATTACATGACATCCATTCATTTTCCACTCTTTAAGACTGCAAGAGAATTAAAGAATATTTTTAATGAAAATCAACATTATTTTTCTCTATGGTCGAAAATCCCTTTTCTTCCATGTCCTTATTTAACTAAAGTGTTTTAAAGATTTTTTTCAATATTATGATTAATTTTTAACTATGTTTTAATTTTTATAAAATTGTTTAAAAGTGATATTCTTGTCATTTTCTAAATGAGGTACTTTTGAATTTTAACTGAGAATGTTAAATGAATCTTTGTTTTAATTTATACAACCAGAACCGAATTTACTATCTTCATGGCCTCTAAAATATTTGAATAGTACTTTAAAATTTCCCAAATCCAATTTGAAATAAAATTTTCTCCTTAATATTTGAGAATTATTTAGTTTTTAAATATGTTATTTTGAAGTGAAATGGAAATTATCCTCCAGAAATTTTCTATCGAACATTTAAAGGCATTTTTCATCTATAGAAACATCCTCTGATATTAATTATTTTTTAATGGTTATATTATACAATTAAACCATCCTATTTAATTATTTTTATTAATTATTAGGATGATAATTTAATTAGGATTCTAAAAAACTCATTTTTTCCAAAGGTTTATTAAGATATGACGAAAAAATTTGAAACTCATTACTTTTCCCTACGTAATTCCATGATTAATTAGAGAAATTTTTTAAAAATTAATTTTATTTCCATTGGATATTATATATCATACATTTTTTATAACTTTTTTTACTCGTATGTATTAATTTTATTATGTGGTTTATGAGGCAAGAATTATATATCCCTCCAATGCATTGTGTAAAGATTGAAACCTCATGAGATTGTAATTATTGGAATTGGGTGATCACCTTGTTCAATAAGTTTCTTTGTACACTATTATTGTATTAGGAGTGAAATTTTAATAAGAAATCATATATATATATAGTCATTTATACACCTCTTAGATAATATTTCTATACATACATATATATATATATTAGTAGGTTTATACAACTTTTCTCACTATCGGTGTTTCTGGATTATTCTAGTTTCGTAGGAGTGGTGTCACCGTCTATTCTTATTAAAAATTTAATTTTTCAAAATAATTAATGTTTTTATAATGGATAATATATAATTACTTATAAATTTAAAATTTAATTTCATGAGTTCTTCATTCTTAATCATAGAATATGAAATAGATAACAAACATGTTTTGGTGATTTGTAACCAATGAAGGGTGTTTTATTTAGTAATGAAGTAAAAATTGATATAACACCTAAAAGAAAAAACTATATATTTAATTATTTATATCATATTACACCATTAATTTTTTTCATAATCATCCATGCTATGATTTCATGGCATTGTTCAAGTAGGTGGTCAGACTTACCCAAACACGAACATACTATGATTAATGGATAATTATGTGGTGATCTTGTTGTAATATAATTATAAAAGTTGTATAATGATATATTTTAGTGATTATTAGTATGATATATCTAAATTATAATGTATTAAGAGAATATTTTATTGATAAGAAACAATTACATAATACGAATAAATTATTTTTTCTCTTAATTCTCTTATTTAAGATGGTTAATTTTATAATGGTTGATTATAATTCATAAAATTATTATGTTTATAAATTTGTACTAATAGGACCATATAAAAATAAAAAATCATATTTATCCTTTAAAAACATTCTTAGATCTATCAATTAAAGGAGGTATTGTAAAATGGAATTTACTGTACCATGGAGGCAGTAGTATACACCCATGCATGCATGGATAATGATTTCTTTTATCAAGGAATGGGATAAATAAATAAAATGGATTGATATTTAAAAATAATAAATAAGTTATAAATATCATAATTATATATTAAATTCATTTTTTGTACAATACAGGTAAGGTAGTGATTGAAAAAAACTCGTTTATCTGTGGAAATGGTAGTCCACACATACACATGTTTCATGTATTCTTTTTTTAAATGGTAAAAGGAAAATAAGGTTAATAAATATACCATAATTAAAATAACTTATAATCATTATATTTATAGTGATGTTATCATTTAAAGTTTATAAAATGAAATTTTTAGTATAAGGAGTGAGAAAAATATAAATATATAAATGAGAAAGAAAGCTTCAGAAATTATTCCTCATTTCTTTGATTATCTCCTTTGATAACAATGTTAAGCCTTTGAGGGATGGTATTTTGAGAATAACATAACCTCATTGAGGTGTATGAGAGTTTTTAAAAGATTTTTTGGAAGATTTTGGATTTAAATTATGGGGTTTTTGTAAGAGGAAGTGAGTATAGAAGATCCCCTTTTATAAGTGAAAAGGGATAGAATTTTTGTAAATTCCCAATACATTTCAATAATGGGAAGTCACTCACAAGGAAAGTAGATAAAAAGTTTGATAAATAAAGGGGTGGGGAATAGAAAAGTCATGAAATCCTAATCCATTTTTTTACACTTTTATCAAACATTTTTTAATCCCTTTACCCCTTAAATTAAATTTTTTTTACTTTCTAGATTTTACCATGGCTACTAGTTTTTAACTAAGGTTACTTAATCATTATGATAAAAAAAGTTGTCCTTAAAAGATAATTTATAACTAATTATTCTAAATTTTAAATACAATTTTAAAAATTCAATTTTTAAAATTGATAAAATTTAATTTTAAATAATAAATGTTTAATTTATTAAAACAATTCTTTTTGAAAAATATTACTTAATTTCTAAAATTCCAAATGTGGGTTTGTAAATTAAATAAATTTTTTAAATTATAAATTAACTTATAAAATACATTTTTTTCATATAAATAGGTTTAAATAATTTCTTACTCATACATATATACTAATAATATCATGGAAGTCAATTAGTTGGTAAAAACAACTTTTTTCATAATTCTCTTATGAATAATTATTTTCAAAAAAAATTTCAAAAAACCATCATAAAATAATATATCTAAGATAAATCTTGAAATATAGTTATTTTTTAAAACTAACATTTTAATTTTTGAAATTATATTTTTAAGTGAAAATAAAATATATAAAGGAAAAATGATTTTAATAAAAAAATATTTTTTCCTCTTATTTTATATAGATTTATAAATAATTAAATATTGATATATCGGTTTATAAATATAAATACCACTTATTAAAATAAATATTTAATTATGATCAATTTATTTTATTAAAGTAAAATAATGGTACATTTTTAATTATTCTTCGAAATGAATCCTTTTTAAAATATTAATCAACGAGATAATATGTAATTATTTTAATTAATTTATATATTTTTATCTACAAATGTTTATATGATTAATGTAATTTTTATATGCAATGTTAATTTTTAGTCGGTTTTTGTGTTAGTTCATATTTACTAGTTACACAATCTATTGAAGAAAGTATTAATTTTAAGAGCCCAAAATCTTGGGCCCTTATAGGTAGGGAATATATTATAATTTTCAAACCTTAAATATGTTACAAATGTCATATTAATTCACTAATTACACATTTAAGTCCATCCATGTTATGTGGTTAATAAAAATAATACATGTCTTCCATAGTGGCAGTAGTTCACTTGTATGCATGATGATGTTTTCATTTTTAAATGAATTAGAAGTATTGAAAGTAAATATTAATGTGTCATTTTAGAATCATAAATATATTATATATACCATATTTATTTTTCAATTACATAATTATATCCATCTATTATCAGTAGTTACTGGAAAAACATAAAACTTTAGATCATGGAGTCGGGTGTCCACTTGTACACATTATCGACTTTCCTTTGTTTTTCTTTGTATATGGAAATGAATAAATAAAGTTTGTTATTTTATCTGAATACTAAAGTGTAGAACATGGTGGGGGGAACTTTCAGACCATGCACCCCTCATTGATCGCCTTGCAAGTATAAATTCTCGTAGAGAATATTTTTTCTGCTCAATCTGATGGGAATCAGACCCCTCATACCATCTTGTGGTGTGTTCATCCTAGGATAAACACATGAAAGATACAACATTAGTTAGAATTCATAATAGACTTAAGCACCTGAAATATGATCTTTGAGTTTGGGTTTACATCAAACCATCTAGTTTCATGAACCTGGATAGACTTAAATCTGATATCAACCAAGCTAAACAAGGACTTGATGTATGATGGGATGAAGATATTTCCAAAATACTGGTGTGTTTAAAGAACCACTTAGCTGATAGGCTTATTGATAAGGGTCAGATTTATAGGGAATGATCCAGAGCTACTTTTCTCAAATTGGAGGATAAAAATACTGTTTATTTTTTGGAATTCATTAAGGAGAGGAGACGCACCATAGCTCCAAATATACTTCTTGAAGATGGTTCATTCACTAGCGATCCTCATTCGACTAGAGGTGTAGAAGTATCCCACATTAACATGTTACCTAAGGTTATTAATCATTTCAAGTATGATCGATATCCCTAAGGGAATTCTAAAATTTTATAGTATATCTCTCATGTATTCTCTAATGGAATCAATGGTTTTTAGGGTATTCTTGACGATTAGGAGATCTGGGAAGTTGTTACCTCCCTTAATTATGAAATTTCACCTATTCTTGATGTTTTTTAAGGTTAATTGTATATTCCATCTTAATATCTCATCCAAAAGGAGCTGGTCAGATATATCCATGATTAATTTTTGGGAGGGAGCTTACCCAATGTTTTTTTTTACCACTAAATTGATCATTATTCCCAATGGTAAGGATGCATAAAAAATGACACAATATATACCTATTAGTATGCAAAATTTCTCCTACCAAATCCATATAATGGTTATTAATATAAGTCTTTCAGTGAACCATCATAAATGGGGCTCTAACAAAAAATAAGGTTTCATCTACAGAAGGTCCACTCCGAACGTCATTTCCTTATCCCATAAAATAGTCGATGATATTAACAATAAGGTCATGGGATATAACATATCCATAAAACATGATGTGAATAAATCATATGACATGGTAGAGTTGAGATTCATCATTAGAGTCATGAGGTGCATGGTCTTCTCAGAATTGTTTGTTTCCCTTTTTTCCAATGCATTGGATCTCTGTGGTTTTTGGTCACCTTCTTGGGGAAGAGATATGGTTTCCTCAACTAAATACAAGGATTAAGGTAAAGATCCTCTATCCCCAAATATCTTTATTAGGGTTCAAGACTATTTCAGTAAATATCTCATTAGGTGTAGCACTGAGGGGTGGGTATGTTCTTTCTGTTGTGGGTCTAACTTCACTGGGATTACCCACCTTTTCTTTTTGAATGACCTTCTAATTTTCATTAATGGAAATAGTAGGACTTTACTGGAGCTAAACAATATTATTGATTTATATAGAAAATATATTGGTCAACTAATCAATCAAAAAAAGAGTAATGTATACATCTAAAATACATTCTCAGATAGAAGGGCTATGAACATTGAAGAGAAGATGGGGTCTCTAGAAATTAGTTTCCCATGAATTATTTGGGTGCATTGATCTCCCTAGTTAAGATTGGAATTCAGCACTTTGATGGGATTTTTGATAAGATCTCCTCACATATCCTTGACTGTAAAAATAATTTCCATTCCTTCGGGGGGTGTATCGCCATGTTCAATAGTGTACTAACCTCAATCACTATGCATGTTTTGTCAGACTTCAATCTACCTAAAACAATCTTCTGTAATATTGATAATCTCTCTATCATCTTCATTTGGATGTGCATGCGGAAGTTAGATATCAAAGGACTTCATGGAAGAGGATGGACCAAGAGGCCAATGAAGGAGTGATTAATATTGTGAGTATTATGGACACCATGAGATATTTCCAAGATAAGTTGGCATGGGACTTCATTGAATGACATTATTTATAAGAATAGTTTATTTCTATGAAATATGGGATCACTACAGATGACTCGGGCAGAAGATGTGAAAGGATCTGGAACACAATTCATTATCACATTCATACACATAAAAAATCATGGTGGATAATGGTGTTCAAGAAGATAAACTTATGGAATGATAATTAGGTTGGGAAGTTTTTGGGATTCCATTTATGTTCAGTATAGCATCCCACCTTTTTATCACATAAACTTTAATTACATTTTACAAAACCGAGGATCTTTAAGGTTTAGTGTCTTGGAAACCAGGAACTTAAAACATGAAAACAACATAAAGAATTCTTCTTAAACACTTGAAAGGCTTCTCCTCATGTTCACCCTAGGCTCATTACTGAATCTCATAACCTGGGGACATACATCAAAAGAAAGGGTGAGCAGAAGGCCCAGCAAGGGAAACAAGTGAAACATTTTACATATGAACTTGGGATACATCAATAAAGTCATGAAAAGAACTTTAAGGCATGAAAATGAAATCATGAGGTATATCATAATAAAAATAAAACTTTTTCATAACTTGAAGATGTGGCTGCAACATTTAATATTGACAATCGTTTCGTTTCACCAAGGTCCATCCCCAAGGTGTCGTTAAAAATTACCAAGGTTATTCACCAAGGCGTCGTTAAAATGGTCATCTCTAGAGATTAAGTCTTTACCCAATGCATTGGAGCGCTATCAGGGCGCACCCTTAAATTTGCCTTTATTATCATGTGAGCCACACATATCATCATCAAATCATTTCATAAATAACCCATATAGCATAAAATAAATGGGTTTCATTTCATAATCATAACATTTTAAAAACTGCTTTAATGACATGATCTTTACGGCACTTTAAACCCACGGAAAGGGAAGCGGGTCTCATGTATGTAAATCCCAGAATTTAAAATGGAACATTTTGATATATATGTGAATACCCTTGTAGAAATAAGAGCTTTGAGTATTCACTTTATAACATAAAATAATTTTTGAGAAAAGAGAGAGGCATTTTGAGGGGAAAATTCTGCAGCATAACAGCCATGTTACAAGGTTTTAGAAAACATTGAGAAAAGAGGGGACATGGGTCAAACATTCATAAATGACCCATCATACAGTAGAGGGACAAAATATAAGGGATTTATGAACATGGTAATGAAATTTGAAAATATACCATAAGAAATGAAGAACATGAAAGGAAGAAAACAAAACAAGATTTCTCTTGTGAAAATTCGGCAGCCTAACGGCATCACTTAAACTTCAACAAAATTGAATTGACAAGGTCAAATAGGGTCTCTCATCATATGAACATAAGAGTCCAGTATGATAGATATAGAGATCATACCCCAACATAATATATAGGAACTTGAAAGAATTGACATGAAAGTAGAACTTCAAAACGAGAAGGGTGAAGAACCACTTAAAAATTCGGCAGCCTAACGGCGCCACTTAAGACATCAAAATACTGAATTGAAGAGATCAAATGGGGTCTCTCATCATGTGATCATAAAAGACCAGTATGATAAATATAGAGATCATACCCCAACATAATAAAAATTAACTTGAAAGACTTGACATGAAAGTAGAACTTTGAAAAAGAGAGAGGTGAATGAATCCCTTGAAAATTCGGCAGCCTAACGGCGCCACTTAAACTTTCTTAAAACGAAATGATGAGAGTAAGAGGGGGTCTTTAATCATATGAACATAAAAAGGGCAGTAAGAGGAGTATAAAAGAACATCCTCCAAAATAAGAACATGGAGCATAAAAGGAATGACATAAAAGAGATCACTTGAAAAGAAAGAGAGGGGTCAGATCCCTTACCTTAAAATGTAACTCTAAAACCTCAAAGGTTGGGACCTTGAGGGCTTGGGGGCACCTTGGGAGGACTCCTTGGGAGGTAATGAGACCAGAACTTCGTTGGGGAAGAGTGGGGAGTCGAATGGATGAGAGGATGACTTGGTATTTATAGGGAAAGTGAGGGGACAAGGCATTAATGGCAAAGGGACACCTCATTAGTGGTTTTGGCAAAACCATGGGCTTGCCCATGGTATTTGCCCATGGTATTGGCCACTTGGGACACCTCATACCTTATCTCACTATTCATAATTCGAACATATTGATTACAAACTTAATACATCATTTAATGATGTCATTAAACACCCGTAACTTAAAAACTGTATTTTCACTATTCATCAAAAATTCAACTTTCTCAGAATAATCCCAAAATTTCACCTTAACCAAATATAAACGCTCTGATTACAAATATGAACTCCATTTTATAAAAATAATTTTCTAAATATTTTTAATTTAATTTTTAAATAAAAACACTATTCATCGAAAATTCATTTTTTCAGAAAAAACCCCAAAAATTACCATAACATAATATCGATGCTCTGAGTTCAAAAATAAAGTCATTTTTATAAAAATAATTTTCTAATTATTTTTAATTAAATTTTTAATTAAAAAACACTATTCACCCGAAAAAAACTAATACTTGAATAATAATTAATGAAACCGTTATTTAACTATTTTATTGAATCACATTACTTAATCAAGGTGCCTAGATTATTTTAAAACTTTTTTTAAGTGAGATTACTAATCCATTTGGTCATATTACTAATCCTAATCATAAAATCACTATTCATAATTTACTATTCATCAAAAATCAAGTTGATCTTATTAGTCTCTAAATTTAGTACTGAACATAATTGTAGAAGACCATTTTATGAAAATCATTACACATTTTTAATTATTTAGGGTTTACATAAACATATTTAAAATATCCTTTTTCTAAAATTCATCAAAAATATGCATAATATATTTATCCGGTCATTTCAAAATTCATAAACTTCATCATAAGAAGAAATCCCAATTTTTATTTAAAACAAGGATTACACAAGGTAGTTACGGTCTCGTTACATAACCCCTTATAATACCAGCATAGGACCTAAGAGTAAGGTGTGCTAGGGTGATAGAAGCTTGGGGCGGCTCAGTCAACATTGCCCGAGTAGTAATTTCTATCAGTTTGAACTTCTCACGAAGGCGATTTCGTTCCAGCTTCACATGATGAAGTTCGGCTTGGATTTGATCCAGAGCAAAGCCCAGTGGTGCTACCTCCTTCCCAAGCTCTGTTAGATGGGCTTCGATCGGTCCAAGACTACTAGGTGAGGCCATCGAATCTTCTTTCTATAATAATTAACCTAGATTACTTATATTTAGAGAAAATAATCGAAACATTTTGTTCATAGCGGTCATGTTGACCGATGGTTATATATAATAGTCAAAACCCACTGATCTCATTTTAATTATAATCATTTTTATCAAATAAAACATTTTTGTTGAGTAAAAAAAATTACACATGAAATTAGGAAACAAGATTTATTCAAAATTTCGGGTCGTTACATTCAGTGCCTGACCTCTCCTTTGGGAATGCAAGTAGATTCCCCTCCTTCATTCATGTTACTCACAAAACCCAACTACTCGAGGTTTTTTGTAGTATTTAGACATCTATTGAACCTTTAAAACATTTTTCACTAGTTTATCTAATGATTTATCATCTTCAATGGCATACCATCAGGTTATAAATATATCCACGGATCCTGATGCATGGGGTGGTATCTTGTGATGTAATGATATTACTGCTAAACTAAATTTTTTTTACTGTATACATAACCAAGCTCCCCCACCAATTAGGGGTGGGATGAAATGGGGTGTCCATAATATCCAACTGTGTATAATATCCTACAGAAAAGTAGGATTCTATTTAGCATTTAGTTTTTATAGTTGAATGGAATACACCTATTTGGAATATCCATCTTTTCTTCACAGGGAGGGACATACAAATAAATTTATAGAAATTTATTTTTCCACTCCTAGTTTCACAACTCATAGGAAAACTCCCATAAACATAAAAAGTGAGTGATGTTAATAGAGGATAGTTTTTTCTGTATATGGAATGCAAGTAAAAAAGTCAAGTCATATGGTTTTTTCTACTTTGTGGATGTCAATTATGGTCAGGGATACATATTTGGGATTGTAGTTGGTCATTCTACTCAAGCAATGGGACTTATTCCCTTCCCTTTAGTGGATCTAAGTGGGTAGGGGTCCCAATATCATGCTGTATAAAAATCCAACATAGGGTAATTGGGTAACATAAACTCACACTCTAGGAGGACTCAAGATAAATGTTGATGGTACACTTATGGAGGGTTTTATGTTTAGATGTGGTGTTGTACTTGGTAATGGTGGTTTAGTTATCTTCTCTTTCCTTTTATTTTATTTCCATGGACACGCCCACATGGATGAAGCCATCACAATACTCATGGGGTTGTCATCGTACATGTATCATGGTATTAACTTGGGTTAGGTAGTTACAGGCTCCTCTATTATCCTCAGGTCAATTTAGGGAGTGATCATAATCTCTTAGGATATCACATATTTACTTTTCTAGTACAGGAACATACTCAACAGATGCATTGATCTTACCCACACATGGAGAGAGGTAAATAAGGTGGTGCACTACTTGGATTACTATCCCACTCTAGATAACACATATTACCTTTTTAATAGTATAGGATCCCTTACCCCTATGTGGTTGGTCTTATTCGGGCAGACACCCTGGGCTTTCATTATTTCAGACCCCCATGAATTTTTTGGGCATCGTCCCTCCCTTGTTTTTACTTGTAATAAAAAAATATTAACTTTTGATGGATTGGATTTACATAATCATGTTATGTTATATCATTCAATGGATATTTGATTCTATACTTACCCATATTTCAAGGGCTTCTCATCTCAAACTTCTTTCTTTGAGACATGTTGCGAATAATGCACCAATATTCATTTATTTGGTGTATATATTGAATCTTGATATATAATATCATTACTATTTTTGTATTCATAGTATTTTATAGTCCCTAAAAATTTTTTACATTATAAATGGTTTTTGGTTTTAAGAGGTTATAATTTTTTTTCTTAAAAACATTCTTTAAATGTTTTTAAAGACTTTTAACTAAACTCTTCATCCATGTTTTTTTTATTTCAAGAATTTTTCTTGATAAACATAATTGATTTTTCTAAATATATTTTCCATGATCTTTTACCTTATTTTAAATGCTTTTAGAAAATAAATTTCTTAAATATTTCTAAATGGGTCACTTTTGACTCTCTTTTCCAAAGTTCTTAAAGAATGTTTATTTTTAACTTTTACAGCTTGAATGGATTGTCCTACTGTTATAAACATTCATTCATTAAAATATTATTGCATTAGTTTACATGGTTATTTATGAATTAAAAAATTATAACAATATTTTTTAAATTATAAAGTTTTAAATTTATTAATATAAAATGGTAAATTCCCCTATTTTCAATTAAATGTTTGAAATGCTATTTTAAAGATAGTTAAATCTATTTCAACACCCTTTAATGATTACACTACAGAAATTGGATTTTTATCTTATGATACCATCCATATTATTTCTATGGATAAATTATGATGATTTTTTTAAAATATATTTTCATGAAACTCATTTATTTTCTATGGGTAAATCGATATATAAATGAATGCAAGTGGTTGTGAAAAGTTTGATGATGATAATATAATATTATAAGTGATATATTAATGTACGGAACATGGAAATTATTGATAAATATGGGTGATCCTGATACATCTTATATGATGGGTGATCTCGATACAACTTATACAACAGGTGAGTCAGATACACCTTATATGAAAAGTGGTCCTAATATAGCTCTCTAATGCGTTGGGTGAATTTCATTATCTTTAAAGTAAATAAAGAGGGAGTTCACTAGGGATGTTTTTCCTATATATTTAACTAGGCTTCAACTATTTCTGTCATGAGTAAACACATATGTTAAAGATATTTTTCCAAGTTACCAACACTTTTTCTTCGTGTTTATAGTGTTTTTTAATGTTTCCTTTGATCGTGATTGACATCACATGGTTCATTGTTATTGATTCCTATGATTATTTCCTTTGATAAATATTTATTCCATGGCACATTTTTAATGGTCTAGGTTTTTATGAATACAAGTTATTTTATGTTATTCTCATGAAATTTGATTATGTCATCATACACTTATGCACATCTTATGGTCACTAATGAAATTAAATTTTTAATTCTTATATTTACCCGTATTGGTCATTTTAGCTCACCTTTTTTTGTTTTCCATTTTTCCAAGTCATGAAGATTGATATTTAAATAATTAGTTCTAGAAAGGGTTGTTCAGTGATGAAGTTTATGGGAGATGTTTAAGGATTAATTTGTAACAATAAAACCTGGCTATATTTTAAAAAATCTCCCTTAAATACATGGGTATTTTTCTGTAAGAATTTTTTTAATTATCTATATATCTAGTATTAAAATTTCTTTGGGTATCTTAGTGATACAATATTTCATTCCATGTTGTAGTTTTATATGATTCAAATTATTTTTCATTTTTTTTCTTTTAACACTAGAGATGTAAAGATTATTCTTTAAACACCAGATTCTAGGAGTATCGGTTTGGTTCTGTTATAATTTGTATTAGAGTAATGGTTTAGGTAACTATAGAGATTAATATGTTTTATAATTATTTAAACATAAGAGTTATGAATACCATATTAGGTTTATAATTTTAAGTTTGACCATAGGTTCAAAATCATAGAAACCTATAATGAGGCTTTTTGTTATGGTATTTTAAGTTAATTATAGTTAATTGGATAGTGGGCTATATATAATCTTAATAGTTTTAAATTGATTCATTGACAATAATATTATATTTAGTGATATTTATTTTCAATCTAAGTATTAACTTTTAGGTTAGTATTTAATTTTTATTCATGATATTTTGGGGAAGTTCACTATATTATATGATTACATAGTGATTTATCAGGGTGATTAATGATATTTTTGGATATGTTTCAATGGGATGAGTTACACGTAACCTATAGGTTAAACATGTTATTTAACGTTAAATATTATTTGAGAATAATTCAATTAACTTTTTGGGGTTATAAGATAAAATTTATGATATAACCTTGAATATTAAACATTTATTAATGTTGTGGTTATTGATTAAATTGTGATGTATAATAAACTATTCATATAATGGTTTATATTTAATCTTTCATGTTATTATGGAAATTTTTAGTAAAAAGCATTATTTATTTTTATGAAGGGTTATAAGTTTTGGATATTATATTAAATTGTTCCAAATATATCAGTTTTGAATAATATATAAAGATTTTAAGAATACCTTACTATCGTTATATGGATTGTGTGATCTATTAGAAGTTTATTTTAGTGCTTCAAGTATGAAAAATCATCTTAAACACAAATTTATTATAGAAAAAGATCGTATTTTTATTGAAATTAAATTAAGGATGATATTACATTTATGGATTTGAATAAAATAAAGTATTTATATTTATTTATTTTCTTATTATATACTGTAAATAAATTCCTAAAATATATGAAAAGGATCTTGAAATAATTTTTTTTTCTTATTATCCAAATTTATGATGAATTAATATACTTTTTCACGCCTCATTAATTTTTTTTTTTTTCCATTTACATTCACATGATCATTTTCTTTCTTGTGATCAATGTTCTTTATCACTCACTATAATTATATGGGCATTATATTACTCCTCCACCTCCATATTTTCACTTCCTTCAAATGTTCTCTTTTTTGGAAACATAGTTAACCATTATTCAAGATTACCTTCATATCTCCCTTTTCATATTTTAAGAAAATTAATTTTTCTTATCCCTTTTTATGTTGTGGGTTTTAAAGAAAGGTATTTTTAAATATTAACAGGTTTTTTCTTTTATGTTTTTATTTTTTATCTTCAACTTATTATAATTTATTTTGAAAATGTATCAAACCATTTCTATCATTCATGAGATAAAATTATGAGGACACAATTTCAAAAAGGTGGGTAGAATGTAACAAGAAGGGAATTATTAATATTAAAATAAATATAATATATATTTAATATTCATTAAATATATTTTATAAAGTTGTATTTATTATAATAATATTATTTAAATTTTTGGTCTAAATGAAAGAAGATCTATTTTTAATCAAGTGAGATTTTAAATCATTATCTATTTGTATTTAAAAATATAATCTAAAAATTATAAAATTTTAATTTTATAAAAGTGATAAAAACATTTTAATTTTTCATATCCAAATTATCATAGGTAAAAATATTTGGATCTTTTCAAAAATGATTTATTTTTCAGTGAACAGTGAAAAACATTGATTTTTATAAAACTGTGATTTATTTTCAAGAAATAATGTATTTCAAATGCTCCATTTTATCTTAAATTAAAGTTATTGTAATTTAATTGTATTTAATTTAACTAATTACATAGTATTCATCATTATAACTGAGTTTGGCATAAGTTCATTTTTTGTCACAAAAACGCATTTTAAAAAATATTCTTTATTGTGATTTTCATTTTTATCTAAAATTATTTCCATACAATTATACAAGATTAATATTGAAAATTGATTAAATATATGGATTAATGTGTTCCAAATTTCATAAATTTCTCCCTTCAATTTCTTTCATTATGAATAGTAGCCATGGAAAATATTTTTCACCTTGGTTAGGGTAAATCTGGTAATTAACGTTAAAAATACTAGGATATGGACTAAAACTGAACCTAACAATTTATTTTAATATATTTCTTTACTGGGTTTCTATCATCATAATCAAATTTTTTATGTTATGGAAATTTTGTTTCATTTTTCTTGGAAAATGTCTTATATATTATTTTAAGTAAAGAAAAATATAAAATGTCACTCTATATCTTTTAAGGTCCTATTGTATATTAAACTAATGATAGAAATAATTTTTGAATTAATATTAAATTAATATTTTAGAATAATAAAAATTAATATGATGAAAGTTAATTTTAAAATTTTAGTGATGAAATAATTACCTTAAACGTTTACACAACATAGATATAGTGCTTATGAAAGCAGTAGAAAAAGGGTGTAAATTATTTTTAAAAAACACAAATGTAATAGTGTTTGGGTGAAATAGAATTAACCATGAATTTTTAGATAAATATAACATATTATATAAGTTTTAAATGTTTATATTATAATTTCATTATTATCTTTATAACCTTAAAGTGAAATCAATTTAATAGTTCAAAAAATGACATTAATGATATTTTATTTCAAAAAATATTTCATGAAATGATTTTAAATTAATAAAATAATACATTCAGTAAATTGAAAATGATATGGTTTCAAATATCCTAAATGGTCCATTAATGTTCCAAATTACCTTTTATAGAAACCTTATTGACTCTTAAGTATTAAAAAACTATGTTAACGTAGTAATCATCCAAAGTGTTAACTCGGGGTTATAATAATTTTATAAGGGTGGAAACATCATAATATATTGTCCAAGTTTTATATTATGAGATAATTTAGACTCATGATAATCCTATATTTTAATTATATAAATTTTTAAAATATTTTACATGATAATTAATTTTTATTAATTTAATTGTTTAAATATTTTCAAGAGTGCCCCACCCCTCACTTATAAAAGGGAACCTCTTATCCTCTATTATTCAAACTTTTTTAGAACTTTAGTTTAGAAAATACATGAGATAATACCTTCAAAAAAAACCCCTCCCCGTGTTCTATTTGTCTTATTTTTTGTATGATACCAACCTTTGAGGGATTAATGTGTAAAGTGAAGGATGTTTTCTGAATAACTTGTATGGTTTTTAACCAAATGTTCTAATTTTATATATTCATTCAACTCCAAATATTTTCAAACATGATGAAATAATAAAATTTGTACATTAAATTTAAAAATATTATGTTATATTAATTTCCTAACCTGTATCCATGTCCTCTTCCATCAAATGGGAAATAAAACCATCTATCATGTGTATAGTGGACTACTGCCTCATGAACCGACATCATTCCTTTTACACCACCACATATCACAAATGGTTATAATGTTAGATTTAATTAATATATATGATATTAGTTAAATAAATATAATTTTATAAATATAACATATTATATACTATCCTACCTTTCCATCTGTTGAAAAATGATAGTGTCATTCGTGCATACGTGTGGATCACCACCTCCACAAAGCGATGTGATTCATTATTCATCCCCACATCAAAATAATGATATATATATATATATAATTTAAAGATTGTATATGAAATATATGATATAATAATCATTATTTAAAAATAAAATCATACTTACCTTATTTCCCTCGTGTTCATTAGAAAATGGAAATGTTACTCATCGGTATAAATTGCCTACTATTTCCATTATTGTAACATAATTAATTTTTCATAAAAATATTACATAGTTAGTTATCAAAGTATAATTAATGTAAGAAATTATAAATTTTTCAATAATATTATTCTAGAGATAATGGAAAAATTACCCCTCTAACCAAGGTTGCATACTGAATCCATTTATAAATTTTAAACTGAACATCTTCAAAACACCTTTTAAGGATAAAATCAATTTAGTAATCAAATGTGTAGTTAAAACAAATGAAATAAATGTCTTAAGTATAAGTGATAGATTATATAGAATATTTTTAATAAATATAATAATTGATATATATTTATTATACAGTTGTCAAAGGATATTCATGGAAAGTTGGGACTAGAGGTATAATAAACTTATATTAATTATTATACAGATGTTAAGGGACATGCATAGAAAGTTTGGATAGGAGGTATGGGATTTATTCTTAGTTTCCCTTCCTTTAGGTAGACATTAATCTTATGCACTTAATTTATTTCATATTGTATATATAATCACATTTTTCATGTTATTTCATGAATCCATTATACTTTATTGTATTTTAAGTTGAAATTCAAATAATATCATCAATGGGGATTTCACTTAAAAGTTTCCAAGTTGTATAAGGATTATTTAAAAAAATTTAATTCATTGGGTTATAAGTCTACTTCATTGACTATGATACGCCAAGATTATGTGTGAAGTAACATATGACTATATTATTCTATATTTCCAATTGTTTTGTGCGGTTTTAAAATTGATACATATAATAACTATATTGATCAATTCTAACTTCAGTGATATGACTTTTGAAAGGACTATTTGTCTTAATATTCTTTTTTTGAGACATGTCTTTTATTATTAAGCTACTTCCTTTTATAAGTTTTATATGATGCCTATTGGGATATTATATCATGAATTAATCATTGATCATGAAATGAAAATTTCTATTCATGTTCCCTCTTTCATGAGATAATGATTCAAATGTTATAAAAGTTTAAAGGGTTTTCACAGTCTCAATTTCAATTATTTGAGACATAATTCATGTTATGAACCAAGTTTTATCTATGATTTCTTTGATTTTCTAATGTTTCCTTTGATCAATATCAAAATCACATGGCTCGCAATTGTTTATTTTTAAGGATCTTTACTTTGTTAAATCTATATGGAAAATTACATGTTCAATGGCCTAGGGTTTTCATGGATATATGTTCTCTTATATAATGGTCATTGAATCATGGATGACTGTTTAATATCAACTATACAAAGACATATTGCTCTATTAATGTGTATAGTAGCACTCGGATTGAATCCTCGAAGATGCTATTATTATTTGGAGTTGATTGTTTTTTTATTTTTATTTTGAATTAGGGATTTGTTTTCAAATCTCAATTAAATTCATTTATGAATGAATATTTATTTAAAAATTTGATAAATATTGGGATGAGTTTATTTTGGGGGAATTAATCTTATGATCTACTTGATATATGTGTTATATTGCATAAAATTAACACTCACTTCACAAGGTGACTTGGATTGGAATTAAAAATTGTTGAATATTTAATCAAAGCCTTAAATTAACTAGGGATATTATAAAAATCAATAATTGTGTATGGTACTTTATTTATAGTTCCAATAATCTATGTAATCCACATGTTGAACAAAACATATCATTAATACGTGACATTTTAAGTTTAACATACACAATGTTAACCTAAGGAATATTTAATAAGAAAAATATATCAATCACTTAAAATATACAAACTATTACTCACCCTAATGGTATATTAAATCATCTATTTATATGGTTAGTAATATGTTTGGTATGATCATGAGGACTTGATAACTGTATAAAAATAAAGGAATGAGATGAGAAAAATAAATGTGCACCGAACACGCTCAAATGAATTGAGGTAAACATACGAGTTTGATTAAATATGAAAGAAAATGAGGAAAGAGTTTTTTTGGATCGATTTAAACTAAATTATGACCATGGATATTACACTATAGAAGGTGGTTGAGAATAATAGTCATTCATAACGATACATGCATTAAACATCAATTGATATTATAATCATAATTACATAATTACAATTAAAAACACTTGATGTAAGTGAAAGGAAATTATAAAGAAATGATATATCAATTAGAAAATTGAGTTTGTAAAATCCTTACAGTATTATGGAAATTATATGTTCATGTCAATATATCCTCATATGTTCTGATGTCCAACCATTTTAAAGGAGAATAGGATGATTAGTTTATATCCATAGGTGGTGTACTATTTTCCTTCCAAAACTACCCTTCATGTAGGATCACTCATTGGACTATTTAGATAGATAAATATTGAGATATTTTATTCTTCAAATTTTTGTATATGGATATGGAAAGTTATCCATCCAAAATTGGTGGCCATTAGACTTTTAGATCCAAGTTTATGGTTATTTTCCCAAATCAAGTGTTGTTGTCCAAAAATATCCAGAATATTTCCATGGCCTAAATATGAATGGTTTTTATAAATTGAAGATCATCTAAAATATGGAAAATTCATTTTATAGACTTGGGATCCAATATATTTAATTTCTCTATAGAATATTACATGTTAATCAGAATTTTATATTATGAAAAAATACAATAATTGTGGGCTTTTTTCGTATCCTGGATAGAAATATAGGTTTGAATTTTATGAATAAATTGGGAAAAATATTGGTTTAATTGTGCCATAAATGTTTTATCCAATATGTATATAGATATAATAGAAAATATTAAAGTGTTTCATTAAATTTGGGCTTCTTGATTGAGCTCATAAATTCAATCATTAGGGTCCGTCGAGTTTTCATCCCAGATTCAGTGGGTCTTCTTGTGTTCCCTATATGGAGCATCAAATGGATGATTTTTCAATTATATAGTAAGATGATTTATATAAATTTGAATATAGATTCCTAAAACCAATAATTACACAATTTGGAAAAGCAGGGTTTAAGTTATGATGAAAATAGTAAAGTGGATTGAATTTGGATTTATTGAAATAATTATAAAAAATTATATTTAATAACAAAACATGAGTATTTCACAATAATTATTCACTTTTCCTTGAAAATAAATAAAGGGAGTAGATGAAAAGATATGAATAAATTATCAAGATAAAATACCCCACACATAGGCTTGTTCATATCCTCATGTACAACAAATACAGAAACAAAACAAAATAATTTTCACTCACTAAAAAATATTAAAATTTTATTTTAACCAATTAGGAGAGGTATGGATTAGTTCACTCATACATAATGAATTTCACTATAATTTTTTATTTCAATCATGTGTCAATATAATTCATTTTTTATTTTTAAAATTTGGATTGGAAATTGTGGAAACTCAAAACTTACTTCTCTCAAGATGATGTAAATTTATTCATGGAAGTTCACTCATTCACCAACCAAAACATAAAATAATAGAGTTTATAATATCTCATAGATTCCATTCCCTATTCTAAAGTGAATAAGAATAAAAACTTCCTTTTAAAATAATTTTTTAGTGGCTATGGGATATTAGTAATATAATTTTAAAAATAGTGTAAAAGAGAGGTAAAATACAAACAAGGAAAAGGAAATTCACATTTTTTAAATTGAGGCATGGATGGATATGGAAACACATATTGACAAGGGAATTGAGTTTTGAGGGAAGACACAAATTAAATATAAAATTAGAGAAGGATGAAAAAATTAAATATGTGAAAAACAACCAAATTTTACCTAAGACACAACAAAATATGGTTCAAGTGTTTTATTATTATTATTATTTGTTTTTTTTTGAGAAGTTAAGATTTAAAAAAATAGCACACTCATGTATAAACACTTATTTTATGTCATTAATATACTAATTTTAATAATTATAACAAGATAAAAGGATAAAGAAGAGTGATTTTTTACCCACCTAAGACAATACCCATTTTTTTCTTTTTTCTTTTTTTAAATTTTAACACTTTTCAATAAATTTTGTATAAAATGAAAAAAAACATATGTAAATTTACAAATCTTTTTGAATGACAGCCTCTAACCCATAATTAAATTTATGATTTTTCTCACGTATATGATGAAACATTGAAAATCTAGGATGTATCCTTAAAATGATATATATTCCCCCACACCTAAACTTAATTAAATCCAAAAAATAGGATCTATTTATTTGTTGGGTGGTAAATGGTTTTTGGATTATAATGTGGATATCAAGAAAAAGGATTTCATAGGACCAAACAAGAATTATAACGGTGGTTCAATGTAAGTTTAATGGGATGATATTTGTCTATTTTGATTCTCATGCAGTTAAAAAAATGCCTATATCATATTAATGTACACCACCATAGGAAATTTAAATTGAAGGTCTACAAACTCAAGCCTCCTAATCAAGGGTGAAAATGAATAATATCAAATATGTTTATAGGTGACCTCAGAATAAAATATTAATTTCTTCCTATGAGTAGGGGAATAATCATTTTAGAAATCAAATAATGAGCATTAAAAAGTTATTCGTCTTGGAAAAAAATAATTATCCATATTTATCATGAAAATACAAAACTTTTGAGATTAAAAGAAGGTTTTGGGACTCCCCAAAAATTTTGGACAAAAATTTATATATTTTATGGTGGGTAATTATGAAGATTTATTTTATTTTATTTTTTGAATTTTTATTAACATAACCACAAAAAATAAAAAATATATATTGGATGAAGAAAGTGTTAAATTGAGAGAGAAGTTAAGAATCAAAGAGGAAGAAGATTAAATATATCTAAATAGACAGATAAGGGGGAGTGAGAGAGAGGATAACCAGAAATAAGATAGAAGGAGGTAGTTAATAGGAAAGATGTTCCACTTATTTTGGTTTTGGTGTGACTTCATCTCCATCCGGGGGTAGTTTTACTATAGTAGTTGGGGATTCTGTGGAAGCCTAAATGGTTACTTGGGTGTTTTTTCTCTCATGGTGATTCTTTAACAGATGACCATTGACCATAAATGTCCATTTGGAAGAGGGGTCTTGGAATTTCACTGCACCAAATTTGTAAACCTTAGTAATAATAAAAGGACCTTTCCAACGAGAATTAATTTCACCTAGGTGAAGTAAAAATTGAGAGCTGAATAGACTTACCTTTTCACCTCCATGGAATACCTTTCAAAGGATTTTTTTTCATGTAGTCCATTGGATTTTTCTTTATAAAGATTATAATTCTCATCATAATCTATTATAATGTCCTCTAATTTATTCAATTTTAATAATATCCATTCAATATATATTTAAAAATAAAAATTACAAGTTTTCACATCCTAAAATTACTTATGTTTGATTTCAAATGGAAAATAACATGCTTTACCAAAAACTATCCTAAATGGAGACATCCAATTGAGTGTTTTATAGGAACTTTGATAATCCCAGATCACTTCACCAAGTCCTTTAGACCTATCTTTTATTATCTAATTAAAAATTATCTCAAACACTCATTTCACTTCTATATTGGAAAGTTAATACATTCCAATTGTTTGGGGCTGATATGTAGTTTATGTTCTACGTCAACCACATTATTTTTCAATAGAGATTTCATGGTTCGATTACAAAACATGGGTTCATAAGTCACTTACCAAATAACGAGGAGTTCCAAATCAATGGAAATGTTGGTTTATAGGAACTCACTAATAGTATTTGAATCATCCATCCTAGTGGTTTTGGACTCAACCCACCTAGAATCATATCTTCTTTAATAAGAATATATGATAATGAATATGAAGGGATAATAGAACCATTAAATAAATTACCCATACATCAACGGTATAATATAATATTAAAGGATTTTTGGTAATATAATATCATTCAGAAATTATGCCAAACTTTTATCAAGTGATATATGATTGAAAAAACTCAAGTGATTCCTTGAAGAGTACAGGCTAAAAGAATCCAAATACAAGGAACTTTTGGGTGGTCCTTTATAGTCCAATGTGTCCACCTCTAGGCATTGAGTGGTAGAATTCCAAGATGGGGGAATATTCATCTTCATAAATAGAACAATCACTATGTCAGCCTCATTTTTCTAAATTTTATTATCATCAATAAAATATTATTTTAAATAACTTTTCAGTTTCATTTTTTTATTTTCTAAAAAAAATCATTAAAACCACCAAAAAACGAGTAATTTACAATTTGGTTCTACCATGGTGAATTTAGGGAGAGATATGAGAGGTGTTCAGTGTAAAATGAAAGATCAAGGATTTAAAAATTAAAAAAAATTTAAATATTTATTAGAGTGATCATCCCTGGGGTTTTCATTTCCTAGTTTATCTTTGATCTCATGGTAAAACTCTTAGAGCATTATGATCTATCTTATTATCCTTTATTTGGAGTCACTTTTATTCAGTAATAAATTTGAATACAAATCATCGGTGAAGATGATGATTTTGGAACCTAATAGATTGGTCTGAAATTTATCCAAGGAAAAAACCATATCTAAAAGTTCCTTTTACATGATAGTGTAATTATATTGGGTTTCATCCAGTGTTTTAGTAGAATAATATATGACATGAAGATTTTTTTCTCTTCTTTGACCAAGAACTTCCCTAATGGCACTAAAAAATGAATCACACATCCATTTGAATGGTAAGGACCAATCTGGGGGTTGTATTATTGGGCAAGATGTAAGATAAGAATTAAGTTCAACCAAGGCTCTCTTGTAAACTTCATCTAAATGGAATGTAATGACATTCTGAAGTAGACGAGTGAGTGGGATGGAAATCCAACAGAATTACAGGATAAATCGTCAACATAAACTGGCATGACCAAGTAATGAATAGATGTCTCAAACTAATGTAGGTTTAGTAATTGATTGGATCACCTCAATTTTAGCTTGATCAACTTGAATACCTTGTTGAAAAATTATGTTCCCCAGAAAAATACCATTATCAACCATGAAGTGAATTTTTTTAAAATTCAGCATAAGGATATTTTTTAGACACTTTAATAGGACCATAGAGAGATAATGTAAGTATGATTAAAATTAATCACCATAATTGTAAAATTAATCCCTAAATATCTACATGAAATACTCAATTAATTCAAGAAATATACTCATCAAATACCTATGGAATGAGGCAAGATCATTGAAAATGACAAAAATAATTCTCCAATATGCATATGTTCAAATGTAAAAGTGAATGTAGTATTTTCTTGGTATGAAGGTGCGATTATTTTTTGAACTAAAATTGTGTTTTCATGTGAATATATACATAATATTTCTAGAACTTGATCCAGGAAAGGAATTTGGTAGTGATATTTTTATGATTCAGTATTAAGTTTTTGATAATTGATTTACAAACACCATTTTTTCAATTAACTTGTGAACACATATCTATATTCATTTATGAAAATAATTATCCAACCCATCTTATCTGCAACTTGAATTGGACTAACACATTCACAATAAAAAATTGGTTCGACAATACCAGATTGAATAATCTTAGTAATTTAATCATTAACAAACTCATGTATAAGTTTATTAAGTCTTCTTTAAGGTTTTCTGATTTATTTTAATTACTTTTCTAGATGGATTTTATTCATGAAAATGGAAGTGTAGATGATTGGTATGTCATCTAGGTCCCAACCTATGGATTATTTTTCCTCTAACACCTAGACTAGTTTTGACACTTTATTTTTTTGTGTTTTACTGAGACAGTGACAAAATAAGAGTGATCAAGGAAATGGAATGCATACATCAAGTGTGTAGGAAGGTGTTTCAGATCAGTTTCATCCTTTATTTTTTGACCATACAACATAAGAACGGATTAAGGGCTTCCAATTTTATTTCATTCATTTTATTTATTATTTTCTAAGGTGGAAAGTTTGATATTATAGGAGATAGGGGATTCCAAATATTTTTCAATATCCTTTAGATTGATGGAGTTTATAGATGAATGGTCAACATTAGTTTCTCTATTTATGACTTGTTTAATCATGGTGGAAATTTCACAATCTCTATTCTCATTATAATAGTAATAACATGATGGAGTGGGATTAAATCCACTCCTAGAATTTTATTTAGAAGTTTGGATGTAGAATTTAGATTAATTCTATGATGATTATCACATGGCTTGAAAAATATTGAACTTGACTAGTTGGTCACCAAATTCCATGGATAGGATTCTTGCATTAACAAAAACTTTAGTTCTGACTGTCATAAAGAATGCTATTCCAATAATTTGGAGATATAAAAAATTATATATTTCACCTTCCATGTCTAGGATATATAAATTAATTGGGATGATAATACAATTTATCTAAATAAGGACATCCTTGATTATTCCCTCAGGATTGACAGTTCTTCGATTAGCCAGCTTGATGACAACACACATTGGGTGAAGGGAACTATACTAAGTTTAGAGAAAAGTGATTTGGGAATGAAATTTATCAATGCTCTAATATATATGAGTGAATTATAATAGTTGGAGCTCCCAAAATTGGAATTGAACTGTGATGGTCCTTATGTCTATAAACTTCATGGGAATGGACTGTTTGGATGAAAACAATTTAGTGGTCCTAAGTTATCTTTTACGGGTTCACAATTTCTTAATAAAATTTTCATACTTAAGGATTTTTTTTTGATATAATATAATAGGGTAACACTAAATTAAACATTTCTAAACATTTCCATCATTTCAAAATCAGTCTCAAAGGGCTTTTGAGGATTAGAGATTGATTAAAGAAAAGGAATCGGGTTCTTTAGAGGTATAAATGGAGGTGAGGGAGAGGATTAAACTTATTTTTCTAACTTTGTTTTTTACTTTTTTTCTTTATATAAACATTTAATGTTGATTTATAGGATTTAACAAGAGGCATATAAATTTTTAATTATTTTAAGGCTATAATGGGTGAAGGAGGAGAGATCTTCAAGAGAACTTTCCCATGGATTATTAGAAGAATAGGAATTCCCATCATTTGTATTTCTGTGATTTGGGTTCTTGGGAATGTGCTTGTATTGGGTTGGGAACTACGAAGGATCACTATAATAATGGAAACCATGATGTTTAGGACGTGGATTTATCCTTCTATGTTTAGGAATAAAATGATAAGGTTATTGGAAGGTACCACCACCTTGACCATATTGGAATTAGTGTTGATTTTTAAGAGAAAACTGAGGGTGATAATAGACGGTATTACCATACCATAAGCCTAGTTTTTGTTAGAAGAGAAGGGTTTGGAGTGGGGTTGGATAGATTTACTTATAAAGTGACCAAATTATTGAAGGATGGTGTCTATTTGGGAATATGTTTCATTGATCTCTATTAGACTAGAATAATCTAATGGATCATCTGGTAGTTTTGGACATTTTGGGTGAGTAGGTGAGGTGAAAATTATATAGTTTTGGATAGGTCTAGGGGATAGAGATTTTGGAGAAGATGATATGGGGATTTATCAACCAGAACTATTTTTCACATAAGACATTTAAGTTTACTCATCCACTCATTCATCTTGTTTGGATTTATGGATTGGTTCTCTTATACTTATTTGACTTGATAATGTGCTTAATTATGGAATTTCTACATGTTTATAGCCATGTTTCTTATGAGATCGTGTGTAGTTGCACGTGTTTTTTCAACAAGAGAACCACTACTTAAGTCATTAATGAGAGTTCACTACATATTAAATACACCCTCATAAAACTATTGTATCAAGAGTTGTTTAGGGATTTGGTGGTGTGGTAAAATTTTTCCACAGCCTTTTTGAACCTCTCCATATACTCATGGATTGATTCATTAGGGAATTGATGGTACCACTAATTTCTTACCAGATAATAGAGGTTTGAGAAGAAGGGAAGAATTTATCTAATAAGAGTTACTCCATGTAATTCCATGTTTTTATTGAACTTGAAAGTGGGTAATAGATCCATTAAATGGTGGAGTCACTAAGTAGGAGAAATGGAATTCCCTAAGACTGATTTCATCTTTAGAACCCCTTTGAGGATTTAGGGTAGACCACACCAGATGGTACTCTTTGAGGTGAAGATGTGGATCCTCATAAAATAGAATGTTAAAATGATGTATAAGATGAATCAACTATGATTTGTGTTCTAAATTTCCATTAATTTTTAAATATTGATTACTAAGGGGTTGGTAATTAATATTAGGGGAAGTGTGTTCTTTAAGGGTTTGTTCCCTAGGATTGGTCATATATAAATTAATTGGATGTGAAATTTTTTTATTATCCCAAATGTTTCTCTTATGTATATAAACATTTCTATATATTTTAATGTCAAATAAATCTAATGGATTATTTTAGAGGATATGGGGAATTCCTATAAATTTTGAATGGATGAGGAAATTATGGTTTTTATGTTTTTCTAGACTTGTTTTCTATTTTCTAAAATTATTTTTTCTGATTTTAATAAAAATAAAAAACAAAATCCTAATAGTTTTGACATACCAAGAAATGAAGGTATCTTAACCATGGATAATTTTCAAAAATCAATCATTTAATAGTTCAATGTTCTGCTAATGTTTATAGAGACACTTGAGTTGAATACTTGGTGATGGAACCATTTTTTAGAGTCGATTTTTTTTCTTTTGAATTTGGGGGTCTGTCTATAGAGATTAATTTATTTTATAAATGGGTTATTTTTTTATAAATTTGATAAATATTGATGTGAGTTAATTATTAGTGATTTAAGCTTATTATATCCTTGATCTTTTAATTATATTGAATTAAATTAACATCAACCTCACAAGAAGATTTTGTTCGAAATTCCCGAGTATTGAGGATTTAATATATGCCTGAACTTAAATAGGGTTCTAATAAAAAACATTAATTATTTATGGTAGTTTATTTATTTTTCCAATAATCTATTCAATCCATACATTAAATAAAACATTTCATTAATACATGAAATTTTAGGTTTAACATACACAATGTTAAGTTCCAAAAATTTTAATGAGAAAAATATATTAATCAATTAACATCCTCAAATTTTTACTTCAACCAAGGGGATATTTACTCATACCTTGATATTTTTAGTAATATTATTGGGATTATTATTATTATTTGGAAAATGAATAAAAAAAGGAATTAGAAAAGAAAAATAATTTTTCACAAAACACGCATAAATGAAGGGTGGTAAACATATGTTTTTGATTGAATAAGAAAGTGAAATTTGAAAGGGGGTTTTCACTTGATTTAATATATATTAAGACCATAGATATTACAATACAAATGGTTTATGAGAATAATATTCTTTGTTAATGATACATGAATTAAACTTTAATTTAAATTATAATCACACTTACACAATTACATTTGAAAACACTAGAAGTGCATGAAATTATGTCCTAGAGGAATCATATATCAAGTTGAAAATTGATATTTTAAGGTCTTCCTAGAATTATTAAATTTTATTTTTATTCCAATATATCTTTTTAAGTTCTGTAGTGAAAACCTCTTTCAATGAGTTGATGGGATTGAATTTATAGCCAAAGGTGGTGGAGTATTTTCCTTCCAAAACTGACATTCATGTTAAATCACTAATTTGAACTATTAAACAGAATATTATAAACATATATTGTTTTTAAAAATTTTAGATATTTATGTTTTCATTTAACCCTCAAAATTAGGTAGCCATTTGAATCATTAATTCAATGTTATGGTTATTTTTCCAAACCATGTGCTATTGTCCAAAAATATCCATAATTTTTAATTCGATGAAATGTGAATGGGTTTTATACAAATAATAATAAAATAATATAAGCCATATATTATAAAATTTTTGGATACCAAATATTTAATTTCATCCAAAATATTACATCTCTATTATACATATATATTGGCAGAAAAGTTAATAATTGTACTCTTTTTTCATATCTCAGGCTGAATTGTGGGCTGGACTTTCATGCATCAATTGGGGAAATAATTTGCTAATTTGGGACTTAATTTTTCTTCCAATATTTATTTGTATATAATAAAACATATTAGGCAGTTTCATAAAATTTTAGGTTCTGGATTGAACCCATAAAGTAAATAAACATGGTTGGACTAGTTTTCATTACAGATTTGGTGGGTCTTCTTGTGTCGACCATTTGGCCATTAAAATGGTTGAATTAGACAATTATCTAGTTTTATGAATTGTATTAATTTGAGTAATTAATCCTAAAAACAATAATAACACAATTTTTATAAGTATGGTGATAGTTGTGATTAAAATAGTAAATTGACTCAAATCTGGATTAATTCAAATAATGATAAATAATTACATTTAATATTAAAAAATGATAATTTCACACCAATTATGAACTTTTCCTAAGAAAACAGTAAATGGAGTAGATAAAAAATTATGAAATTAATAACATCAACTCCCCACACCGAGTCTTGTTCATATCCTCATGTGAAGAAAATAAAAAAACATAAGAAAATCATTTTCACTCAACAAAATTTATTAAAAAAACTTTTTCACTAATCATGGGAGGTCATGACTAGTTCACTAATATATATGAATTCATCCATAATTTTCTACTGAAATAATGTCTAAATATAATTTATTTTTAATATTCAAAATTTTAATTAGAAAATTTGGGAACTCAAAACTTACTCATCTCAAGATGATGCAAATTTATTCAATGTAGTTCAATCATTCACAAAACAAAAATCAAAATCATAGGGTTTGTATTAGATATCATATTCCATTCCATGTTATAACGTTCATAGGAATAAATAGATATTTTGAGGGGGGTTTAGTGGTTATGGGATTCTAGTAATACAATGTTCAAAAGAGTGGTAAATTGGGTTAAAACACAAACATGGAAAATGAAATGTACAATTTTTAAAATTTTACATAGAAGTTTATAGAGAGACATTTTAAAAGGAATTAGTGTGTAAATAAAGACAAAAAGGAGATATAGAATTTGAATAGTATTACATCAATTAATTATGTAAAAATCATAACTTCTTCTAATGGCATAAGAAAAGATGATGCACGTGTTCTTTTTTAATTTTTTCCTTTTTTTGAAAGTTTAACCTAGAGCCAATATCACACTCATCTCTCAAAAAATGAGTGTTCCCCTCATGAAACTAATATTAATATTTATAATAATTTCAAATGTTAAGGAAGAGTTATTTTTGACCCACCAAGAAAACAAACCATTAATTTTTGTCTTTTTTTATTTTTTTTAACATTCAACACTTTTTAATAAATTTTTAAAAAAATTGGAAAATAATATTTACATTTCTAATCCATACTAAAATATCATATCCCACCCACACATAAATGGATTATTTCCCTCAAGTGTATGATGACACATTAAAAATCATGTAATGTACAACCAAAATGAAATCAACCCCCCCACAATTAAATTTAAAAAAATATTGAAATGAAAATCCATGTAGATTTTGTGTGGGATAAGTATTTTGACTCATAATGTGGAAATAGAGAAAAAATTCATAGAATCAAAGGTACTTTAAATATTAGAATCAATATAAGGGTAATGGGAGGCTATTTTGATATTTTTATTCTCATGTGGTTCAGAAAATTCCACTATCATATTAATTCACACCGGGTTAGGAAATTCAACTCGAAGGTCAACAAACTCAAAACTCGCAATTAAGGCTAAAAATAGATAATATGAAAATATGTTTATAGAATATCATGGAATAAAAGTTTAATTTTTACTTCATTATATGGAAAGAATCATTTTCCATATCAAAAATTTAGAACTCAAAACTTATTGTTCATTAATCAAAAAAATTAAACCATGTTTTTGATAAAAATATAAAAAAATTAGATGAAAAAAATTCTTTAGAATCCCCAAAGTGGGTAGCAAAAATTTGAAAAAATCGATGGTGTGTAATTATGACTCTATTGATGTTTTTTATGAATTTGTATTAACACTCCCACAAAAAAGAAAAAAACATGTTATGGTTGATGGAGAAATTTTTTAAAAAATAGGAGATAAAGTGAGAATGAAAGAGGAAGAAGATAAAATAAATGGAATGAGAGAGAAAGGGGAGAGAGGGGAAAAGGAGTAAGAGAGGGTGAGGGAGTTAAAGGGATAGATGTTACCACTGATTTAGATTTTGTGGTTCCCCATCTCCATCCATTGGTGGGTCTAATACAATGGTTTTGGGATTTGGTGGAAGTCTATGTAGTTTATGGGGTGTGTTTTCTATCATGTTGATTCTTTAACTGATGACCATTATCCATCAATATCTTTTTGGAAGAGGGGTCTTAAACTTCCACTATTCCAAATGGGTAAACATTAGTAATAATAAAAGGATATTCCCAATGAGAATTAAGTTTACTTGGGTTAGGTATAAAATGAAAATTGAAGAGAATTAACTTTTCACATTCATGAAACACCTTTTACAGGATGAGTTTTTCATAGAGTACCTTTTCTTTTAATTTTTAGATATTTTATTTCTCATTATAATGAATTCCAAACTCCTACAATTCATTTAATTAAAACTGTAACTCTTCACTTGACTTTGAAAAATAAAAAATACAATTTTTAACATCCCAAAAATACTTATGTTATATTTTAACACATAAATGAAATGATTTACAAAAAACTAGTGTAAATTCATACAACCCAATGGGTGTTTATAGGAGGTTCAATAATACCAAATCACTTCACCTAGTCTTTTAAACCAGCATTTTATTAGGGGATTCAAAATTCTCTCAAACACTATTTTCACTTCTATATTAGAAATTTCATCCATTCCATTTTTATGGGGTGAAAACCAGTTGATATTTTATGTATAAAAATATTCTTTTTAAAATATATTCCATGGTTAGATTACAAAAATTAATTACTAAGTCAATTACCAAAGCATGTGAAGTTCAAAATCTATGGAAAATGTGGGTTTCTTATAACTTAGAAATAGTATTTTCATTATCCAACCTATTATGTTTGGCCTTGAACCACCTAGAAACATAGTAATTATAAGAATAATATAGAATAATCCATTAGAATTTGTAAATGGTCACATGATATCAATGCCCCTAACCTCGGAGATCTCATTGAAGATTAAATGAATTTTTGGAATTTAATTTCTTTTGGAAATTGTGACAAACTTTTGAAAAGTGGGGCATGATTGAAAGAACTCATGTGAGTCTAGAAGAGTTAAGGAAAGAAGAATCCAGAGTCAATGACCATTTGGGATATTTTATGTGGTCCAAAGTTACCACCTCTAAGTGTTGAGTGGCAGAATTCTATGAAGGATGAATAGTTATCTTCATCAACACAACTCCTAACAACCATGTTAGTCTTAGTTTTACAAATGTTATTATCATCCCAAAAATATTTATGTGAATCAATTTTCATATATATTATTTGTTATTTTGAAACAACTTTAGAAAAAATAATATCAACCAAGTAGTTTATAATTAGGGTGTACCATAGTGACTTTTGGAGTGATAGATGATACATATTCAGTGGGAAATTTAGCATCAATGATTTCATACTGCTAAGAATTAAAAAATCTACATAGGTGATCATCCATAAGATTTACTTTTCTGAGTCTATCTTTAAACTCAAGGTCATCCTCTTGAAGCATTATGATTCATCTTATTATCCTTGGATTGAAATCACTTTTCTTTATTAAGAAATTTAAAATCTAAATGGTATGTAAAGATGATGATTTCTTCACCGAATAGATTGGGCCAAAATATATCTCAGGAAACAACAATATATAGAAGTTTATTTTCAGTGATAATGTGATGAGATTGAGTTTTATCCAATGTTTTTAAGGAATAATAGATGACATGAATAATTGTTTCTCTTCTTTAACCAAGAACGTCCCCAATGGCACTATTAGAAGCATAAAAAATTAATTAGAAGGGTAAGGAAAAATCTGGGGGAAGAATTATTGGGGAAGATGTAAGAAAATATTTGAGTTCAATAAAGGGTCTCTTAAAATATTCATTGAAATGGAATGAAATGTCGTTCTGGGGTAGGTGTGGTAGTGGGAGTCAAATCCTATGGAATTTATGGATGAATTGCTGAGAGAAACCATCATTTATAAGAAATGAATGGATGTATCAAATTGATTTGGGTTAAGGGAGTGATTATATCAACTCAATTTTTTTGGATTAAATTGAATACCCTATTAAGAAATTATATCCCCTAGAACAATCTCATTAGTAACCATAGAGTGACATTTTTCAAATTTCATCACAAAGTTATATTTGACACACTTTTTTAGGACAAGAGAGTGATTTCAATCAGGATTCAAATGAATCAACATAAATAGTAATGTCATCCATGAAGACCTCCATGAAGTGCTGAGTGAATTAAAAAAATAGTCATCATACACATCTATAATGTTACAGGATTATTGAAAAATCCAAATAGAATTATCCTATATGCATATGTTTTAAAGGGGAAAGTGAATGTAGTTCTTTCATTGTATTAAGGTGAGATTGGGATGTGTAAGTAGGTGGTTTTTCCATCAAGAAATTAATAATGTGACCTTTTAGCTAATAATTATATAAATTGATCAAAGAAATAATGTAGGTTTTTACCTTTTCATGTTTCATTCTTCAAATTTTGATAATCGATGTACACACACCATTTATTTCACTTGAGTTATGAATACCTGTCCAATTTTATTTGTGAAAATATTTATCATTCCCTTCTTTGCAACCAAATGAATTGGAATAACCCATTCAATATCAAAAATTGGGTATATAATACCATCTTGAAGAAGCATAGTAATTTCTTCCCTAACTACCTCAATTATGAGTGGATTGAGTCTTCTTTGCAGTTTTTGATTGGTTTGGATGATTCTTATAGATGGATGTGATGCATGATAATGAAACATTTTATTCCTATTATGTTATATAGGTTACAAAATAAGGCATTTTTGTTTTCCTTTAGCACCTAAACAGGGTTGTAATCCATAGTTTTATTAAGTATTGAAGAGATATTGAAAGTATAAGAGTGATTGTGGAAAAGTAATGAATACTTAAATTGTGTAAAAAGGGGTTTGGATTAGTTTCATACTTTTTTGTGGGTCAGAAAAATTATGTCGTGACCCCCTCCCTACAAAGTGTACCCATTCTGGGTTGGAAATGGGAGAAAAGAGATAGTGACCCCTGAGCCCCACCTACATTAGGCCCTGGGTTGGATACTAGCACTAATTGTATAATAAACATCCTAATGGGAAGCATTACCCTCTAAGAGAAAGGAATGCCAAAGATAGAGATAATATAGACACCAACTAACTCTTGTTCATACTATAATATAAACGAAATCTCAAATGATCATATGTAATGTCATGCAAAAAGGGAATGGGGATGGATTCCTGTCTAGTGATCACTTCCTATCATGAGATCATCTCTGCCTCTGTTGATGATGGTTTTCCCCCTCCATCCCCCCTTCCATAATGGGAGATAGGAGTGGTTCTGACTAGTGTGGTCAAAGGTAAATCCTTCAAAGATAATCTTTGTTACGTGCCAGATTCCTATGCTCTCATATATGGTGATATGTCCTCATCTGATCCAGCGTGTTTCCCATGAATCCCACCGATCACGGTGGAATATAGGGTTTCTGGTAAGGTGTAATTTTTCCCAATGGCAGTGATCTTAGAGAATGAGCATCAGGATATGGTGTCCTTTTACAATCTCTCTATGGTGTCATGTTTTGGTCACAACATGTCGTTGCTGGGCCTGTCCAAGGACTTTGTCACCTCTTGCGGATTTCATCTTCCAGTGGTGGTTTCTGATATTTCTAGAGTGGCCTTTTCATTCATTTTTTTCTCCAAGTAATATTTCTTAGTGGCTTGGGATAGAGAGGAATATTGGTTTGGTTCGTGGAACTTCTCCCTGTCACGGTGGTCCTGGGATTTCCACTTTGGAAGGGAGTATACCTTAGTGGCTATGTGGATCAGTTTTCCCATCCTCTATATTTATTTCCAAATACCAGTGATTTTTAAATCATTGAGTGACTTCATTGGTTCTTTTATATGTTCTAATTAAAGCATGACTCACCTTTAATCTAAGGCCATCCCTTATATCTACTTGGATATGGACCTTTTGGTGATCTTTCAATCATTGATCCTATTGGGGTTGGGTGAAGGTTTCATTTGGTGTAAAAGGTTCTTATTTAAATTTCCTCTGAGATCTTTCATTATTTATGGCATACATGGTCACTAGGAGATGGTATGTAGAAGGAAGATATCATCAGCTGGTTCTTATGGTTTGGGGCTCAAGGGTGGTTATCAAGGTGGTCTTTTGGCCTTAGTGGTGGATACAGAAGGTGATGTTACAATTATGGTGTATTTTTCAAATTCAACCCCCCTGGGTGGGTCTCACGTATTGGTGTAGGTCTCTAACACTGTCGGCCTACAAGCTTTGGGGGACCATTTTTCAGGCTCACCTCTATCTCAAGAAAACCTGATCTCTCTGTCACCTACCTCCAAAAATTCCACCCATGCTTATCGTGTCACTAGACATTCTATGATTTCTATAGGTATCTCTTGGAATCAATGTGATATTCTGGATTTCTGCCTCCCACTTCCTCCTATAGCTTTATCACCTTCTCCCATAGAGTTTTTAATCGAACCCCATCTTTCCCCAAAATTTCGAAATATCTCCTTGGTTAATAGAGGAGTTAGTTCAAGTTTGTGTGATGAAGGAGGTACAGTCCTAGAGGGGTTCCCCATAGCACCTTCTAGTGGTCTCCCTTTTCCAAGAGGATATGGCATCGGGTTCTCCATTTTCGCCTCCAGTTGTCTGATTGTTGTCACATGATACATCTAAAAGGGGTGTTTAAGAAGAATATCCTAACCCCAAATCAATGTGTGTCATGAGAGGGGGTCATTGGTATAGTCACCCACTATATGTAGAATAATAATAGTATGTTCCTTTCACTCCCAACATCTAGTGCTTCTTGCCAGAGGACCAGGAAACCCATGATATAATGCTCTCCCTGATTATATGGAACACGCACGGGATGGGGGACCAAGAAATGTGTGCCTTCAAGGCCGCTGAATCCTGGAATCACAACTCATCTCTTTCTGTTATTCTCAATCCCAATCAGGATCCAAGAAAACACCCTTCTATGGCAAGTAAAATATGATACTCAATGTTCATTCATGGGTCTTCAGATAACATTAACATATGGATTTTTTTATAATAAGAATTCAAGGTGGAGGTGTTTAGTCAAAAGTCTCATTGTATTCATTAAAAGATTTATTACAGTGGGGGTGAGGTGTTGTTCAATTTTATTTATTCTAGTACTGAAGTGAAGGGGAGGTTATATCTCTAGCGGTTCATGGGGTCCTTTCAAACTAGCAATCCCCCATGGTTTGTGGGTGGTGATTTCAAATAGATTGTGAATTCTTGAGAGAATAGGGGTGGTTATACCATGTTTAATGTAACTATGCAAGACTTTATAGATTTCATTTATTCTTTGGGTATTTTGGACTTGGATTTCATAGGTAACAGATACACTTGGTGAAATAATTGTAGGGGCTCTAACCGCATCTAGATCCAACATGACAAATTCCTTTTGAACCTCCAAGGCCTAGATTCTTTCACATAGGTGACAGTCACTCTCTTTTCCTACTCCCTTTCAGATCATGGTCTATCGACCATGGATCTTAGAAGAGATGTCTCTGGAAATCACACCTTCCACTACTCTAATAACTTGCATCAGGCCGACTATTTCATGAAGGTGATGAAATACTCACGGGCTAATGCGGAGGTCAACAGGTCCGGAAATGGAATTTATAACCACATGAAACATATTAAGAAGGATATTATTGATTGATTGGATTATATGCCAAATGTAGTTAGGTTCTGGATTGTATTCAGGCAGAAATTGAAAAGATAGAGGACGGTCTTTTGAATGGTTGGGATGAGAACATTTTTACTATACTATGCGAAAAGTGTATCTTTATTTCTAAGAAAATGTTAGAGATATAGAGGGACTACAAACAGAGATCCCTTGTGAGATGGCTAAAGGAGGGATATCACAACAATGCATTAATTCATTCATTCTTGAAGTATAATAGTATCATGAGCCTCAATCTTAGCCTTGGTAATGGAATATATACTTATAATGTGGATGTTTCTGGTAAGTTGGTGCATGATCACTTTGAAGGTCTCTTAGATGGGGTGGTACCTTCCAGATATAAGTATATGTGAGGTGATGATGAGGATGAGACCTTCTTGGGGTGCATTCCCCATCTGGTGGAGAGATCAAATAATGATCTCCTGATATTGATGCTGAATGAGGAGGAAATAAAGGGTATAGATCTTTAAATGCCTCGTGATAGCGCATCGGGTCCAGATGGGTTTTTGGGTATCTTTTACATGACCATGTGGGATGTCTTTGGATTTTAGGTGGTGGAGGCTATTCAAGACTTCTTTCATAGTGGTTCTCTTAATAGAAGTGTTTGTTCCTCTAGGTAGGTTCTTATACTGAAGGTCAAAGATCTCACTAGAATTAACCAATATAGTTTCATTTCCTATTTAATGTGTCCTACAAAATTTGGGTGAGTCTTATTGCATGAAGATTAAGTGGGGTAATTCCAAGGCCGGTGTCTAGAGAGAAATAGGGGTTTGTTAAAGGCCAGAGTATTCAAGGGGAGGTTGGAATTTCTAGTGAGCAGGTTTATGATATTAATAGAAGATATGTTGGCTCAAATTTCATATTCCAGGTTGATATGGGTAAGTTTTATGACAAGGTGGAAGGGAATTTCATTATCCTTCTGATGTGTAAGTTTGGGTTCCAATAATGGTTTTGTGACCTCTTTTTTAGGTTCTAGTCTTCTCTATGGATTATAATATATCTTAATGGAAAATGATTTGGTTTCTCTAAATTTGTGTCTTGAGTCTATTAGGGTGATCCTTTGTCTCCAAGATTCTTCATTTTGGATCAAAATGCTTTATCACTGAACCAGCATAGAGGCATAGAGGGAAGAAGGTTGTTTTCATACCACAGCAGGAAGGCAGGGAAGTCATTTCTCATTTCGTGTTTGTTGATAATGTTCTGATTATCATTAATGGAAAGAAGAGATTATTTTTTTTGGTCTCATAAAGATCTTCTCTATGTATAATCTTTTGAGCTGGAATAGTATCAATATAAAGATGATCCATGTTTTTATTCTGAATAATTGTTCTGGAAGATGCTACAAGGATATCCTATACATCTTGGGTTTCTAAAGGTAGAACATTCCTATTCTATATCTTGGTTCTTCGCTATCTTGTAGCCACATTAGGAATCATTTCATTGATGATATTATCAATCAGGTGATGGGGTGAATTTTTTTCTGGAAAAACAAGTTCCTTTCATTCGGAGGGTGGGAAACTTTGATCCACAGTGTACCTTCCTCCATTCTGATGCATGTTTTTTCGATCATCAAACCCCCTAAAGGGACCATTGCGAGGATGTATAAAATATTGACAGTGTTCTAGTGGGATTCCAACCATATGGGCCACTACCTTTGGGAATCCTGGGAAAACTTGGAGAGACCTGTCGAGGAGGTGGAGTGGGGATACCTTATCGTACCAAGTCCATGCAGAGCATGCATGTGTTTCTTGATGAGGATATCATTACAAGGAACTCCTTTTGAGTTTTTTCTTTAGAACATGGTATAGGGAGTACTAGGTGGAAACTAATACCAGTAGGCCATTCCTCTCATGCCATCCAAGGTTCATGTTCTCTCATCTTGAGGAACTCCATGGCTCAACTCAATGGATCTTTGGGAAATGTGACATTAGATTTTGGAAGGAAATATGGGTGGGTGAGAGGTTGTTCTTCTCATGATGCCCCACACCTGACATATCCTTTAAGGAAGTGAACGACCATCCTGTCTTTATCTAGTCAGTTCTTAATTGGGGGCAGAATAATGTGTATAAGGGAATCATCATGAATAATGAGGCGGATAGATGCTGCTTCACAGGATCGAGCACATGAATGTTTTCCACACTAGAGTATAGGAGGATGATGCATACAGATAACATTTTTGATGAGTGGTATTCAAAGTTCTAGTGTAAGAAGATACCCATGAAAATAAACTTCTTTGTCTGGCACATCAAGAACAAGGCTTTACCAAAGGATCAGAATATCCAAGGAAATGGTATTCACTTTTCTTCATGTTTCTTCTGTTATGAGAACCCAAAGAACAAATAATCGATGCTTCTCTTTTTCTAGAGTGACTAGGCGGCTAATCTCTGGTCCCTATTCATCCCACAACCCTATCTCAATCATGACCAGTTATCCTTTCGAGGCATCTTGGGATCCTAGTTCTATAGTTTGGAGGGAGGGGTTATGGAAAGCAATGTTTGGTCTGTTATCCTCTCCTCCATTTACCGGATCATTTGGGAGTCTCATAATAAGACATGATTGGGCTCTCCACACTCAATGTTATATCTTTGGATAGGGTTAATGGCATTTATCCTCATGTTGGATTTCATTCTAAAAGGGGTCCAATATTCCCATTTAGTATGCAATCTCCTCAACATGCCCTACGTGCATGGCAGACTGATAGTTTGGTGGATCAGATGGAGTCCCCTGTCAATGGTTTGAAGATTAATGTGGATGGATCTCTCATGAAGGGGATTATAAGAGTCAGTGGGGTTCTTTGTCCCTCATACAGTTTGGCCTTTGTGGCACTCACTGTGCTCTATTACCTGGTAAATTCTGTAGGTGTGGAGGCACAATTGATCCATACTGGCATCATGGTTTTCAAGAGGTTTTGTTTCCATGTAGTCGAGGTTGAGTCAGACATTTAATTCCTTGTGAGAATGGTTCAGGGGGATAATAAGACACCTTAGAACTTTTTATGTTATCAAGAAATGTGATTTGGAGTAAGATCATGACAAGATAGTTCAGCACAACTATAGGAAGTATAATGTCATTGTGGGTGTTCTTGCTCATATCCGGAGGCGAATGAGGAGCCCATTATCTATGATATTTTGGGTTCTCTACCTTTGGAGTGTAAGAACATTGTACAGGGGGATTCCCTTGGCTTGCACCATTTTCAACCTCCTTAAAAACTCTTTGTTTTATGGTGGTTTCTAAAAACCTTCATCATTATAATGAAAAGGTATTTTTTAGACATTTATGTCATGTTTTTTTAAAGGTAATTCTTTGGTCAAAGACCAAATCATAATTTATTGATAAGAAAAAAGGATTATAAAATGAAAAAGGAAGGGATTTTTTTACAATCTCTATCAAAAAGATATAATAAGTTATAAGGAATAGTGTCCAGCCAAGTCATTCTTTGATGGACTCCTTTGTTGTCTAGAGCATCAGCAATGACATTTGCTTCACGGTAGACATGAGTAGCTATATAGTCAATCCCATGGAGCAAATTAAGGCAGTTCATCCAACGAGCAGTGAGAGACCAGGCTAGGTGGATGTTGCCATTCCAGATGGTATGCATAATAGTGGTTGAATCACTTTTAATCCATAGCTTTCTCCATCCTCTTTGAAGAGCAAAGTCAACAGCATGAATGACACCGATCATTTCTTCCTCTAGAGATGAAGAGTGTCCACATCCAACAAAGAAACATCCCTGACATTGACCAGCTGAGTCTCTGAAGATAGCACCACAACTGGTAGGACTAGGGTTGCCTTTGGAAGCGCCATCAATGTTCACTTTGATCCATCCTGTCATTGGAGATTTCCAGAACTCTTCAAAGGAGCATTTAGGCTTTGGGAAAATGCCAGGTACATGTAGATGACGAAGGATCATATGATCACCAACTGAGTTGTTGCAACAGTCCTTTTGAATTGAGGCCACTTCATGAATCGCGAGAAGAATTCGGGACTTCCCTGCATCAATATTGAGAGAGTGATTATTGTGAATGAGATCATTTCTAACATACCAGAGTTCATGCAGGAGTTCCGCCACTGCCACAAGAAACAGATTTTTGACCTGCAGGGAAGCATCATGTCTAGTGCAATTATTTAGAAACAAAGGAATTGAATCATTAATGGGATTTCTACAATTAAAAAGATCAAAGATGTAATTTCAAAGAGCAGAGGCCATCACAAAAGATAGAAAAAGATGATTGGAATCTTCCCTATATTGGTTACACAGATGACACTTAGAACAAAGAGAAATGCCAAATATTTGCAGACTAGTTTCCAAAGGTAATCTATTGTGCGCAATGCACCAAATAAGGGTAAGCCTCGAAGGTTTAATCCAGGGTTTGTTAAATTGATTCACCCAAGAAACATTAGGTTCATGGTCAGAGAAATTATGTTTATAATATATTTTAGAATCTAGAATGCCATTAGAAGAAGGTTCCCAAACAAGGAAATCACCAACAGAAGAAAAATTATAATTCTCAATAGCTTGCATAATAAAACCAGGAAGATCAGAAATAGAAAATTGCAAGACCTCTTTTATAGACTGATTAGTATATTCAGGAAGATTACTAGGGGGTAACAAAGAAATCAGAGGGTTACCACACCATTTTCCACACCAAAAATTAATGGAAGAATCAGCACTGACAATCCATCTAGAATTTTTCATGATTTTGTGATAAGAATCCCGAATGGAAGGACAGATGGAAGAGTTAATGAAATTCAGATTACCTTTTGAAAGATTAGAGAAAAACCTATGTTTTAAAAAATAAGTATCTTTAAAAGAAGAATTAATGATGCACCAAGTAAAGCAGGCTTGAAGAGCATCATTTAACGGCTTTAAATTTTTAATGCCAATTCCACTATTAGCAATGGGTTTACAACAAGAATTCCAAGGAATTGTGACAAGCTTCTTTTCAAAAATGCTTCTAGACCAAATGAAGTTTTTAATATAAGTATTAATTTTTCTAAAAATACCAACAGGCCATTTATAGACCATAAGGTAATAGACCATTTTAGAAACAATGTTCGATTTAACCAAACAGATTCTCCCAGCCATGAAGAGAGACTTCCCTTTCCAATTAGCTAGTTGATTTGTGATATGAGAAATGATATTAGAAAAATAGGTAGCTTTGGGACGACCCCAAAATAGAGGAACACCCAAATAAGTGAAAGGTAAAGATCCCTCTTTAATACCCAGGTAATTTATAATACCAGATTTCCTTCTTGCAGGAAAATTCTTGCCAAAAAAAGATATAAGATTTGTTCCAAGAAATTGCTTGACCAGAGACATCCTCATAGTGAGATATAGTTTTCTTGAGAGCATTTAGATTTCCTTGATCCCCTTTTATGAATAAGATAATATCATCAGCATATAAGAGGGTGGGAGCATTTTAGTTCCTGGCCACCTGAATAGGTTTAATCAAATTTTGTTCAACCTGGTGGTTTGTGAGTCTACTAAGGTAATCTTCAGCAATAACAAAGAGGATGGAAGAAAGAGGGTCTCCTTGCCTGACACCTTTAGTGCATTTAAAGAAACCACGAGGGGTACCATTACTCAGGATAGAGATAAGATCAGAGTGAAAGAGATTCCTGATTCTACCAATGATGGAATCATTAAAACCAAAGTTTCTAATAACTTTGTAAATAAAATTCAAATCAATGGTTTCAAAATCCTTTCTAATATCCAGTTTTATGGCCACACAACCACCTCTAGATTTTTTGTTTAAAGTATTCGTAAATTCAGAAGCAAGGAAAATGCAGTCCTGAATGGATCTTCCTTTGATAAAACCAAATTGGTTCCAAGAGATAATTCTATTGCAGATAGGTGCAAGTCTATTTGCAATAATTTTTTGTGATAATTTTATAGATAGTGTTAATCAAATCTATAGGTCTGAATTGATGTATCTCGGCAGCATTCTCAACTTTAGGAATTAATGTTAGAAATTGAGCATGGATTCCATGAGGAAGATATCCATGAGTAAAGAAGATCTTAACAAGGTTACAAACATCATTTTGTATGATATCCCAATGATTTTGGAAAAAACCATTATTGAAACCATCCGGACCAGGAGCACTGTCTTGGTTTAACCCAAAAAAAATGTCTTTAATTTCATGATTGAGAGGAGTGCTTAAAATGGACTTATTATCTCCTTCATTAACAAACAAAGGAATGATGTCAGGTTTAAGATCAACATTTCTGTCTGGACCATTTAAAATGTTATAAAAATAAGAGGTAACATGATCCGTAATGGCTTCTTTAGAATCAATGACCAAGTCATTACGAATGAGCATAGAAAGAGGACGACTGGCCTTTCTAATTATTTGAAGACAATTATAAAATTTAGTATTGCGATCACCATCAGTAATCCATTTAGTTCTAAACATCTGTTTACGAATATTGTCCTTAAAAGTAAGTAAGGAATTAAGTTTAGAAGATATATTAGCTTCCAACTGAGGATCCAAAATAAAATCAGAATTAGTGTTCTGAGTTTGGAAGCGATTGAGTTCATCTTCAAGGTAGGAGATGTCAAGATCTATTTGTGAGATTGAATTTTTACACCAACCTTTGAGAGCTTGCTTAAGAACTTTCAATTTATGTAAACAGGCAAAAGAATCTTTATGATGCTTCATGGAGTTCCAAGTGTTAAAAATAAAAGTGACACAATCATGATTCAAAGACCAAGAATTGTTAAATTTGAATGGAAATAAAGGTTTTTGATCATTCATGATGAGATTAACAAGGATATGATGATGATCAGAATTGATTCTAGGGAGAGTAACACTAGATATTTTGTCCCAAATATCAAGATCCTTCATATTGACAAAGGCTCTATCAAGTTTACTAGCAACGTTATTATTATAATGTTTTCTATACCCGGTGTATTTTGCACCAATAAAGTTGATCTCAAATAATTTACAGTCCTCAATAGTAGATTTAAACTCTCTAGTATAAATGGAGAGATGAGAGGGACCAATTTTTTCAGATGGGGTAAGAATGGCATTGAAATCTCCCAAAACAATCCAAGAGTCTTGAATATGATTAGCAATATCAAGGAGTTCAAGCCATAAAACTCTCCTATACTGATACCTATTTTTGGCATAAACCATAGTACAAAAGATGTGTTGACCATTCCATAAGAAGTCACAAGAAAATTGCTGATCATAAATTCTAAAAATGTTAATATTACTTAAAGTATTATGGCAAAAAATCCACATAGAGTCAACATGAGGACTGTTATTACAAGAACCCAGAAAACTGTAATTAAGAGCTCTAATCTCATAAAGTTCATTTTAAAATAGACCTTAGGTTTCGCAATTGCAAAAAGGTGTGGTTTATGAGTATTTAAAAACCTCCTAAGAGTAGTGGAGGTTTCATTGTTGGCCACCCCATGAAAGTTCCAGAAGAGGACATTCATTTCCGATTGTGTCTTGGGTTAGAACCCTTCTTCTTTTTTGATTTACCAGAGCCCTTATTTTTTGGGATCTCATAACAATTTAGGTAGAAGATAAATTATGTTGACTCCCATCAGATTCAGAACTGTGATAGAGATTATCTTTCAGATCTGCATTAGGAATAGAGACAGGATCTGAGGAACACATTGGAGCAGAACTGTCCAGTGTGTGAAGCTGTTCGGCCCTATGAGTGGAGTCCTTTTCAAAGATAAGAGGTAGAATAGAGCTGTTTGGAATGGTCTTAGAAATAACATCATGATCATGAGATTTCTCAGGATGAGGATGGGGCTCTTTCACATTCTGGATAGTTTCAGGTTCAGCAGGATTTGAGTGATTAGAAACAGGAAGAGAGTTATGGTCCTTGTTCTGATTGATAGGAGAAGAATTAGGAACCATCCTGTTAACCAAACAGTGAGCAGGATCTTGGACAAATTCAGGAATAGGAAGTGGAGTTTGTGGAAAGTTGTAATCCAATTGAGTATGATCAAGAGCAGCATTATCAGAATGTGTGACAGAGCTAATAGTAAAACTATCGGTATTTTCAACAAGGACAGTACTAGAAATGTTAAACTATTTCTTCAAAGGAGTAGGAATCTGCATGTCAGTCAGGGGATTAGACTCCTCCTTCTGAACAGGGAGAGATTCAGCATGTAAATTCAGGGTAGGATCAAGAGTGTGTGATAAAATGTGATCATCATAGATTCCATAAGTTCCAACAACAGATTGAGTCTTAATTATAGGAACAGAAGTAGCAATAGAAACACTTTTAACATCAGAATTAAATAGCACAGTGTTACCTAGATCTGCAGTGTAAACATTATCACTATGTATCTTGTTGGAAGCAACATCATTCTCCTTGGGAGAAGGTATTGAGTCTTCCAAGTTCCTACATAGATTTTCATTTAAACATGCAGTACCAGAGGAAGAGGCAATATTAACAGAATTGGGAATAGGGTTAGGGATGCTCTTGTCAGAACAACTTCTATTACAGTCATCAACAGATCCTTTTAAATCAATGGTTTTATCATTGTTTTGAGAATAATCCTCTTCCTCAACCAAAACAGCCCAAGATTTTCCTTCAAAGGTTGAGGGGGCATTGAATTTCTTGACCCAAATATCATTCTTTTTTGTAGGGGGATCAGATTTGTCCATAGTATTTTTCCCTTTTTTGGTATGTTTAACCTCTTGCCAATAATTTTTAACTGGAGGATCCAGATGCTTCCTAGCAACCCTACAAGTGGAAAAATTATGCCCAATCAGTTTGCAAACTTCACAGAAGGGTGGTTTCTTTTCATACTCAATACTGAGCTCCACTCTCTGATCAGGGGAATTAAAAACTATGGAAGTTGGTAAGTCACTAGCTAAGTTGACCTCCACCATAACTCTAGCATATAAGCCAAGATCCCCATTCAAGGTTCTATGATCAATTTTAATAGGGGATCCTAAATAAGAAGCAATATCATTTAAACTCTTCGGATGCCAAAAGAACCAATTAAACCTATGAATTCTAACCCACACATGTGCCAAATGATTTTTATGAGTGTATGGATTAAAATTAGGATATCAATCTGTGATTATAAAAAAACCAGGCTTAAGATGTAAATTGCCAATCTTCCATACCTGCTCAAGTTCACTTTGAGAGATGAAGAGAATGTGGTAGTATCTTTTACCTAAGGGGTCCATCTTCCATTTTGAAGTGCTCCAGAAATGAGAAATCCTATTCTTTAATTCGAATATAGTCCATGGTTTATCTCCTATGTTATAAGAAATTCTACCAAGGACCAAATACCTAAATAGTTGTTCCCTCTGTTTCAGAGCTTCCGGATCAGCATCAACCGAAAAACCATTGTCATCCAGTTTTCTGAAATGAGGTTGCTTGTGATCCTTCTCGCTACTAAGATCAGTACCTTTTAGCGCATCGCGGAAGGAGACAAGAGTATTGTGAAGAGGGATTTGAAAGTCTCCTACTTCGATATTTGAAGATGCAAGATCAATAGATGCAGGAGCCGTAGGGGAAGCAAATTCCCACTCTAGATCAAAGCCAGCCATCATAAAGGGCAAGAATCAGTGGCGAGGGTTAGGGTTTGGAGTCGCCCGTTGGAGCACGATTCGAGAGCTCCCATTTTCCTCCCTTAGACATTTATGTCATGTAAGAACTAATAAAATTGAAAAATAAAACTACAAGTACCAAAACAAAGGTAAACACGACAGCGACCACGAATCCCAAACAGCTCCTACAACCCACAAGCTAGTAGTAACCAGCCTAATCTCAAACCTTCTCCTACTGACCTGAAAAATAGTTTGTATAAAAATAGGGTGAGTATAATAGTATACTCAACAAGATCCTCCATTGATCCACTCGTTCATAAGTAAAGAATGAATGCTAAAGCACAATGAACAACAAGTAAAACTAACTCATCACCTAAACATGTATAATAAGTTACCAGCCACACAATGGCCACTCCCACCAAGTATCGCATAAAAGATAAAATAATATAATAAAGAATATCAATGGTACCCTACTACCACTTCCCCAATAATTTTCCTCTTTTCCTAACATCTCACGTCCTGAGCATCTCTCTCAAAAGAGGCTAGCCCGCCGGCACTTGGGAGAAACACCGAAACATGCACCTCGTGAAACCCGTAACCACATCCACATAACCAAAAGTAACAAGGTAGTTTCCATGATCCACCATAGCTCACATAACACGTATCATACGTTGGGTATTATACCTCAAGCTATCATAGCCCATACACTGAGTAAGAATCCTCAAGACATCATAGCCTATACATATTACACCTATAGTAGTCCATAGGAAACTATATTCATAATATATGTGTGTGAAATAACCAGAAGCCACTATATCCCTCTACACACATATACGGGAAAAAATAACTTCCAAGAATAGCAGTACTAGTAACTTCCAAGAGAAGAGTTTGGGGTCAAAGGGGGCAGTCTGTCATCCATCCTTCCACTGATATGTCGGGGAAAACACCCCCACAGATCAGAATCCCTAGGGTGTTGGTTTCCCTAACCAATAGGGTGGAGTAGCATATAAAAACATAAAATTATAGGATATAATATATATCAACACCACACTATGGGTATAACCTAGTATTAGACTCAACTGCATCTCACGTATCTCGAAGTCTCGGGTGTCACTACTAAGACTATATATCCTATAAGCACACAAAAATTTAAATAGATATATTAAGTTACTTATCCCTTTTTATCAGTTTCACTATACATTATTTTATTCTATAAACATTAATTAACCATTATAAATTTCACATCACATTCCATTACATTATCATCTCAACAAGAATGCATGTCCTCCGGGCATAACCAACCAAGTCCACGACTTCTCAAAATCACAACCTCATCATTGAATCCCAGAAAGCTCCAACCCCATGGGTTAAACAATTATTTTTTTATTAAAAACATTACCACATTCCATATTTCCATATTTCTAGGTTTTCTAGGAAAACATTCTAAGCTACCAAACACAACAGAATCAACACGGTGAGTAGATGAGCTACCCATCGAGTCTTTTCTAACTATAGTAAGAGCGTAGACCCATCTATCCTTAAAAAGATAAAAATGGAAAGCATGTGGCATACCTCATGCATTTTCACCCAAGATTCCTCAAGTATTGGAGAATATAAATCATATAAACAAGTAACATATCCAAAAAGAATTCAAATTTCATATCAATGAGTAAGCCTACCTTCAACCCATTCTGTCGTCTCCAATGTCCTCCCCAACACACACATGCATAAACCGATTCATTATTCCACTCTAGGAGTAAACTTCTTCCATAATAGCCATTAGTCCTCCCTTCCCCCACGTACTATAATACCTATGTGGGAACAACCATCCCAATCTCATATCACATCACAAGCAGTAGGAAAAAAACATAGCAATCGGGATATTCTCCCTAAAACTAGGCATTCAGCCTTTATACATGACAATATTTCATGGTACCAAAACATAAGGCACTAGGCCTTTACAAGAGAGAGGTAAAATCATTCCCTTCAAAGTAATTATCCTTATGACACAACCAGTTCTTAATCTATCATGAATTAACCCATCCAGTATTCATAGGTTCCAACTATGAGCAACTTACACAACAAGCTTTCAAAAATTAATTAATCAATTCATTTAACATGCCTAAAATTCCATTATCAACAAGCATAAAAATTATCTAGGTTCATTAAAAAATCATAAAAACATGCATATATTCATAAATTTTATTAACATAAAATTATAACAACAACAATCAGATTTATTAAACATGACTCTTTAACCAGTAATCTAATTAATTATCAATTAATTACCGATTTATGTTCTTTACCAATTTCTATCAAGAACAAAATGATAAATCAAGTAAATCATAGATATCACACTATCAAAAAATCAAAAGACAAACTATACTCATGGTATAAAGAAAAAACAGCGTTATGTGATCGATACCATATCTTTAATCTGGTTTAAGTATTTAATTAGGTCAATTCCATTGTGATCCAAGGGATAAATCGTTATAGACCTACTATTTAATGTAAATAAATATAGAATCCATGAATCCCCTACCTCAAAAGGTCATTGATGTTCTTATCATGAGAATAGATCAAAGAAACAGACCATGATCACCTCTCCCACAACAACTACATCCACCTGAGGATGCCACAGTAAAACCATTACAAACAACCACTAAGAAAACTCTGTTAGAAAGATGTAGATCACTTGACATCACATAAAAAATATAAATGGTAGGAAATGGATCAATGAAACCACAATAATTGTGGTACATCATACCTTATATTGAACATGGATTGCTACGGATTGAAGGAGGGATCTAGGGGTCGTTCCTTGATGAAGGAACCCCCAAAATGTTGAAGAGAGGGTCATTAGTTTTTTAGGGGATTAGGGAAATCCATTGCAACCATAGGTTTTGATTGAAATTGAGCAACTATAAAAAACAAAAAACATAAAATTTTGGGGTATTACACAGCATGAAATCCCCCATTAGATCATATAACTCTCATGTTTTTGGTTTCTCTAAAAAACATGTTTCCTCATCAGTTTATTTTATATTTCATACCCTATTTCATGTATTGAATCCCTCTTTTATTTCATGTAAAAGTCTTTAGGTTGTGAAGATTTCTAGGACAACCTTGGAAATAAGATTTCATGTCATTTCATATACAAACACAACATGTAATCCCCCTTTCCAGCTTTTATTTAACCAAACTTATCTAAACTTCTTCTAAGAAAAATTTGAACACTATGATCTTTGAAAACATGAAAAGGGTTGATTAATCTGGATCTGGGGCCTTACCTCAGATAACTCTCCAAAAATTTCTATCCTTGAATCCAAAACCAACCTAGAGAAGAAATAGAAAGGGTTCAACCAAACATCCACCCCGCAAGACACCTCTCAAAGCATTCTCCACCACAGGAGCTAACCACCTCACTTATAGAACAAGTGTAAAACCATGAAATAGCGACAATGTGCTCCTAAATACTATCTCAAAGGAGATACCTCGTAAAAGATAGTAAGACACAACAATAAAAAATAGAAATCCATCTCATAAATAGAAAAGTTCTATAACCACCAAATGAATAGCGTTACAACAGAAGAGATAAAAATTAAATAGCTTGGGGTACTGAGTGCATATCTATGACTCACATTCCAAGGTACTCTCATCAATGCCACTGTGTAGACATAAGAAACACACCAAGGGGATAACACACATGTGAAACACCTTCTTCTTGTTATCTTGTATCTCTATAGGCCACTCCTCGAAAGGTCTCATCATCATCATCGTCTATCTCATCCCAATTGATGATGTGAGAGTCATCCTGCAGATTGTGATGGTGTTGTGACACATGAAAAACATCATGTATCTATATCATCTACAAGAGAAGAGATACCCCATATTCCATGTATTCAACATGATCCAACACCTCAAAAGGCCCATAAAACTGAGGAGAAGGATTACTCCCACGGAAAAACCATCGCTGCCCTTGACAGGGAGTCACCTTCAGAAACATGTGATCCCCAACGCCAAAATCTAGAGGTCTCATCCAATTATTCGCATAGGATTTCGGGAGATCCTACACTGCCTTCATCCTCTCACAAATCACCCATACTATCTCATTTGTATTTTTTACCATTTACGACCCAAGAATTAATGACTCTTTGAACCCATTCTAGCATAATGGAGAATGGAAAGGTTGTACATACAATGCATCAAATGGACCCATACCGATTGTTTAGTGGAAACTATTGTTGTAAGAAAACTCCACCAAGGGTAGGTGACTCATCCTCGAACCACCAGAGTTCAAGACACAAGAGTGCAACATGTCTTCAAGAGTTTGGATGGTATTCTCTATCTGACCATCCTTGTATGGATGAAAAGTGGTTCTAAGGAATAGCTAAGAACCAAAAGAATGCTAGAGACCTCTCCACACCCTGGAGGTAAAATGAGTATCTCAATTGGAAATGATCATCCTAGGAACTTCATAGAGTCTCACCACCTCTTCCAGATACTACATCAATAGAACCGACCCTGACATTGACTCTTTGATCGCTATAAAGTGGCATGATTTTATCAAATGATCCACTACTACCCATATAGCTTCATTGCCTCCCTAAGATCAAGATAAATTGGTAATAAAGTCTATCGATATGTCCTCCCACTTCAACTGAGAAAAATCTTACAGTTGGAGAAAACCACTAGAAATGAGGTACTCAATCCTCACCTACTAGAAGACTAAACATAGAGACACAAACTCTACAACATCACTCTTCAACCCAGCCCACCAAAACTAACCTCTCAAAGCTCGGTACATCTTCTTTACTCCAGTATGTACCACTAAGGGAGAACTATGGAACTCTCTGAGAACCATCCCACACATCTCCAATGAAACGAAAATAATTCCCTAAACCAACACTCATTGTTGTTCATCTTTAGACTGACCATCATGGGCCTCAACATAAACAACTCGGTCTCCCCATACCTCCACCTCAAAATCCCCAAACTGGAACACTTCCACCTGTAACACCAGAGATGATTGCATCATCATCTAAAAAAGATAACGTCTTTCCCCAAATTCTCCCTTGTTAAGATGTAATGCGAAAAGATCTTCCATAACTATCTAATAATCACCTAATTCATGAACTACATCACTACACGACTTCCTACTCAATGAAACGGCTATAAAATTATACATTTTAGGTGTTTATAGAATCTTGAAGATGGAATCATATAAGATATCCAACCATCGACGCTGATGTAAGTTCAAGTCATCTCAGGAGAAAACATACCTCAAGCTTTTATAATCACTGAAGACCAAAAAGCACTTACCAATGAGGTAATGTCTCTAAACCATCACAAAAAACCCTACTACCTCCAACTCGAAATTGTGGGTGGAATAGTTATGTTCATGGAGACATAACTTCTAAGACCCATAATAAATGATAGATCTCTTCTTAATTATAACACATCCCAAACCAAGAAGTGAGGTGTCTGAGAAAACCTCGAACTGAACTCTTTTTTTGGAATAAAAATAACTAGATTAGTGACCAAATTCTTCTTTAGATACTCAAAATATACCTAACACTGATTGGTCTACATGAACGTATGATCCTTTCTAGTCATTGTTGTAATAGGATTCAAAACCTAATAGAAATCTTCTGTAAAACTCCTATAATAGTATGTAAGAATGAGTAAACCTCACACTTCTTCCACTATCTTAGGGGATTCCCCAGAAAAAAATGCTTCGATATTAAATGTTCCATAGCTACCCCCTGATAGGATATAACATTCCCCATGAAATTTACTTCTCAATTCTAAAACTCACACTTCGACAACTTCTCAAAAAAATTCTCTGGGAGAAGAACTCACAAAATAGCACACAGATGCCCTGATTGTTCATCCCCGTACATGGAGTACACAAGGATTTAATCGATGAAAACAACCATGAAATTATCCAGGAAGTCACAGAACATTGCATTCATAAACCCCATTAACATATCTGGCAAAGTTTTCAAACCGAATAGCATCACAACAAACTCGTAATGCTCATGATGACAACGAAAAGAATTATTTGGAATATCCACATCCTTTACACACATATGATGATATCCTGACTACAAATAAATCTTCTAGAACCAACTTTCACACTTCATTTGATCAAATAAATCTTCAATCCATAGAATAGGATAGTGATTCTTCACTTTCACATGGTTCAAGCGATGATAATCAATACACAACCACAAATTCTCATCATCCTTCTTCACAAAAAAACCGGTCCACCCCATGGTGACACACTTGGCCGAACAAAATCACACTGCAATAGGCCATTGATCTATATATGTGACTCTTGAAACTCAGAAGGTTTCATCATATATGAAGACATGGAGATAAGAGAGATGCCTAGCTGTAGCTTGATCCCAAACTCAATCTTTCATTGAGGGGGTAAATCTACAACCTCTTCTTAAAAGACATATGGGTAATCTTCCATGACCCTGGTAAATGACAAATACTAAACTGATGAAGATATTAGAAACATCTCATCCATCAAGGATAATAATAATGGAACACACATGTGACCCATATAAGGGTCTTTCTCTCCAACAAACACTGACTGATCTCAATCAAAATCGAAGAACATGACCTGCCTCTTGAAGTAATCCATGGTATCCTATAATAAATACAACCAATCCATGATGAGGATGAAATCATATGTTTGTATCCATAAGCATAGGAAGTCTCTCAAAGAGATTTTATGCCCCATCACAATCTCCCAATCTCTACATACTTCAAACAAGTCATCTTGACCTCCAACTAGAATTGTCAACACCAAGGGCACTGGAAGTCTCTCTATCTAAAGTCCCAAAGCATTAACAAAGGCAGGTGATATGAAGGAGTCACTCACTCCTAAATTAAAAAAATGGAATGCACCAATGTATAAAACAAGAAAAGAGTGCCTCGAATGATTTCTAGATCCCTTGGCACCGACAGCTCAAAAGTATGAAGTCGTCCATGAATTGATCAACGACCTCTCTAACTCTCTAAATGACCACCTCCATGGTTGTGCTCTACTCTCCAAGGATGGGGATAATCTTAGGGTTGTCTTATGCCTACCCAATATTTTCTCTGCTAATCCAAAGCTGGTGCAACCGGCTCCTACTACCTCATCTAGAACTTCCTCAAAGGAGAAACCTAAAGTGAAACAATATGGGCATGTTGACTACTCAAAAAGGTTGGGCACTCATGTCACTGATGACATAAAACTCCATAGGAAGAACAAGTGCATGATACCTTATCATAGGCCCAAGATCCATTGCCCTTATCAAAATGATACATTGAGGGATGGGACTTACCCCCGGACGAATGGAAACTCCTCTACCCTAAAAAACTGGAACCCATACTACAGATCTAATTCATGAGGAATCCAGAATAATCCTCTCTCATGACGATATAGTTTTGGGTAATGTCTTCTCAACAACCTATTCCCTCATCAACTACTCAAGATAAATCTTCAACATAAATGAGGTGACCCAGTGCTGGATCTCTGGATGCAAAGCTTCCCCATCTGGAAATAGGTCTGAAGCATATCACAGAAGGTTCCTGAAACTGATTCCAAACTCTTGCACATTGGAGCTCCCCTGCTGAAGGGTAAGAAACTCTTGGCGACTAGTTGCCTTCACTTTTTAAGAAAGAAACTTAACTCTAAATTGGTCTCAAAACTCCTCCGATGACACTATGGAATCCCTGTAATCTCTGAGCAACAAGAACCACTACTACCTCCCTACTCTACACAAAATTGTCAAATCCAACAACACCCAGTGCTCTTTTTGAGCATGGATCGAACTAAAAGCTATCTTAACCTCCTCCAATCAGTCTTCTGTGGTTGCATCTGAAATGGATCCCTCATACCTATGCATACTATGGTGTTGAAACTCTTGGATTTTCCTCCTCCAAGTGTCATTGTCATCAAACTATACTCTTTGTCGATCATCTAGAAAAACCTATTGAATATATTCTTCTTGAACATGATGAAGACTTTGACCTAGTTCCATACCTACAAAAGATGATGAAATTTGAACTCCTAAACCTAGAATATGGAAGAATTAACATTAATTAATTATTTTATTTTATTAATTTTAGGTTTACATATACCATGGTCTACCAATTAAAACATTGCCACAAAGAATAATGATGCATGGTCCTTTCCTAGGTATCTAGCCTAGAACTAGTATCACTTCATTTAGTGGCCACAAGAAGCTTAAAGATCTATGCATCATATCACATGGGGGAATAAATACCCGTGTCTCATATGGTCTCTTATCTTTAAATCACTTGATAAAATTAGATAACATTGTTTCCCTAATAACCCATGCAACCTCACCTATTCCAAACTCCAAACTCCATCATATACCTTAATTATACCCATGATACCACTCGATCATAACACCCTCCCAACATATTGTACACCTCTTGGGACAAAAATAAGAGAAGATATATAGTGACCACCAATTCCTACCTCTAGTAGACCTCAGGTTGAAGACTAACACCGAGTGCATAATAAACATGCAGATGGGAGGCATTACCCTCTAAGAGAAACACATGCGGTGGATAGAGATAATAAAGAAACCATCCAACTTCCACTTAGACTACAATATAAAAGTAATCCCAAGTTCATATATATAATTTCATACAATAACTACTAAAATTGAATGGGAAAATTACAAGTACCAAAAGAAAGGTAAAAAGGGTGGTGACCACGAAGCCCAAATAGCTCGTGCATCCCAAATTCCAGTAGTAACCAGACTGATCTCCAACCTCCTCCAAATAACTTCAAAAATAGTTTGTGTAAATTTAGTGTGAGTATAATATTATACTTAGAGGGATCCTTCCTAGAGCCTCTCGGGCAAAATTAAAAAAAACATGCTAAAGTGCAATGAAAAGCAAGTGAAAGTAACTCGTCACCGAAAAAGGAATACTAAGTTCCCAACTTTACAATGTCCACTCTCACTAAGTAACTCATACAAGAGCATATAATATAATAAAGAATATCATGGGTACCCCACTACCACTTCCCCACTTGTTTTCCACTTTTCCCTAAGGTTGCACGTCCTAAGAATCTCTCTCCAAAAAGGCTTGACCGAAGACACCTAAGTGAAACACCACAACATGCACCTCATGAAACTCACCAACACATCCACATAACCAAATGAAAAAAGTGTGTTTCTGGGATCCAACAAAGCTCATATAACATGTATCATACATATAGTATTATACCTCAATCCATCACACCCCATACACTGAGTAAGGATCCCCAATCCATCACAACCTATACACATTACACTTATAGTAGTCCATAGGAAACTATATCTAGAATATATGTGTGTGAAATAACCAAAATCTATTATAGACCTCTACACACATTTATAGATAAAACTAACCATTTTTCATACAAACACTAGTAACTACCAAGATAAGAGTGTGGTTTCAAATAGGGTAATCAACCATCCATCCTACCGTCAAGATTTTGGGGAAAACACCACCCCCCCCAAGGGATAAAAATACTCAGGGTGTTAGTTTCCCTAACCTTCAGGGTGGATATTCATATATAGACACAAAAGTAAATGATATAATATAGATCACAACCATAATATGGGAATGACCTAGTCTTATACTCAACTGCATCTCACATCTCTTGGACTCCCAACTACCACTGCTTTGACTAGCTATCCTATAAGCACACAACCATTTAAAGAGATACATTATTTTACTTATCACTTTTTATCTATTTTAATTTATGTTAGTTAATTATTTAACCATTAATTAAGCATTATCAATTCCACATCACATTCCATTACATTAGCATTTCAATAATCATCCACGCCCTTCAGGAATAACCAACTGAGTTAATGGATTCCCAGAATTACAACCTTAGGATTACATCCCAGCAAGCTCCAACCCCAAGGGTTTAGAAACTATTCATTTGTTAAAAACATTACCACTTTCAACATTTCAAAATTTACAGATATTCTAGGAAACATTTTAAGCTACCAAACATAAGGGGATGAACATGATGAGTATATGAGCAACCCAGCGAGTATTTTCCAACTATAGGAGGAGCGTAGACTAATCCATCCTTGAGAATCTATACACAAAAATCATGTGGCATGCCTCATGTTTATTCTCCTATTTTGGAAGGAGAGTAAGAAAAAACAACTACCTCAAATGGTGGGGAAAGTAAAAAATATAAAAATGAAACAAATCCAATAATAATACAACTTTCATATCAATGGGTAAGCCAAGGTTCAACCTGTTCCTTCAACTCTGGTGTCCTCTTGGACACCCACATGCATAAACCAATGCATATCACCACTCTAAGAGTCAATTACTACCACAAAAAAGACTGTTCATCCTTGCCCCTACATAAGATAATATCCTTCCATGCTCATCCTTCCCAAGATCATATCACATCACAATAAGCATGAAACAAACATAGCAGTCTGGATCTTGGCCCTAAAACAATGTATTCAGACATTACAAGCAACGAGATCTCATGGATCCAAAACATAATCCACTTAGATTTTACAAGATAGCAGGAATACCATGCCCTACAAAGGCTTTATCCTTATCACACAACCATTTCTTATTCCATCTTGAATTAACCGATTCATTATTCATTGGTTCCAACTAGGGGAAACCTAATCAACAAGCTATCAAATATTAATTAACCAATTAATTTAACATTCCATTAATTCCATTATCAACAAGAACAAACATGCTTCATGTTCATTAACCAATTCAGTTAAACATGCATATCTGCATCAATTTTATTAACATTAAATTATGACAAAAACAATAGGATTTATTAACCTTTCCTATTTAACTAATTATCAATTAATTCTGGATTTATATTATTTACCAATTTCCATAAATAATGACATAATAAATAAATAAAATCATATATATCACACTATATAGAAAATTGAGAGGCAAAACTTTATCATGGTATAATGAAACAACATTGCTATGCAATCGATACCAATTCTTTGATCTGGATTAAGTATTTAATTAGGTTGATTCCATTGTGATCTAAGAGATAAATCATGATATCTATATGATTTCATATAAATAAATAGAGAATCCATAAATACCCAACCTCAAAAGGTCATTGACATTATTCATACAAGAATGGATCAAAGTAACAGATCACGACCACCTCTCTTGAAAACTACATCCACCCGAGGGAATTATGGCACAATTGTATCATCCAATCACCAATAAAAATATACTAAAATCGTTGATATCATGAACCATCACATGGAAAACGTAAATGGGAGGAAAATAATCAAATAAACCAAAATAACTAAGGTAGATCAATCCATATATCGAAGACGTATTGCTACGGATTGAAGGAGGCAGCTAGGGGTCGTTCCTTGATGAAGGAATCCCCAAAACTCTGAAGAGAGGGAAATCAGGTCATATGGGGGTCAAAGAAGTGTTGTTGCGTCCTTACATTATGAAAAAACTGAGCAGATGGAAAACACTTAAAACGTACTGTTTTAGGGTATTATACGGTCTGAAATCCCATTTCACAACATGTAACCCTCAAGTTTTGGGTTTTACTTAAAAAACATGTTGCCTCATTGGTTTATTTTATTTTTTAGACCTAGAAATATTTCACTTCGTGAATCCCTCTTTCACGATGTGTAAAAGGTTGCACATCGTGAAGCATTCTAGGACAACCTATGAAATAGGATTTCACATCATGTAATATAGTTACATGATTTTTTATACTCCCTTTCCAACATTTACATAAATAAACTTCTCTAAACTTATTTTGATCCACCTATGAAAACTTCGATCGTTGAAAACATGAAAAGGGTTGATCCACACGGATTTGGGACCTTAAAACATAGGAATATAAGAAGTGATTCATGATGGTTTTGATTCATTTTCCTCAGTATTTTCCAAGGTGTAATGGTAGATATCAGAATATATATGAGATTCCGAATTGATTTTAATATCTTTTAGATTATTGGATTCTATGGATTAAAGGTCACCATCAACTTCTCCTTTATGACAAGGTTAATTATGGTGAAGATTTCACAAACTAAATTCTCATTAGAATATAAAGAACGTAATGGAATGGGACTCAATCCACTACTAAAAGTGTATTGAGAATAATTTATACAAAACGTAGAGTGATTATTAGATGGGTATCACATGTCTTTAAAAATATTGAACTTGACCAATTTGTCACCAAATTCCCTAGATAATAAGACTACAAGGAAATAAATTTTATTTCTATCTATAATGAGGAATGGTTTTCCAAGAATTAGGGGAGATTAAGAAAAATATATCTCACCATCCATGTCAAGGACATAGAAATAAGATGGGAAGATAAGATTATTGATGTGGAAAAAAACATACTTGATTATTCCCTCAAGACTAGCAGTGCTTCGATTGGATAATTTGATGAAAACACGTTTTGGTTGCAAGATACCTAGACCAAGGTTGGAGAATATTTATTTTATCAAGAAATTTATTTTGGATCCTAGTTCAATGAGCGAATTATAAAAGTTTTAAATCCATATTTGGCATGGAACTGTAATGTTTCCTAGATCTATGTACTTCATGGAAAGAGACTGTTGGGTTGAAACATTTTCAATGGTCCTATGATTTATTTTATGGGTGCACAATTCCTTAATAAACTTTTTATACTTAGGAATTTGTTTTATGGAATATAAGAGGGTAATATTTACTTCATCACATCTAAATGTGTCAAGCATTTCAAAATCAGGCTTTAAGGGCTTCTTAAGCTTAGATATGGCCTAAGAAAAAGAAATTGGGTTCCTTAGAGGAATGGAAGGAAGTGTGGGAGTGGCCTTAGTTTATTTTTCTATATTTTTATTATTTTATTTTTCCATCCCAAAATTTAAATTGTATTTTGAGGATTCACCGTGATTCATATAAATTTTACTCTAGATTGAAGTACAGTTACACTTGTGTTACCCTTGGGGATGGGTAATGGTTGAGCTAGGAGTTAAGAAGAATTGGATTGTTGTTTATAAATTAGATGGGATGAAAATTGAAAAATTTTATTTTAAATGTTTTAAATTCTATAATGGGTTAAGGGGGAAAGATGAAACACAACACTTTCCCATGGATTCTTAGAAGAAGAGTCATGTCCCGCAATGGGATTATCTTTATTTGAGTTCATGGGAAAGTGATTGTAATGGGTTGGGAATTGAGATGGATCATTAGGATAGTGGAAAATATGAGGAGTGGGAGAATTATTGCTCCTTTTTTGTTGATTAATATATGTATAAGGTTTTTATAAGTGGTACCTTGACCGTATTAGAATAGTTTTTGATTTTGAGAGGGGAATAGAGGGGGATGATAGATGTGAATACCATAACTTATGCTTGGATTATATGTAAAAGATAAGGGATAAAAGTGGTTTTTGGTGGATTTTCTAATAAACTAACCTAATTGTTGAGTAATGGTGTTCCCCTTAGCCTATGTTTCATTGATCACCCCTAAACTAGAAGAATCAGATGGATTATCTCGTAGTTATGGACTTGTGTCGGTTGGGTGAGTTGATGAGATGAAAATAAAATAGTTTTTAATAGGTTTGGTGTATATATATTGTGGATAAGATACGTTTGGGGACTTAGAAACCACGTATTATTGTCTCACTAGACCTATAAGTCCACTCATCCACTTGATAATCTATTTTTGGGCTCTATGTATTCATTATCATGCAATTGTTTTAATTTATCATGTTCCTGAGTATATAATTGTTGTGTATTTTCATCCATGTTTCTTATGAGATATCATGCAGCTAAAAGTGTTTTTTGAACAAGAGAACCTACACTTGAGGCATCTATGAGAGTTAACTTCATATCCAGTAACCCCTCATAAATGTATTGGATCAATATTTGTCTATGGATTTGATGGTGTGTCCAAGTTTCCAAAAGCTTTTCAAACCTATCCTAGTACTCATGGAGTGATTCATTATAGAATTTACGGATACCACTTATTTTGTTTTAGTTATAAATAGTTTGATAGATGGAAATAATTTCTCTATGAAGAGTCACTTAATTTCATTCCAAGTGTTTATGGAACCAAGAGGGTGGTGATATATAAATGACTTGGTGGAGTCATTTGGGGAGAAAGGGAATTTTCGATGTTTTATTTGTTATTCAGAAACCCATTGAGGCTTCATGGTAGACAACACCACTAGAAACTCTTTGAGTTGAAGATATGAATCCTCACTAGCTATACCTAGGAAATGAGGTAGAAGAAAGTCAAACTCGATTTGAGTTCAAAATCTTCCTTAATATATGGATATTGAATAACAAGGGGTTGGTAATTCAAATCAAGGGTTGTGAGTTTTTATGTATTTTTCTATAGGATTGTCCATATCTCTATCAATTGGATATAGAATTTATTTTTTATCCCTAATATTCCTCATAAATTATAAAATAGTTCACTCAATTTCTAGATCAAACAAATTAGATGGATTATTTAGGAGGATATAGGTCATTTAGATAGATATTGAAAGCATAAGAAGTATGGGTTTTTCTTTTTTTATATATTTTTAAGGTTTTCTTGAATATTTTTGTTGTTTTTTTATAAAAATAAAACAATTGAATACTAGTTTCACTATCCAAAGCAACAGTGAAATTCTAAGAATGGGATATTTTCACCTTTGGACTATTGAATTTTCCTATTCTTTTTTTGCTCTTCTAATGTGTACAGTGGTACTCAGTTCAAATCCTTGGTGATGGTACTATATTTTGGAGTCAATTGATTTTTTTGAATGGGGGGTTTGTTTGTCAAGAATAATTAAATTTATTTATAGATGAATTTTGATTTAAAAAGTATATACATATTGGTTTGGGTTCATTATTTTTTATTTAATTTTATGATATCCTTGATATTTGTGATATATGCCACTGAATTAACACCCACTTCACAAGACAATTTTGATCTGAATTCTGAAGTGTTGAGGATTTAATTCAATACATAACATAAATTAGTATCTAATTATAATAAATACTTATTTATGGTAGTGTATTTATTGTTCCAATAATCCCTGGTATCCCTAATTTAAAAAATAAAGTCATTAATGCCTGAAATTTTAAGTTTAACATACACAATGTTAACCTAAACAATATTTAATTAGCACAATATGTCAATCACTTAACATCCCAAAATTATGAATCACCTTAATGGTAGATTTACTCATCCATTAATACAATTAGTAAATTTTTGGTATTATTATGATGATTTTTTAAATGAATAAGAATAAAGTAATGAGATGATAAAAATAATTATTCACGAAACATGCACAAATGAAGGTCGGTAAACACATGATTTTGATTGAATAAGAAAAAGAATGTGGAAAGAGTTTTTTTGGATTGATTTAAACAATATTGATACCATGGATATTACACTACATAAGGTGGATGATAATAAGAAAATTTGATAATTATATATGCATTAAACAACAATTAAATTTATAATCACACTTACAGACTTATGATTGAAAACACTTGAAGTACATGAAAGGAATGATTGGAGGAATGGTATCTCAAGTATAAACATAAGCATTGTTGGTCATACCATACCTTTATGTTGAATATGGTCATGATAATATATCTTTATATGTATTTAAGTTATAAATATTACATGGAGAAGATGGGGGTGAATTTATATCCAAAGGTGATGGACAACTGTCCTTCCAAAACTACCCTTCAAATTAGATCTCCAGTTTTAACATTTAGATAGATGAATCTCGATATATATTATACTCAAAAAATTTATATATCGATGTGTAAACTTCACCCTCCAATTTGTTTTGTACTTTTCTTTTGGATCAAAATTTATAGTTGTTTTCCCAAACCACGTGCTGCTATCCAGAAATATCAATAATTGTTTCATAGACTAAATGTGAATCTATTTTAGAATATAATTATTCCCACAAATCCAAAACATTTATTCTAAAAAAAATTCAACCTATATCTTTAATTTCTCCCCAAAAAATTCCAACTCAATTGGACTTCTATATTTGGATAAATTTCAACAATTTCAGAATATTTTCATATCCTATATAGAATTGTGGGATGGAATTTTAAGCATTAACTAGGATACTTAATTGATATTTTTCGGGCTTAAATATTTTATCCAAGATATATTTTCATATACTCAAATAAATTATAGAGTTTCATAATATTTGGGGTTATATATTTAGCCTATAAATTCAATCATCATGGATGGTCATGTTTTCATCCAAGATTTGGTCAGTATTATTTTGATGTCTATATGGTACTTCAAATGGATGAATTAGAAAATTCTCTAGTTGGATGATTTGTATTATTTTTAATATTTAATCCTGCAAAATAAGAATCCCACAATTTGGATTTATATGGTGATATTTATGGTTAAAATAGTAAAATTACATGAATATGGATTAATTCAAATAATACTCAAAATTATATTTAATAATAAAACATGAGTATTTAACACTAAATATGAAATTTTACTTTAAAATAAGAAAATATATTAGATAAAAAGTTATAAATAAATTAATTACATCACTCATTGTCATTTATTATATCATTATACCCTTATTCTAATCTTATTCTCATGGATGACATTCAATTATTAATGCTTATTTTTTTAGTTACAAATCATTTGAGCTCACCCTTATTAATTTTTCTATTTACATAGGTTTTGAATCTTGATGTTGATAAAAAAAATTATATAAAGGTTACAGGAGAGAATAAAGTTATGGGAGATGTTGAAGACATAATGTGGAATAAGAAAAGGTGTTTATAATGGGAAAATTATCACTTAAAACTGGGGTATTGTTATGTAAGAGTTTTTCCTAACTCTCTAAAACTCTTGAACTAAAATCCCATTGGGTGTATAAGTGATCCAATATTTTTTGACGTCTTAAGTTTTGTATTTTTGAAATTTGGTCACATTTTTTGGGTATTAAATCTAGAAATATAAATATTATGCTTTAAGCACCCGATTTCGGGACTCCAGGTTTAGCATTATTATAGCAATGGTGACCAGGGGCTTAAGAAAGTGGGAGGGGACTATAAGTTGAGAAAATGGTATCATTTTAGGAATAAATTTTAAATAGAATTTGTAACATGAAGTGGTGTCAGGATCCCCTTTTATATGTGATGAGGATGGGGATTTTGGAAGCAGACTTTAAATTTTCTATATTGAAAAGTTACTATTCAAAGGTAAGTGGAATAAAAATAAATAAAGGAGGTGAGTTTTGGTTTATAAATTCCTCAACTATTATTTTATAAAACCAATTAACATTTTTTGGGTTATTTCCTCTCAGTAAATCAATTTTCACTATTTTTTACTTTTATTGGGATGATTAATTCGTTAACCTCAGTACTTAGTTTTAATGACCAAAATTAAAATTAATATCTTAAATTAAGTTTAAAATTATGATTTATAATTTAAAAATAACTTTATCAAATAAAATTATGAATGGAATGACAATTTTATTTTAAAATAAATGCACATGTTGTGTAAACATAGCTTTTAGTGTAAGTGAATTTTCATTATTAAAACCTATATGTAATCCATAGTTTCCATAATTATCAATTCTTATGAAATAAATTTATTCATTATAAAAAAAAATAGTATGTTTCATTCAAATAAATCAAAAACCTAATTTTACCATTAAAATATTCAATTAAAACAAAATATTAAAAACAGTGTTTATTAGAATTAAAATATTCATTTTATTTTATAACATTAAACTTGGATTCTATATATTAAAAACAATATATTTACTAAGAATAAAATTATTATTTCAATAAATAAATCATTAATATAAACATCTATATTTTAATTTAAACATATATATTAATTTAAATATCTAAATTTAAACATTTATATTTAAAACACTATATTTTAATTTAAAAAAATTATTAATTAAACATCTATATTAATTTAAACATCTATATTTTAATTAATTTGAACATCTATATTTTCATCATTTTAGCAAAGACTATATTTTTTACTATTCATATAAAGATCACTTATCTCATAAAAACCCAAAAACACATATTAAGTCAATTTTTATATGATGAATAAAAAATGAATTTCATTTCATAAAATTAAAATCATAAATTTTATAAATCATTCTTTTAAATGAATAAAAAATATATAAATAAAACTACTTTTATGGAAAAAAATCCCTTTTAATAATTATATATTATTATTCTATTTTTTATTTATTTCTAATTGATTACAATTTTTTTATTCACTCTTGGTATTACTATTATTAAATTTTATTAATAATATTTATCTGGGATGTCATGGGTAATTTTAGTTCAGTGCTACATGGGAAATAATCTATCTACACAGCATTTATTTAAAGGGAGAAAAATTGTATAGTAAAATATTGGGTCATTATGTGGGATGTCATGGAATAATTTACATCCTATAGAAAACCCTTTCTATCAAATTCCAAAACTCACTAAACCCATTCCATTATCTCGTGATATCTTTTTGAAGTCACATCATACATCATTTTCAACAAAACAAATCCCAAAAATTATTTCCAATATATATATTTATATTTGTGAGTGTGTGGGTGGGTGGGTGTGCATGTGTCTACATGTGTGTCTTAATGAGTGTGTGCATGTATATCTATAATATATACATAAAATTGACAAAAATGAATATTTTTGATGAAAAGTTATGAAAAATCATGAACTTATAAAAATATTGAATGGTTTTCATATGAAAAACATCATTGTCACTATTAAAAAAATGTGAATCACACATCAAAGATATTATGTTGGTTTTATGATGAAAATAAAGAAACATTAAGAAGTATTATTAGTTTGGTGTAGTGGGTCATGTAATGGAATAAGAAGGAAAGAGGAAGGTGAACATTAAGTTGAATTGGGATACACTTTATTCGGTATATATGATTAAAATGCTGAGAATAAGTTCATTTCATTGAATATATTTAACACTGATAAAAGAGGACCTTTATCAATGTTTTTTTGAATTTATGAGGAAGGATAACACTTAATACGATAGATTATGTCACAGTACTCTATGATGGTTTTAAATTTATATCATTCTCTAGATGTTTCAATTATAATGATCATTGATTTATGGCATTAATTTTGGGTTGTTTATGAGAGGATTTTTTTGGTCGAGTTACATTATTGGTAAGCTTATACGTCTTGATTTTTTAAGGTTAATGTTGGTGGCTCTTTGTGTGAAGGTTTAAATATTAAATGGTTTGTCACATATTTCTTGTAATGATAATATAAAATTAGTGGTAGATATGTATATTATATGTCTAAAATTTTATTTTCATTTACTAGAATCCTGAGAAATTGTTTGTGTGTGTTATTTCATAACATCAACTTTTTGGGTTCTTTGTTATGGTTGAGTCTAACGTTTCATGGGTTATTTAAAAGATTAATAAATTTTTAGATAGTTTATATCCATTTATTCCTTTACTATTGAATAATTTATGATATTTGATGGTACATTAACATTTCAATTTAGTTTTCTCTCCCTTGATGTTAAAATTTTGGATAATACGATTTTAATGATGGAGAAAAATCTTTTGAAGTGGAATGTGTGGATAGTAGAATTTTGGGAATGTTCATTGATAGAATTTTATTACTTGGGAAATATCTAAAAACCCTAGAAAGTTTATATATGTAGGGGATTAAATTCTTCACAAACCATTCCTTGATCATTTCTAGGGTGTTAAGGTAGTTAAAGGATGCTTTCTTGTATTTTTTAGGTATTAAGAGGTCTATGTCAATTTTAATTGATTTTTTTTGTAATTTGGGGAATTTTTTGACCTTATTTTTGAATAAATATAGGATGAACCTTATGTTTTCTCTTAGTTTTAGTGGTGACCCTTATTGATTTTCATTATATATTTAAAGATACTTTTGTATCCCCTAAGACATGAAATGAACCTTATATTCTCATCTAGAAATAACCCTTATGTTTTTCAGAGTTAGTAAAATTTCTAAATTTGGGAGTCTTATCAATAAATTTAAGTGTCATTTCTCAGGGTATAAATGTAATATATACATATATAATATTCATTCCTACAAAGAGTAATATTATTTACCTCCATTGTAAGAGTCTTTCTCCATATGTGTAAGATTCATTCCTTTTCTAAATTTTGATGCATAATAGTAACATTTTCCGCATACATAAGTTCCATTATCCATTGTATTAAAGTAATCCTTTTAGTGATTTTTTTTATATTTCCCTACCTTATACAAAATTGTATTTTATGATTGAATATTTCAACCTCAACTAAAAACCTTAAAAATGGGATTTTTAAACAAAAATATAAAACCTTCCTCCATAAATGGTGTCCACCATGATTTAATAAATTTAAAATTTTATTTAATTGGATAAATAATCACAACTTCTTTAAATGAAATTTTAAATTATTTAACCTAGTTTTTAAAATGTGATTTTACCCTATAAAATAAATGCACGGTTAATGTTTCAAGTATTTTAATTTTTGAAAACCTTTCCCTTTTGTGCAACCCTTCAACTTCAATCAAACCTAGATAACCTCAAATAATTCCTTTGATATTCAAAGGTCCTTACTTTTATGTTATCTACCATTGAAAATATTTCCCACCCCACTATTACTAATATAGAAATAAAGACGTTCATGAATGATTCCTTTCATAAGTTCTCGATCCGGAAAACCTATCTTATTCCTCCTTTTCTAAGTGTAGTGAGTTTTTGAGGCTTTGTATCTAGTTGGTTTAATTGAGATTCATATTCTCTATTATGTTTAAAATTTGGATTTATAATTTTACTTATTTTTTAGGGTAAATGGTGGGAATTAACCTAATAAATATAATAACTAGAATGATGTAATTGAAGGTAATTGTACCACATATATAATATATGATTTTGTGATATTTTATATGATAGATATCTATTGATGTTATCATTGTTTTTCACTTGTTTTTTAGATTAATGAACTAGTAAATGTGATGAAAATTATGGAATCACCTCCATTAAAAGGATAAAAAATTATCGATGGTAATAAATGTGTCGTTTGGAAAATATTTAAAAAAGAAATTTTTGATTATGTTTTCCATGGATAATATACAAGGAAAAATGAGTAAGATATTCACTTATGAACATTATAATAGTTTTTTTTGTGGGTTCCATAAGTTTTCTATGTTGTTCTATTGTGAATAGGAAGGGTTTTTTTGTAAAATAACATCATTTTTATGTAGAATTAGTAGTAAAGGTGGTTTTTTTGTTGGGTTTGGATTTTGTAAATTATGGAAGCTATTGGTATGGGTTTTTATAGATATTTTTATGATTTATAGTTTTGATGTGGGTTTGTGTATGTATATTCTTTATGTTATGGAATAAAATGGAAATAAAAAATGAAAATTGGGTTATGGGTGAGAAATGAATAAAGGTGGGTTATTCTAAAGATGATTATAATTGAGAATAATGGTTTTTTGATGAGATAAAAATGTGTGATAACTATTGAATGTTTTATCATTAAATATAGTGAATGAATGGAATAATGAATATAATATATATGGTAAATGTTAAATTTTGAATGGTCAAAGGTTATGTTTGAATGGGATTAATGGTTATTTTTATGGGTTTTTGTGGGTATAAAGGGGTAAGTTGATGTAAGAGAAGTGTTAGAAGTTTTTAAAGAACATATATGGAGTTGTATTAGTTCTTATGGTCTATGGTTTTTCTATTTTATAAAAAAAATTAGTTAGGATTTTGTTTTTTCTTTTGATATATATATATATATATATATATATATATATATATATTATTTTTTGTAGTTTTATATAAACCGAAAAATATTCAAATAGCTGTACTGATACCCAAATTGTTTGGGTTCTGAGTGTCTTCTCACAAACATTCAGGTTCCTAAGAGAGTTGATGGTTGACTAGTCCCCCTTCCCAAATATCTCTTTTGAACATAGAGAAGATGTAATGGATTCATATTTATATTCACATGTTGTGATGGAATGAATTCAAAGTTATAAGTAATGTGATGATGATGGGATGATAATGTGTTATGTAATCGGGTTCATTCATTATAGGAGGAGTCCATGAGTTTTAATTTCGTTATCTTCATGATACCCTAATATGTTGGAAATGTCATGTGAGGTTGAGATATGGATATGTGATATGTGTCTGTAAATGTGAGGTTATTTGACATGAAGATGTGTGGATATGGCTTTGATGATATTAAAGGAATGGGAGTGAAAAAATCTTCAATTGGGGAATGAGAGTAAAAAATAGTGGGTAAGTGTTGTAGGGTACCCTATTGATATATTATTTGTTATTATTTTATTATACATGGATGTGATATTTAGTGATAATGAAATAATGAGTTTAGGTTAGTTGAATTGGTTTGATTTTCACTCATTCTACTATTTATTCACTGAGGAATTTGTAAGATTTCCCCACATTTTCATATTTTGTATTTAAGATGATCCTACAAAGTATTCATGTATTCTCACCCATATATATATATATAATTATAGGTTTCTATATGGAATTTAGGGATAAAATTGGACATTAATAACTCTAATCAGGGAGTTATGTTTGAATTTTCTTACTAGTATGTTTTGTTTTAATATTTTATCTTTAAAACATGTATTTGAATAACATTTTCATTAATTATTTTTATTAGGTAATGTTGGTTTTTTATATTAAATATTTGATTCATGGTAACATTTTTATATTCTTTGTATTATAGAGGGTAATTTCTCCCATTTGTTTGACATATTCCCTTGATGATGGTCTCTAATATGTGTCCTGTTAGAGGCATATTTTTAGAGTCACCCTCTTCTTCATTATAGGCCATGGAGAAGTTCCTAGTGAGGATGATTTGTGAAAAAAATTATATCATATCTATAGATAAGATTTAGGATGAAATTTGGTGGGTCATTCTAGTGAGGATTTTATGGGTTTGGTATATAAATAGTTGTAATCGAACTTGGTAAATTATATAGAAAAATAATGATATCTAAGATACGTGTGATTATGCCCCATGTGACTTGATGAATAGACCAAAAGATTATTGAAAACTATTCTAAATATAATACTTATTACTTTTTCAAGACCAGATAGAGGGCATGTATCATGCTTACTTTAAATTTTGGTTGAATTTGGGATGATTTTCAGGAAATTAAAATGAATTTAATTAAATACATTTAAATTAGTTTCATAATATTAGACTTAATAGTTCTCCTTATTATTTTCATATATTTATCCCTATCATCATCCATGCATAGATCCAACTAGATAAGTGAGAAAAAATAATATGGTTGACCACTAGAGCATTGATTATACTATGTAAGATGAGTATTCATGGAGGATGTTTTGAAAGATATAGCATCTTGTATTAGTGTAGTAAAAGTGGACTATTTCTAATTTATATTCCAGCGGTGGATTATTTATCATAGAGATACAAAAAAGGAAGAGGTTTCATGGGATAATTTTTAGAGGAATTTTAATGTGGAGTTCCTATCATTGATGATGAGGGTAGTGGAGTGGGAAGATTTTCTCTCATTTTAAAGGATCCTGAGAATACAGGAACATAAAATTCACCTAAAATAACTTCTTCACATCACCCCATATCTTTTTTCCAGTGATTTTTTCTGAGTTAGGCTCCCTAAATATTAATTGTAAATTATTATTCACCATACAGTTACATCATGTACATTGCCTATGTATTTTAAGGTTCAACTAAGATAGAGTTCCTCTAGAGGACCCATGCATAGTTAGGATAATCCTGAGAGTGAATTACTTAGAACTTAAAAAGGGTTATATAATCATTAAAGAGGATCTAAAACATCAGTGAAATCAAGGTTCTAATTTGTAGTAACTCATTCCCAGCTCACATCTTCTCATTTCTCTAGAGATGGTAGTTCTTGTGCATATATTGAGAGCATTGTGTAATATTTTTTAATTTTTAGATGAAATTGTCATTAAATATGTCATTTCATAAACATTATATATCCCTATAAATGAATTAGCTTTAAAATATTTAATCATCCCCAGTATTAGTTTTCACTAAGGTTGTATCTATAGTATGGATAGTAGGAATATGTTCTTCCAAGAATAAATGGAGTTTTATAGGTTATCCTGATGATATCTCCCAACCATTAGGATAGAGGGTTCAGCTTGGATATAGGGGTGTTTATCATCAAGTCAAGTAGGATATAAGATATCGATATGGATAGTTTCTTCGAAAGTAAATATCAGTATCGCGTGGTCCATATATTGTTTGAGGAACTGTTTATCTACTCTCTACTCAAGTTTTGCCATTTTTTTATTCTATATCATCTCATTTTATTATTTCACCACATTGTTCCACACCATAGGACTTAGGGTAGAGATTATTAGAGTGAACCAAGTGTTAAATACACTATTTTGACATTATTCATGTTTGATTAACATTTTCTAGGTTTTGAGTTGATTATGTGAAAACACCAGTCATTGGATGATTTCCTTTTTTACTCAGATATAGACATATGATATCATCCTTATCATGGATTATTTTTATTCTATAAATATAATCATAGATTTATTTATCATGATGGTATAATTCTATGATATAAGAGGCTACCATATATTGTCCACCAGTGAGTGGAGCCACTGGATGGATCAGAAGCATTCAGAATCCTTTTTGTGTTCGTTGTCAGATTTGTGATTAAGTTTGGTAGAGCTAAATGAGATAGAATTTTCTTGGGTTTTTGAGGACCAAAATTATTATTTTAAAGAGGTTTTAAAAGTACACCCTTAATATAATATTATGTTTGGGATAGATTTATTGCTTTTTACTTCTCTAATACTGATAGATTCTTATTATATAGAACCTTAAGAGTTATGGGAGTTGAGGATATAGATTAAATATTTAATATATAAGGATTTCATCCACCCTAGTACATCGTCATGGGGTAATCCATTGATTTACACCAAGAATAAAGATGGTAGTTTTTGGTTATCCATAAACTACTGGATACTGAACCAAGTGATGTCCAAGAATAACTTTCACCTTTCAATGATAGTTAAACATTTTTAACCAGTTTAAAGGAGCTAGCTAGTTTTAGATGATTGAATTTTTGTGTGGGTGTCACTAGATGAGGTTTAAAGAGGATGATATCCTGAAGACTACATTATGAAATCTCTATAGGTACTTTGAGTTTGTGTTCATGTTATTCAATGTCACAAACTCCCCAGATAATTTTATGGGACTCATGAAAAAAAAATTCAAATGTTTATTCTTCATTTGAGGGAGGTGTTCATAGAAGAAATCCTATTATATTTAAATTTATAGGAGGATAGTATTGATCATTATATTGAAGTTTTTTAAGATCCAAAGCACCATAAAATCTATTTAATGTTATCAATGTTAATTTTTTTGATATTTGAGTTATTTTTTCTCAACTATGTGATATCTCAGAAGGGATTATCTGTTGATCCATTGAAAATAAATGTATTGTTTCATGGGAAGAACCTAGGAATATTTCATTGGTTCATAGCTTCCTTGATTTTTTGGCCTATTATCAATGTCTCATTTCAGACTTCTCATATATTTCATTCTCAATGAAAACTCTAACTAATGGAGATTATTATTTAATATGGACTGATAATTTTTATATATATTTTTACTTCTTGAAGATGAATATAATTATCACTCTTATTCATTATATTACAATGGATGGGGTTATAGTTGAGGTATTCCATGATACATCTTGTCTTGGTTTATTTTTTAAATGATGTAGAAGATTGAGGTTATCTAATATATGCCTAATTAGATGCATCATTATGATCATAAATATACCACCCATTATCTCAAGTTGGTAGTAGTGGTATTTTATCAAAATAGGTAATGACATTACCTCATCAGTGAATGGTTTTTATTCATTAATAATAAAAATAGAATGATATATATCTTCTATCAGTGGGATTTCAATCTACAATAGGGTAGGTGGATGGAGTTATTGAAAAACTATGAAATTGAGATACTATATACCCCAAGGAAAATTAAGATACTTTTTTATTCATAGGATAGGAATTCATAAGAGGATATTGTTTGGGAATCGGGAAATGCTTTGAGACAAATGGAGGATATTACATTGATTAATCTTTATTTGGATGAGATCAGTAATAGTGGTTCCGTCTACAGGATGAAAATTCAATAATACATGATATAGTAGGTGGAGGACTCTCAATTGATAGACTCATAGGTAGTGGTGATATTGGATCATGTCTTCAATGTCGATGCTCCTGATAGATGGTTAATGGACACTCAGCACTGAATGTTGTTCTGAGGGAGGTTTTTTGTTCAATTGGTGATGTGGTAGGCAGTTCTCCAATAGGTTTATAACTCATCACTATCAATGTATCCTAGTATATACATGTTGAATCATTCCTTGAGAAGTTATATTTGGTGGTCTAGGTTCAAATGACTGGTAGTGGAGTTCATATAATGATGTTTGATCTATCAACAAGGAAGTTCATTGTCTCCTATGTGGTTTTTCCCATCCATTGGATATTCCTAAGTGTATATGACAGTAAATATCAATGGATTTCATTACTAATTTACCTTTATATCAAGGGGTGTGATTCTACTTGGGTGATTTTTGATTGGTTAATGATGTTGGCTCATTTCCTAGTGGTCAGTGAGTTAACTATTATGGATACTATGGAGACATAGTATGTGGATGAGATAGTGATGATTCAAGGGGTTTTTAGGACTTTAATATCTTATTGGTATCCTCATTTTACCTGATGAGTTTGAGGAAGAATTTAGCATGATTTTGGCTTTGAGTTATACCTTAGCTCTATCTTCCATCCTCATATGGATTGTCAGATGGTGAAAACCATTTATTTATTGGAGGATATGTTTCACGCATACATGTTGGATTTCATAGGATTGTCCATAATGTATCTACCCTTTGAATATTTTTCTTATAATAATAGATATAACTATTCCATTCAAATGGATTTATTCGAAGGCATTGTATGGGAAGATGTGAAGATCATCATTATGATGCACTGAGGTTAGAGTGTCAGTGGTCCTTGGACCAAATGTAGGGCAGAACACAAATGAGAAGGTATAAAGAATTTAAGAGTAGATAAAGACACCAAAGGACCATCATAAGTCTTATTTTGATTAATGGAGAATAACTCTACAGTTAATGGTTGTATATAATGGGTTCTTGAGGGTTTCTCTACATCATAGGCAGTAAATATTTGGTACACGTGTTAAGATTTATCACTTGTTTATAACCCTTTTGAGGTGTTGGGGATCATTAGAAAGGGGGTGTATCAGTTAGAAATATGCCCATATTTAGACCAGATCCATGATGTTTTCCATGTTTTGTATATTTATTGATATCTTTATGATAAATAACATATCATTTATTGGGGAGAGTTTGACATATATCATAATGAGATGTTCATTAAGTGATCAGATCTTATTCAGGATAATTAAGATAATATATTGCTCAATTATTTTTTCCTCATTTTATGTTCTATTGAGACATGTATGTTTCAAAGAATACAATAAGGAATGTAAGTCACAAATTCATTCTAAATATCATTATTTGATTGATAATTTATTTTTTTATTATATGTATGACCATGTATTGATTGATATAATCATTAATTATGTTGTGATAATTTTCCCCTTAAATTTTATTGGCCAGGTGGAATTATTATTATAGATAGATCCCTATTTTAGATTCATCTTAATGGGTGTCTTATTATCACTTATCTAATTTTTTTCCAAGGTTTAGTTTATTTCTTGAGTATGAGGATTTTTAAAGGGAATATTATGTAAGGGTCCAAATTCTTCTGGAACCCTTTAGTATCTCCAAGGTGTTAAGAAATATTAGATATTTTTTCTATTATTTTTCAAATTTTATAGGTTCTATGTAAATTCTAATTATTTTTTTAATAAATTTTGAGATTTTTGGGTTTTTACATGATTTATTCCTATTTATAATATGACTCTTATAGTTTTACCAAGTCTTAGAGGTGATTCTTAATAATTCTAATAACTTTTAAAAGGACCCTTATATATCCCCTTATCCAAAAATTGACCCTTGTATTTCCCTATTCAAATGAGTCTTATGTTTTATATATTTAGTCAAATTTCCAAACATAATAGTCTTATTAATAAAAATAAGAATCATATTTTAGTTTTTAAAGACAATATCATTGTATGTAAATTTTATTATTGTGAATTTTAAGAGAAATTATCCCCATTGTATTATATTTTTCCCCTTATGAATAAGAGTCATCACTTTGCTTATTGTTGAAGCGCAAGAGAAAAAAATCTCTATGTGAAAGTGTAATTATACCTTATGTAAAATTAATCCCATTAAAGAAATTTTTTATATTTAACCTCTTTAATAAGAATCATATTTTATGATTTAAAATTTAATTTCCAATGACAAAACATCACAAATATTTTGAAACATAAATAAGAACATATATTTACTCCATGGTGTGCCCCATGTTTTAAGAAATTTTAAATGATATTAAGTGATGATAAATAAAAACCCTATTTAAAATTTAAATTTAAACTGTTTTTACTTATTTCTAAAATAATAAAATTCCACATGGTTCATGCATCTGGTACATTAAATTTAAAATATCATTGTTTGACCCTTCTACTTACCTAAAACCTGGATGATCAATAATGAGTCACTAGAGATTTTATGGTCCTTACCTATTACTTCATGGCCTTTATAATTATCCCCCACTCCTCAAGTACATGTGTAGTGAGAATCAACTCCAGGAAAGAACCCTATAATAATTTTTTTATCAGGAAAACCTATATTCCTCCTTCATGTTCATATAAAGTGAGTTATCAAGGTTTTTCAACTAGATAGGTTATTTTATATTTCTATTATTTATTATTTTTTAATTTTTTATTTATTGTATTTCTAATTTCATCAAGTAAAATGTTGAGAATTAAACAAATAATGATAATAACTAGAATGATGTAATTAATGGGACGTTTATCACATGTGATTAATATGATTAGGTGATATTCTATATGATAAAAAACTAATTATATGTATCTTATGTTTTATTTTCTATTTTTATTAATGAATTGCAATAACCTATCATAAAATTTGAAATCACCTCTCAAAAAAGGATAAAATTTTAAATATGTTAACAAATAGAATGTTTCAAAAATCATGGAAACTAAATTTTATATTATGTTATACATGATTAATATACCTACAATGAATATATAAGATGTTTTATTATGTGTTTCTACTAGGTTTTTTATTTTTGTAAGTTGGTTGTGTTGTTTTAATATGACTAGGAAATTTGTGGCATGAAATTGTGTAATTTTTTATGTAAAAGTAGTGGTAAAGTTATCTTTTCTTGATTGGTTTTTCTTATAAAAGTTACGGTAGATATTGGAATGGGTTCAAAATTTTGTTTTTCTATTGTATGTTTCTAAGTTATGGGGATATTTTATTATATACATGATGGGATGTAATGGAATAGAAATAACAAATATGAAAATGAGTAATGGGATAGAGTTAAATAAAGGTGAGTTATTCTAAAGCAGTTAATAATTAAAAAGAATAGTTAATGGATGAGATAAAAGTGAGAAATGACTAATGAATGGTTTTTTCATAAATATATTCCATGTATGGAAAATTGAATATAATATACTTCTAAAATATTAAATTTATAATGGTTCAATGTTCTGTTTAAATAGAATTCATGGTTATTGTTATAAATCTATGTGTCATGAACATCCAATAATAACCTGATTAATAAAGAGAGTTGAATTTTATTACTTTCAGATGATCTTTTAGGTTTTGAGTTTAATAGAATTAGTAAAAACTCATGCATATAAAACCCTTACAAAAATAAAGTATCCACTTCTAGTTAAATTTCAATTTTTTCCACACAAAAAAAAGAGAACTCTTCAATTTAAACTCTTTTTTTCACTCGAAAACAAATCACTTGTTTTAAGATAAATCTTAATATTAGAATGATATACCTTGATATACTTCTTACTAATCTTTAATCCAAGTAAAAAACATTTTAAAATGTAGTAAGACCATAAAAATATTTGTAAGTGATACAAAAATAAGAAATATCGCAAGTCCATTTTGAATATCATGAAATGCCATTGAAAGTTTTCCTTTTATATAATTAACCTTGAGCACAAAATAATAATTTTCATACTCAAAAAATAAAATTAACTTCCAAAATATTTTCATGAAACATAACATGATAAATTATAAAGTAAAAAAATTAATAATCTTGAGGGTTTCTTGTAAACGATGAGCACTCATGAAAACATTTTTTTTCAAAACATATTTTCACCCTTAAATGTGGAATAAAATTTTCATTAAACATAATCTCATTAGATTAAAATATAAAATAAAAAGAATTCCCTGAAAACTATTTTTCAAGAATATAAAAGTAATCTATGTTCCTTGGAACATCATTATCGTAGAATAATTGCAAGCACTCATACAAATGGAATAACCAAATTGTTCAATTCCAACATATATTCCTCAAAGAATAACATCATCACCCAATGCATTAAAGAGATATATCATACACAACCTTCATTATGGATAAATTTTAGAGACTAGAAAATATATAAAACATAAAAAAATCATTTACATGATAAAATATCATAAAAAATCATTATAAATGCATATATCGAAGCACCATTGGGAATCATGTAAAAATTTAGTGAAATATCATTTTCCTTTGAAAACTCATAAAAATTAAAAATTCATAGAATAATGGTAAATGAAATATTCTTTAAAACACAATGAAAAAGTTTAGTGTATTATTCTTAACAAATAATTTTCATGATGGTGGTAAAATGTTTTCCCTTATATATTAAAAAGGATTTCTTTCACACTTTTTTAAAAATAACTAATAGAGAAAAATATAAAATGATAGTTTTTTAACCAATGGATTGAATATAAAATATAGTTTAAAATGAATTTAAAAAAATCATTTGATTATAACAATAATATTCTTGAAACATTTTACAAAACATGGATATGGAAGAAAAAGTGTGGGAAAAACATTAAAATATTTTAAACATGTTTTTAAAGAAAATCCCTTACCACTTTGGTAACTTTTGAATCAAAATGACATTAAAGAATAGAACAGTAAAAATATTTGTAACCCAATTTAGTTTTAGTAAATGAATAATAAAATTTATCTATATTCTAATATAAAAACCAAATAAACGAGAACATGTGGTGAAAAAGGTCCAAGTCTCAGATAATGGAAATTGAGATGAGAAATACCCTCCCTTGAGACCTAGATTGTTTCATGCGCACGTTAAATAATAAAAAATAAAACTGTTTTTATTTTCAAATTTATTAAGAACAATTTTTAAATTCAATTCCTCTACTATTAACCCAATTATTTTATTTACTATGATGTCTTATATAGTTACTGAATCATTTATTTTTACATGGGATGTTTTGAGGTCATTTGGTTCATAACCTCAAAATAACTATAGAGTGTTGACCAAAGTCAAAGGTATCGTGGTTTAATAATATCAAAAATATTAAAAAAATATATAATTATCATGTTTAAAAATTCTAAATACTTTTATAACCATCCATTTCAGGTGGTTATAAAAAATGAATCACATCATTTCATTAAGACGGTAGTCCATACGTATGCATAAATGATGTTTTCATTTTTCTACTAGGGGAAAAATAAATAAATTTGATAACATTTTAATTTTATATAATCATAAATATTTGATAAATTTTATATTTTTCATTATTTATATCCACATCACCAACCATGTGAGGGATTAATGAAAAATAAACTGCATCAATTCATGGAGGTCATAGTCCACATATACACATGAGTGACTTTATCATTTACAAATTAAGGGAAGGGTACTATGGTAAGTAATATATTACCTTTAAAAAATAATAATTACATCATAAATATCATATAAATTCATTTTATTTATTATTTTAACCATCTATATAAGGTGGTGATGAAAAATGAAATACATCATTTCATGGAGGTGGTAGTCCACATGTACGCGGGAACAATGCTTTCATTTATCATTGGATAGAAAATGAGAATAAAATAGGTTATAACATAACCTGAATAATAATTAAATATATTATAGATACTTATTTTATTATATAGTAATGGTTATGGTAGGTTTTAAGGAGTAATTAGAAGAAATAAACTTAAAATAAATCAATTAATACTTATACCACCTCTTTTGATACCCTCTTTTCAATTGATCTTAAAGAGTTTGAATGAGAGGTTTATATAAATATAGGGAATTAAGAACATGTTAATTGAATGTTAGGGAGTTATTTGGGTATTTCATTGATATAAAATAGATATTGTTTTGGAATAGGTTGAAGTGAGTCCCATTTAATAAAAAAATCAATGGATTTTTCAAAAAAAATATCAATTTTTCAAGGTCATGAAGGTAATTTTAAAAATTAAAAATGGAAACTTAATGAAAAATGAATGATTGGGTAGAAAAATAATCATACACATTATATAAATTAGTATTTTTATGATTTTATAATTACTTAAAAACAATTTTTAAACATTAAATATCATTTAAATTCATTTTTGTGACTATTAAGATATTTTTTCAATATAGGCATCTAGATAACAATGGAAATAGAATTTAAAAATTTCCCCATCACTTATAATTTATAATTATAAATTAAATGTAAAACCACAATTCAACAAAAATTATTACTTTTAATGTTTTTAAAATCATTTACTTTACATTTTTCTTGTTGGTATAAACGATGCACTAACGCAACATAAGAATTTTAGGAAATTATACTATTTTATAAAAATTAAAATAAATTTTAATAATAAATATAGTTTATTTACCATACATATATTCATATAATTTAATTCATATTTTATATTTACTCTAATCCTTATCATGAAAATATATTTAAGAAATCAAATGATAGAAAAATGCATATTTGTAAATATAACATTATTAATATAAAAATGAATGCAGTAATCTTCATTAGTGGATCCAAAATGGATATAAATTTAACAAGGATTATTTATTAGTTTGTAAATACTCATCCACCCATTTGGAGATAATAGTTTGTGATCTAATCACATTGTTTTAACCATAATTAGCCTATTTTTTCCATTGTTGGGGTGAAGAGTTTTACCATGGTCACTAATTATTATAAATAAAAATGAAATGGATATAATTACATAATTTTAATATTATGATTCAAAATTTTTAATCCATTATATAAGAATAAATTTTTATAATTTTAATAAATTATTTTAATAATTGGTTTAAAAACACGATAAAAACCCATTTTTTTGAAAAATAATCCTTCAAATCATAAAAATGAATTTCTAAAAAAAATAAAATAAAGTAAATATTCATATGGATTTAATTATATTATTTTAATAAAGTTTATCTTATTCAACTTTAAAAGTAAATTCAAAATATAATTGTACTTTTAAAGTACTTTATTTAAAGAAAAAAATGATGGTTTTTGAAAAATTGGCATTATTCACCCTAAAAATCAATGTTTTTAGAGAAATACAAAAAAACACAATTTTAGATATTTTGGACATGATAATTTCAAAAATAATTTTATTTTTTAAATATAATATTTTTAAACTTTTAAATAATTTGTTATAATATTCATACACAAAATCCAAAAAACGCCACTTTTGAAGAAAATGAGTTTTTAAAGCATAAAATTACAACATTCTAAATCCTTGAATAATAACCATAATTTAATTAATTATAATTAATTAATTAGAAATATAATTTAATTATTTCATTATATTAATTCAAAAATAGTGATTAATTAAATCTATTAATTTAAAAAAACATTAAAAAATAAAAAAGAGTTTTTAAAAAATTATTTGATTTACCTTCAAACTATTTTACCTTCATTTCCAACAAATTGAAAATAAATTTATAATTTATTAATAATTTTATTAAGGAAAAACTTTCTATATATATTTCATAGTATAGTTATTCATATTCATATCCACAAAACCAATGGTTAGGTCATAATGGTAATATTTAAATAATAATATTTATATAGTATAGCATGGTTTATTTAAGCTCATAGTTGTATGTTAAACATTATATCAAATATATTTTTTAAATAAAATTAAATTATAAAAAGAATTTGTGTAAAATTATACCCCCTTAAAGAAATTTATACCTCACAATTTTAATTATATTCCCTCAAAATGAATATATCATGAAATGGTAATAAAATAATATATATATATTATCGTGAAATTTAATTTATATGTCAATACCAGGAAACATATTATTTTATAAAATAATATACCTCCATAACACTCATACTTGAAGATTATTTTATAAATGAATTCCTTGATAGTTGAGTTTTATAAACTGTATAATATTTTATAGATTTCAGAAATTATTTTACCATTAAGATAGAGATGTTAAGAAAACATAGGTATATGATTTCTTTCCACTTCATGATGGGAATTTCATCCTTCAATTGTATATTGATAAGTTTTCAATTCTATAACATATCCTACTGCAGGAAATGATTATTCAACATGAATATTCGATGCTTGAAGTTCTAAAATAAAATTTTAATGGATCATAAGATCCAAAAAAAATGATTACAAGTTAATATTATTATATTTAAACATTATTCAAAACCAAAATGGTTCGAAAAAGATAATAAAGTGTTCGACATAAATAAACCTTTATGCATAAATCTATAAAATATCAATAATAAAACTCAAAGTTGAACATAAATCCATCCATAAATAAAAAACCTTAAGAATCTTCAAAATATTGTCGACCAAAATTAAAACCTAAAAACTAGTATCATTTGATCGTATATTATTTCAAGATCAATTAAACTTTTATCTCTAAACAACATTAATCACTCATAAAATTATATAAAAAAAATGTATATACCCTAATCTTAAAATGTCCAAAATATGCTATTATTTTATATAAAATATATAAGTAATTGTAAAGCCACAATAAAATAATATATTCTTCCAAAAGATAATTCAAACAATATTCCTTAAATAAAATTTCAACTTAGATAAAAATATTTCCATTTACATTAATCATTTAATGTTCCCAAATTAGTGAACTTATTCAAAAATATTTTTAATAACTTTTCAATCCCATATTTAACTATAATATCAAGCATATGTTCAAAAATGTAATAAACATTTTATCCAAATAAACCATAATTACCTCAACATAAAATATCATATTAATAATAAAGTATATCAATATATTTCAACTAGTATCCACAAAATATAAAATCATTATTCTTCAAAAAATAATTTCATCAAAACACAAGTTAATATTAATTGTTAAATATACATTAAAAAACTTATAAAACTCAATAAACATCCTATAAATTACTCCCATAACATAGAAATTAAAAAAATTATTATCAATGAACTTAAACTTATGGCCATCTGTAAAGCTTATCAGTCTTTAAAAAAATACCACTTCATTATAACACTTCAAACCCCATATATAGAATATTTTATCATCATTTATAAAATTCTCACCATGACTTATCATTTAATAAATTAAAAAAAATTCATATAATAAAAATAATTTTAATCATGTCCTGTGATTCATCAAACTCAATCTAATCATGTTTCATACATTAAACACTGTAAAAACTATTAAAATATCACATACCATTTATATTTTATTTGAATTTTCTTTATCTTCAACATATAAAATTGATATTAATTTATTTGTATGATCTTACCAATATCCTTATTGAGATTTACATTAAGCATATCTAATTTCAAAATTACCATGTTCTCCAAATTTAAAACATTCAATCGATACCTTAAGAAGAACATTATTCTCCTCCATTGTGTTAAATGAACTCTTTATTTTTCCTTGATAATATTCCCTCTTATGCCATATATTAGACATATTATTGTTACTTTGAGATATTTCCCTAGGTTATTCTTACCACAATCTTGACATATAGGATGTTGAATCCTTTTACCTTTGTGATATTTATCAGCATAAATTCCATGAAATTTAATTTTTATTTTATTTTATGTGTTAGTAAAATAACCTAGGTTTATATTGTTAATAATAACTTCTAAAATCTGGTTAGGTATAACCATAAGAGTTTTCCCTTCAGATATTATCCCATTTGGTTACTTGTTTAGGCAACCACCCCATTTCTCTTCCCATCCATTGTTATCTTTGTTCATGCTAGTTTTATCTATCTACTAAAATGAAAATAGTCAGTGTCAGTGTATAAAATAGGATTATAATAATCAATATTTAAAAGACAATAAAAACTAATATGTCCAAAAACATTTCATCTTCTATTAAACTCTTTTTATTAATCAAAAAACATAATTATCCATAACATACTAACCGTTGAATTTATACAAGACTTTCACTTATGATTAAATAAAATCTTAGACACTAAATTTATCTAAACTCTTTCTCTAATATTAACTATAACTCCATGTATTGTAAACAACCCATAATTACATGATTTATAATAAGTTTTTCTTTTTTCCCATATTCCTATAACCTTTTAAATTTAGAGTTTTAGATAATTCAGAAAAAATCATACATATTAAACACCTAAAAAACAAAGTGGATTCTTTCACTTAATGTCTATTTTAAGAAAAATTATTCTCAAATTTAAACTCTTGATTTATTCAAAACATGTTCACTTATTTTAAAATGAATCCTCATAGGGGAAAGATAGAGCATTAAATACTTCCAAATCATCTTTAATACATGTGAAAAACATTTTAGAATGTGGTATGTGTAAAAAAATATCACTAAGGGATAATTAAATAATGAAACCCACTAGCCTATTTTAAAAAACATGAAATACCATGGAAATTTTGTCTTTTATATAATTAACCTTATGCTCAAAATAATAATTTAATTACTACATAAATCAACTTCTATTCAAAAATATTTTCATTAAAAAATTATTAAAATTCATTAATTAATAATATAATCATGAGAGTTTCTGGTAAAACATGAGTAATCATGAAACCATTTTTTTGGAAAACATGTTTTCACCCATAAAAGGGACATAAACGTTACATTAAAAATAAACTACTTAGATTACCTTATGAAATCTAAATAATTCCATGAAAAATTATTTACATTCATAGAAAATATATTTATGTTTCATAGGATATCATCTTAATATCACTTTTACAATTACGAATGCGAGGACTCTTATTAATGGAATAACCTACTCAATTAATTCCTATTTATATTCCCTAGTGAATATAATCATTAGGAAATGCATTGGAGAGCTATATCATGATGAACTATCATCATGAACAATATATAATGACCAAAACATACATAAAAACATTTAATCTGTTATATATATCATAAAAAAACATAAAATACCATTTTAAAAACCTATATAGAATAAATTTCAGGCTTCATGTAAAAATTATGAGAAATACCATTTTCATTTGAAAACATTAAAAAATAAAAAATTCCCACAAGAAAAAGAAATAAAATATTAATTAAAAAACCATGAAAATTTATATAGTAATATTGTTAACTAATAATGTTCATGGTGGTGGAACATTTTTCTTATTTCATATTTGTTAAAAAAATTATTGACACTTTTTCAAAAATAACTTCTATAGAGAGTGATAAAAATATGCCCTTTTAAGCCATTAAATGAAATGTGAAATATAGTTTAAAATAAATTTAAACAAATATTTGAGTATATTAATAATATTATTGAAACATTTTATGAAACATTTATATGTAAGAAAAAGTATTGAGAAACATTAAAACATTTTAAATAATATTTTAAAGAAAAAATCCCATTCCACTTTGTAACTATAGAATACAAAGAAAATTCAAGAAGATATATTTAAAATAATTTGTAATACACTTTAATTTTAGTAAATTAATAATAAAATAAATTTATATTTCAGTATATACAGAACAAAAATGAAAACATGTGGTGAAAATGGCATAAGTCTCAAAGAAAGGAAATTGAGATGAGAAATCCCTAACATTTATTCCGGAATCATTTCGTACATACTTTAACTATAGTATAATAAAATTGTTTTAAAATTATAATTTATTAGGAATCATTTTTAAATTTCATTAAATTTTTATTATACCTATCATTTTATTTATTACCTTATTTTATATAGTTCATAAATTGGTTAAGTTTACATTGGATGTTTTGAGGTCATTTGGTTTATAACCTCAAAATAACTTTGCTACATTTCCCTTGGTCAAAAGGTTCATGGTTTCATCTTATGAATAATATTATAACTTCTATAATTATTATTTTTATACATTAAATATAATTTTATAACCATCAATACATTATGGAAATGAAAAATGAATCACATGTTTTCGTGTACATGGTAGTGTGTATGTATGCATAAATTCAAATTTCATTTCTCTAATGTGAGGAAAATAATTAGATAATATTTTACTATTAGAAAATCATAAAAATATTATAAATTTTTTTTTTATTCATTATTTCCATCCATATGAAAATCCATGTGAGGAGTTAATAAAAACCCAATAACATTTATTCATGGAGGTGGTAGTCCACACGTACACATGAGCGACGTTATCAATTTCCAAAGGATGAAATGGTAAGAAAGTAAGTAATATATTAAATTTAAATAGTCATAATTATGTAATAAATAAAATATATATTCATTTTTTATATAATTTTAACTATCCATATGAGGTTGTTATCAAAAATGAGATACATCATTTCATAGAGGTGGAAGCCCAAACATTTTCTTAAACGATGCATTCATTAATCATTGGATGGAAATAGAGATGAAAATAGGTTATACCACAAACATAATAAAATTTTATTATATCTTAGATAATAATGTTACTATATAAGATTGATTATGGTAGGTTTGAAGGAGGTAAATAATAAATAGACATAAAATAAATCTCTTAGGATGTATATATAAATTTTTTTGTGATGCCCTCCTTTCTATTGAGCCTAAATCCTTTGATGGATAGAATTTTGGTCACTCTGGGGGACTCAAGATGTGGGTATCAAAATTTATAGAGCTATTTTATATATTATTTATATAAAATCTTAATTTTTTTTTTTTTGAAATGGTTTAATTGAGTCCCTTTTTATATCTGAAAATAAATGGAATTTTGAAAACAAAAATCAATGTTTAAGGGTCATGAAAGTAATTTTAAAAAAACAAGGTGAAATAAGAATGAACCATTAATAATAATTTCAAAAAATTCACATAAAATTATCATTATATATTATTTTTATGACTGTAAAATTATTTAATTATAATGTTTAAACATTAAATATCATTTAATTCCATTTTCAAGACTATTCCCATATTTTTTATTTAAAGGAATAAATACAAAAATGGAATTTGAATATAAAAACTTTAAACATAAAATATACTTTATTATTATGCATGAAATTCATGGACCATCCTAATTCATCAAAAACCTATTAATTTTAATGTTTTTTAAATCATCTACTTGGTTTTGTTCTCATTTTTATAATGATTGCGTTAATACAGCGTAAGAGGTTAATATAATTAAAATATTTTTAAAAATTAAAAAAAATATTAAAATGAATTTAAATTATTTAAAAACATTACATTCCTCTAATTTAATTCATAATGTTTACCTAATCTTATCCTTACCATGACAATATATTTAATATATTAAATTAGGGATTTTTTTGTAATCATAATTTTATTAATATAAAAAGGAATGCCAAAGTCCTGTCAAGTGGATCCAAAATGGATAAAAATTGAAAAATGATAGGGTAGAGGTTGATAAAGACTCATCCAACCATTTAGATATAATAGTTTCTTATCTTATCACATCATTTAAACCATAATTAACAAATTTTACTCATTACCACAGTGAAAAACTTTTACCATGGTTACTATTTATTATCACTAAAAATGAGATAGGCCTTATTAAATAAATTGAATATTATAATTATGAGAATTTAATCCATCACTTAATATTTAATTTCCATTGGTGTTAGAAAATGTTTTTAATATATTATAACAAAGTGCATTGGGAAACCATTTTTTAGAAGAAGAAGAATCCTCATTTTAAGCATTCAAATGAACTTATAAAGTGATAAAATATAATTATATTCATATGGAATTAATTAGATTATTTTTAATCATGGGGATATTATGTTACATTTAAATCAAATTAAAAATATAATGGTACTTTTATATTACTTGATTTGAAGAAAAGAAATTACAATTTTTCAAAAATTGAATTATTCACTCAAAAATCAATCTTTTCATAAAAATCCAAAAAATTGAATCTAAAATAATTTTGAAATAATAAATTTAAAATAAAAGACCAATTTTTAAAAGACAATTTTAAAATTTGGTGATATTAATTATAATATCAAAGAACAAGATTCCATAAAAAACATGTTTGAATAAAATTTATTTTTCAAGCCTAAAATGACTTTATTCTCATTATTTTCTTAATAACCATAATTATTTGAATTTTAATTGAAAAAATTGGATGTAAACTATAAATATTTAATTAGAATAATTTATTAATACTGATTAATTTAATTTATTAAGAGAAAAATGCATTTTGTAAATAGATATAGTTTCATGAAAAATATCTCATTTACCTTCAAAAAATTTATCTTCATTTCCCAAAAATTTATAATAAATGTATGAATTATTATTAATTTTATTAAGGGACAAATTTTTACATATATTTAATAATATTTTTATTCATATTCATACCTTCTAATCCAATGTCTAGGTAATAATTTTCATATTTAAATATTAATATTTATATTGAATATCGTATTTTGTATAAGCTTAGTGTTACATATAACACATGCTATCTAATATATTATTTAAATAAAATAAATTACAAAATTTTAGAGTGTTTTACTTTTTATGGTTGTTTTTTAGGAAATAAAGTTTCCATTTGATGTTGTAAAAGTGGTACAAGTTGATAGATAGCATTTATTGATGTATATTAATGGATATGGGTTGTGGTGGTGGTGTTTGATAATAACCCTTTATTTCATATTATGCATGTGGCCATGATTTAATATTTTATTTCCCTTATTATTTCATACACACACCCACCCAATTCAAGTAACCAAATTGACATCGAAATGTTTTGGGTTCCAAGTGTTTTCCCCAGAAATCCAAGTTGGCGAAGGAAATGATGAATGGCTACTCCCTCTTCCTTGCTCTCTCTTCCTAATATGGAATATTTTTGACTGCCTAAGGTTATTATTAATGGGTAGTGATTTATAAAATTCAAAAGTGTGATTTTTGTGATAATGATGGGATAATTAGTCGTTTTGTGGTAGGGGTTGTGTTTGGTGGTATGGGGGCTTGAGGTGGATTTCCATTATGTCTATAATACCAAACTATTATATAAATATAATGTTTTTTTAAGGTATTTTTATTTGTTTTGTTATTCTAGATTTAAGTTTATGTTATTAGGTTGTTTTTATATGACATGGGGATGTTTGGATATGGTTATAATGATATCTAAGGGTTGGGAGTTCCATGATGTTTTCTATTAGGGAATGAGAGCAACAAACCAGTGGGAAAGTGGTATAGGGTACCTTCTTGATATCATCCATAATAAAATTTTATTATCTTTGTATCTGATATTTGTTTAGTGATCCTTGGAAAGTTTGGGTTAGTTTAACTGGTTAGGTTCATGTTGGTTTTGTTTTTTATTCACCGGGGAATTAGTATTCGTTTTTTACATTTTTTTGACAGGACTTGAGAAGGATCCTAATAAGTATAAATTTTTGCTCACTCATGTATATAAAAATATATTTTATAGTTAAATAAGATGGATTTGGATATTGATATAGAAATTACAAGATTAAATCTCAGAGTTTTGGTTAGAGTTTCTACATGTGTACTTTTATTTTTGTATTTTATCATGAAGAAATTTTACTGTGTGAAATTTTTAGGAATTGTGTTTATTGATGGATATTGGTTTTAATAATATTATTGATTTATGTATTAGTTAATTTTTTATATTCCTAGAATTTAAGAGCGTAATTCCACCTATTGGTGTGACTTATACCCTCGGTTATAGTTATAAATTCATGGATTATTGGAGATGGGTTTTAGGTGTAACACTCATATTCATTATAGACCTATGAGGGGTTCTCAGTAAGGGTGGGTCATGAAAATGTATATTCATTATCTATTTGTGGCATGATATGAAGATACTATATGTATTTAATGTTTTTTAGGATTTTTTAGTGGTGTAGTTTTGATTAAGGCTTCAAGTAGATTTTGTTTTGCAGGATTTATAGTTGTGGTTGTAAAACAACATTACACTAAAAGAGAATTTACTTCCATTGTTATTATTTTATAGAAATGAAACATAAATATAAAATATTTGGACACAAAAAAAATTATTTTTTCTTAAAAACAAAAAATTTGATTATTTTTTCCACTTTATTACTTTGTTTATTGTAAAGTGGATAATAATGGGAAATCATACGATCTCTAAAAACATAAAATACTGATTTAACAGAGAAATTATTTTTTAAATAATTATTAACATCATCTAAATTTAAGGAGACTGATGTTTTTGAATATTTATATAAAATACATATTACCAAAGGTATAGTTTTATATAGCTCCCATTTTATTTTCTATGCATATGATTTTTATTACTTCTTAGAATCCTATTGCAGCTCAAGCAGTTTTTTTAATAGAAAGATTGGTTTTTCTGAACGATCAACGTTTGGTGGTATATTATTTTCAAATCTAATTGTCTTTAATCAATTTCAATAATCAATTTTAGATATATTTGTTTTAATTATTTGGGTCTCTTATTGGATAAAATTTGGTGTCGTGTTTCTTTGTTTAAGTGGTATTTTTGTAAGGAAGTGGGAATACGGTTTCTCATTATATTTACATACATATAAATTATTCCCTAGTTTTTTTATGGTTATATTGTCTAACTTTACCTATTATATAATTTATTGAGAGATTTTTTATGATATTTAATTATTATATTGTCAAGAAATATATTCAAATCTTAGATATTTATTGATTTTATAATCAAAAATTAATAAATATCATTTTATTATGTACACTATAAAAAACTCTTGATTCATCAAAATTATTGTGATTTTACTATTCATTAATAGTGTAAAAACAAACAAAATAATATATGGAATTTATGTCAATCATAAAATATATCCATGATTTTCATAAGAAAATTTAGATTTCGAAATCCATGTTTGTCAGATTTAATCTAAAATTTTATAAAATAACACTTTAAATATACCTTGATTCTTGTATTTAGAATATATCCCATAAAATTACTATCATAGACCAACCAATTGGGGCCTACTTTTCTAGTGGTAAGATAATAATGACACCTTAGGACTGCCTCTAGTAGGAATGGGGCTAGTGACTAGCGCATAGGGGGAATATCACACACATGGGAAGTGTTAGCCTAAAGTACCTATACACAAGCATGAATCCCTATACACAAGTATAATATGAAAATAAAATAACTATTACTATGAATACATTTATAAAAACCATCCCACAATAGAGTACAACTAGTAATATAGTAAAATAAAAAAGTTTATATACAATCCATTGAAAAAAACTACAAAGGAACCCTACCAACTATCAATACATGGCCAACTACCCAAAGGAACCTCCTAGATCCATATGAGGTATGTCTATAAAAATAAGCTTAAACTTAACTCCACCTAATCCTAGTATGTCTATAAAAATAACCTTAAACTTAGCTTCACCTAATCCTAGTCCATCTATCAATCCAATAAAAGGTATTTATCTACTAAAAATGCATCATGTTGTTGTGGATCCTATGCAGGGGTGAGTGTGAACATACCCTGTAGGACACCTTGAAATCACTGAAAATAATAATCAAGAGAGAGTATTCATCTCATGAACACAAATTTATTTCAACCAAAATATGAGATATTCACCATAATAATAACCCTTTTGTGCTCAACAAGAATCCAAAATAAAGATAGAAAGGGGGTCTCCATATCTACACCTCACTAAGATGATGAGTGATCCTACGCTCTCAAAGGTCCAATCATGGATATAAAACATCCCAAACAACCACATAGGATATAGAGTGTAGGTCCTGATCCTAACCACTATGTGACATAGTAGAGGAGGAACTATATTATAAACTAAAATCTCACATAACTTCTCAAGAATTATTGTGGAAGGCCTTCACCTCACCACTAAACTCTGTAGCTAAGGGGGCACTATCTCTAGTGATATTATTATTCCCCACCGAAGGTTAAAGACAAGGGTTGTTACTCCATATATAGGGGACCCATTATCTCTATGGTATGGGGGTTTTGAATCTTCCTATGTAAATATTATGGGGCCCGCACCCATGTGCGACAAGCGTGTGTTGAACCCAATAAAAATCTAATGGTAATAATGGATAACTACAACTAGCTAAGTGTCACGAAGAGAATCAAACCACTAGAATATCCTCACTTCTTAACTTTGATTCTGAACTTAAGGCCTTTATCATGTTGTATATGGGAAAATTCTAAGGATAGGTTACTCGTATTCCCAAATACAAGTCTCAGAGAAGGAGATACACAAGGTAACGGGTGTCTAGGTGAGTGTACTGTGTGTGTATATATGGTCACATGAAATGTAACCTTTCTTGAAAACCTAGGTGTCTCATCACCTGTACATTGATTGGATGGCCATGTGGATCTATACAGATGTGTACATGGATTACATGGTGTTTATTGGTCACCTAGGGTATGCTTGTGTCCCCCCATCCCATGCCCTTCTAATATGTCTTATGTCAGTGTACTATGGTCGTGTCCATGAAATATGGTCGTGAACATTTACCTGGTCTTTCCCAAGTACATGTCAATGCCTGTGTACTATGGTTGTGCCCTTGAACATATCCATATCCATGCCCGTGCACACTGGGGGTACATTTGAGTTTTTAGTCAGGCTTCACATGACGTGTAAATATTTGACATGGTGTATGATATTTAACTCCACCCAGAACCCTAACCACAATAGAAAATAAACAACACAATGTGTGTTTTTAGAATACATGTTTTATAGGTATGTATTTCCTAAAAATCTCAAATTTTTCATGTATCTTCACCTACATAATGTTTCTATCTTCAAGACATTCTATGAGCACTCTATAAACCTAAATCTGGGTTGACCACACTGCATGGTCGGCTAGAACTTGGATTCAAACATTTATTCAATGAAAACCCATAATTTTCACATAATGTTGCGCTAAAAGGTTTATCTTTAAGATCTTCTATCACCTGCACCTCAATCGGATCACCATTGTCATTGGTAGCCAGATTCCAGTCACCCTAGGCTCGGGATCTCTCATCATGGATCCTTCAAAGATATCATCTCAATCTGTCTCATGGATCCATCATCACCCGAACTCTGGTTGGATTCTCATCACATCACCATTCCTCTATCGCATCTCCTAAAACAAAAAGTAAATCATGTGACCAAGATCCTCTATGAAAAAGCATGAGAACATAATGATTGGTACTTCTAGATAACATTGAATCATCATCCTACTGATTACCAATGATGAACACCAAGAATGGATAGATAAAGGCACATAACATAAAGTAATCATTCTTCAATGGTTGTGTTCATTTTTTCATCATAAATGGAATATAATAATGGTAAAATTTCAAATAAATAAGGAATAATGGGAAATAACTCCCAAATTCCAAGATAGTGGTATTGAAATCAATCGTTGGATAAAAAAATGAAGGAAAATATAGGAATTAATTTAGAAAAAACTAATTTGTGTTCTTATTAAATTTTAAATTGGATTTACACCAAAAAAATTCCCAACCATGATTTTATATCGATCACTGATGAAGAATGTTTCTACTTCATTATCATTGGTGATATCCAAGAACTAAATTGATGATGATGATCCTAATAGCACTTTAATCCTCTATCCATGATGCTGCATCCATCGGCCAACATACTCTCAATTGGAGCCCGCTATATATGTATATACTATCAATCCCTATAGGTTTATGTAGCTAAACCTAGGTAAATCTATATAGAGTATATTATATTGGGGTGCCATTAGGGTTTCAGGATTTAATGACAATTAAATTAATTAATTCATTTAATTAATTTAAATTTCCCACCACTGAACTTTATCGAATCACCTAAAGCCAATATAACTTGTGCCATACCTAGGGTAAGATATGTATTTTATATTTAATAATGATATCATAATTCCCATTTGAAACACCATTTGATATTTTTTTTATAATTTCATAAAAACTATGTGTGCATGGGACATTATGTTTAATATTTTTAAAATATTTGTACTAAGGCTCTCCACGCCTCAAAACCACATACTGACTAAGCTCATCTCTTAAAAAATAATCCTTCAAATATTCAAAAGTCTTAAAAGGAAAATAAAAGTCATTAAATTATCCCCACCTTCAAGGATTTCCATCTTTAAAAGTGAAAACCCACTCAAAAGTAAAGATATTGAGATATCATCTGGGTTTTTCACTCCCACAATCTCTTATAGAGGTTCTTATCCTGCTAACAAACAATAACCCAAGGAGAAACACTTTCCCATGAAGGGTATTCTCTTATCAGTCCTAAAATACCATTGAACTTATCGAAAAGTTAAACCCACCCATAATTTCTAACTCACCCAATAAAATATCATGAAGTGAGTCAAGAACATATGTCCTCACTTGAAACATATGGAATACATCATACACCCAGTATAACTATATCAGTATGTACAAATGGTATTCCACCTTTCTAACCCTTCATAGTAATTATAAGAGGGCTTATAAATCATAGAGATAGACATTCACCCAATAAAAATATCTATAATCCTTAACAAGGTTAGATCTCTCAAAACACATAACCCCCTCATCAAACTCCAATTACCTATATATTTGGTCCAAAAAATTATCTTAAGGACTCTAGGTGGTCCACAACCACACCTGGATAAACAAAACCTTCACTAAATATTATCATAGTGACTCTTGCCCATAAACGTTGTTTTCGTATGGATCTGACTTTTATAGTGGTGACCTACTTGGTCGCTTGTACATTTACTTGTATAGTGTGAAATCAATTATGGAATAGTAATTTTAATTATATAAAAACTCCACCAATGGTATATGATCCTCCCTGTTATGGCCCGAAAATAACATGAAAACTCAAAGAAGGTTCTTTAGAACCAGAGTGGCCCTCTTTTCCTGGCCATTTGTCTGGGGTTGAAACACTGTGATCAGCTGAAAAAGAGTCTTGAAGGTCCCTAACATCCACTCCATAATCATTAATTAAATAGAGCATCATGATAAGAAATTATTTTCAAGTAATATCCATGAATTCATACTACATCTTACACACACATGCATCCCAAAATCTCCACTGTGATTTTTTCTTGGAAAGTAAGGAAGTGTTCCAACTCGGTAATTCAATCTAAGAGAACTTAGATAGCATTGTAACTTATTATTGATCATGAGTTCCCCATAATTATAACTAAAAATATACTATCCCATTTCATCTTCCATCTAGATACCCTTTCCTTCACTGACTGGTAGGTGAAGCATCAAGAATTAATCTTAGCAACACACTACCACGTCCCTAGACACCCAACCTGGTGTCAAAAGATCTTGGTACATCCTCAACTCTCATGGATGTAATACTAAGGTGAAGCATGAAACATCCTAAGTAGTTCCTCTCGTAGTATGAATGGAATCATTGTATTTCCTTAAAAAGGGATGGAATTCTACCCACCATTATAATATCAATCATAAAAAAATTTGTGGGTATTTGGTCAATAAAGATCTCAAAATTGATATTCTCATGTTGTGCCACCCAGACATGATGAAAAGGGGGAGAGGAAACAATCATCAAATAGAGGTATTATTCTCTATCGTCATCCTTAAGAGTCGACTATAAAGAGGTCAACTACTCTATCACCTCACTCAATAGAAGTGTATGGGAAACATTTTCATGAGTATCTACCACCATTATCATTCCCTTTCATAGATCTCAAGCTAGAGCTACCTTAACATTTGATGTTTTTATTATCACACCCATGCCTAGGAAGACATATCCCAAGATATGGACCTCAAGTAACCAAAACAGATACATCAATATCTTCCCATAAATATTTTACTCTCAGAGAACATCCAGAACCATCCTCAGGTATATTTCATGCTCCCTCTTTGATGTTGAATACATAAGGAGTTCATAAAATAATAATACCATGATCTAATCCAAGAATATCTAATATATTGGTTCCACAAGTATCATAACCATTTCTAGGTAATTTAACACACTTAGAGGTATCGCCATGAACTCAAGGAAACTATATGATTGTTATAAAGCCATCCTAAATATATCCTCCTCTCGAACCTAGAGATGTTGATAACTCATACTGAGGTTAAACTCCAAGAACTACTTCACCCCTAACCATTGGTTGAAAAAGCCATCAATTATTGGCGGTGGGTAGTCCTTCTTGATAGTCGCCTGATTTAAGAAATTTTAATCTATGCCTATCCTCAAACTCTATTCTTCCTTCTAGGTGAAAAACATTGGGCTACCTAGGGGAACACACTAGGTCAAGTATAGCCCCTACTATGAATATTTTCTAACCGACCCATCATCTCTCACAGCTACATGAGTTCACCTGATATACTATCACAGATATTAGGGTACCCCTGGGTAAATATCTATATAGAAAAAAAACCTATAATGGGGATGTAATGTAAGAAAATAATTTAGGAAAGACACCCGCAGATCCCTCCACCAACATAGGAAACTAAAATCTTATAGAATATTCTGCTACAAGGGTCATACTAGCCAACATTCAAGAAATTAGTTGTATCCATATGCACACCAAATCTTACTAATCCTCATACTATCCATTCTTTCTGAAGAAAGAAAAATATATGCCACTAAATCGGATACACTAAAACCCGTATAGGTAATAGTAAATATGTATATGGATAGTAAGAAACCATCCCATATCAAGGAAAACATTTTGGGGCCTCACCGTTAGCTAAGTAAAGGTTCTACATGTGTTTATATCTCCCCTCAGAGTTAGGTCACATTGTCGGTAGAAGTGTGTGATCACTGATCCATCTCTATATGAGAGTCCAAACATAAGGAGTGAGTAAAAGGAATATACTTGTATTTATAGGTATTTAATGGGGGTTATGTTTAAATAAGAATGGCCTAATCCTATGTTTTAAATCATTAGTTAGAGGAAATATGTCACATGACGTACCTAAAACCACAATCAAAGCCTCTAAGTCACAAAATCCTATTACCTAAATCTATCATTTCCTTTGTATATTTTTTCTCTAAAACCAACGCTCACTCTAACACCTTATCTCATCAAAAAAATACCTAAAACAGACAAGTTTAAGGAACTCACCCGCCACACCCTAACATTGTCTGCTTTGGGTAGCACTGACCTTCCAACATGATTTTAATTCACATCACAAAAAAAAACAACATGGTGGGGGAAGTTTCCCACTTTATTTCACGTCAAAATCCAAAAAAATCACTATAGTATGGATATAATGGTTCTATTCATCTCCCTGAATAATTCTCACTTCTAGTACCACTCTCAAGAGCGTTACAATCCATGTAGGACACTCAACCCATAGGCTCAATCCAGACCTCTACCTCCTGAGAAGGGTTTCCTTCCCACCCTGAAACTTGGGAGATATTTATCTCAAAAATTATTATTTGAACTCATAATAGGTGTATCATATTCCGATAAAACCAAAACCAACTACTGATCCATGAATAGTTCTAATTTTGAGCACAATCATCTGATTGGTCAGGGTCCACACAAGCTTGAAAAAGTAGATCACTACATTGATCCATTCCTCTATTTCCTAAGGGTCTAGACCACTAAAAAAACTTGAGTGGTATCTATCAAAGGAACTCATGAAACCCATTAATAATAAATGAACAATCTTCTTATCAAATTGGATCCATATGTTTCACACCATGCAGAAGATCATCCACCTGCTCCACTGAAGTTTTTCTATGCACTTTCCATCAGTTGGAATCACTACTTTATACTCATCTATAGGGAACACCAAAAGAATAGGAACCTGAATAGAGGCATCATCACATAACTAGTCATAATCATGAATCTATCTTGTAATCTTAGATGGCTATCATCACATAGGAATATTGAAAATTATCAAGGCGTACCACAGTGAAAGATCATATCAAGGGAGATAACTCAAGAAGGATATGGAAACCACAACCCATTCCTATATGATTCATGTATCAATTGATTCTATATAACTATTTATAATTTATGTTGAGTCCAAAAGAAGGCTATCAGAGTCCTGGTGACTGGATACACTTACTGATGCACCAACACTGGGTTTTGTGGCCTGAAAGTTGAACTAGAGACAATTTAACAATGGTTCCCTAGTTACCAAACCAAAACCTCATATCTATAAAATATCTAAACTATGTTCCTAAGATAAACCTTCTCTAATACCTCTCTATCATGACCTAAACCACTAGGTCCCTCTTATCCTGTGATAAGATAACAATGACACCCAAAGTATACCTCTAATAGTCTAAGGTTTGACGACTAGCACCAAGTAGACATATCTCCCACATGGGAGGGATTAACCTAAAGTATATGTATACACGCATCTATATTTATGAACCAGTATATTTCGGAAAGAAAAGAACTCATACTATAAATTAATATATAAAATAAATCCCACATTATTAAAAAACAAATAGTACAATAAAATCAAAACGGCCAAATACAAGCCCATTAAAAAAACTGTTAAGGAACCTAACCTACTGACAACATGAGAGGAAGCTACCCAAAAGAAACTCCTAGATTCATATAAGGAAGATCATTTATAACTAAGCTCCGACTAACATCTACCTACTCTTGATCCACCTAAGTCTCCAATGAAAGACATGTTTACTGCATAGACAAGCCATATATAGGAAGAGCCCATTCAGGGGTGAGTATGAACATACCATGTAGGACATCAGAAAATCACCAAACACAAAGCATCAATAGAGAGTATTAATCCCATCATCAAAATGGTGTTTCAATTAGAATATGAGACAATAACTAGGATATGATATACAATAAGTGTAAATTAATAGAGAAAGTGTATCACCATCTCTACTACTTACTAAGAATGATGTGTGAGATTACAGCTCCCAAAAGTCTAATCTTCAATTCCAAACATCACATACAACCTCATAAGTTATAGAGTTGAGGGACCATTCCTCACCACTATTTGAAACATATTAGGGGAAACTATCTCTAAACCCAACATATCATGTATCCACTCAAGAATTGGTGTGGAGGACCTACACTATGCCACTGCACTCCAATGTAAAGGGGGTATTATCTCCAACATAGGACATGATCCCCACCAATGCTCTAATATGAGGGGTGAAACTACATAGATAAAAGAATCACACCTTATTTAGTACGGGTGTTGAATCTACCTATTTAAAGAGTATGGGGGACTTTTTCCCTAGTGTGGTATGAGTTTTCGACCCAAGTAATACTCTTATAATCACATCTAATGACGGATGTCATCTAAGCATTGCTGAGAGAAGCATCCTGATAACATCGCCTTGTTTGATAACTCTACTATCAAAATAAAGGTCATTGTTTCATGATACATTGAAAACTACTCATTATATTCTACTTTTAGGACCAAATCTGAGTCTGAAAGGATATATGCATGGTAAAAGGTTTTCAGGGTAGTGCACAGTATGTACATATGGTTATATTGTGTGTTACCTCACCTGGACACTTGGTCATATCCTCACTTGTACATTGCTTGGTTGGCCATGGGGATCCATACAATATGTACATGGAGTACATGGTGTGTATTGGTTTCCCAGAGTATTACCATGTTCTGCCAGACCATGATCATGTACTAGGCCCATGATAGTGTAAAATGGTCTTGTCCATGTACTACGGTCAAGCCCATGTACTTGGTCATTCCCAAGCACATGGTTGTGCCTATATAGAATTTTCATGACTGTGTACCTAGCTATATGCACCACAGGAATACATGACAAGTCACCAGTCATGGGTCAAAAATCTTGTTAACATCTCACATAGTTTTTGATGTTTAACTCAGTATAGAACCCTAGACACCACAAAAAAAGAGACTAAATTGAGTGTGTTCTTAGACTACATGTTTTTTATGTCAGGATTTTCCAAAAATTATAGGTTTTCCTTACATTTTCACTCACACACAACCATCACCTTTGGGATCTCTAGTAACACTCTTTAAATCATGATTCTGGTGTAACCACCCCCCACAGTTGGTCAGAACTTGTATTTTGGATGTTCATCACCAGAAACCCCATATTAATCACATCCCAAAGCAACATATGGTCTAAATCTTAGATCTTCTATCACCCACACCTCAATCAGATCACTATAATCGTTGTTGTACATATTCTGGAGATCCTATACTTCATATCTCCTATCATCACTCCTCCAAATATATTCACTCAATCCATCTCACAAATACATTATCATGTGTAGTCTCATCAGATTCTAGTCACATAATCATAACACTATCACATATCTAAAAACCCAAATCTAAACACATTATCATGATACATTGTTCTATTCGATGAATTAATAATGATAATTTCTCTTATCTATTGTTGGAAATCTATCCAACTGATTACCAATGATAAAATCCAAGAATGGAGGGATAAAGGTACATAATACAAAGTAACCTTCGATCAATGGTCGTATTTTTTTATCTGTCATCAATAGAATATAAGAATAGGAAACTATCAAATAAAAAAGGGATAGTTGGAAATAAAACTCAAATTCCATGATAATAGAAGAGAAATCAACCATTGAAAAAACCAATTAAGAAAAATGCATGAATTAATTTAGAAATAATTGGTTTGTGTTCATCTCAAATTTTAAAAAGGATTTAAACCACAAATAAAAATTCCTACCTTGAGTTTTTATCGATCACTGATGAAGAAAATTTTTGATTCATTATTATTGGTTATATCCAAGAACTCCTATAATTATGAATATTCTTGTGATAATCTAATCTTCAATACATGATCTCATGACCATCCATCAACATACTCACCACCCCAGCTCCTTACCTCTCACTGTATCTCTATATCCTATCAATACTTATAATGTTATGATACTAACCCTATATAATTTCACATAGAGATTATTATAAATAGGATCCATTAGAGTTTTGTGATTTAATGATAACTAAATTAATTAATTAATTTAATTTGTGTAAATATCCCATTATATAACTTTATACAAGATCCTGATGCCAATATAACTTATTTTATGCCTTGATTAAAACCAAAATTGCAAATTTAATAGTTGTCTCATATTCCCTATATTAAATACCATTCATGAGTTATTATATAATTTCAAAAAAAAATTAAGCATATGTGATATATTAAGTTTAATATTTTTTATATATTTACTTTGAGGCTCTCCAGGCCCCGTAACCCAGTACTGAATCAGTTCCTGGATTCCAAAATATTTCGTAAAATATTTCAAAGTGTTATAAGAAAACAAAGAGAGTCATTATAAGTATTTATAAAATTTTGGTATTTCTCTCTTTTGTAAAAATGTTCTTAATATAGATTTAATTTCAAATAATAAATACTTGAAAATAGAGATAAAATAATTTTTATTATAGTTTTATAAATAATCATCAATGTCCATAAATTTAATTATTTTTAATATTATTTTCACATTATTTATTTATTAATCAAATAAATATCATATAATGTCATCAAACATTGTGATCATGATAAAAATAATAATTACATTATTATGTTATAATATGAAATAAAAATTATGTTTCCATTATTAGGCCTGGGAGCATGGGTGTCTAGTATTTAAGTCAAAAAATTTTAAAAAAAGTAATTTTTTGAAATTACCTAGTAAAGTTGAAGGATAAATATCAAACGTAAGATAAATATTACAATTTAATTTCAAATTTTAGTTTAAAATAGTATTTCTTCCATGCATTTTCACAGGACACAATGGCTACTAAAACAATATAAGTAAAAATCTTTTAAAAAAATTAATGTTTGAAGAAAGATAATAAGAATATGGGAATAGTGTTATAGATTATATGAAAGGTTATTCTATTTTACTAACTTCTATATATTATCAAAAAAAATCATTATTTTATATTTTTTATAAGATAATTTCATATTTTCATTTAAAAAATGTGTCAACAATGGTGAAATTATATATGTAATATGACATACATTTTAAATCATGACCTGAAAAATGAATATAATTTAATTATAAAAAATATAGTTTGATTTATTTTATATATATAATTAATAATAAAATAAATGTAGAAAACTTCACTAGGCATGTTATTATAAAACTAGGAAACAGATAATTGAATTATGTAACTGGAAACACCTAAAAGAACTTTTAATATATTTATAATATTTTTTAAAATTAATTAAATAATACACTATAATTGAATAAAATGTTATATAATTTAAATTTAACTAGTATTGTAGAGAACATAGTTATGTATCATAGGATAAATTGTCAGTTACGATATATTGGAGAAGTCATATATATGAAAATTCTTACCCAAAACCCTCCTATATTGAAATAAAGAAAAAAATGAGACTTTTTGATATAGAATAATTATGTCAAGAATACTTTAAAGTTATTCAAGAACAATTATATGTTAATTAAAATATTGAAAATATGTAAAGCCTTAAAACCTGAATTTTACTGTGTATATATTGTTTTTGTGAACTTCATTATCCCCATTGGTCCAATTTTACTGTCTATGGGAAGACCACCAACTTTTAACACTAGAGAGTTGGTATTGAAAAACCCATGGAATAATGTGGATCACCATAATATATTATAAAATAAACATTATCTAGATACAAAAAAAACCACTTCTACCTTGTATAAATTTTGAAATATAATATAAAATTGTTGGATAAGATCTATTCAAAAAATTAAAGTCCAACTATTAAACTAAGGAAGACATAAAAGAAGTGAAATTCAAAAACATATAGAGTGTGTACTAATTAAAAACACAACAACTTGATTAAGGAGATGAATATCTATGTGGAATGAGTAAACCCACTAGGACACCATCTGGGTTGATAGTAAAATGAATTTGTTGCCTCAAGAGTTCCACCAATAATATAGGGATAGTGACCAGCATCAATTTAGCACATCACGCATGATGGGAGGACTTGGTCTAATTCACCTATAAATAACACACACCTCTACATAATATATACTTTTGAAAGATATATAAAAAACCAACTATATTATAAAATGCATGTGATAAATGTTATGATCCATAAATAAATACCTGATGAAAAAAAGCAAAATGTAAAGGAGGAAAATATATTCCCAAAAAACCAAAGAAAACCAACCTAAAATTACTTAGTTGATGGGATCTTTATAACAAACCAGTTTTAGAAATGAACAATGACTATTATTCTCACCTCTAGGTTCCATTAAGATCCACCAACTTTGGGTCAACCAAATTCATCATTGATCTATATATTATCTATATTAGACTTGACACATCAGGTTAAAACACCCATGTATGGGTAAGTATATACATACGTAATACGACACTTTCAAAACCAAAATGAAAATATAGGATGACCAGTCATCTCAAAACCAAGAAGGAAAAATAACAAGGAATCTAGATAATCCAAATGTATATAAATTGAATCATAGAAGAGAGTTTCACTCTACACAGACTGACAAAAAAATAATATAAATTACCTATATTTTTTATCCAGATCACCTCTTGAAAATAATATTATGGGACCCATGCCTTTTTAAAGAAAAAATTACTATCAAGAACCCAGGTGGAGGAATTTCACACTATTGGAGCTCATTAGAATAAGGAGTATCTAACTACATGTATAGAGGACCCACACCCCATTGGTGTGGGATTACCGAACTCTATCTGTCATGTGGGGTACATGTACCATAAAATTAACACACTTCTAAGGGAGTTCCAAACATTGTTCATGCTCCAACCATCTCATCATAACCCCAATATTAGACATAAGAAGCATATTATACTAAAATACTTTTATCACCACAAACCTCACCTATGATGACATAGATGGTGGTATTATATCATTCTACAAGAAAAAATGATCAAGATAGACTACTCATGTTCTAATATTTTAGACACGAGGAAATATGAAAATTTATTGAGGTTGGAAATTTAGACAACCTGTACTATGGAGGTACATAGTATGTAGCTCTTGAGGGGTAGTACAATCATATATTGTCTCTCACATGGTGTGTTTGGGTCAACCAACATGGCATATGAGGTAGCAAAATGAAATGTGTGACTAATTAGAAACATGATTTAATATAATATATATATAAGGAACTTAAATTGACCATTTCATAGATTATACAGTGTATCCTAGGAAGGGTACAAAGCATGTAGACTCATCCATCTTACTCAATATGTATATATAAGGGGGTCGATTTGTGTATGGTCAAGGGTATATGGGATGTAGTCCTCAACCACACATTATGTCTAGCTATATGGGAACATGTTTGTATACACCATGTACATCCAATTATGATTGATATATATACCAGGGTTATAGATTATGTTATCCTTAACTCCATAAAAACCATGTGACCATTATCTAAGTGATATGAATCATGTGTCTATAGGTCATACATAATTTAATTTCATATTTAAGATTAGAATTTACACAATTTATAGAATCTATATTACATCACCATTTCTTCATGAAATCTAACCAAAAACACTATCAAAATCCTCATTTATTATTTTTGTTACCCTAGTTTTTTAAATCTGGTCAATCTTTACCAAAAAAGTAATCTTAAAAGACTTAGTACTCAAAGCCAATTCCTCTAAACATTATTTCCCTATATATCCTTCAATGTTATTCCTTCAAGTAGTCCATGTTTTCCTTTTTTCAACTTCATGCAACATGACACTTTTATTGTACCCAAATTCATTGATTATAGGACCTGATTCTATTCATTCATCAATCCAGGACAAGTCTCACTAAACAAAAAGTCATGTTGAAGGTATGTATTGACTATGTAAGGAAAAATGGAATAAATAGAGGGAAATATATGGATCAAAACTCATCATGGTCATCTGACCATAATCAACTTTTCATGAGATGTCAGTGATGAATAACATAGGCAAACAATGTAGATTCTAGTTACTAGAAATATAAAAGCCTAAAAATTATACAAACTTGATTTTTCCATTAAATATTAAAAAAAATCTCTCTTTTCTCAAAAATAACAATGAATGGACTAGGATAAAGTAAATAATGAGTTATACCTAATTTTTGGATCATTACTTGGAAAATTTCCTATCCACGTTGGGTTTTGTTTGTAATTACTAAAAGAACATTTTAATTGAAATCTAAAAATCTCTCTAAGTATCCCTATATTTCTATATCTAAAGCTTGGGTTATTAGAGACTAACCCTAAATAAAATGTCCATGGATGATTAAATAGGTGATTTTAGGTTTAGTGGTATAATAATTAGTCAATTGATTAACTTATTAATTACACCCAAGATAGTTTGATCCTGATAATCTTGAGTGAAAGAAAAGATTATATCTTTCCTTGGTAAAATCACCATTCTAGATGCATTAATGGAACTAATATATCAATATGAGACTTTTTTGGGGAGGAAATATTATTATTCATCAAATTAATTAGTGTGGAATTAAAAAATATATTGTTTTAAATATATTTTTATCAATATATGTTTTGATAAAAACTCTTATATAGCTCATATACAACATCAAAAAATATTATTTAAAATATTCTATAGGTTTATAATTCAAATAAAATAGAGATTCTACATCCTACACACCTTTAAAGATTTTCTCAATTAAAATCATAGCCTTCTCGAAAATGGTGAGTGTACTAATCCCTCTTCATTTTTTAATTTTTCCATAATCTGTCTAGACAATTCTTATATTTCTATGGCATATGTATTGGTGGTATATCATACCATTAGAGAGTCCTCCCCTATTTTTCCTTGACCACCATTGGGTACTCAAAAAAAAATCATGCACCTAGTGTAATTGTGGGGGACTCATGGTGATAATAAACCTCTCCCTACCTTAGAAGGATCTATAGTAAACTAATAAACCTCAAAGAATTGTTTCTCCCCAAAAATAATCTCTATAAATTATGTCAAAGAGAGATCTTCAGGACCACATGATCTTCTGGGTCAAATGCTAAAGGCCTCTATCATTGGTCTATGTAGTCATTCAGATATCTCTAAGCTATCATCAACATCTCCATGATCACATACACCATCTTTATCATCAACCATATGAGATATAACCCCATAAATGGAATCTATCTCATGTATTACTACCATCTATAAGACCTGTAAGGTCTCCCAAACATGGACTCAAAAGTTATCATTCTAATAGTTGACTGGTACATATTTTTGTACGTGAAATCTACTTAGGGTAATTGATCAAAGAAACACCAACCAAAAAGTTAAACATAATCCCTTATCATGTCCTTGAGAACATATATGGTTTACTTAACCATGTTAGAATAAAGGTGGAATATTATACTAATCATTAATTGAGTCTCAAATGCCTCCTACAAGATCCTCTAGAACAAGGATGCAAATCAATAATTTCAATCAGAAATGATCTTCAAGGGTATCATATGCATCCAGATGATATCCTCTTGATAGAAGTTTCCCAATATCTCTACTAATACCTACACTCAAATAGGAATAAATTTGGCCAAAATAGTCATTTGAATAATGATCACTATGATAACATTATAACCTCTAGCTGATTAAGGAAACCCCATAAGAAAATCTAGGGATATTGTATCCCATGTCATGACATGAGCCACTAAGGCCCTCCTGAATTTCCAAAGGCTAATCCATGACAACCCCAATCCCACCTCAAATAGTATATGGGCTAGAAACAAATTCCAAGAATACATAAATAAAATGGATTCCTTTTTCTAATGTACCTTTACTCAGTCACCGAACCATATCTATGAAAAAGTCCATATGAATATAAAATAAAACAACATATATAGTGTAAATATGAATTTAATAACCTGTAGGGAAATATAAGAGAGTATAACATAATAAAACACTAGTGTAAATGGTAAAAATATATGCCCAACTAAAAATGAAGTCCCAAACTGAAAACAACTAGAATAAATGAAAATTTAGAGATCCTAGATCCTGATCTCAAAGTCCTAACCACCGTTCATGATCAATGCACCCATGTATCCATGTGTTCCACCAAGGTTACCATTTATCTATTTATCTTCTACATAAGACAAGTCACGTGAGGGGAAATACCATGTAGGGGTTATTATATACATACCCAGTATGATGCCCCAAATTACATAAAAAGGAAAATAGAAAGATATGATAGAAGTAGTTAGATCAACTGAAATTAAGAGGGAAACAAGAACCCAAAAAATACATATATATTATCATAAAGAAACCTATATGAGAGAGAAAATGGATATCTAACTTGCATCTTAGAAAAATATGATTAGCACCTCTGTAGCCCCAAAATTCCATCACTAATTCCTAGTATCAAACTCATCCTCTCCATAATCTATGTAGAAGGATCACTCCTCGTTAATGTCTTCCCTGTTCAAGGGACCCAAAATTCCCTTTGAGGACCTACATGTCGTCATGGCTTGAATGAGTGGGAGTATGTCACACCCCAACCAATTGTATTAATTATTTTAATTAAATAATAATTTTTAGTCTTTATTTTGAATATTACGTGTCTAGAGGGTTGAATTTTAAAAAAGAATATAAGCCTATTTATTGTTGCATGGTTAGCCCACATGGTTATGGGTTGCCATACAGGGCATATGTGGGTTCCCAAGTAGGTCTGAGTTATAGAGTATTACTTTCACACATTTTATTAAATTTTGTAACAAGCATATGGCTTGGCCTTGTAACAGGGCAGTGTTGGGTGGCACAGTTTGAGTGTGGTATGCTCAACCGTGCATCTAGATACAGGCAAACCTTGCGGTTTCCCAACATTTGAAATAAATAAAAATTAAAATGAAAAATAAAATGGGAAATAAAATGATATAAGATTAAAATATTTTTTTTATAATAATAATAATAATGATAATATTATTATTATTAAAAATTAAATTAATATGATTATTATTAGTAATTTATTTATAATAGGATTTTTTTATTTAACCCTAACACTCTACCCCCCCCCCCCCCTTCTGCCTTCTATTCCACGCAGAGTGATCCCCCTTTTCTTCCTCCCTGTGCATGTGATCCACCTCAATCGGTCGGTGCTCCCTCCCTCCATCTGCACCCCCTTCCTCTCGTCGGTGCCCCCTCCCTACAATGGTTCCCCTTCCCTGCTCACACGACCCCATTTGGTGGCACCCCTTCCAAGCTCACGTGACCCCATCTAGCATTGCCTCTCCCCTCCAACTGATATCTATTCATTTTGCCACCCTTCTCTGAAGCCTCCCCTCCTACAGTGAGAATCCTCTCTCTTCCCCTCTCTATTTATAGGGTTTTAATGTGGGTTTCTTGTTTGACAGAACTCTAATGGTTAGGGTTTTGGTGGGTTTTGTGTTTCTTCAGATGTAAAGTTTTTGGTAGGTCCAAGAGGCCTTATTCTTCCTTCAATTCATGCATCATTACATATGCACCCCCTTTGAGGTAGGTGATTCCATTATTTTCCTTTCCAATTATTTCTATTGGTGCTTTTATATTTTTAATTAACATGAAAATGTGATTTTCTTTACCGTAGTGTATTAACATAGTATTCTTTAGTGTATTTATGATGAAAAAAATTGGTGGAATTGATTTTCTAGGGGTTTCATCCTATATTATATATAGTGGTGTACATGAGATGTTTGTTTAAAATGACCAATTTTGTTTAAATTAATTTTTTTAACTTGATTCCTACCTCCATAGTGTATATAGTTGACTTATCATAGCATTCTTATGTTGATATAAATTTTCAAAAATAGAATTTGAAGTGATTCTATGAATATCCTCATGTATTTGTGTGCCTTTTATATTTGATAAAATTCCAATTGAGATTTTAGGGTATAATTTGATGGTTAAGTGGTGGTTTCCACCATTTTAAATGTTATATTAATTGAGTTGGAATATGTCTCGGGATTTACATGCGGAACATGGTTATCTCTTTTTGTGTGGCTTAAATCTAGTTTTGAAAGTTATCTCTTGGTTTAGGAACTCGTGTTTCATTTTATGATTAGGTGAAATGGATGGGTTTGGGTTAAATAACTCTTGGTGTTTTTAAAAATGATTTATAAAGGTTTTATGGATATTAGAGTGGTCCTTTTGACGTTAGAAGATCCATGGGTGCACTAGGTGTACACATGGATCTGCCCTTAAATGAAGATGGCACTTGAAAATGTATCCCTTCTTTAAATTTGGTTACTTAAATGAATTTGATTTCTAAATTATATTTGTGTCCTTATTTGATTTTTTAAATATGGTTTAAAAAGTAATCTTATAAAGGTGTGTCATTTGTCATTTGGAATATTTTTTTCAATACATTTCACAAAAGTTCTTGTTTGGCATGTTTTAGAAAGTGCATGTTTTTTCTAAAGGACGAAAAGGATTTTTTGTTATGTTCATGGAAAATTGGTGTTGTTTATGGTTTTAGAAATGATTCAAAAAAATTTTTGGAAAGTTTTTTGGGTGAATAAACGTAAATGCATTTTTGGTGTTGTACTTTTTAAATTGATGTTTTGTGTTGATTTTAAAAAAGAATGTGATTTGGTAAATGTGAGTGCCCAGTTGTAAATCTAATGAGTTTTATGAAATGGTTTATATATATATATGATGTGACAGCCTGGTTGGAACTTTGAATGATGTAAAATATGTATAAACATATGGGGCACCTCTATAGAATGGATTTCCTTTTGTGGGGTTATCTTATAGGGTGTACGTGTTTGGGGGGGAAAGTGTGGTGATGGTAGTTAAGGGGAGTCACATGTGAGAGGAACACCTACTTACATAGTATTACTACCACCATGGTTTCTTGTGAGTATTTAGAGGATTGAGTGATTGTTGTTTTCCAAATCCAAATAGAAGGGTTGGTACACTTCTGGATTTGTTGTTAGGGCAGGAGGGTTGTGCCAATGGATTGTCCAGTTGATGGCGGCCTGTATGTTATAGGCTTTGGGTCTTCACTATATGCTAGCAGGTGGTTCCAAACCAAGAATATCTAGGGGTCTTCTACTAATGTTTAGGATCATCCATGGTTACTTTCTATTTATTCTTGATTTTTTATATTTTTATGCACTTATTTTTTCCTGGTACTCTGTTAGATTATTTATTTTTCAGTATATCCCTACATACTGTGGTTTGGAATGTGGTTTTAAAGTGAAAATATTGTATTTTTAAAATATAAGTTTTGAGTGGGTTGGTTTTTAAAATGGAAAATAATATGTTTGCTATGTAAATTGTGAAAACCTTATTTCTGTAACTATATTTTCAACCTAGTGTTAATAGAATGTTTTTTGGAAATAAAAAAATAATATTTGGTGATTTCGTATTGATTATTTCAGTGCACATTCCTACTTTATCTTTTCATTTTTAGGTTCTCTGAGTTTTACATCACTCTTAGAGCTAGATTTATTCAGTGATTAGTGAAGACCCATGAGGTCACATGGAGGTACATGTAGCAGTATTATTATTTCCTCTGCGAGCTCTTATTTTTATTGTTCATATTGATTTTCATTTATTTTTTATCTCTCTTTAATGGGTCAAACCATTCCCAATGGTTTATCTTGATGCCCGACACTAGTTGTCAGCCCATGGGGATCGAGAATGCCCTTTAGGTCATGCTGCGGACCTAATCAGGTGATCAGTTTAGGGTCAAACCGGGTTGGTTCGTGAAAAGTACCAATCTATAGATAGAGGAAATTTTTGAGATGTAGGGTGGTATAATCTATATATATAAAGAGAATGGGGGATCCCAACCCAAGTGTGGCAGGGGAGTTCCACCCTTAGAATCTCTCTGATGATCCTAACCTAGTCACTTCGATTGTCAAGTATCACCTAATAAATCATCACTCTCAAAACACCTTGCATCATATTTTTTTGGGCCATACAGAACTAAACCATCAGGATCTATATAGAAAAACACTCAATATAGGCTAATCATGGGCCAAAATTTAAGTCCCTAAGAAGAAGATATGAGATGTTGAAGTTTTTGTATGGAATATATGGTGTATTTAACAGTCCACATGGCATGCAACCTTGCCTCATTGTCAAGTTTCATTATCCTATGGACACAGCTTTGAATACATCTCAATTTTGATGGCATGTATGTGTGGTACATGATGTGCCTCATCCACTCAGGGCCTTCACATGTGCTCCAGGTCATTCCCATGTACTTTAGACTATGCCCATATACTTGGATGGGTATCGGACCATGCTCATGTGTTGGTCCATGGCCATATACTCCCCAAGTACATGGCATGTCCAACTGTATAGGTTCCTAGGTGTGTTCCAACTAGAAAATGGCTTGGACACCCATTGAGGGTCACAAGACATGTGGGTCAGGCCATACGGTGTGTGTTCCTTAACTCTACCTGAACCTCTAGAGTCATAGCCATGGGGATACATTTAATGTGTTCTTCTATGATACAAGGTGTGTAGTCCATAATTTTCCATATATTTACTTTCCTTCATGTTTTTTCCAGATCTATCCCTATCATCATGGATCAAATAGTTGACCACCCAAAAAAGGTAACAAGCCTTTGGTCATTGTTTTTTAGCCTTTAGTGTCTTGAAAACATAATATAATTATCCGCTCGAAGAATTGGCAAATTTCATGAATGTCCTGTCACCCATCACTATTCATGTATCCAAGTTCTATGAATCATCACCCATAATCAGCACCAATACATCTTAAAAAAACTATTCTTGTCATCATTCATGAAACGACTAGGAATTTTTGGGGTTAATCGTGCCCAAAAATCCCCTGGAAATGCGTAATTGTGATTATGTAATCCAATGATGAATAACATGAAGAACATGTGGTGAAAATCACAATAACAATTGTGTAATCATTATTGTCCCAGATATATCATCCACTTATTATGAAAACAGGATATCCAGGGTCATAAAATGGCATAATAATAATAAAATGAATTAAAAATTTTTATTCAAATATCGGGCTCATGTGAAAACATATTATCTCCATATCCAAAATAAAGTAGATAAAATCCATGATTGAATAATTTAATCCATAGGTAAGAAACCCCAATTGAAATTTAAAAATTTTATTTGGTTTGATAGATAGTGAATAATTCATTTGGAAGTGAACAATAAGTCAGGCTGCATTCACTATCTCGTGGTCCACCTCAGTCAGATCACCTATCATCGTCTGATCTGATTCACCAATGAAGAATGATCAGATCTTCTCTCAAATACTCCCAGGGTTATGCAGCTAACTGTAATGATTTATTATAAGTTATTACTTATAGAGGTTTCACTAGGATAGGTCATTTAAAAAAATAAGTTATTTATTTATTTATTTTAATTAAACGTACTGGCCAAGGGATGCCTCAGTCGGATGTCCATCACCGACCAACCTTTGGAGTTGCCTAAGGAAAACCCCGCATTTTGAAATCAACCTAGGCCTAAAATTCACAATATGAGACCTTATTTAGGAGTTATTTCACTATTTAAAGAAAACTATGCACTGGTAAAATTTACATATTTAAAAGTTGCCATAACATCAATACTGAGATCACATGGCCACAAATTCTCATATTGACTTAGTACCTATCTCTACAAACATTCCTTAATATATTTCAAAGTATTATGATGAAAAAACAGAGACACTACATTATCCCCTACTTTAATATTTTTTACCTAAAAAACATGAGATAAAAAAAGGTGAAGATATTGAGCCTCCATCTTTCTCTATCGCTCCCATGATCTCTCTAGATTGCTCTCATGCTGCCACAGCACACGAAAAAAGGGAATGGTCCATCCACATGGGATCCTCTCGTGTCAATCCTTGATTTACACTGATAATTCCAGGAAAGGTGAATCTATCCTCGATGTCTAGCTCACCCCAGTCAACAACGTGCAAAGGATCATGCAAGTATCTCCTCGACTACAACACATGGATGACCTCATGTATCGGGTCAAACTAAAGGGGTAAGGAAAAAAGTTATGCAACCTCAATAACACTCTGAAGAATCTATAATGGTCCAATGAACTTCATAGATTGAAGAGTAAAAATATCTACAAATCATGTTCTTTCAATCAATAGTTGATATTTACATATTTAAATCATGGTATTAAAATCAACAGTTGATATTTATGAAGAGTAAAAATATCTTCATAAGTATCTATAAATTGTGGTCTTTCAATCAAAAGGATCTCAACTATTAGATCTATTGAGAATTTTCCTCCTCACAACCAAACTTATGTTCTTTAGTCTTCCTCCTCAAGCTCATACAATCATCCCTCATTGTATTCTTCTCCCATAATTGTCTTCTTATATTCCTTCTAGTTTAAGGTATCACCAGTGCACAAGACATACACACAGTGTACCACCATTTTCAATTTTCCATGGTGAAAAATCCATAGTCCCGAAAATCCCTTAATATGTTTTTGGACCACACCATAAAATGAACATAAATGGTAGTATTTGTTTCCTAATTAATCTTTTAAAGGAAAATATAAACCAAAATATGTATTTATAATCAAATTTTAAAATAGGTATTATTTATAAAACCTGAATTCAAATATTTTTCAACCCAGATTTCATTTGGTTATATATATGTAAGTGTGTGTGTGTGTGTGTGTGAATATGCCTATAAGAATGGAATTATAACACCATATTGAGACTCATGAATCCTTCAGCTGATAGAATATAGGTATGTTGTTATTAAATCCATTAGATCCACCTTCAGTACTTGGTTATAATTTTGTTTCAAAACACTGTTGGACATTATACCCAAACTCATGTGTGTGTGTGTGTCTATATATATATTAGTGTTGAATTACTCCACCTTTACTCTTTGGAAATCCCTATCTAAGTTATTTTTCTCCTCCATTTTCTTATATAGTCAATTACATGCCTTTGTAGAGGATAAAACCATTTCCCTTTTTAGTTATAGTTGTCAATTCTAGGTACGTGGATTAATTATTTTTATAATAAAAGTATTTATGATTATTTTATGTAAGGAAAAAATTATATTTTTAAAATTACTATTTTTTAAGTGAATTTTTTTAAAGGAATTAAATTTCAAAAAAAAAATTATTTATTTTCTTTAAAACCCCTTATCTTATAAAAGGGGTGTATTTATTAAAATTCTATTTTAAAAAAAATTGATTCCAGGTTTATTATTATTACTTTCAAAACCCCTTTTAGTATGGGTATCTAATATTTTTATCAAATCCAATAATTTGTAAAAACTCCCTTATAGGGTATTATTTTCAAAGAAAACTATTTATGATTATACTTCAAAATATATTATTTTATGAAAGGTAATTTTTTTATTTTCATAATCCTAATCTAAAACATTGATTTTATGTAAAAACAATTTATATAAGAGGGATATTTCAAAACCCCCTATTTTCTCAAAAAGGTATAATTTTTTTATGTCATGATTTTTTTAGAAAAATTAACTATTCTCAAACCCAAATTTTCAAATTAATCAATTAATTTCGAAAATAAAGTTTATTTTCCTTATTCTAATGTGAATTTAAAATGATAAAGTTTATAATTTTATATTCTTTTATTTTATTAAAATTATTCTTATATTCAAGTGTATTTTATATATATTATTTTTTCTCACCTCTTAGAATTTATGGATGTTGCACATATGATTATGTTGGCCATGAATTGTGTATTTCACTATCAATCTAGGAATTTTTTACAAAACAATTACTATAATTAGATTTGATTACTCACTATTCTATTGTTTATTTCTTATGGATGTTTATATATGCACTTATGTTTATATATTTATATATTTATATATATTAGTATTCATTATTATATTTTCAAAATTAAAAACTCTAGTGAAAAATAAAAAAGGATCAATATCAAAACGTTTTATGGAAAAATCATCACTCGGAATTTGTAAACATGATAGAGATTTAGCGAGTGAACCAAACCCTCTAAGATGAGTATTCCCTAGACAACCTTCAATGTTACAAGTAGACAAAAAGTTTTGTTTTTTGAGCCTCCATGTATTTTTTTTGGAAAATTTCTAGATTGTTTTATTTAGAAGGTTATTTCCAAGTAAAAATTTCAAATTCACTAGGCCTACACGATTCCAACATGGATAATTATGTTATATAACGTTATGAATATTTTTCTAATAATTTTTAATATTTATATATAAAAACATTTCATATTTACTCCACCAAACTCTGCTCCCTAATAGCAAGGAAGTGTGTTGACTTTGTGATTCGTTCAACTATCACCTAGATGGAATCATGGCCACTCACTGTCCATGGAAGACCTATCACAAATTCCATGGATATATTTTCTCATTTCTACTCTGAGAACTCAATAGGTTGCATCATACCTTTTGAAACTTGGTGCTCATCCTTCACCAACTGACATGTGAGACACCGAGACACGAACTCAGCTGTTCTCTTCCTCATCCTAACCCACCAACACTACCATTGAAGGTCATTGAACATATTTTTCATTTCATGATTTATAGAAAAGGAAAATTTGTGAAAGTCCCTCATCACCTCCTCTAAAAACATGACTGGAACCACCATCCATACCTAGAAAAGGATGATGTGCTCCCCCCATTCAAAAAAACCATCTAGTGAATACCTTGAGGATATAAAATCTTATAGAACATCAAAATTTTTGTCTCCTGACTGAGCCTCTCTCACATGATGAAGGATAAGAAGAGTCAACACCATTTACTAACAAAAGGGTTCACCCATATCCTCTACCAGGGTCAGCTACAAAAAATCCAACTACATAAACACCTCCTCCACTAAGAGAGAGTGAGACTTACTACTAAATGTATGGGCTACAATGTTTCCATTACTTAGAGTATAGACTATCTCAAAATCATATTCATGTAGGAACTCCAACCAATGCCTCTATCTCGAGTTAAAATATCTCTATGTGAAGATATACTTGAGGCTTCTATGTTCTGATTAAACAACAAAGTCCTCTCCCAGAATATAGTGCCTCGACATATTTAGATAAAATAATACAATTCCAACTCCACGTCAAGGTTCACATAGTTCTTCTCATGGGGTCTCAACTACCTTAGCACATATTTGATCTCTTCCTATAGATACATCAACATGTAGCCAAGCCTATATCCAGAAAAATTTAAAAACAATAAATAATCCACTCCCTCCTCTGATTGTTTCAATAAATTATCCTTGGTAGCCTCAGCCTCAACTCCTCAAAGGATCTATGGAACTGTTCAGTCTAGGTAAATAGATAACCTTTCTATATTAGGTAATTCAAAGGGGTATAAATTCTAGAGATGTTTTCCACAAACCACCTATAGTATTCTAATAATATAATAAATCTTTGTACTATGTCACACTCTTGGGTGGATCCCAAGAAAGCACTATATCAATATTTTTCAAGTCCGCAGCAAAATCATGCTCAGAAATGACATGTCCCAAAATGTGAAACTCGTAGATCCCAAAGAGACACTTCAAAATCATACAAAAAATATGGTGCTTACGATGTAACACTATTACCATTCTCAAGTGCTTTGTGTTCTCCCCCTTTGATAAATAATGAATGAGTATGACATCAATGATGAAAACCATAAATAATTCTTATTATGGCTAGAATATCTTATTCATTATATACATAAACATGGATGGACAATTAGCTACAATGAAAACCATCACCAGGAACTCATAGTTTTCATAGAGACATTGGTATTTCACCTTCAAAATATCATCCTCGTAAACTCTCAACTGGTGGTAGCCAAACCTGAGATCTTTCATTAAGAACCAACTCGAACCTCACAACTTGTGAAATAGGTCGTCAATCCTTTCCAAGGAGTACATGTTCCTTATCATTACTTGGTTTGGGTGATTATAACCAATGGAATGCCTCAAAATCCCATACACCTTTTTTCATGAACAAAACTAGATGATCCCATGGGGACACACTAGGTCTGATGAAAACAGTTCCTCAAAGGTCCTCCAACTACACCCTCAATTACCAAATCTCAATGGGATCCATCTGATATTCTGTAGAACATATCATTCTAGTAATTATGTTAATATAAATGTAGAAATAAATATCTTGTCTCAAAGTTAGTCCAGAAACGTCCTCAGGGAAGATGTCTATAAATTTCTCCACTATCGAAGGAATCCATATGCCTAAAGAGCCCACTACACCAAGGGATAAACTTTCCAACTGAAGGGTGATGGGTTTCAAACTTCCTACTCATAAAACTCACTCGCTCATCCATTAGATATATCTCACCCATAAAGAAGAATATTTCCCCATAATCCAATAGGCATCTGAATCATCTATAATGACAATAAATATAGGCCTAAAATGTGGACAACTAGTCCATACCCAAGATGATTTTATATGGTTTCAGCATGAAAACCAAGAAGTCCCATGTGAAACTGTGCCTACAAAGTGACATATTTCATTGATTGTAGATAAGCGATGTCAAATTATTACACCTAGTTGGAACCTCTAGAAAAATCTATTGGAATAAGGTATCAACTGAAAGATCCATCCCTTGAATTAAGAATAAAAAGATGAAAGAATGACTCACACCTGTTTATACAAGTACTAAGGAAAGAGTATAATAAGAAAATATTATACCTTGGATCATCTCATGTGTATCTTGGTCATATCCCTCTATGTCCAATAGCTACCCACGAACTAGACCACCAGCTTCATGAGCTTTATGTGGGAAACCTAGTGTGGGTGGTAGTGGTAGAAACTCATAGAAACGTCCTGCACCAACTACTCCCCCCTTTGGACTGAATCATACTTCTCTACCAGCACCACCTCCCTGAGGGCCACCCAGGACACTTCTAGAATATCCCTGATCAAGTTGTTGCCTCTTCTGTGGAGGTCCACCTACTATCTAAATATCTTACTCAACACAATGGGTTGGTGAATCATGATAAAAGTTATCTCACCCATTACAATCAAAGAATTACCCCTCTCTGATTTTCTTGTATCCTCTATACAACCCCTGAGTCATAGGTCCATATGTCTATGTTAGAGAATGAGAATGTATCCTATACTAAGACATTAACATCTTATGATTACTACATACTATAGATGACTTATCCACATGATTCAAACCTCTGGTCCAAAGTACCCAGGGTCTCTCTTCAATGAATCTCTCATTCACCATAGATTGATTTATCACTCCATCACAAGTAGGCGGGTGTATGCAGACCACACAAGATTTAATGTCTCTATGGAGGTCTTGGTCAAACTTCATCACCCAGAATAATTTGTCTCATATCATATCAAGGGATTATCATGTATGGAAATTGAACCTCTCAGAATAATCATAAATCATCATACAACCCTATTTTATATCAAGAATCTCCTAGATCTGAAAAGATCATAACCATGATGGGTAATACCCCTCATTAAATAGCTACTAGAAGTTCGACCACGAGATAATTGTCTCATTATGGATATGCATGACTAGACTCCACCAACACCCTACTACTCTATGGAAAATATTGGCTTCCATTACAACCATCTGATCGTTCAGGTTCCGAACTATCTTGAAGACTCGAACCATAGACCCAAGACAATCCTCTACCGCTTGGGGGTTAGGATTTCCTTGAAACCATGGTGTTTAAGGATTATAGAACTCACAGATTGTGATAATTCAAAATGCATCATCTTTTGGAAATACTAGTACTAACTACTCCTCTATTGGAGGGGTGTTGCTCTCTTCACACTTGGTGGAAACACCACTTGAGATAGCCCCAGAACTGAGGCCTCATGACTCATTATATCATCATCACAAACATGAATTGGTAACCATTTAGGTTTTCTGTATAGTGTTCAAGACAAAACATGGATAGATAAAAATATATATCAGGATCTTACCTGAGAAGGATAGTCAAAGTAATCAAACATATATTATTATTGTTCCATTTTTTCCTACAACCAATTTCTCAATATTCTAAGTCAACAAGTAGGTTTTTAGAGTCATGGTGTATAGATACGTCATCCACCACACCAACAATGGGTTACCTATACTAAAATATACACTTGATACACTTAGACATGGTTTCCTTAAGTCCAAATAATTTCCTCATAAGGGGAAAACCCCTATCACTATCCTAAGGAATACTCTATCATGACCCAACCCACTAGGGCCTTCCTCGATGATAGAAGGTCAAGCCATGATAACCCCAAACTTATTTCCAATAGGAAAGGGGCTATAAATAAGCACCAAGAAGTCATAAATGAAATGGGATTCTTTTATCTAATGTACTTATACCCATGCACCAGACCATATCCATCAAAACGTGCATTGGAATATAAAATATAGTAACATCTAGAGTATAAACATGCATGCAATAACATATAAGGAAATAAAACATAGCATTATAGAATAAAACCAAAGTGTAAAGGGTAAAAATACATTCACAACTAGAAAATAATTCCCAACCAAAAAACTGCAATAAATGAAAACTGATAGAACCCATATTCTGATCATCATGTCTTAACCACCGTATGTGTTCAATGCATCCAAGTATCCCTAAGTTGTACCAAAGTCACTGTTTATTTATCTATCATCTGTATAAGACACGGAATATGTGGGAAAAGAGAATGAAGGGTTAAATATATACATATCCAGTTGGACACCCCAAAATGGTGAAGGGAGAAAATGAAAGACACAATAGAAGTAGTCAAATTAACAAAAATAAAGAGGTAAATGATAACCTAGAAGATGTATATATATTCTAATAAAGAGACCTATATGAGAGAGAAAGGGGATCTTCATCACACAACCCAGCAGAAATTGATGATTCTTCATGTAGCTCTAAAATTCCCTCACTGATGCCCCGCTTCAAACACAACCTCACCAGAATATGTGCATAGGGTCCTTCTCCTAACTATTGCACTCCATAGCTAAGGGATCCACAACACCTATGGAGGAACCGAATGTCAATAGTTCTTAAAGATGGGTGGTACCATTCCATAGATAGAGGAATCATTCCCATTGTAGGGGAGTACAATCTCTATCTGTAAAATGATTATGGGGAACCTATTCCCTTTGTGACTGGGGAGTTAAAACCTCGGTATTTCTATAATGATCCTACTCTGATCACTATCACTTTCAAGCATATCCTAAAGTAGATTCAGGCTTGAAACACCTCACATAATATCTTTTATACCAAAATAATGTCTATCATTATGATATATGTGGAAAACTCTCAAGATAGTATACTCTAATTCCAAAATCTATGTCCTGAATAAGGAGATACGTGATGAAGAAGTTTCTAGATGGAATACATGGCGGGTATGGGGATCCACACGGTGTGTAACCACACTTCATTGTCTAGTTGTGTTCTCCTATAGACACGTCTTGTAATCCAGAACATCATACATGGTGTGTATAAGTGTTTCATGGAGTGAATAATCTACATGAGTCCTGATCGGATGCTCCAAGTTGTACCTGTGTACTTAGGGCCCTACACATATACCTGGATATACATAGGTTTTAGTTCATGCCCATGTACTCATAAAGTACATGGAATTTTTGACCACATGAGGTCCTGAGTGTGTGCCAACTGGCACATAGCTTGGCCACCTAGGGAGGATCACATGGTGTGCAGGCCTATCCAAATGGTGTGTAATCCTAAAATATTCTTGAAACCCTAGTATTGTATCCGAGGGGGGACACACACCATGTGTTCTTTTAGGATACATAGTATATAGTTGAGAGTTTTCCAAATCCAAACATTCCTTCATGAATTTCCCATATTAGGCCTTTATTCTATGAACATATTTGGTTGACTACTAGAAATTGAAGGAACAAGCCTCTAGTCTTCATTTCTCATCCTATGGTGGCCAGAAAATAGAATCTGATCATCCACTCAAAGCCATCTCATGTCCCGTGCAGGTCTCGTTACCCGTTTCCACCCATGGATACAAAATCTACAAATTATAACCCATAATCCATCTTTATCTATCCACAAAACACCATTCCATTCTTTTTTCATGCAACCATTTTGAATCTATGGGTTCTATCATGCTCAAACCCCTCATGGAAATGTCAAATTGTGACCCTATGGTCCAATGATGAAGAACGCGAAGAATGGGAGGAGGAAAGTATAAGAAAAATGTTGTAACCATATTTTTCTAAAATGTCTTCTTCAATGATTATAAAAATAGGATATCATGGATGATAACATGGAATAACCAAAATAAATTGAATTAAACAATCTAATTCAGATATCAGGCTCATGAGAAGAATATATGACCACCAATCAAAAATAAAGAAGATAAAATACAAGATTTAACAATTTAATCTAGATGGAAAAAACCACAATTGATGATTCCTATCTTGATTTGTATTTTTCATTGGTGAATAAATAATTTTCTATTGAAGTATAATTCATGTGGCTTTCATTTCCTCTTGATCTGCCTTGATCTGATCACTTTTCATCATCTAATCTGATCCGCCAATGAAGAATTCTTAGATCTCCCATCAAATACTCTTAGTTGTATATAGCTAACCCTAGAAATATGTTATTATTGGGTACTTATGGAGATTTGTTTAGGTTAGGTAATTTAATAAAATAAATAAATTATTTATTTATTTTAATTAAATTCACCTTTTTATGGGCACCTTAATTAAACATTCGGTTCCGAACAACCTTAGGTTGTGCCTAGGGTAAAACCTATATTCTGGAATCAACCAAAGTTTCACATTTCAAATATACAACCCATTTTCAGAGTTATTTTACTATTTCGGTGAAACTACAAATGCATGGTATTAATATATTTAATAATTTTAATAATATTGATATTGTGCTCACCGGGACTCGGAACCTTTCTCTGACTCAATGTCTAGATCTAAAAATATTCTTTAATATATTTGAAATTATTGTAAGGAAAAATAGATTCACTACATCCCAAGTACACTCTAGAACCACCCGACATTTGGATAAACCAATTGGGACCTGGTTTTATACCTTCACCTATTGATATGTGATGCATCATGAGACAAACACAACAACAATTTTCTTCATACATGGCCATCAAAAATAACACATGGCATCAAGGTATATATCCATTACACTTATATGTACCACTAAGGGTGAAGTGTGAAACTCCCTTAGTACTTCCTAAAACAATGAGACTAGAATCATTGTCTATCCTTAGTAGATGATGATATGATCTCCACCATTAAAATATATATTTGGTGAATCACCTAAGGATATTGGGTCACGTAAAACCTCACAATTGATGTCACTCCACTATCCCTCCATCATAAATTGAAGAAGTGAAGGGAATACTACCACATATTGAAGATAATTCATATCTCAATTATCCAACAAGGATAGTTTCACCAAGGTCAGCTTCTCAGAAACCTCCTCTGGGAAATGATCATAATACGTCCTTATAATTCCATCTTCCACCATTTTCCCCTTCTCCAAATTATAGATAAATTTTAAATCATAGTCCTAGAGGAATTCGAACCAATGCATCTATATCGGGTTAATATATCTTTGAGTGAAGATTTTCCTGAAACTCTTATGGTTTTTGTATACTACTAACCAATCATCAAGAAAATAATTTATATAATTCTTCAAGTAAAAACTACCAAAGTCAAATCCAAGTTGTGGGTTATATAGTTTTTCTTGTGAGGAAACAACAGTCTACACCCATAAGTAATCACTACCTTATTTTTCATCTTTACGCAGTGGAAACCTACTTCAGAGGTGTAAAAAAACACAACATACCCAATTCATTCCTTGTAAGCCTCAGTATTAGACCACTCATCAATCTCCACCTTAGATCTTACAAAACAAATATATGCCACCACTCAGACCCAACAAATAGCTTGTCCTTTTGGGTAAGGGTAGTTATGGGAGTTGTGGTTATACATAATTCTATCACAAACCTCAAATAATAACACACCAACCTAAGGAAACTCCACACCTAGAACACTTTCTTGGGTGGACACCAAGAAAGCCTTTACTCAATCTTTATTGGCTCCATATATACTCCAACATCTATGATGACATGACCCAAGAAGTGGACTTATAAAATCTAAAACTGGAACTTTGAGATATTCCTCTACAGTTAGTGTCGTAAAATAAAGTTAAAAAAATTCTTAGATGTGTTGCATACCCATCCTATAATTATAGATAGAATATAAATTTCTTTGATGAATACCACAACAAACTGATCCAAAAAGGGATGAAAGATCTTCTTAATGAGTCCCATCAACATAGTTGAGGTATTCATCATATTTAAGAGAATAACTATAAACTTAAAATGTCTATAGTGACATTTAAACATTGCCTTTGGGATATCTTTTTTATGAACTTGATGTTGGTAATAGTTAGAACTAGGAATAATCTTCAAGAGTCACATCACTCCTATCATCTAATTGAAGAGGATGATAATCCTTGGAAGGGGTACTTTTTCTTCACTGTCATCTAATTCAGGTGGTTACAGTCATTAAAAATCCTCAAGTTCCTATCTTTATTCTTGGATAAAATCATAAAATCTACCCCTAGAGACACACTAGGTTTGATGAAACTAATTGGTTCTTGATGTTTATTGTATAAAAGTTGGTATTATAGGAAAACACAAACACATAATGGTCCATCTTTATAGAATCAATGTTTAAGGAAAACAATGAACATAGAATACATGTGTGATAGTTGTAATAGTTTTCATCTCAAAGGATTAGATATAATGATGATCACTAAGAAGTATAGATAATCCTCTTACCGTCATAGGTAATCTACCTTCCAAAGGAACCACAATCATATTGTGAGGACACCCAAATATCAAAGGGGTTATAGAATCTTCATTGAGAAATGATGAATAGAACTTTGAAATAAATAGTTCCAATAGAAAGGATTAAATTAAACCGGTGATCACAATCACCATAACAAACAAATACTAACTACCAAGAGGGATCACATCCCTTTTAAAGACCACTTTGATCCTCCTATTTTAATATAGAAATTGTTCATCTATATTAAACGCATAACATATGTTTCCCAATGGTTGATATATTGAACCTATTCAGTGAACATTTATTCCATTTTTAATCCATTCATAATGGAATAAACTAAATAAAACAAATGGAAGATGTCATAGTGGATGTCCCAACTGAATGAACATAATATGTTTGGAGCAACTTTGTCTCATGTTTCTTATTAAGAATTCATTGGTAGAAACATATCCTTAACATATATGAATCACATGGTTATAATTTAAGTGGAAATTTAATATAAACCCAAATTCATAATGTCCTCCAACAACATCTTTAAATCATAATGCTCGTTTAAGGACATCCTATAGGTTGTTGAAGTTATCATAGCCATGTCGGGGTGTAGATCAATATAGAAGTTGATCTTCCAATGAGGTAGGAACTATGTATATCCTTAGGAATAACACTCATATACTCCTCTAAAAATATATGAAGTTTATCATCTAAAGTATTTTCAACACATAGATCTAAACTATCTAACTAATGGGTGATTTTCTATAACTTGACATGCACAGGCCCTACTAGTAGTAACTATAATTCCCACTCTCCAAGGAAAGATAATCTTAATCTATTAGCTCGAAAGAAGATAACACAATGATGGTGGTAGTATATTTAGGAATAGATTAATTATAACTTATCTGTAATAAGAATGTTTTGTATGGTTTTATCACTTCCACTATTAGGTCCCATGAAAACCTCCTTACACTAAACACAAGCACTCATATTCGATAAATATTGGTAAGAGTGTTATCACTTCTATTGTGAGTTTCTAGTCACATTGGTTGTTTTAGTGTCTCTCCTAGGATATATAAATATTGAATTATGGATACAATTAAAAAGTAATGGATTTCACCAATAACTATTACTATGGGTTTCTGTATAGATTAAACATATATTATACCTCAAACCATGTTTGGTACTACCTTTTCATAGGACTTCATTGCCTGAATTTTGTTTCAACCATGGACACCAACTCCCTAAGTCTGGTGAGGACCACTGGGGGTGGTTCTGGTAGCAGATTATAGTGATATCAACTTCTAGATACTCCTCCAAGTATATCTCTCAAACCTTCATCATAACCCTCACCTTATAGATGAACCTTTCTAACTTGAGGAGGTCCTGGGTTATATTTCTACCAATAAGAAAAGGTCCATCCACTATTGGAATTCCATTTAATATTAATTGAGTCAGGTAGTCAAGATCAATATCACCTTATCATATAAAAGTGTAGAAAATCATGTCTCCTAGATAACTATAACCTATATCTGACCCATCCACAACTAATCATTGAGATTTGTAATGTGTGTGTGTTTTCCTCTAGCGTCATGACCCTGATTCTTATTTCTAACTGGATACTGCTGATGACTATGGTCCTAGATGATAGCCACCAGTGCATTCTATAAATTTCCCTTCTACCAATAATCTCTCAATAACCAAGACTATATTTAAAACCCAATTAGAGGAGGAATTTTAGAGGAAAACAATACCAGATTGAATGTCTCTATAGAGGTTGTGCTCTAACTTATACACTCAAAATAACTTGTCAAGAATCATCTTGAGAGGGTACCTCATAAAGATGATAAACATTGATGTGTACTCTTAAATAAATATTCTACCATTAGATGTCTCCAATAGATCTTAGGTGCGCACAGACCTCAATATAGTCATATATTACTCCTCACATAAGAGGCACTCAAACTTTGATTGTGGTAGATTCACCTTATTATGGGTATGGATGATCATGATCCACTAGCGACTCACTACGCAATAGAGAAAGTTAGATTCTTACACTACCATTAGATCATAAGGATTATAAACTATGTAGAACACCTAAATAACTTACTCAATCTAATCCTCAAATTATAAAGATCCATGATCACCTTGAAACTAGTGTGGTCTCTATTGCTAAAACTAGTAAAGTTTACTCTGCTTACATGAATCCCCATCTAACCTCACTAAAATGATCATCTACTCAGAAAGTCTTGGAATTCACACCTACACTATACTAAGTAGATATTATTGTATAAAAATGAATGGAGTTATACACCATGTATGTGATGTATGGGAATCTCTCAGTTTGATCCTAGAATAGAAGCCCCATCACTCAACAGATCGACAATATGAGGATCAGTCATAGAATAGGAATATCAGCCCTGCCTAAAAACCCTAATTGGATATCTATGTGGAGAAAAAATGTAGTTAACAAGATGAACCTCAAAAACTAATGTGTATATGATGAGCATACTAAGGAATTACATTGAAATAAATGACTCATTCCTGTATGATTCATGTACTATTTACTTTTTCCATGTTTTTAGTTCTTCATAGTTCTAATTTGAAAAGTAAGGCATTAAACTATAGATGAATAAATTTATTATTCTACACACAAACACTAGGTTCCCTATCCTAAATTATGGTTTTGAGAACACTTAACACTATTGACCTATGTTACCCAAAGAAATCCTCACACAACACTAAACTACAAACTCAATCCCAAAGACATGCTCGCTCTGATACCACTTTGACACATCCTGGCCCACTAAAATCCCACCTAAGTCAGTAATAATCTGATTGATTCACCTTGAGTTCACCTCCAATAGGACCAGGGTTTGTCACCAATTCCAATTATGCATATCACACATTATGGGAGGCTTTAGCCTAATATATGTTTACACAACACACATCTCTATATGAGATGTAATAATGTGTGATACATAATAAAACCAACTATAATAAAAAAATCATCTAAAAATGATAAGATGAACAAAGGAATAACCAATTCATAAACTATAATGTAAAAGGAAAAATGCATGCCCAAAAAAACAACATAAAATGACTGAGGTGATGATGTATCTATAACAAAATATCTCTGGACATGAATGTCATCTGCTATTATCACCTCTAGAAACCACTAACCTCTACAAACACCTAAACCACCAATGTATTCACCTAACTATCTATTTTCTACATTATGCATGACATTTGTAGGTAAACCCACCACACTAAGGTGAGTATATACGTATACATTAGGTCAGCCCAAAATAATAAAGAAAATATAATAAAGGCTGGTCAAATAAAAACCAAAAATAAAAAATATCAAGGAACGTATATATACTAAATGGATAAAATTTAAAATATAGAAGAGACTACCACTCTACACAACCATGAATTAACCGATGAATTTGAATTACTTAACATTATAATACAGGTCACCTCTCAAAAACAATAGTGTGGGACCCACACCTCACTAGCAAATAAATATTGATCAATTGAGTAACTAACTGCGACGGATGACCTATACCTTATCAAAGATTAATAGACAATGGGTTACCCAACTCAATGGATATAGAACCCATATCCCAAGTGTGGGGGAGAAACTACCCCTATCAGTCAAGCGAGGGGCCCATGCCCAATCATATAAATGTATCTAGGGTATTTTTTAACTATAAAAAGGCTCTAACCATCTCTCTTGATCCCCATTATCAATATTATAAGGATAAGTAGGCTAAATATTTATATCAGCTTGTGTATCACCTATAATGTCAAAGAGGCATGTACATTCACATTCTACTTGGAAAAACACTCAGGATGGAGTATTTTTGTGAACAAATTTGAGTCTTGAGAAAGGATATACAAAAAGGAGGTTGAAAAGGTAAATGACATGTACTATTATGGTACATGGTGTATATCCCCTCATGTGTATTTTTGTTGGGAACATTAACCCACATGACATTTTTGGGTTGATATATATTGTGTATGGGGCTAGTATGCGTACAATTTAATCTCAAACTTGTATAAGGAACTTTAATTCACAGCTAAGTAGACTAAATGGCATGTACTGAAAAGAGAATGATATGTGGACTCAACCATCTCACTCAATAATTATATTTGTGGGTATTTATATAATAACACAATATTTATATCATTGACATTACATCATTTTTTCTGAACATTTCATAAATTACACAAACACATTCCCAAAGACCATATTAGTTTAGTTCTTTTAGAAACATGGAAATATAAACAATTGGTTCATAAAACATCTACTTATTCTCCTAATTATTTATTTATAACTAGAAACCCTTTTTACATATTATACTCAAGACCTTTCTTCATATTCTGGGGAAAAGAAATATAAGAAATGGTGAGTTCATATCCTTAGTAAGGGTAAACAAGGGAGACATGAATCATAACATAATTATAAGGAATATGTACATAAAAATATTTGAAAATCATATCTTGTATATTAATGATCATGATATTATGTCATGGAATAAAGCATAGAATTTCATAAATAATAAAATAACATATTCTATGAGATAATAACATAAGACATGGAATTATGGCATACACATAAACATATAAAATTTTTTTCATAGTAGTCATTGAATCAATTGAATGTTTATCTTATTAGTATGAGTTCACTTAACATAACATCTTTCTAGTCATCGTACACTCCCATGACCATCTTAATAATCAAGGCTCACTCCTAAGATCATCTTAGAGGGAAAAGTCCTTTACTGAACTAGGTCCACTCCATGTTTTATCCATGTCTATCACAAGATATAAAAATATTTACCCAATTAATTTGAGGGAGATATAGGTCCCATCCATAATATAAGGAAAACCATACTTATTTGTTCTAAAATAAAAGAAATCATTCATCATATCTGAACCCATGGAATGAAATGGGTTTACTAAACATCATTCAATCATAACATAACTCATAGAGAATAAATGGGTTTCATAAATATCATCCCATTATAAGAATAAACGATTCTTACAAATAATAATAATGGTATAATTGAATAATATACCCATTAAAACATAATTATTATCAAATAATTTTATCTTAGATAGAAACTGATATTAATAGATCACTTGAAAACAATTTTTGAGGAAAATATCATTTCTACTTTGAAAAAGTTTTCTTTTCTTTAAATGATGAAAATTTTTAAAACAAAACATTTTTTCAAAAATAAAATTTTCATGTTGTAAGTTAATCTTAAAATCATTAAGGAGTCATGATGGAGGAAAATTACAATCATGCTTTATAATTTAGAAAAAAAGCATTACATTCATATATTTTTCAAAAAAGTCACAATGTACCTCATTTGGAGAATGAAAAAAATATTCCTTTCAAACTGTGTAGTAAAATATAAAAAATGGATAAAAATTAACTTAAACATACAAAGGATAATATTAAAAAAATTGATTTCTTTTTATAAAACATGGATGTGGAAGATAAATATTCCCCAACAGATACTTAAAATAAAAAATCCCAAATATTGATGAGACTGTGAAATAAAATACTCATCACTTTATAATCAGTAGAATTGTATGAACCATGAAAGAAAGAAAGTTATATGGATATGTAAATACCATAATATTTTGGATAATATTCAAAAAATATATTCATTCAAATTATATACACCACATAGAAGAAACCAGTCGTGTATAAGGTATGTGTCCCACAGAAATAAAAGTGAGACAGAAATCTCATACCTTATGTCTGGACTCTCATCATACTCATGAAAACCTTCTATATAATAAATATAAATTAATTATACATATATTAAATAAAAATATTAAATTATATCATATTATATATGATTTAATTATTTCTATCCTTTACCCTCTTATCAACAATTCCATGTTAAAGTTACGTTTTGGATAATAACTGCTTTGTTGTTTGCGGCTGTTTCGATTTGTTATATTTTTTGACGTCATACTTATATCATGATTTAATCATATATAGAATGATAAAAATGACATAAATATCATATATATTTAGTATATATTTATTTAAAATAATCTAGAAAATAAATAAATAGAAAATTAAATACCGATACCACGGAGACGGTAGGTCGTATGTACACATGAACGTTGTTTCCATTTTCTTGCCATAATGACAGAAAGAAAGTAAATGAAATATATGTAAATATATAAAAAAATAGTTGAATTATTTTTTCATATATATCATATACATTCACTGTATCCAACCTTAATACATTACATGTAATGTGTGAACGAATCACATCTCTTTGAGGAGGCGGTTGTCCAAACGTCCACAAACAAAGTTATCATATTTCAATAAAATAAATAGCATGAAATTATGTTATATATAATAATTAAAAAATAATAAATACACAAAAAATACCATATATATAAATAAATAAAAATTTTATATCATAATCCCCAACCATGATAGGTGGTAAAGGAAAAAAACAAACAACATCATTTCATGAGGCCCTAGTTTGTCGTACACAAGAACAGCAAGTTCGTTACACATTAGACATAAGTGTGTGTAAGTGTAGGTATAAACCTTATAATAAACACATATTAGTATATTTATAATAAATAGGTCATTATATAATCATTTAATAATAATAATTTTGGGGGTTTAACAAAAAAATAAAACAAATGCGTTTTTTGACAAATGTTACCTCTTCTTAGGGTGTCTCCTTTTGATTTTCACAAAAGGACTTCTTTGGTTGTCTTTAATACCAAATTATGGATTATTGTATGAATTTATGGATTTTTAGGATATTTATATAGATATTGGATGATCAATGTTGGTTTTTAATTGTGAAGAGAATATAAGGATAATTTTCCTTTTATAAGAGAGGGGAGGGGAACATTTCAAATTTCACAAAAGCTTAATTTATAATAAATTCAATATCAATCAAAATATCTAAAAAATGCCATTTATTAGAAGATAATATATGATAAGGTTGTAATATCATCAACCAATATATTTTATACATCATTTTGTGTCATTTTAAACCTTATAATTTTCATTAACCACTAGTTTTTCCATTCTTATCTTAACTATGGTAACAGAGATTTGAATATTATGAGGCTATAATTTTTACATATAAAGTGTAAATTGGACCATAAATGTAATATTTAAGATAATTTATACCATATTTAATCCCCTTGTCCCTATTTAATATTTTTATGATTTTTTAATAATTTAATACAATATTATTGTTCATAAAATATCATAAGTGTCAATTTTGACACTATTCATAACATTAACTTTAAAAAAATAAATCCAACAATATTACTTAGAAAAAATTCATTTAATAGACCCAAAATATATCATATTAACCCATAAAATTCTTGGACCACCTTAATTAAGTCAAATTATATTTATTTTAATATTTCTAGTATCATTTAATTTGTTGTTTCATTAATTGAGTAATTACGACCAAATCATTTTTTAATTATTTATTATAATTATTTCTTCCCTAAAATTTAAAAATAAATTTATATTATGTATATAAATTTTTTATATTCCATATTAATATATATATTCTATCATATCTTTTATTTAACCTAATATTAAAAATATTATACATATTAAAAGTAAGAGTGTGACATTTTATCACTCTCTTTGACTTTAATAGTATTTAAGTAATTTTGTATGGACAAGTGTCCCTTAAATTAATCAATTTTTATCCTTTTATATTCGGTGTAGAATTATATTCATCCAATGATGTTTTATAAAGTGTTAAGGTCGTTTTATATCCCTTGTCTTTTTATTTTTAACTTAAATTGCCCATTTTTCTTTTTACCATTGTAACAAAAAATTCCAAAGTTACTATTTATATTGGACAAAAATAAAGTGGACATTTTTTCTAATTTTTTACCATATTATTAAAATTATTAAATACATTTTTAATAATTAAAAATACATAATTTTCTAAAATTAATTTAAAATAAATCTCATTGATGAAACGAGAAAATGGATTTTTTAAGTGAAAACATCCAAAAGATTTCGCATGTTTTTATATCCAAAATTCAATGTAAAATTGATTACAATAACCTAAATTATATTAAATGATAAAATTTTGGTCTAATAATACTTTAAAACCAATAAAATATGTAATATGAAAGTAAAAAAATAAATTGAACATTATATATATATAATTAATATAATTCTATAAGAGTGATTTTTTTAATTTATTGGTATAGAACACAACTCTGAATATTAAAATAATTTTTTCGAAAAAAATTTTCATTTAGTTTTAAAATAATTTTAAATTAATTTATAATTAATTTTTCAAAGAATTATGTGTAATCCTTGATTTCATAATTTAGTTAATATTGTTCATACCTTCCATTATAATGGCTTGGTTATTTTAAATAAGTATAACAATAAAATGATGTTTCATAGGAAATCAATGTTGTGTATAATTCAAGCTAAGCGAGTGTTCCGTGTAATGTAAGACATCAAAGAAATAAATTTATTTAAGAAAAATATAACTCGTAAAAATATCTGGTTATTACATTTTACCAACCCTTAAAAAGGATTTTTCCCCTGAAATTCATCTGGGTCATCAAATGTTTAATATATGAAATTTACTTTCATAGAAACCCACATCATAAAAATAAATGCTAAAACTTAATTTTAAAAAGGGATAGCTAGAAACATTATGGTTACCCAAAGTAAGTCATAATAGGGTTTCCTGGTAGGGTAACCAATGTAGGATGTGAAAACATGGACACGGAAAAGAAATACAACTATCAAGCTCTGATGGAGAGTGATAGAGAACATGGTCGAGAGAAATTCAAAAAATAAAAGTCAATTAATCTGTAATGATCTATGGGGCCATTTGATTCATCAGAAAATAAGGTACTAGGATAAAAAATTTTGTTTTAGGATCCTTTCCCTAGAGTTGGAGAATTTTTATGAGAAGAAATACTTAATTGATTTCATCACATTTCATGATCATAATACCATCCTTTTGGTTTTCCGTAATAAATTTCCACTTCATCTTTTAATCCAATAAATGAAGATGAATTTTTCTTTCTTGAAGCATTAGAATATCATGAAATCCATAAAATGGTAGATTATTACATCTATCTTAATATCACAATAAAAATGATAACTATGGTTATACAATATGCATAAATCCTCATATAGAGAGATAATAATTCAAACTCTAAAACCTCATCTGACTTTCAACATAAACAGTTTTGTAAATTGTTACCTTTATAATCCTTCTAAAAGATAAAACTCCAAAACTTTCGAGAGAAGGTATATAACTTTCAAAAAACAAATCATTATTAATCCCCCAAAAAACATGATGTAGCTCTTAATTTTCACACACAAAATTATGAAGTCCATTATCATATACTCTCTTAAAACATGGTAATATCCTTAATTACCATAAAACCATAGTGAAAACAAGCATGATTTCAAAAATTAACTCTTTCCTCACAGCACAGATCTATATACTTTGTCCTTAAACCACCTTTACATTATTTTACAAAACAATTCTATGTTTATCCAGACTATCTCATTTATCTTATCACATAATCAAACATCACTTTATCTTATTATTCTCCCAACATCATGCACATATTAAGGATTATCCTTACCTTAATCATTTTTTATAAAACAATATCACATTACCACCTCATTTACTTTTCATGGTTACTAATTCCATTCAACATATGCTTTAAATCCTTAAGGAAAAAATATAAATTACCAATAATTATATATATCATTATTCTGTAAGAACATAAAAGTATTTCTACAACAATATTCTTGATTTCAAATACCTATAAATTTAATCATTCCATAACATAATTTTCTTAATCAACATTTACAATAGTTATTGCATGATACTTCCCTTTATATTTTTCTTTAAGAGGTTTCAAATGTCAATTATTATCATTAAACCTTATATTTGTGCACTGATTGCCATAATGACCTTTTAATTTACACTTGAAGCATTGAGTTGTGAGGGTGTATATCCTTCTCTATATTTTCATCATTAGATAAATTTTTCCCATCAATTCAGCATTCAAATTCTTGATGACCTTATTTCCCATACTTAAAACATCAACCAGTCCCCTTAAGACAATTTTCTCTATGTTTATTTCCACACTTTGACCATAAAGGAAAAATCGTCTTATTTTCTCCATTGTTTTTAGATTTTTATTTGATATCCACCTTCTATTTCTTGTCAAATACATGAGATTGATATCTAACTCTAACCTCCATTAACACATTCATAGAACAAAGCACAATATCTTCATAGCTACTCAAGTCATTTATGGATAACACCCTTTGAAGACTTGGTTTTAAACAATTGAATAATCTATCAACATTACTTTCAGGTTGGATGATAACACCACAAGCATACCTTGAAAGACTTATAAAATTATCCTCGTAGGTACAAATGGACTCTTCGTAACTTTTATTTAAATCAAGGAACTCTTTCTCCATCGTCATAAGAAGTACACGAGGAAAGTACTTATTAAAGAATAAGTTCTTGAACTCATCCCAATCCATGGGTTCAATTTCATCTCGTTGCCTTGTATTCTTGATTAGATTACACCGCTGGTCCACTTTTCCTTATAAGTGATAAATAACTAAAATTAATATTTCATGTTCCATACACTGAAGGGCAAGAAATATATTTTTATTGGTACAGATCCATTTTTTAGCAACAAGTGTATCATAATACCCAATGAAATAAGGTAGATGTTGCCTCAAGAATAACTTAATATAAATTTGTTCCCTCATAAGCTCATTTGGTATTCCAAAATGATTCATATATTCTGTGAGTATAGTTATAAGAGTTTTCATTCCATCTCCTATAACATTTGGTTTATCATAAGGATAATTTTTACATTTCCCATTGCATTCATCCTTAACATGGTTTCTCTAGGTTCTAGTCATTGACTGAAACCATAGAATAATGTGATTAACATTATTAATAGTGGTGAAACCACATAATAAATGGAAATTAATTTCAATATATAACATCTTAGGTTTAATACAAGGTTTTTCATGATCGTTACCCAAATTATAGTAATGTGACATATACTTAGACTTATCCATATAGACATCACTAAATATATAGTTGGAAATATCTATAGGGATATCACTAATGTTTTCTCATCCTAGTTTCCAAATTTTGACTAAACCATTACTCTGATACAAACTATAATGACCCAACCTTAATTTACATTGGCATTACACAATTTTTTTGGAACATTTCACACATTAAATAAACACACACCCAAATACCTTATTAGTTTAGTGCCTTTAGAAACTAAGAAACCTAAACAACTAGTTAAAAACACATCAAATTATTCTCTCGCCTATTGATTTATAACTAAAACCCTTTTGGACATATCATACTTAATACCTTTATTAATATCCTAGGAAAAATAAGCATAATAAAGGTTGATCTCAGATGCTCAGAAAGGGTAAACAAGGGAGAAATCAATCATAACATCCTCATAAGGAATGTGTATATAAAAAACATTTGAAAATTATATCATATATATCAGTGAAATTGATATCACGTCATGGAATAAATAATATAAGTTCATAAAGAATCAAATAACATATTCTATGAGATCATAACATAAGACATAGAATTGTGGCACACAGAAAATAATATAAAATTATTTCCATAATAGTCAAGGTATCACTACTAGGGTTATGTTAGTCGGATAAGTTCACTCCCCATACCATCTTGGTATTCATGTTTCACTACCATGACTATCTCAGTATTCAAGGTTCACTCTCATGACCATCTTAATAGGAAAATTCCTTTACTGAACCATGTTCACTCCCTGTTCCAGCCACGCCTATCTTATGAGATATAGATCTCTACCCACTGCATTAGAGGGAGATATAGTTCCACCTATCAAATAATAAAAACCATAAATATGTGTCCAAAAAGAACATAAATCATTCATCATATCTTAACCCATTGAATGAAATGGGTTTCACAAGCACTATTAAATTATAACATAATCCAATGAAAAGAAATGGGTTTCATAAATATCATTCCATCATAAATATAAACCATTCTTAGAAAGAAGAAGAATGGTATAATTGAATCATATAACCATTAAAATATAATTAACATTAGATAATGTTATCCTAGAAAGAAAATAATTTTGATAAATCTCTTAATGACCATTCTTGTGGAAAATATCCTTTCTTCTATAAAAACATTTTCTTTTCTTAAAATACTATGCATTTTTAAAAGAAAATATTTTATTTGAAAATAAAATTTTATTTTCTCAAGGGTATATTCAAATAATCAACACATAATGAAGTTATAAAATTTCATTCATGTTGTATAATTTTACAAAAACGTTCCATTCATAATATTTCTATAAAAGTCACAAATTATCTCATTTGGAAAATAATAAAAATATTCCTTTCAAAACCTGTATTAAAAAGTAAAAAATGGGTAAAAAGGAATTTAAAATCCATATTATAATATCAAAAATATTTTTTAAAACATTTTTATAAAAAAATTAACATGGAAGATAAATATTTCCCAATACAGACTTAAAACGAAACAATCCCAAATATTGATGAGATTGTGAAATTAATACTCATCACATTATAATTAGTGAAATCGTATACACTATGAAAGAAATAAAATTATATGGATATATAAATACCATAATATTTTTGATAAGACAAATAAAATACATTCATGGGAAGTATATACACCATATAGAAGAAATAATTAGTCTATAAAGCATGTATCATATAGAAATGAAAGTGAGACAAAAACCATAACCTTATGTCTTGACTCTCGTTGTAATCATGATGACCTCCTATATAAATTTATTATAAATATATTACATAACCTTATCCAATTATATAATATCATATATGATTTACTTATGGCCTTATTTTACTGTTTTATCAATAATTCCATGTTAATGTTTTGTTTCGGATAATAAATGATTTGTTTTTTACATATGTTTTCATTTGTTATAATTTTTTGTCCTCAAACTTATATCATAATTTCATAATTTATAAAATGATAAAAATTAAATAAATATAATATATATTGAGTATATATGTAATTATAAAAATATAAAAAATATATAAATAGAAAATGATAGAGACCATTCATGGAGACGGTAGACTGTACGCATGAACGTTGTTTCCATTTTCTTGTCATATTGAAAGAAAGAAAGTAAACGAAATATATATATATATATATATATATATAATATAATTAAAGTAGAATTATTATTTCATATATATCACATATTTTAATTGAACTAATCTTTAATTAATTCTATGTTAAGTGTGAATGAATGGCATCGCTTTGATGTGGCAGTAGTCCACACGTCCACCAACAAAGTTATCGTATTTTCACAAAAATGGAAAGGATAAAGGTATTTTTTATATAATAATTAAAAAAGAAAAAATACATCATAAATAATTATATATATCAATAAAAATATATTTCCTATCATAATTACCAACCATGAAATGTGGTAAAGGAAAAAACCAAACAACATCATTTTGTGAGACAGGTGTTCGTCGTACACAAGAATAGAAAGTTCATTATCCATTAGATGGAAGTGTGTTTAAGTGTAGTAAAAACCCTTATAATTCAAACATAAAAGTGTATTTAGGATTTATGTGTTATTATATAATCATTGAATAAAAATAATTTAGGGTTTTTAAGGAATAAATAAAATATAAATTTTTATGGATGAACTTTACTTCTTCTTTGGTTATCTCTTTTTTATTTTCACAATGGTACTTATTTGGTTAGATTTTTTCTAGAAGTTAGAATTATAGGATGAAGTAAGGAATTTTGTGAGGATATTTAAGTAGATATTGGCTGAATAAAATATGTATTTAAGTGTGAAGATAAGATAATGAGAGGTGTCCTTTTGTAAGAGATGGGATGGGCACTTTTGGAATTTCTCGAAATATTAATGTACAATAAATTCAATATCAATCCAAATACCAATGAAATTAAATTTATTAGAATATTATATATTATAAAGTTTTAATTTTTTCAACCAAAATATTTTGGATAATTTTTTTATCTAAAACCTTATCATGTTGATTAACCCTTAGTTAATCCATATTAATTTTAACTATGGTAACAAAGTTTTCCAAATTAAGAGGATATATTTTTTACATATGAAGTTTAAATTGGACCATAAATAGAAAATTTAATATATTTAACAACATATAAAAACCCCTTGTCCCAATTTAATAATTTTATGATTTTTAAATATTTTAAAAAAATATTATTTTCATAAAATATCATAAGTGACAATTTTGACGTTATTAATAACAATGAATTTTAGAAAATTTATCCTATAATATTACTTAAAAATCATTTAATACAGCCCCAATATTTCATATTAACCAGGAAATTTCTTTTAAAATCTTAATTAATTCAAATTATATTTATTTTAATATTTTTCAAATCATTTAATTGATTGATTCATTAATTGAGTAATTACTTTATCATAAATTTATAATTATTTATGTTTATTATTGCTTCACAAAAAATTAAAAATAAATTTCTAATATGTATATAAACATTTTAGATTCTGTAATAATATATATATTCTATCATATATTCTATTTAACCTGATATTTAAAATAATATACGTATTAAAGGTAAGAGTGTTACATTTTGTCACTCCCCTTGAGTTTAATAGTATTTAAAACATTTTAATGGAAAAGTATCCATAAAATTATTATATTTAGATAATTATGTTTTTAGGGTCGAATTATATTCATCCAATAAAGTTTTATCAAGTTTTGGGGTCATTTTATAGTCCTTATCAATTTATTTTTAACTTAAATACCTCAATTTTCCTTTAACTGTTGAACTAAAAATTACCAAAGTTAATATTTATATTGGAAAAAAATAATATGGGCATATTTAATAAATTTTGAAATTTTGATTAAAAATAATAAATCCATTTTTAATAATTTAATACATAGAATTTTTTAAATTAATTTAAAATTAATCTCGTTGATGGAATGAGAAAACATGTTCTTAAAGTGAAAATGTCCAAAAGGTTGAAATGTTTTTAAGCCAAAAAACAATATGAAATTGATTCCAATGACCTAAATTAGATTAAATGATAAAAATATTATCTTATTATACTTTAAAACTAATCAAATATATAATTAAACACTATAAATTATTTCTATGAAAAAAAATTCAATTAAAATTCTATGTTTTTCACTATTCATCAAAATGTGAAACTTATCATAAAAATATCAAAAATCCAACCAAATTAAATATTGATATCCCTATTTCAAATAATAATTTTATTTTTTCATATAAAAATTATAAAAGTGTCAACATTTATATTTAAAATGGGTTCTCCATTAAAAGGTGGAAAACTGCCATTTTAGAAAAATAATTCTTTTATGCATAAAATTGGATTTTGTTTCTTATATAATATCTATAAAAAACATAATATGAATGTTAAAATTTAAATTAAATAAATTATATATATATATAATTCAACAGGGGTTATTTTTTATGTATTTTTATAAAACAAACTTTTTCATATTTAAACAATTTTTTAGAAAAAAACATGACCTTTTATTTTTAAAAAAACTTTTAAATTAATTTGTAATTAATTGGTCAAAAAATTATATGTAAACTATAATTTCCTAATTCAGTTAATCTTGTCCATACCTTCCATTCTAAAGTCTATGTTATAATTTTCTTGTTATAAATTTGTAAAATAATAAAATTATGGTTTGTAGAAACTCAATGTTACGTTTAATGCAAACTAAGTTAGTGTTTTGTATAATGCGAGACATCAAAGAATTCAATTTTTTTTTTGAAAAAACTATCTCATTAAAATATAAGGTTGTTACAAGTCATTTATATCCAAGGGTACCCTTGTGTTGTCCTAATCCACACATCATGTCTCGCCATATAAAAACCAAGGTGTGTTCTCCATGTACATGCCAATATGGTCATATTAGGGGAGCACAGCATGTATACCAAAGTCACACATCATGTCATACTTAAATTCTTTGAAACCCAATATTACATTACTTGGGAGATACATAGAATGTGGTTATGGATCACATGTTGAATTATCACATCTTTGAGCCCATAATCAACATAATGCCTAGAATCTCCCCATCATCACCAATATTTCCTATTATTAGTCTTGAAACACTATTGAAAGCCTCATTTTTCAGTAGTGTTACTTTAATAATTAATTTCTATATATGCCTAACTAAAAAAACAATCCAATACGGGTTCTCACTCAACACTGACATCTTCATACATCACTTCTATTAAGATCATGCACTATTTCTCCATCCAGTGGTCCACCATTACACGTCATAAATCTTGTATTCCCCAATCCTTTCTGTAACTACAAAATCCATTGATCGCAAGCCAAGATATCATTAGTTCATTGATATAGGCTAAGTCTCGCTGAACTATCAACCATGGATATGGACAATAGTGAATATATAGAGGATTAGGGAAGAAATAAAGGGGATGATAAGGGTTTAATTCCTAAAATGATCAAATTGTCATCATCCATTGTACATGGTATTCCAATGGTGATGAATATAGATAAATACTGTAGATCTAAGAAATCTATGAAAAATAAAATTTGAAACATAGAATAGACAAGATTTTTCCATTTATTAATCAATAAAAATATCCCTAGATCATTATTCACAAATAATTGAGAAGGTGAAAGTAAATAATGTTCCCTACCAAATGTTTGGATTCTTCATTGGTAAAGTTGGTATTCGTATTCCCCTCTGTTAGTGATTCCTTGAAGAAAAAATTCATTGAAATCTCAAGATCTCTCTCAAGATCTCTTTATTCTTCTCTATCAAGTTAGGGTTATTGGTGAAAAACATAATGAGAAAATATAAGGGTGATTAAATATCAAATTTTGTTTCAAATAATATAATAATTGATTGATTTATTGATTTATTAATTGAATAATTACACTTGTGATGGTCTAATACTGAGAACCCCATGTTTGAATAAATATTATACCATTCCTATGGTAAACCATTATTCTAAATGAAAAATTGACACCAATTTTCCCTATGATGCTTTGTTTAATAGAAAATGAGATTTTTTCCCAAATATGCATGAATTCACTAAACAATATCTTTTTTAATATATTATTTTTGATCTTTTCAATACCGAAAAACTCTATTAAGTCTTAGTTACCACCCATAAAAATATTATTTAAAATATTCTAAGAGTCCATACTGTAAAATAATTATATTTCATTAAACTATGATTCTCATATTTGAGGTGAAGATAAATAGTAAATTCATAACATGTAAAGATCTAGAAATTCCATGGAAAAATCTTATTTTTCTTAAATACATGGGATTTTTATGAGTCTGTGAAAGCTGACAGTGCTTGATTCCGAGGCCCGGTGTTCCTGGACTCAATTTCTCAAGTTCTGTTTGGGAACATTCAGTAAATGAATGAGTGGGTTTTTATAACTTTTGAACCAGTGCTCGGAATTGAAATTTGAGGGTACCGTTGAACTTACAGCGCCGATATTTTCTTAAGAAGACATTCACCTCGATGGAAGTTGGTCCGGAATAAAAGTTAGTTTTGGGGTTTTTATGTTTTAATTTAAATAATAATAAAGTAGTGACTTTATTTTTATTCTTGGTGGTTAAAACCTCCAAGAGGAGGTTAGAGGTGGGGAACACCACACCATAACCTCCCGTGAGAGTTTATGGTGGTGGGGACCACCTGAGGTCTAAATACCTCTTAACAATTTAGGTGGTGGGGACAACCCGAGGTTGAAACCCCCTGAACACCCCATTTATGGTTCCACCACCACCCTTGGAACCTTTTGAACTCCCTTAATTAATTTTGTGCCTACACACAAGAATTAAGTAAGTGGAGCCCCAAATTTATTGATTTCTTCCTTTTTGAATATTATAGCAACAAATTAATAGGATTAAAAACTATTATATTGGTTGGAATATTCATTTTGGGTCTTGGAGGAGAGGAGGAGCTCTTGGAGATAAAACTCCAAGGAGGAAAGAACTCTCTAACAAAGAATGCTTCATCCGTCAATGACGGACACCTTCTTCGTTCTTCAACCAGAACAAAGGAGGGAGCGTCGTCCTTGAAGAATGTTGATGACGCCATCCTTGGCTTATTCTTTCCCAAAAACATTGAATCGACATTTTCTTTCTGTGACTTCGTCCACGATCATCGATACGTAGTTGGGGTACAAGCTTGTTAATTGTTGTGTGATCTTTATTCTTCCATAGTGGTTAATTTTCAAAGCAGCTTGATATCACCCTAATGCGTAGGGCGTGGGCGGAACAAACATGGCTCGACCCCTCTGCATTCTTTTTTGTTTTTGACGCTCAACACGGCATGAGTCCGGGTTGAGCGTTACTGAACAACAAAGGTTACGGATTGAAGGAGACGACCCGAGGAATGTGCGACTTCTTCCGGAGTGAGAATCGGGCCACCGAAATTTGTCCGGTGACCCACGGAAATTTCGCCAATGGTTGGTGCGACGATCGTCACCGCATGGAACGTGGTGGATCAACCGTGCCGCTGGAGGAGAAGGCCACGACCGATGGACCGCGGAGGTGCAGCGGAAGCCGACATAAGTCCAGCTCCGAAGGGAGTTGGCGGTCCGAGTCACCGGGACGCCGGGAAGGCGCGGCGCACCGGCATCACGCGATGGACCGAAGGAGGGCTGTGGCCCCTCGCGCTGGCAATGCAGCAGTGGCAGGCTCCAGCCGGCCGCAAACAAGACTGACGGCCCGAGCCGTCGGGTCGCCGGAGGTGGCACAGCACAACGACGTCATGCGAGAGCATCTAGCCACTCAACCAGCCAAGAGGAGCGGGACCCCGCTAGGTCCCGTGTGATGCGGACCGGCGCCACCTGGCACCAGTTTTCCTCCCACACAAATGGCTATTTTGTTCGGGTTTCCAAAGGGTGTGCGGCCTTCCCCCCTGGACGCAGCTGAGGTGGACCCCCCGTGGGTCGCTTGGCCGCCTGGCTAGACCCAGCATGGTTCGGGCCGCCTAGCACGGGCTGGGCCGCCCCTGTGGGCTGCGTTGGACCTGTGGACCGGGTCAGACCCCAATCCGGACTCGTTGACCCGATTTCACCCGTTTTTCCCATAACATAGGCTACGTGTTTCCGATTGAAGAACCACATGCAGTGACAAAATGTTCGGAGCGAGATGGTCCTTTTGAAATACCCCACTTAGGTTGGACGCAGTTGGGGTACAATCAGGTTGGATTGAACCTAAATCCAACCGGGCCCTCAGAACAGAAATGTCAATAACTCATAGACTGGGCGTCTGATTGACGCGTCATCTGTTGCGTTGAGAACCCTATGATGAGACAGACCTTTGAGATACTTCTCCATGGGACTTGGTGGCATTTGGTATGTCGACACTTGGCTTGAGGAGCGGACCCTCCTGGAATCAAGCATTCTTTTTGGAAACCCTGAGGCTGGCTGCGCTCTGACAACTGTTCTAGGATCTTGTGTGGGTTCGACAGTTCTGAATTTTGTTCTTGGATCTTGTGTGGGTCTGATAGAATAGCTGGTTCTGGATCCTATGTGTGTCTGATAGCTTAGCTGGTCCTGGATCATGTGTGGGTCTGACAGCTTCGACTATTGTTCCTGGATCTTGTGTGGGTCCGACAGTTCCAACTACTGGTCTTGGATCTTGTGTGGGTCCGATAGCTTAGATGAATCAGTGACTACATCTGATTATCTCTATCACACTACAAAAGTTGAATACCTATGTGATCTGAGTTAGTGACTTCTGTGTTTTCCTCATAGATGAGATGGGTTACATGATAACATAGGTATATGTATGGCCATATACCTAAGTATTGGTTATCCATTGTTTTCATACTCTGTGGTTTGTTCTTATTGGATTTTGTGAGACCTTGAGGGTCTCAGGGTCCCTACTGATTATCGTTATACTCACCCCTACACGGGCTATGCCCGCACCTCGTTGTGCTGGATGCAGAAGACAGACAGCGCTGACGGAGTCTGAGAGCGCCAGGACTGGATGGTACCCAGAGGTGGACCTTACGACATGTCATTACACGATGGAGACCGATAGACGTGGAGGTTTTTTGTACCTACCCTTTAGGTAGGATTCTCTGTGGATGAACCAGGAGCTGCTTCTACCTTTCAGTTTTTTTGTCCCTTTTTAGTTGTACTTGTACTTTATAGTTGGGCTTGTATTTTCGGCCCCTTTTACTTTCCAGCACTTCTTTTCTATACAGAATTACTTAGTGTTTACATCTATCTCATACTATGTTGTCTGTGTTTTCAGTTTATAAAGGCAATGCCTTCCCAATTTTAGGGATTTACACCTTTGATGCTAGTCGATAGCCCCTGGCCTATGGAAGGTTGGCTTGGTGTAGTCACGGCATGGCCCTAAGGGACGGGTTGTGACAAATTGGTATCAGAGGAGTTGGTTCTGCTGCAAAAATTAGGACTCTGATCTTCCTTTTCTCTGAAGCAATAGTCTTAAGGGTACTAAGTGTTGTTTTCTGTTCGGGGAGTCTAGTGCTGGTGCGGCGGCCGACATATCCATACACCAGGACCCGGACTTCTGATTTCCAACTCATCCCACGAAAACACATATTGTGTGTGTGTTTCAGGAGTTTCCTTTGTGATCTATTTGAGTCATCTCACTAGGTATAACCTATTGACCATGGAGCACCTATTCCTTTTCAGGATGCCTCCATGCAGACAGCTAGCCAGGGTTCCGAGAGATGTATGAGATGGCAGCCCACCGAGCGACGAGGCCTTGATGCGGGGCCCCATCATAGCGGAGGCACCAGCGGTACCACTACCTGTTGGGCCACAGATACCCCCAGCCCCAATAGTAGAGAGTGCACACCATTTGAGCACTTTGCATGAGTTCTAGCTTCAGAGGCCACCCAGGTTTAGGGGAGAGACGGACCCATAGGTAGCTAAGGATTAGCTGGAGGCTATGGTGAGAGTTTTCATACTATTAGGGACACCATCAGACCTTATGGTGATCCTTTCCGCGAGTCTCCTTCAGGCAGCAGCAGTCAGATGTTGGAGCCTGATGTTTCAGGTACATGACGAGGTGACACTTCTCTGGGCAGACTTCGAGAGCTTGTTTCAGGCAGAGTTTGTCCCAGCCACCCTACATGCAGTGCGGATTCAAGTGATACTGCATCTACAGTAGGTTAGCATGACAGTGGCACAGTACTCAGTGAGGTTCAGCGACCACTCACGTTACTCCACAGATATGGTGTGGGACCCATTCTTCAGGCCTCGGACCTTCGATCAGGGGCTCAGGCGAGAGATCGTAGCATCGATGATCTCACTCAACATCCTGACTTGGGAGGGGGTGTTAGGGAGAGCCCTCTTAGTAGAGAGTTTCCTTACTAAGAAGTCACCAGTAGCGAGACCCACCACCGGGCATCACATAGCGGAGTCTTCTGCATCAGGCAGCAGACAGATGTCATAGAGGTCCAAGCGGACCAGACCATCCAGTGGACGACCTTAGGACATGGGTTCGGTTGTGCGGGGAACACGAGACAGAGCTAGTCATGTGAGGAACAGGTAGTGTTTCTCATGTGGCGGGGAGGGTCACATGGCTAGTGACTATCTGACCCATCCTACGGATGGTCAGAAAATGGTCAAAGGACCACTGAGGGAGAGACAGATATTCAATCGAGGTGGTCCATAGGGAGCTGGCGGACATGGCGAAGGAGATGGTCATGCAGCTGGTGGTGGAAGAAGATTTGAGGTGTTACCACCACCACCACTGGGAGGTCCACCCCGGCCATAGGGAGCTGGTGTACAGGGGTGAGCTCAGCTCCAGGCAGTTGAGACATACAATCATGGCGATCCGGAGATGATTTGAGGTATGATCTGTGTCTGTGTATACTCCACCATAGTTGTAGTTCTTATAGACATAGGTGTTATTCACTCTTTCATTTACACTGCCCTCGTTCGGAGCTTGAATGTTCCGATGGAGTCGTTGGGTTGATCCTTACGGATGGAGACTCCTACGATAGCAGACGCGATGATTACGCACTAGTTCCAGCAGTGTGAGCTTACTCTAGAAGGCAAGAGATTCGGTTGGGATCTCCTCATAGTGGCATCGAGGCCTTACGATGTCAACTTGGTTATGGAATGGTTATCTACAATCCATGCTCAGATTGAATGTATTTGGAGCAAAGTGTGGTGTGTCCACATAGATGGGACCAGGTTCACCTTCACCGGTGAGAAGGGAACCTTTTCAGCACAGGACGGACTTGCTCGGAGGATGGTGCAGCCAATCACTCACTAGTTGGCTTTCCTATCCCTCGGAGCATTTGATGTGGAGAGTCCGAGCTATCTTGTAGGGGTGGACCAGTACGCGGATGTTTTCCCTGATGATGTTCCAGGACTACCTCCTCATAGAGAGGTTGACTTTTACATTGACCTGTACCCTGATACGGCACCGATATCTACTTCAGCATATTGGATGGCTCCTGCTGAGCTTCGTGAGCTGAGTGTATAGCTAGAGGACTTGTAGGGGAAGGGATTCATTTGTTCTAGTGTTTCTCCCTTGGCAGCCCCAATTCTATTCACCAAGAAGGTAGACGGGAGCTTGAGGCTCGGTGTCGACTACCGTCATCGGAACTAGGTGACTGTTAAGAACAAGTACCCACTTTCGAGGATTGACTACCTCTTTGATCAGCTGAAGGGAGCACGGTGGTTCTCGAAGATGGACCTCAGATCAGGCTATCACCAGCTCAGATTTCGAGATGAGGATGTGCAGAAGACAGCCTTCAGGTCTCAGTACGGCCACTACGAGTTCTTGGTTATGACCTTCGGCGTAACCAATGCTCCAGCAGTGTTCATGGGATTCATGAATAGGATCTTCCAGCCATACCTTGATCACTTTGTCATAGTCTTCATTGAAGACATTCTAATCTACTCAACTACTGAGGAGGAGCATGCCTACCATTTATGGGTAGTACTGGACACACTCCAAGAGCACTGGATTTATAGTAAGCTCTTGAAGTTCATGTTATGGATTGGAGAGGTTCACTTCTTGGGATACATCATCTTGGAGGCTGGAGTTGCAATGGATCCAGCGAATATTAAAGCGGTACTCTCTTGGGAGCCACCTAGGAGTGTGACGGAGATACAGAGTTTCCTGGGTTTGGCTGGTTACTACCGTAGGTTCGTGCCAGACTTTTACAGAATTGCAACACTGCTATCAGCATTGAAGAAGAAGGTGTAACCCTTCATGGGGTGGGAGAGATGCCAGCATAGCTTTTACGAGCTGATGCAGAGGATAACTAGTGCCCCCATCTTGAGGCTTCTAGATGAATTCATACGGTACATAGTTTACTGTGACGCATCAGGTACTAGACTCGGGTGTGTCATAATGCAGGAGAGAGAAGTGATCGCATATGGCTCTCGGCAGCTGAGACAAAATGAGCAGAATTATGCTACCCATGTCCTAGAGTTAGCAACAGTGGTCTTCGCCTTGAAGATATGGATACACTATTTAATGGGTGAACATTTTATCGTGCACTCTGATCACAAGATTCTCAGGTATATCTTCTCTCAGAAGGAGCTGAATCTAAGACAGTGCTGATGGCTTGAGTTCCTCTAGGATTATGACTTCAAGATACTCTATTCTTCTGGAAAGGGAAATTTTGTTGCAGATGCACTCAGCAGGAGGTCTGGTATACAGATTCTAGGAGAGGTGATGGAGAAGCTAGTCTCTTTACAGTTATCCTATGTGTATAGAGATGGATCAGCCTTTCTACAGTCTCTTGCAGTCACTCCGCCGCTCCTTAAGTGAGTTTGGGAAGAATAACATGGGGACGCTAACTGTGAGACACGACGTGCTCAGATATCCACAGGGTAGGCACCTGATGGATTTTCTGAAGGTGGGGAGCACATCATCCTCTCTAGAGGACATACTATGGTACCAGTGTCACTTCAAGAGGAAGTGTTGAGGGAATTCCACACGTCCCCTCTAGCGGTACATCTAGGAGTGGCGAAGATGTACCAGGACCTTCGATGACAGCACTGGTGGCCAAGTATGAAGAAGGCAGTAGCAGAGTTTGCCTCACGGTGCCTCACTTGTCAGCAAGTGAAGGTAGAGCCCCAGGTACTAGCAAGATTGGTTCAACCATTAGAGGTCTCATAGTGGAAGTGGGATGGGATATACATGGACTTCATGATGGGTATTCCATGTACATCCAGGGGTCACTACTCGATTTGGGTGATCGTCGACCGACTCACCAAGTCATCCCACTTCCTACCAATCAGAAAGTAGGGTTTAGTAGAGATCTTGGGATGCCTCTATTTTCAGGAGATTGTGTAACTACATGGAGTACCTTCCTCTATTGACTCCAGCCGTGACACACGGTTTATTTCCTGGCTATGCAAGGGGTTGAAGGAGGCTTTCGGGACACAGCTTTGGTTGAGCACCGCCTTCCATCCTCAGACAGATGGCCAGATTGAGAGGACCATTAAGTCCCTCAAGGACATGCAATGTGATTGTGTACTCAACTTCGATCGTAGCTGGGAGGATCACTTACCTTTGGTGGAGTCTGCCTATGACAACAGCTATCACTCAACAGTAGGGATGGAACCCTTTGAGGCGTTATACAGGTGACCTTGCAGATCACCCTTGTGTTGGAAAGACCCAGGGGAGTCATCACTAGTGGGTCCAGAGATTGTATGAGCTACCACGAAGAAGTTTTAGATTATCCAGGAGCAGATGAAGATTGCACAGAGTAGGCATAAGTCGTATGCTAAGAGGAGACGGAGGCCTATGGAGTTCGAGGATGGCGACCACGTCTTTCTATGTGTCTCACCTTGACAAGGTCTACTGAGATTTGGCTGAGGCGGCAAGTTATCTATGATATTCATCGGACCTTTCCAGGTCCTCAACAGAGTAGACGAGGTGTCTTACCACTTGTCTCTTCCACCTCAGTTGCACCGGGTGCACGACATCTTCCATGTATCCTAGCTAAGGAGATACGTGTATCACCCTTCACTCATCATCGACCATGGGGATATGGACGTCGATGATGGGGAGACTTTTACAGAGGTTCTAGTGGAGATTGAGGATCGACAGGAGTGGGTGCTATGTGGACGGTCGATACCACTGGTGTGCGTTAGCTGGAAGCACGGGAACCTCTAGGAGAGCACATGGAGTGGGAGGATCAGATGCATGCTCAGTACCCCCATTTGTTCCCTTATATTGAGTTATAGCTTATAGGAATGTAATTCTCTGAGGTGGGGAGAATGTAAAGACCCGAAAATTCCATGGAAAAATATTTTTTTTCTTAAATACATGAGATTTTTACAAGTCTGCAAAAACTGACGGCGCTTGATTCCAAGACGAGGTGTGCCCGGAATCAATTTCAGAAGTTTTGTTTGGGTACGTTCAGTAAACGTATGAGCAGGTTTTTATTACATTTTAACCGGTGTTTAGAATTGAAATTTGTGGGCACCTTTGAACCCGCAACGCCAGTATTTGCTTAAGAATACTTTCAAATCGACGGAAGATGGTCGAGAATAAAAGTATGTTTTGGGGTTTTTATGTTTTAATTTAAATAAACATAAAGTAGTGACTTTAATTTTATTCATGGTGTTTAAAACCTCAAAGAGGAGGTTAGAGGTGGGGATCCCCACACCATAACCTCCCATGAGTGATTATGGTGGTGGGGCCCACCCGAGGTCTAAACACCTCTGAACAATTAAAGTGGTAGGGACCACCCAAGGGTGAAACCCCTTGAACTCCCCATTTATGGTGATACCACCACCCTTGGAACCTTTTGAACTCCCTTAATTAATTTTTTTCCTACACATAAGAATTAATTAAGTGGAGCCCCAAATTTATTGATTGCTCCCTTTTTGAATATTTTTCTAACAAATTAATAGGATTACAAACTAGTATTTTGGTTGGAATATTCACTTTGGGTCTTGGAGGAGAGGAGGAGCTCTTGGAGATAGAATGCCAAGGAGGAAAGAACTCTCCAACGAAGAACGCTTCATCTGCCAAAGATGGACACCTTCTTCCTTCTTCAACCGGAACAAAGGAGGGAGCACCGTCCTTGAATAATGCCGACGACGTCATCCTCAGCTTCTTATTTCCCAACAACATCGAATCGACATTCGCTTTACATGACTTCGTCAATGATCATCGATACGAGGTAAGGGTTCATGCCTGCTAATTGTTGTGTGATCATCATTTTTCCATTGTGGTTTATTTTTTAAGCCACTTGATATCACCCTAACATGGAGGACGCAGGCCGAACAAACACGACCTGACCCCTCTGCATTCTTTGTGATTTTTGACGCTCAACGCGGCATGAGTCCTGGTTGAGTGTTACCTGTCAAGAAAGGTTGTGGATCGAAGTAGATAACCCAAGGAATGCATGACTTCTAATAGAGTGAGAATCGGGCCACCAAAAATCGTCTGATGACCCATGGAAGGTTCACCAACGGATGGTGCGACGATTGTCACCGCATGGACGGCGGCGGAGCAACCGCGCCGCCGGAGGAAAAGGTTGTGGCCGATGGACCGCAGAGGTGTAGCGGTGGCTGGCGTAAGGCCGGCCGTGAAGGGAGCCGGCAGCCTGAGTCACCGGGATGTCAAGAAGGCACGGCGCACTGGTGCCACATGGTGGACCGAAGGAGGGTCGCGGCCCTGGGCCGTGAAAATCCAGCAACGGGTGGCTCGAGCCGGCCACAATCAAGACCGACGACCTGAGCCACTGGGTCGCCAGAGGTGGTGTGGCTCAATGATGTCGCGTGGGAGTGGTAGGCCCCTCGGCCATCCAGGTGGAGCGGGACACCACTGGGTCCTGCGTGTCTCAGATCAGCGCAACCTGGTGCTGATTTTTCTCCCACCCGGACAGCTATGTCGTTCGGGTTACCAGGGGGCGCGCGGCCTTCCCCCCTGGACACAGCTAAGGAGGACCCCCATGGGTTGCTGAGACGAACCCAGTATAGGCAGGGCCACCTCGTGCGGTTCGGGCCTCCCCCACGGGCCTGGTCGGACCCGTGGACGGGGTCAGACCCCAGTCCAATCCCATTGACTCGATTTCACCCGTTTTGCCCATAACATGGGCTATGGGTGTCCGGTGGACGAACTGCCTGTGGTGACAGAAAGCTTAGAGTGAGATGGTCCTTTTTTCATACCCCACATGAGGTTGGATGTAGTTATGTTATATTCATGTTTGATTGAACCTAAATCCAACCGGTCCCCCAGAACAGAAATGTCAATAACTCACAAACCGGGCATCCGATTGACGCGTCGTCTGTTGCGTTGAGACCCCTATGACGCGACAGACCTTTGAGATAATTTTCCATTGGAATTGGTGGTATTTTATGTTACGACACTTTCCTTGAGGATAGGACCCTCCTAGAATAAAGCGTACTTTGTGGAAACCCTACTGCTGGCTGCGCTCTGACGACTATTCCTGGATCTTGTGTGGGTCCGACAGAATTTCTGGTCCTGGATTCTATGTGGGTCTGACAGATAAGCTGGTCTTGGATCATGTGTGCGTCTGACAGCTCCGACTACTGTTCTTGGTTCATGTGTGGTTGTGACACTTCCAACTTCTAGCCCTGGATCCTGTTTGGGTCTGATAGCTTAGATGAATCAGTGACTACATCTGATCATCTCTATCACTCTACAAAAGTTGTAAACCTGTGTGAGTTGAGTCAGTGACTTCTGTTATTTCCCCATATATGATATGAGTTACTTGATAACATAGGTATATGTATGGGCATATGCCTAAGTATTTGATATCCGTTGTTTTCATACTCTGTTGTTTGTTCTTGTTGGATCCTATGAGACCTTGAGGGTCTCGGGGTCCCTAATGAGTATCGTTATACTCACCCCAGAATTGGATATGTTCGCACCTCATTGTGTTGGATGCAGATGACGGACAACGCTGATGGAGGCTGAGAGCACCAGGACTGGACGGTACCTGGAGGTGGACCTAACGACGTGTCAGTACACGGAGGAGACAGATAGACGTGGAGGTTGTCTGTACCTACCCTTTAGGTAGAATTCGTGGTGGATGATCCAGGAGCTTCTTCCACCTTTCATTTGTTTTATCCTTTATTATTTTTACTTTTACTTTACAGTTGGGCTTGTATTTCGGGCCCCTTTTACTTTCTAGCACTTCTTTTGTATACAGCTTTACTTAGTGTTTACTTCCAACTCGTACTCTGTTGTGTGTGTTTTCAGTTTATAAAGGCAATGTCTTCCCAGATTATAGAGATTTATGCCTTTGGTGCAAGTCGCCAGCCCCTGGCCTATGGAAGGCGGGCTTGGGGTATTCACGGCCCGACCCCGGGGGACGGGTCGTGACATAACAGTTTTAAATTTTTCCAATTAGAATAAGAAACATGGAATATAAATTAATTATAATCACTAACTTGTTTTAAATTAAATGAATTATGTATGTTTTTATGTGTCAATGTTTCAATGAAACATATAGTTTGGACCACCACTCCATATTCTCACTCAATCCTTCAATAATTTTTCATTTACCTATCCCTTTCACTAAGTATTCTATAAAATTTATTTTATAAGCAATATAAAAAATGAAATATAATTTTTGATATCTATCTTTGGTTTTATGAGAATCCAATGTATCATACACTGATGAACCAAGGTATTATAATAAAAATTAGAAAACCTAAAAAAATAAATTAGGATATATTTATAATATTTAATCAATTAGGATGATCCAATTTTCATAATTTATTCCATGCACCTGAAATAAAAAATTGTCATTATCATTGATCTATTGAGATCTGATTCAAACAATTCCATGAAAAAAATCATCATTCCCTTCATCTATATAGACTCGATATTTATATGTAATCATATGAAATATTTCAACTCGAATCACTAAAAAATATAACTTCATACTAAATAATGAATAGAATGTGATTTTTGTACCTTTATAGCACATGTATGTGATGCTCTCACTAAAATTTCAACAACACTAAACCTCAACTAATATATAATTTTTCAATAACGAAAATAAAGAATAAGAGATTCCACATATACATTCAGTACTGTTGGAGAAAATAAAATTTTAAACAACACTTTGATTAAGTCTCGTAGAGAGAAAACACTTAGAACTCGAATAATTAAACTTCTAGAATAAATATTTTTTTAATTAATTTCTAATAGAATTATGGTAAGATAAAATAACATCAACAAAAATAAATACATTCAAGATAAATATAGATATTATTATTACTTAATGATATCTAATAAAGAATTATATCAATGTATAAATAAGTACATTAGTCTTATAAAATAACAAAAATAATGTGGGAAATGGAGGACTATGTGATAACAGACTGTTTTCTAAAAATATAATAATCAAATATTGGACCTAATAATGTATGAAATGAATTTTAAAGTTCATAGGACGTCATATATAATTCATTTTATTAGAATTATATTTTCAAATAAATTATAAACAACAAATATGATATCAATTATTACAATATCTAAACAAAAAAACAATCATCCAATAAATCTATAATGAAATGTTTAATATAATATGGTGAAAAATAACTTATAGAAATATATCCAAAGTGTAAAAAAGGATGCATAACATGAAAAATCACTTATTTTTCGTATAGGAACGTTTGATATTACATATTTCCCAAATTGTATATTCTTTCTTAGGCAAGAATTATTTTGGTAAGAAATTAGATGATATAAAAGTTACATATAAAAATAATTCTTATTAATTAGTCTATCAATTGATTATCTATAGAAATATTTATAACAGAAAATGAATTTGAATATTCAAAAAAATTAGAAATCATTGGCTATTGAAAAAAATAATTATATAAAATTATTTGTATCTATTACTGATATATAAAAAAATATACATGGTATGGAGTTAATGTTTTGATTTGGTTTTAGTTCTAGAATAATTTCTGGCTAAGAAATATGAATAGATGGTTTAGAAAACTAGAAATCGAATTGCACCTAGAATTACAAAATAATTATTATTTAATGGAAAAAAATTGTTATATAATTTGAAAAGTTATAGAATTCAAGAAGTGTAACAATAAAAAACAAAATAAAAAATGATATATAATGCATCATATAAATAAAATAAGTGAAAAATGAAAATCCATATGATCAATTATATTGTCAAAATCTAAAATATAATACATTATATTAAAAATAAAAAAAATAATTTCTAACAAAGCATAAATAATTTTGTTAAAAATCATTCAAATAAATTTCCAATATTAGCATTCCACAATCTATATTTATAATATAATTAAATCTAATATTACAATTCCAATAAAAATTCAATGACCATATTTTTTTATATGACATAATAGATCTAAATTGATATCAAATTTAAAATATAACATAATTCATAACATCTTTAGAAGTATTCGCAACTACAACTATTCCAAATAATACATCAAATTAATAATACAGATTTGGGATAACATTTTAGTAACTTATATTAATTATAATAGCTTTTGAACAAAAAATAGATTAAAAATATGAATAAAAATTCATTTTTAAAAATATACATGTTTTTAAAAATTCAAAATACCTTAACTCTTAATCATAAAATTTTTTCATATCTAGATAATAAGAAAAAGGTTTTGAATATTTCTAACATATGGATTAGAAATAGATTTGGAAATTATGACAGAGATAAGGGGTAAGTGTTCTCTACCAAAAACATGGTATTTTAAAAACCCTAATCAAAACAACCCATAATTTTTGGATCGTAGTATAATAAAATCACAAATACCCTTATCAATAAAATATGATTTTAAGGGAATTGAGGATAGTTAGTGTGGATGTAAGGATATTTGGTATCATACTATAGGTTAATGATGGTACATGAAGAAGCTTAAATGAGTATCCCATTGGAGGTTGAAAAGAGGATATTGTGGATCTAAAATCATATGAGAAGTTATTTGGGATTATGGGGATCAGGAATCAAGGGATTGGGGAGAAGTGAAAAAAAAAGAATTGGAATAGTGAGAAGGAAGTAGATAAGGGGGTATAAGTGATTTAAGAGGTAGGGGTGTTGATTTAGGAGGGGAGGTGGAGGAGGAGACATGGAGGGGGTGGTGGTAGCTTGGATAAAAGATATATTACCCTTCCCTTAATTCATATTATTCATTTATTAATTTATATATTTTAGATTTTTTCATCATTCCCATCTTGATTCTTTTAAAAAATAGAGAAAAGGGGATTTCGGGCCAGGTTGATTAGTAAGCACATGGTCAGTGTTAACTATGCACCTAGTCCATACATGTGACGAGAGGTTATTCAAATGGGGTGAAATAGTTTGTTCCTAGTTTACTAAAACCCATATCCAAACTACACAAGTCGCCCTTGTAAGATTTTGTGTACTAGAACCAACTATTGTACTTTGATTACATGGATATTAAATGTATTAAAATATTAAACATTTTATTACATATTTTTCATTGTTCTGCATGACTGTGTTGTAACAATGTCTCAGAGTATCTGTTGCATTGATAAGGTCATGGTAGGTCCCCGCTATGATGAAAACCTTGAAATTATATAAAAATATTCTTAAATATAGTTGTATGATTGGATGACATACTACGAAGGGACACAGAGCATGTAGACCGTCAGGTGTGAGTACACGTAAGCAGATGAGAGTTCCTCTCATTAAGTTCTCACTTGGAAATCTCCAAGACAGGAGATTATGAGAACAGACCAGCCAGTAGGAATTCCAAATGTTTTGGTGTCATCGAATATTTCTATGTGTGAGCATGTTTAATGATCCTTAGACTTTAAGATTTTCATTAATACGTGTCACGACTCATGTACAGTGATTTACTAACGAAAATTGTCATGAAGATAGTTGTAGGGAAGTGGGGTATGTTGGGTGCCTCATGAGTGACAAGATATTAATTGTAAAGACCCATATTTACCATGTAATGTTTTTTAATTATATGGAATTATTACGAGTCTGCAAAAATTGATGGTGAGTGATTCCAAGGCCCGGTGTGCTCGGAATGAATATCTGAACTTTTATTAAGGTGCATTCAATAAACACACGAGCGGCGTTTTCTAACTTTTGAATTGTTGCTCAGATTATAAATCTGAGGCCACCGTTCAATCTGCAGTGCCGGGATTCACATAAGGAAGTCTTCACTTCAACCACATTAGGTTAGGAGAAAAGGATAGATTTTGGGACTTTTAAGAGAATAATAAAATATATTAACTATTTTATTTTTCTTTCTAACTTTTCCACCAATGGACAAGCAGCAACATGGGACCAGTGATGTGTTAAGACATTAAATGGCTTGACCCTTTAAATCATATGTAACTGCGTTGTTATAATTTAGGAAGGTTCCAATTAATGAACCCTCATAAATTATAAGAGCGTTAGATACCCTCCCCCTCTCCTATTTATATAGAGCTTGGGGAGATGTGTCGGCACTACTTCACTAAGCAATGAAGTGCTAGAAAAGTGTTGCGATGCCAAACCCATGGAGGATGGAGCTGGTTCCGGCGAGCACTGATGAGCAACACTGAAACCCAGAACTGAAGATCGATGATCTATTGACATTGTTGGAGGATGGTTGTGGGGGATGGATAACACTGAACCACTTTCTCAATCATGGGAATTTCTCCATCATTCTTGAGGTAGGGTTTTCTTTTGGTTTTAATCTCAAGAGTTTTAGAATCCTTCTTCATCCCTCGTGTTGATTACAAGCAAACATAGAGGGCGTGGGCCTAACAAACCTGGCCTAAACCCTCCACTACCTTGCTACCCTTTCTTTATTTGTGGAAGACTGTTGGCGTAGCAGAACCATCCACCTACAATGGAGCGTTGCAAGAGGAGGTCGCAACGGTCAGTGGAGAAGCTGGCACCAGCTAATCACAGGGAGGTGTGTCGTGCTGTCGGATGCCACTCGTGAGAAAGGGGCCACGGTCGAAGCCGAGGTGGATGAAGGTGGAAGCGGCACACTGGTCATCCACGAAGAAGGAGGTGGTGCACCCGAACTATCAGAGGAACCATCCGCGGCTCATTATCTGCAGTAGTTGGAAGAGGAATCTAGCACACCGGCCAGCCATGGAAGCAGAGGGCAGTGTGACCAGTGTGCCGCTGAAGGAGATGTAGCTCCAACACCGCGACGGCGGGACCGGCAGTGGGTCTCTCGGTGACCTTACATATCCCTTAGGCACAGCCGCTTCACATTCCAAATGGGGGCCGCTCCCCTCCCGTGCTGGCTAGGTTGGACCCCAGCGTGGACCGAAATGGCAGGCCACAACCCCTTGCGCGCCAGGCCGCCCCATTGTGGGCTGATCTGGCCCCTTGCAGGTCGGGCCACTCCCTTGCAGGCCAGGCCCTACCCACCACCTTGCGGGCCATATTGGGCCCCTCTTGTGGGCCATATTGGACCCAGACTAGGTCGGGTCGACCCGAATCATGTCAGACCAGACTCGAGACCAATCGGACCCAGAAACACTTAAAGGGTCATATCTTGAGAACTGGACGTCTGTTTGATGAACCGTCTATGGTGCTTGGACCTTGGGAGTGAGAGAGTCCTTCTAGTATAATTCACTTGAGTTTTGGAGATAGTTGGAGTATGGATGGGTTCGATCGAACCTGAATCTAATTGGGCCCTCGGAACTAAAATGCTTATAACTCACAGATCGGGCATCTGATTGACGCACTATCTGTTGTGTTGGGACCCTTACGACATGTCAGTCCTTTAGGTTACTACTTTGTGGAGATTAGTGGTGGTCTAGGTATGACTGATATCTCGAGGGGTAGATTATATGGATCTTGAACGCAACAAGTGCGAGGAATCCTGTGGCAGGTTGTAATATGAAGAAAGAACATTGATCCTGTGTGGGTCAGAATATATTGATCCTATTTGGGTCATGTTCTATCAAATCCTGTGTGGGTCAGTTCTCAGCAATCCTATGTGGATCAGTGAAAACAGATCCTGTGTTGGTCAGATCCTGTGTAGTTCAGTGTGGGTTAGTACATATCGATCCTATGTGGGTCATCAGAAGTGCCTTTTAATAGAATAAGATGATCCAGCTTACGACTACTCATCTGTATTTTAGTACTTAAGTTATACCTTGGGTGAGCTAATTCTTTTATCCTCGTGGTGTAACCTATTTGGTACTTCTACCTTTGCGGTTTTGTCTTCATGGTGTTACCTGTGTGGTACTTCTATCTTCATGGTGTTACCTATGTGGTACTTCTATCTTCGTGGTGTTACCTCTATGGTACTTTTATCTTCGTGGTATTACCTATGTGGTATTTATATCTTCGATATGTTACCTATGTGGTATTTCTATCTTTTTGGTTTTACCTGTGTGGTACTTCTATCTTCGTGGTGTTACCTATGTGGTACTTCTATCTTCATGGTGTTACCTTTGTGGTACTTATACCTTCGTGGTGTATTCTTCGTGGTGTTGTCTTCGTGGTGTTACATGTGTGGTATATGAAAACCCTGCTTTTTATTACAACTTAAACATGATTTATTACATAAAACGTCACTTGATACAACAAAGAAGATCGATAGGTTTAGTGTATTTGGGATTAGGATCATTACATAAAAACTTAAAACATGAAATACAACATCTTTATTGAAAACTTCCTTTACATGACCACTACATTCCTTCGTACTTAGCATTGAATGTGATAACCTGAGGACATGCATAAGAAAAGGGTGAGCTATAAAGCCCAGTAAGGGAGTACACATGGAATAATATGAGGAATAAAATACATGTTAGACAATAGGCATATCAATAGAGCATAAGAAAAACATGAACATAAAGGCATGATAAAGCATGATAATCATAACATGGAAATGTGGCAACAACACTTAACATGGAATTAGCATGAGCCAAGGCTCATTGCACATGGAGCATGAGTAAATCCTCATTGAACATAAAGCACGAGTAAACCCTCTTTGTAATTGAATTAGAATGATTCAACACTCATTTCACATGACATATCATGATACTATACTTTACCCAATGCATTGGAGCGCTATAAGGGCGCACCCTTCTTAAACATTTCATTTCATGCATAAGTGTGCCACATGGATCATAAAACATGGATACATAAAACATAATCATTTATTACACTATAAAGTAATGTGGAATTCATACATGAAACTTTACAATAAATAAGTAAATGTGCATAAAGGTGAATACCCTTCATGGTGAAATGGGCATGGTATTCACTACACAATGATATTGGCTTAGAAAATCGGTGCGATTTCAGCAGTGTAACGGCGTGACATAAGAATTCATAAAAATGGTTGATGAGAGAGAAAGGGGTTACTCATCATATTTACATGTAATGTACAGTAATTAGGTCATATAGATACATTTCCCAACAATTGTAATGGAATTTAGATTCATGATACAAAAGTATTACTTGAACGTAAAAGAAGAGAGAGAAGTTCCTTTCGGAATTTCGGCATAGTAATGGGTGTACATGGGGGGAATTTAATGAGAGGGAAATGGTCTACCGTCATTTAAACATAAAGAGGGAATTATGAGGGAGGTTCTAAACCATTCCCCAACATTTATAATTGAAATTAAAAGGGAAAAACAACTTAAAGAAAATTGGACAAAAATGAGAAAGGAAGAAAAAACCCTTACTTGGAAGTGTGCTTCCAAAGGCTAGAGAGAGTCTTGTGAGAGGATTATTGGGAGCTTGGGGCACCTTGGGAGGATTATAGAGAGAGTAGGGCAGAGTTTTGACAAACTCCAAAGGCTTTGAGTGGGGAGTAAGTGGGAGCTTGGGTTGGTTTATATAGGAAGGGTGAGGGAATTCTTTATTATTTAGGTTTGGGACCCCTTATATTAAATTAATCCAAACCGAAAACCATCCCATGGTTTTTTCCAATGGTTTTTGTAAAAGGAAAGAGAAAAATAATATTTTAAAAGTCCAAGGTCCGAAATTATTAAAATATTAGGGTTGCTTATGTGGAGGTGAGTCACACTCCCATGGAAATTAATTTAAAAAGACAAGGTGTTTAATAAGTCTTGAGGGGTCCATTAATGTTTTGAAAAGTAATCCAAAAAAACCCAAAATCACATTATTTTAATGGTAAAACATATATTGGCCGAACATAAAGATTATAGTATTTTATTACATCACTATTGGGTCATTATGATGTCATAAAACACATTATATATTTAAACGGTATTTAATTTTTACTCAAAAATTTGACTGTCTCAAAAAATTATGAAAATTTCACCATTGGATAATTTTGACATCCTGATTCCAAAAATAACATTTATTTTATCTAAATAATTTTCTAAATATGTTAATTTTTACTTTTAAAATAAAAACCGACATTTATAAAAAATTCACGGGTTTTGACAAAAATGGCTTTCAAACCTTAATAAAAATTATAATTGCATTCATACAAATACATGATAATTTATATATAATAAAATTAATCTAATAATAATAACAATATTTTATTAAATTATTATTTAATTCAAAAATCCCTTAATTTAATAAAATATATTTCTTAATTAAATAATAACTAAAAACACCATTTGTACATTAAAAACTATTTACAATGTATCAATAATGACAAGAAATTATATTCATTATTATATACAAAAATAATGTACATGAAAATAGTACTATTGATTAGTTACATAACCCCTTAAAACAGCTGCATAAGACCTAAGGGTAAGGTGTGTGATGGTGACAGACTCTTGGGGTGGCTCAAATAACATCGCTCGAGTGGTAATTTCTAACAACTTCCACTTCTCCTGTATACGGTCCCATTCGAGCTTGACATGGTGAAGCTCAGCTTAGGATTGTTCAAGAGCAAAGCCCAAGGACGCCACCTCTTTTCCGAGCTCCAATAAATGGGCTTCGTATGGGGCAATTATACTGGATGAGGCCATTGCTTTCTTTGTCTAAGTAAAATTGGATGTGTTAAATCCCTATATTTATACTAATCATGTGATCACTGTTCAATGGCTATAAAAGTAACGGTCATAATTCTTATCATAAAACCAATGAAGTTGACATTTTATAAAAACATTTTATATAAAGATACATTTAATAAGATCAAGAGGTATTTTCCATTAATGAAACTTTAGGTCGTTACAATATTCCCCCCTTAAGAAATTTCACCCTCGAAATTTTCCTTTTCCCACACTAAAACAGATGTGGGTAACTCAGCTTCATCACTTCCTCCAATTCCCAAGTTTCTTTTTCAAACTTGTGGTTTCTCCACAACACCTTGATGAGGGGCATTTTCTTATTTTGTAGAACTTTTTATCAATGATATAAGATCTTCACTGGTTTCTCCTCATAAGAAAGATCGTCTTCCAATTGTACCACCTCAGAAGAGAGTACATGTGAAGGGTTCGGTATGTACTTCCTTAAGAGGGATACATGAAAGACATCATGTACTTTGGCCATAGTAGGCGGAAGTGATAGTCGATAGGCCACAACCCCGACGCGATCAAGAATCTCGAAGGGGCCGATGTACCTTGGACTTAACTTCCCTTTCTTTACAAACATCATGACCTTATTCCACGAAGATATGCATAGAAAAACCATGTCCTCAATTTTAAACTCAAGGTCTCATCAATGATTATCTTCATAACTCTTCTGTCAACTCGGGGATGCCTTGATATGCTACTGAATGGCTTTCACCTTCTCCACCATTTCCTCGACCATTTCTGGTCCAAGCAGCTTACGTTCACCGACCTCATCCCAACATGCTGGTGTTCTGCACCTTTTCCCATATAGGGCTTCATATGGTGAATGCTTGAGTGAAAACTATTATTATAAGAGAACTCAACTAGAGGAATATATTGATCCCATCCTCCTTTAAAGTCCATTGATCATGCTCTCAACATATCCTCAAGTGTTTGGATAGTCTGCTCGGATTGGCCATCATTTTGAGGATGATAGGTCGTACGGAAGTTCAGTTCAGTATTCAGAGCATGTAGAAGACTCTTCCAAAACATAGAGGTGAATCTTGGATCTCGGTCAGACACAATAGATAGTGGTACTTCATTCAACCTTACCACTTCCCAGATATATATATGTGCCATTTCATCCAATGAGAAATCCTCCCGAATAGTAATGAAGTGTGCAGTCTTTGTAAGATGATCCACAACAACCCATATTGCATTGTTGCCTTTGGATGTCCTTGGAAGTCCGGTGACAAAGTCCATGGTGATGTTTTCCCATTTCCATTCTGGTATGGGCAATGGTTGCATCATCCCCTTAGACTTCTGCCTCTCTGTCTTCACTTGGTGAAACACCAGGCACTTTGATGTATATTCAGCAATCTTCTTCTTCGTATTATCCCACCAAAAGTTTTCTCAGAGATCTCAATACATCTTTGTGCTCCCTGGGTGAATAGAGAAATTTGAACTATGTGCATCATCCAAAAGTTCCTTCTTCAGCTCCGGACTTGATTGAACACATAGTCTTTTCCCAAACTGCACAATTCCTTCTTCATTAACATTAAACTCTGAGGATTTCCATTTTTCAATAGCTCCCACTTTTTCGTGAATTCCCACATCATCCTTTTCAGCATCCTTTAACCTTTACAAAAGCGACGGTTAAGCAATCATTTGTGAAAGGATTGATGATGTTCCCTTTTCTATGATTCCCATGTCCATCTTCATCAAGTCTAAGAAGATTGGATCCTTATCAATTCTCATCATTGATAGAATCGCTGGATCCTTTCTACTTAGGGAATCTGCCACCTTGTTCGCTTTCCTAGGGTGGTAATGGATTGAACAGTCATAATCCTTGATGAGCTCTATCCATCTTCTCTGGCGCATATTAATCTCTTTCTGTGTGAATATATATTTAAGACTCTTTTGGTCAGTATATATCTCACATTTCTCTCCATAAAGAGAATTCCACCAGATTTTCAAGGAAAATATCACCGCCACCAACTCCAGATCATGCGTTGGATAGTTTCGCTCATGGATTTTCAACTGCCTTAAGGCATAGGATATCACTTTATCATTCTCCATCAGCACAAATCCTAAGCCCTTCTTCAAAGCATCACTGAATACCACAAAAAGATCCCCACTTGTGGGTAAAGTGAGCATGGGCGCAATGATAAGCCTCCTTTTCAACTCCATGAAGCTTTCTTCACATTCATCACTCCAAGAAAACTTTACTCCCTTTTGATTTATCTTGGTAAAAGGGCTAGAAAATCGTGAGAAATTTCTCACAAATCGTCGATAATATCCAGCTAACCCCAAGAAGCTACGGATATATGTTACCGATGTTGGCCTCTGCCATCCCTCAATTGCATCTATTTTGGATGTATCCACAGATATCCCATTGCTTGTGATGATATAGCCCAAGAATGAGACCTCCTTCAACCAGAACTCACACCTGCTGTACTTTTCATAGAGCTTCTCCTTGCGTAAAGTCTCTAGTATAGTTCTTAAATGCTCCTCATGATCCTCCTTGGTTTTGAATTATATTAGAATATCATCTATAAAGACTACCACAAATTTTTCTAGGTAATCTATAAAGACTCTATTCATCAAGTCCATGAAGATTGTTGGAGCATTGGTGAGTCCGAAAGGCATTACTATGAATTCATAGTGCCCGTATCTTGTACGAAAAGCAGTCTTGGGGACATCTTCCTTCTTCACCCTTACTTGATAATATCCCGACCGCAAATCTACCTTGGAGAAGAATTGTACTCCACGCAGCAGATCGAAAAAGTCATCAATTCTTGGAAGAGGATACTTGTTCTTTATTATGATTTTGTTAAGTTCACGATAATCGATGCAAAGTCGCATTGACCCATCCTTCTTCTTGATGAAGAGGACTGGTGCACCCCATGGTGAAGCACTTGGGCGTATAAACCCTTTATCCAGATTCTCCTATAGTTATTTCTTCAACTCTTCAATCTCTACAACAACCATTCTATATGGAGTATTGGATATTGGTAAAGCCACGAGTATAAGTTCAATTTAGAATTCAACATCCCTTCTAGGGAAAAGACTAGGCAGTTCCTTAGGAAACACTTTAGCGAATTCCCTCACAATAGGCCTTTCTTCAAGGATGGTTTCTTCCTTGGACTCAATAATCTGAGTCAGATACGCGCGATCATAAGGCAGTAATATCCATGCTTGAGATGATGGAGCTAAAGGAGATTCATCTTCCTTCTTACACTTGTAAAGAATCGAGGGTCGATTCTCCATATGGAGTGTGATTTCCCTATCCCGACAATTTATGTTGGCTCTATATAAGGAAAGCCAATCCATGCCAAGAATGGCATCAAATTCCACCAGAGGGAATATGAGGTTCACTAGGAAATTCAATCCACAGATTATAACAGGGGAGGACTTATATTCATGGGATGCAATGATTGCCCCATTTTCAGTACTCACCGTTATCTTCACTTTCAGGATTTGTGGTGGTGCTGGGATTGTTCTACTAAACTTTCTAGATATAAAAGAATGTGTAGAACCTAAATCAAAAAGTATGTTCGCTATTCTTGAATAAATAACTAGCGTACCTATCACCACTTCGTTGTCGGGTTTCACTTCGGCAGAAGTGATGGAAAAATCTCTTCCTTGTTACCTTGGAGGTTGTTGGTTGTCTCTGAAAACCCTTATATTAGGGCACTGATTTGAAAAATGACCCGATTCTTTGCATTTGTAGCATTGAACAACACGTTGAGGTTCGAACAAAGCATTCCTCTCCTCTGTCGCAGCCGTAGGTCTTTCTTGCTGACAGTTATCATCTAGGTTCCCTTCTCTTCCACACCTGAAGCATTTCCTCGTCCCCTTAAGGCAATTTCCAGGGTGCTTCTTTCTGCACTTTTGGAAAGTGGGGTGCTGGATCTTCTTAGCACTGTTGGATTTATCCATCGGCCCACCAGCATTGAAGTCTACTTTATGCTTCTTATACCCATGATACCCCTGTGATTCTCCGATCTCCATTTCTACCTTGAGGGCACATCGGACAATTTCCTCATTTCTATCGAAGTCACGGATCGCTAATTCTTTCCGCAGGCTAGGCTTCAGCCCACCAAAGAAGCGGTAAACCTTGTATTTGGGGGTAACGACAAATCTAGAAGCATATCGTGCAAGACTTGTGAAGTTTTCCTCGTATTCTCCAATAGATTCTTCATATTTTTTTCTTGAGGGAAAGGATGTCCCTTTCCATCTTAAGCTGGAGGGTGCGTGGAAAATATTTATCGAAAAACATCTTTCGGAAATCCTTCCATTCCAACGCCTCCATCTCCTCATCAGGCTTCGTATTTTTTATCAACATCCACCATTTATCAGCTTCAACCTTCATATGATAATCTTCTAGGAGAACCTTCTCTTGTTCAGAACATTGAAGGATGGAGAAGATATTTTCAATGGAGTTGATCCATTGTTCAGCGATCGTGGGATCAGATGATCCACTAAAAGTAGGAGGCCTTTGTCTCATGAATCTCTTGATAGTGACCTTGTTCTTTCTTAGGGTGGTTTGGATGTTCCTTATGACCCGTGTTTCTATTCAATTCATGAGTTAGATGAGAGAGAAGCGTGACAAAGTTTGCGATTCCTGCTCCCATTGGATTGAGCATCTCATTAATACAGTCATCACACTGATCTTCACATCAGTTGTTAGCCCGAGTCCTCCTATTACCGTCCATTGGCTAGAATAAAAGGAATGTTAGGGGTAACACATAAAGGGTAATCCAAAGAAAAAAAGTTGATGACTTATAAATAAACATTCATTTCCTTAACTCATGAGTCTATAAGCTTCAATCTAGGCTTTTCATGATCTACTTTCTAACATATATTCTTAGGGGCATTTTTTAATTCCCTTAATAAGGGTTCATACTAAACTTGTGAATTTACCGAAGCATATCCCCCGGGAGTGTCGTAACCAAAATTGTAGAAAGGCCCATTGTCGTGCACCAGTTCTCGTTCGAGTCTAGCTCAAAGCGGTGATTTTGGGTTTTTCCCCTAGGATACATCTGTGCCAGAGCCGCCTCTACCTGCTCATATCTGGATAGGGATGTATTTGCTTGATAACCCACTTAATCAATACTCACCAAAACTTAGGGACGTTTTTATTGTACTTAGTCTTGTATCTAAGGCTTTAATAGGGTTTTCTAATCCTAATCACAAAAATAACCAAACCTATCCGATGATACCAAATATGACAACCCTGCTTTTTATTACAACTTAAACATGATTTATTACATAAAACTTCACTTCATACAATAAAGAAGATCAAGAGGTTTAGTGTCTTTGGGGATTAGGATCATTACATAGAAACTTAAAACATGAAATACAATATATTTATTGAAAACTTCCTTTACATGACCACTACATTCCTTCGTACTTAGCATTGCATGGGATAACCTGAGGACGTGCATAAGAAAAGGGTGAGCTATATAGCCTAGTAAAAGAGTACACATGGAATAACATGAGGATTACAATACATGTTAGACAATAGGAATATCAATAGAGCATAAGAAAAACATGAACATAAAGGCATGATAAAGCATGATAATCATAACATGGAAATGTGGCAACAACACTTAACATGGAATTAGCATGAGCCCAGGATCATTGCACAAGCGGCATGAGTAAATCCTCATTGCACATAAAGCACGAGTAAACCCTCATTGCACTTGAATTAGCATGAGTCAACACTCATTGCACATGATATATCATGATACTATACTTTAACCAATGCATTGGAGCTCTATAAGGGCGCACCCTTCTTAAACATTTCATTTCATGCATAAGTGTGCCACATGGATCATAAAACATGGATTCAAAAAACATAATAATTTATTCCACAATAAAGGAATGTGTAATTAATACATGAAACTTTACAATCAATAAGTAAATGTGCATAAAAGTGAATATCCCTGATGGAGAAATGGTTATGGTATTCACTACACAATGACATTGGCTTAGAAAATCAGTGCGATTTCAGCAGCGTAACGGCGTGACATAAGAATTCATAAAAATATTTGATGAGAGAGAAATGGTTTCCTCATCATATTTACATGTAATGGACAGTAAGAAGGTCATATAGATACATTTCACAACAATTTTAATGGAATCTAGATTCATGATACAAAAGTATTGCTTGAACGTAAAAGAGGAGAGAGAAGTTCCTTTCAGAATTTCGGCATAGTTGTTTCCGACGCTTTTGTCGGGGCGTGCGCATCCGTCTGCGGAGGATGCGCTGCTTTGTTGCCCCGCATTCCCACTTTCCAAAGGCGGGCGGCATTCGTTCCTTATTCAGGGATGTCTGCTCCTTGATCGAAACGGGGTGATGGGATGTCGGTTCTTCCTTCTATGGATTCCTCCTCAGAACTCGTCACCTAGTCGGGGTCTCCCTCATAGATTTAATACGTTGTTCGTGAAACTCTTCCCAGTGTCATGTTTACATGGACGCCGGTTAATTACACTGCTTCTATCGGGACATTCCAAAGGTTCCGGTCAGGGCAGCAACCTTCAGTTGGGGGAGTAGTCACGTTGAGGCATCAGTAGCGTGTCTGGATGCTGGGGAACCTGGCATGTCTGTCTATTATCCCTGGTCACAGGGCTTCTCAAGGGCTTGAAAGCCCGAGGCATCCCACATCGAGCGCGGGGAATTATATTCCATAGATGCATATCTGAGGTTTTCCTTAGCTTCTCGTGTTTAACACAGGGTACGCCACGAGTTTAACATCCAGTGGAGACGGATCAGCCCGATCGGAGCATTGGCTAGAATAGATCGGGTTGAGGGATTTCCCTTGAAGGGGTGCCGATACCGAGACCAGTCCATGGGAGGCTGTGAAGAGGAGCGTACCGACATGGTCTCACCAGGATATGATGGCCCGAGCGAGAATCAAGGTGAATGATGGATAGAAGAATGAAGTGGAAGTGGGAATGGCAAGAAACCATCACAAGGGAAACGGTTAAGATGCGCTTGAGCCTTGCAGGGGGCTTCCTACGTATCCCCGTGGCAGGGAATCAAATTCTACGTAGTTCGGGATGGTGCCGGTGGACAGGCACGAGGGTGGACCATGGTCCGATGGGCATCATCAATGAACTGACGTGGATGGTGAGGACTAGGAGGGTCCTAGTGGTGGTGGTCTTGGACCTCATGGAGGCTTCCTATGTACCATGTCGTGACATGGATCAAAGACCACGTAGTTCAGAGGGGCTTCGTCGGCGAACCGACGTGAAGGTGGACCTTGGTCCGATGGGTGGTGGGCTTGAACCTCTGGAAGGCTTCCTACGTACCATGCCTTGGCATGGATCAAAGTCCTCGTAGTTCGGATGATGGAATTCGTCAGCGAACCGACGTGAGGGTGGACCTTGGTTTGATGCATCAGCGAACCGACGTGAAGGTGGACCTTGGTCCGATGCGTCAGTGAACCGATGTGAGGGTGAACCTTGGTCTGATGAGAGATGGGCTTGAACCTCAGGGAGGCTTCCTACGTACCATGCCTTGACATGAATCAAAAACCTCGTAGTTCAAAGGGTCTCATCGGTGAACCGACTTGAAAGTAGACCCGTGGGTCCACTAGTAGTGGGCTTGAACCTCAGGAAGGTTTCCTACGTACCATGCCTTGACATGGATTAAAGTCCTCGTAGTTCAAGGGGTTGATGGAATACAGTTTAACGTCATGCGGGACAGTAGTGAACCCTGATGTGAATTAGACGATGGGCGGTGGGCTTGAACCTCGTGGAGGATTCCTACGTACCATGCCTTGGCATGGATCAAAGTCCCCGTAGTTCGAAATGGCGGTGGGTGTCGGCGAACCGACGTAAATGAGGGACCTCGGGCCGATGGGATATGGGCTTGAACCTCTGGGAGGATTCCTACGTACCATGCCTTGACATGGATCAAAGTCCTTGTAGTTCGGGTTGTGGCCATAATGGCTTGTCGTCGGACTGGAATGCGGTTTAACGTCATGCTAGACGAAGGTAGAACTTGACGTGAATTGGATGACTGGTGGGCTTGAACCTCGTGGAGGCTTCCTACGTACCATGCCTTGACATGGATCAAAGACCTCGTAGTTCAAATGGGTGTGCAGTTTAGTGTCATGCGGGACAAGGGCATACAATTTAACGTCATGCTGGATGAGGGCATGCAGTTTAACGTCATGCTGGACGAGGGTGGAACTCGACGTGAATAAATGACCGAGTGGTGGGATTGAACCTCGTGGAGGCTTCATACGTACCACGCCTTGACATGGATCAATGACCTCATAGTTCAAATCGGGGGGTCGGGGTCGGTGCTCACTCTAAGCCCACGTGAGTCGTGCTCGGTGTGAGAAACAAGAGGTTGCAGGGACCTGACGATCACGTCGTGAAGGATGCGTCCGTGAGAAGCGAAGAGAGTCTTACGCATTGGGCGGCCCATGGTGTTGGGACTTACTCCAGGATGGAGGCTCGAGGTGCGGCAAAGCGCAGCGAAAGAGGGATTTGGGACCAATGATGGGAGGTGCCTCGTTCCCTATCACGCCCTCCACTGACCTTGGTAGTGGGGAAGTATGGAGATGCAGGGGTGCAGCCATCCGTTGGGGAACTAGGTTTGACCTTCTCCTATGAACATACGCCACTCCAATAAGGAGGATATCATCCCTTGTGGATGGGTGATTCCACTCCTGTGGAGACGAGTTGTGTAAAGAATGTTCGAGCTGGGGGGACCCTTCGTGCGAGGCATGAGGTCGGGTCACAGTTTAACGTCAAGTGTTGAGGACGTGATGCTTGGCAGTTTAACGTCCTGTAGCTCGGACGAGGTGGGTTCACTCCACACCCCTAGGACTTACATAACCGGTACCCTCTGGTCCTTGGGGGAGGGAAGGTACTCGCAAGGCCATGGTCAAGTGGGGTTGTGGAGCGAACCATCAAGGGGTCCACGTTAGCGTGGCTATACGAAGAAGCAATAGCCTTTAGCGTGCTTATGCGAAGAAGCATTAGGCGAAGCAACGCTACGAGTGGTATTGTCCGTGGGACTTTGAAATCACATCGTGCATACCTGGACGGTTGCACGGGAAGAGGAATTTCCAAGAAAAGGAGTGTGCTTCGTGAAGCAGAGTGCCTTGGCCGTAGCATGGGGCATAGGTGTGAGTGGAGGGTGCTTCGCGAAGTGGAACAGTATTCGCGGAGCACTGCCTCATGAAGAAGAGGTGCCTCGCGAAGCAGGGTGCTGCGAAGCAGTGTTCTTCGTGATGTGTAGCGATCCTGACTTAGCATAGGGATCACTAGTACAGGTTGGGTGTTCCGCGAAGCATAAACGCTCCACGGCTGCCCGGGTTCCCTTGGGAATCCCCTTCCTTCGCGAATTCCCTTGAGCTTCGCGAAGGGCATCCCTCTCGGAAAAGGAGCTCAAAACGAGACAAAGCAAAGGCGTCACGCGAAGTAGAAGTAACTCGCGGAGCTCATGATTCCCGAGGCAAAGAGTGCTTCACGATTCGGGAGAGGAGAAGCCGAAAGGTCGGATTTTCCATCCTCTGGGACTCAGGGAGAGTCCAGTATTTATAGGCATGGGGTGCCGCGAAGCAGAACTCGTGCGCCGAATCAGGTGCTTCGCGGCATGCTCGCGAACGTCAAACGCGGTCGCGGAGAGTTACCACCTCCGGAGCTTCGCGGCAGGCTCGCGAACGTCAAATGCGTTCGCGGAGAGTTACCACCTCAGGAGCTTCGCTTCGGTGCTTCGCGTCGCTGCTTCACGAGGCAGCATGCCAGCCTTCTTTTTCGTCCCTTCCTTTCGTGCAATATTTTGGCGCCAAAAAATTCCCCCCCTCATACTTGGAGCCGCGGAGGGTGAAGGGTCGAAGTCTGAGGGAAAATCGCCAAAATTTTCAGTGGTTTGTGATGCGGCTTCGCAGAGGGGGCCTGCGGTGCTGACCGGGGCCACGAATTTGGATGCGCCACGATGCTCCGCGCGGGTGAGGCGCGCCGCGATGCTCTGGGGTCGCCGCCTATAAATCGGGGGGTCGACCTCTTTTGTCTTCACGCGAATTCCTTGTCTTTTTGTGCTCTCGGTTTCGCAAAGCTCCGCATACTCCATGACAGCCCTCCGCGAATCGAGCTTCGCGGCGAACCGCGGGTCTCCGACTCCGCGTCCGCGCCAAGCGAACTTCTGCTTTTCGGCCTAGGCCAGACTTCGCGGCTTGGTCTCGCGACCGACCTTCGCGATCCGGCTTCGCGATCCAGCTTCGCGATCTGTTCTGAAAAAATTCTTTTCTGAGGGCCGAAATCAAAATGGCCCATCAAGAAGCTGTATTGGGGGTGCTTGCAGATGCCACCCATTGGGATTAGATGGCCAACCGTCCAGACCTTGGGGAGATGGTCTGAAGCCATTCGGACCACGCTTCTTTGACAGATCTGCTATCGGAGGGTCAGAAATATTATCCGCAGTGTCAGAAGCTGCCATTGTACAGCTTCAGGTTGAGGGATGACGTCTTCATCCCTGAGTCAAGTAGGGATGAACCAGCTTGCTGGTTCAGGATCATACCATGTCAGCACCAATGGTTCAGGGCGGCCGATGGTCATGCGCAGGAGAACTTCACACCCGTCACTGCTGACTGTCTCTACAACCATTTGAACGATATTGATGGGAATCCACTGCAACTAGAGACGTCCCCTCCTCTCTACCATACCATGCTGAAGGCGGCTTTTCAGGATTCGAAGAAGGGATGGTCCGACGAGTGGGACCTGCGCCAGGGCGGCAACTTCACCGATGATTGGGCCTGGGCCTACTGGGTAGGCGCCTCATGCGAGGAGTTTGGGGCCGAGCTGAGGAGAGTGGGGTTATATGATGCGGCATGGGCCTCCCAATTCCACATTTACCAACCAAAACAACTGATGCCGGAATTGCTAAGCAGATGGTCGTCTAGGACCAATACCTTTCACGTGCATCACGGGGAGGTGGGCATCAGCTTGTGGGATGTCCACCAGATTTCTGGGGTTCCGATCTTGGGGGCCATGTATGATTAGTTCCTACCCGTCATGAGTGCGTGGGAGGATACAGAGAAAATGTCGTGACTGGCGTCAGTGCTGATGGCACTCGTCCCTGGAGAGGACAAGGAGGCAGTGAAGGATGTCCACTTTAGGAGATGGTTCAAGTGCTTCCTGAATTTCCCAGAGAATCGAGAGTTCCCTCTAAGGCCTCAAACATGTCCAAGGGCGGCCCAACGGGGTAAGGGGTACTCGTATTGGAGGGTATTGGAAGACAGCCAATGGAAAACTTGGGGTTTCAGTGTCAGCACCGAACAACAGCCGATAGTCAGGCTGGCGGCGTTCATCGCGGCTCTCATCTGTGGTTGGATTCTACCGGTGAGGGATACAAGCATGGGGGTGCGGCCCAGCTCGTTTATTATGGCGTCCATGTTGGCCATGGGGCAGCGGATCAATCTGGGGATTCCAATGCTCTCCAAATTGTACATAATGTTGCGGCACATTAGCGAGGGAAAGAAGCCGCCAAGGATATGAGGGCCCTTCCACCTCCTGTATGGGTGGATCGCAGCGCACATCAGGGGGATTTATGAGTATCCAAACCCTATTTCGCTGTCAGGATCAAATTTACACCCCTCCATCCTGAATGCGGTCGGGAGCTTCCCGTTCAAACTAGCCATGCCGATGGTGCTGAATTGGGTGTGCAGGGCGGATGAGTTTAATTTCCACCCCTTCCCATTGCCGACGGGGATACTTACTGATGATGGGCGGGGAACGGAAGAACATCGGGCTTACCTCCTGGCATTTCGAGGTGGATTTTTGGTGGCACGAGTATATCGTGAGCCACTCTGCGAACCATACACCCCGCATCAGTTTGCGAGGCAGTTCTGGTGCCTCCAGCGGCTGACCCCGCGGGTCTACTGGGAGGTGCGCCACGAAGAGCACCCGTGTGTGATGAGGCAGTTGTGGCTCATGTTCACACGGGAAGATGGGAAGATGCGAATTGCATTGCCTCCATCCACCACCACCTTCGGATTGGTGAGGGAGTATGCCATTAGTTGGGAGGCTTCTTACCCAGGGGAGATGCTGAAGCAGCTGACTATTTGGGTCGGTGATGGCGGACCTCCTCTATCTCGAGGTTGGGGTCGGAGGGCGGCTAGGGCCTCTCACGGTGGCGGGGTTGTCATGGCGGCGAGACCCGCACCGACCGAGGTTGCGGCAGCAGCGGCGGATCCGGTGATTCCGGAAGAGCAGGGCCATCCGGAGGGGCATCCACTGAGGGGATTTCGTAGGATATCCACTCAGGCTCCGGGGAAGCGCATGCGTCATATCGACGTGGAAGAGGATGTCGTCTTCCCAGAATCCTGGGACATTTGGGATGTCAACTGGCAATTCCTCAGCCCACCCAAGATTTGGGCCCACCTGAATCGCCTCGGGATGGAATTACCCGGCATAGGCCCAGTCCGGGCTGGATTCATGGCATCTCCGGCGGAAGCAGAGCAATACCTGGACGAGATGGAGGATTACGTCCACTCCAATGGTGTCCCTCGCCCAATGACAGACCGGGTGAGGGTACTGTTGAATCAAATGGTCCCCCCGTAGTTATCGGCTACCGATCTGAGGGAGCGCTTCCCCCTCCCAGAAGAATCAGAGGACTCCTCTCGGGAGGATGAGGCTGGAGGAGGGAGCCCGTTGGAGGAGGGTGAGGTCGGAGATCAGGGCTCAGATTCCGACGATTTCGCGGAGGCTCTCAAGGTAGAATTCTGAACTTCTTTCCTTATGGTCCATTCTCGGGCCACTATGGACTTCTCACCATGTTTGAGCCATGCAGGAGGAACTTGTTCGCAGGCCTCATTCTCGCCCCTCGGTGGGTGATGATGCGGGACCTTCAGAACCCGCGCCTATGGCTGTGTCCAGTTCCGCGTCTGGTGGGACCAGAGCACCCAAGGTGGCTCCTCCGGAATCTCCGGACCTTCCTATAGTATACGGAGGGCCTTGCCTCGGGGTCCCGTCAGTACCGGATCAAGAGAAGCGCCAGGAGGTCGATCTCCGTAAGTTTCCTCTACCAGTTTCTTTGTCGTCACATGTAGACTATTCCAACTAACGTTTATGTCCCTCTTTGTCGTACAGTTCTCCGACTGGCATGGGCTACTGCGGAAAGACTCATCGGGATGTCTGATGGCGTCCCTCCTAGGGGCATGCTGGTGATGGTGGTGATAGTCCCCCCATATCCTCAAGCTACAACACACATCATCACTGGTGGGACCACCCGTAGGGTCGTGCTCGAAGTCATTGAGGTGGACTCTGATGAAGATGATCAACCGGTCGGTCCCAGTCCTGTCACACCTGCTTCGGCGCCAGGTGTCGTACTGGATTCAACACCAGATGCAGATCCTTCCAAGGATTTCTTGTGGGTATATCCCACGTACGAGTCTGCCAATCGCGCAGACTGGGACGAAACGGCCTCCGACGAGGAAGACAGTAGCATAGTCCATCGCCGATCATGGAAGCTAATCACACGCTTCATCAAGGACACTCCCCAAGTGCAATGGCTGGCCAAAATGGACAGACTCCGCTCGCGGCTGTGCAAACTGTGTGCTGGGGGAGTGGATGCCCAACGTCCTCACGCACTCATTCGAGATCTTATGGCTGAGAAGATCCAGGAGCATGATCGTGGGCTCAACGTGGGATCGCAACGGAGGAAGGCGACCAACATCAAGAAGCTCTAGGAGGATGATGGCGAGGTCCAACAGATGCAGACCCAGGCAGATGATCTTTCAGCCTCTCTTAATGCACAATCTGAGCTGATCTCACGGTTGAAGGCCCAGCTGGCAGAGGCAGAAGAGCATATGAGGCAGGCCTCCAGAAAGATGGATGCCGTTCAAGCTGGCATAGAGAGGACCAAAGCCAAGGCTGACGAACTGTGCCCCACCGCTACTGAGGAGGAGCGGGAGCTGAGTCAGCGGCAGCAAGCCTTGGACGCCACAAGACAATGGGTGGCGTAGCTGCAACGGTCTTTTGACGGGGTCAACCTTTCCATGAGGGGAGTCGACCCCTGGGTATTGTAAAAAACCAAAAACCTTTTATTGGTACTTTCGTGCTTCAATTTTTCCTTTATTTGTTTTGAATGTCATAGCATGCATGATTTCCACTATTTGAATCGCCTCGTTACATCCCTACAATGTTTGCGGGACGTTCGATGATAATTCCTCAAGCCCACATGGGTCGAGCCCGATGTGAGAAATAGGAGATAGTTGCCTTCTCATCCCACCTAACATAGGAGTGGAGACCATGCTCTAGGCATCCGGGATTCGGATTATCAGTCCGGATTTCCGAAATATGGGAGAGGCTTGACCGGAGAAGGAACTTTTCCGAACAGCTGAATTACCGTTTCTTTAGCGTGCTCTTATGCACGAACGGTGCAATTCCAGGGGCGCTTAAATCGGTCCAAACAGATGGAAATGGGAAGTGTGAATCACGACACCCAAGATTCGGAACACTGTGGGGATGGCGTTACAATAGGGGACAACTGTTAACCATGGAGGAGAAGCGGTATCCTTACTGCGTTAGCCTGAAATGGGGACAAAAAATGAGGGTCGACCGTTGACCATGTTCAAAACATGGGACCATGTCACAAATGTTGTCAGTCAATCTTTTGGTACGTTGGCCCAGGACAGTAGGCGGACCCTAGGTCAAGCATCCATACTGTTAGGGGGTCCTTCCAAACATGACTAGTCTTCCGGGACGTTGGCCCAGGATGGTAGGTGATCCGATGCGGCCTGAGACCAGGCCGTTAGGGGGTTCCTTTAGACATGAAAGGGGGCGAGGGTCCGAATAAGGGGCACGCATAGCGTGGAATATGGAGTGATGGTTTTTCTGAATAGAATCCAACACTCATGTAATTACACCACCGTGGTGGGAGTACGCCATATGGGCACATTGGTTTGATCATGGATCATTCCTTCTTTGGGACAGGGCCTCTCTGGAGAGGGGGCCTGCCGCTTCCCAATGTAATATTGGGGTATCCTAAACTTGTTCAGGGAAGATTCATAATTACACGGTCCCCTATGAGGGGTTCGACCAGGGGGAGGAACAGGATTTTTCGATTCCTGAGGCTGGACCCTAGGTGAAATGCCTGGGTGTCTCTACGTATCCCATAAGGATGGGAATCAAGCCATACGTAGTTCTGGGGATGCAGTTTAACGTCATGTGGGACAAGGATACATGGACTCCTGTAGTTTAACGTCATACGATAGGACGTGGAATAAAAGGGAAGATCCCAGGGAACGTGTAGTGCGGTAGATATGAAACCGACATGAATGAGGAATTGGAGTCCAAATCACACCACGTACTCCCGGAGGAAACTCTTCAGGTCGAGGGACCAAGAGTGAGGATTAGGTTGGTCTCGAAGCAGAGTGGTCGGGCGTTCCTACATACCCCATGAGGATGGCAATAAAGCTATACGTAGTTCTGGGAGCGCAGTTTAACGTCATGCGGGACGATGAGAAGCCTGACTGTGTTGGTACACATCCCGCCAAAACTATTAATCCCACGTGAGTCGTGCTCTATGTGAGAAACAAGAAGTAGGTAATTTCCCGACACAAAAAGGGGAAGTTTAGGGAAAAGGGACGCTCGGTGAATACCGACCCAATGACACTAACATGGTCATTTAGCGCACCTAGATGCGCGAAGAGAAAGAGCCAAGTATGATGGAATTCCACTTGAACATGAGAAAGTGGAAATGTGTGAATCATGGCGCTCGAGATTCAGATCACGATGATGGCAGCGTGACGATGGAGGATAACTGTTGACCATGGCGGAAACCCAGCATCCATATCGCGTTAGCCTAGAATGGGGACAAACAAATGAGGGTTGACCATTGACCATGTTCGAAACACAGGACCATGTCGCAAATGTTGTCAGATATCTGTAGGGACATTGGCCCGAAACGATTGGAGGGCCCTTAGGTCCATCATTCATGGAGAGCCCTTAAGCCTAGTATCCATGTCGTCCGAGGGTCCTTTTGGATGTGGAAGAGGATGAGGATCCAAATAGAGAGCTCACGAAGCTTGGTTATGGGACGAAGGGAATGTCCGTATGAAAGTCCCACACTTTGAGCTCTTTTTCGAAACACATCTGAATACGACAACGAGACGTATTAGATATAGGTAGAAGATTCTTTTCCCATAGGGGGATCTTGGTTTAGGGTCGTAGAATTCAGACCATGGATGGGAGGAATCATAAGAGGCACACGGTGGAGTAACTCAAACACCTGGCGTGAATGGGAATAGGGGGTGTGTACGGTGCGGTGAACAACCTGACGTGAATGAGTACGTAATCCCATATCACACCGCAAAAACCCCTTGGGAGAGGCTTTAGGTCAAGGGACCAAAAGTGAAAGTTAGGTTGGGCCCACGGGGAAGTGCCCGGGCGCTCCTACGTATCTCATAATGATGATAATCAAGCCTCACGTAGTTCTTGATGGACCTTAGACCATAAATGGGTAAAGGGAGCAGGGGACACATGGCAAAAAAAACCCGACGTGAAGGAGTACCTAAGCCCGAATTACCATGAGTTCTCTGGGGAAATGCTCGAGTCAAGGGACCGAACACAAAGGTTAGGTTGGGCCTGCGGGGAATTTCCTGGGCGCTCCTACGTATCTCATGAGGATGAGAATCAAGCCATACGTAGTTCTTAATGGTGACATGGTAAGATACCAATGCCAGGGGAAAAGGGGAGCGTGGGCGTGGCCCTTTCACTAAAAGAAGCAGAATTTGATAAATCTTGTTTGTTCTTTAAGGTGAGTGGTTTTTTTTTGTGAAGTGACAGGCCTACAGTAGTAGGTCATGGTGTCACCATAAGGATCAAGCCATGATAGGTGTTGAAAAATGGCATGGCATGTGACCAATACCCAACATGATGTCCTCTACAATGAGGTCACCACAATGCAGTGTCGTTTTTCGTCGTGCGGACAGGACGATAATGTCATAGTTTAGGGTCGTATGATAGGACCAAGCATGCATTTTACTGTCATGCAGCGCAGACGTAGTAGGGATGATGCTAGGCGGGGAACGTGCGTAGTGTTATAAAACACAATTGATGGAGACATGATCCCACATCACATTGTACGCCAATTGGAGAGGGATACCTTAGGCCGAGGGGCCTATATAGAGGTAAGAGGTGAAACAGGGGGAGAGACTGGCTCCCTAAATGGGTTGTACCCGATGACAGGGCATTCGGGCGGTCCTACGTATCCCATGAGGATGGGAATCAAGCTGAACGTAGTTCCAGATGGATCTTAGTTTATGGTCTTAGAGCTCGGACCATGGGAGCCCCGAAGGAAACCGTATTGTAGATTTTTCCCCCTAACATGCAAAGGTTCACTGAGGGATAGCGCCAAAAGTGTTGAGATTCCGCCATGTTCACAACACAACATCCTGTCGCGTTAGCCTGAAATGGGGAAAAACAAATGAGCATCGACCGCTGACCGTATTCGCAACGCGGGATTTTATCGATTTTTTGTCCAGAACCCTCAGGGGCATTGGCCCGTAACGGTAGGAGAGCCCTTCGGCATTGTGTCCAGGCCGTTATTGGGGGTCCCTCCAGGTGTGAAAGGTAATGGAAGCCCGAATGGAGGGGAACATGAAGCTTGACAAGTGGAAGGAACTTGATCAAGTTGAATCTGACACTCTTGGTCCTAGACCAGAGTACTCTTAACACGTGGGTGAACCACTACAAGGGGTCAAGAGACTCAACTTGAGGGTAACCAAGAGATGGCGGGTTCCCGGGAGAAGGGGAATGGTGCCCAAAACCTTGTATCATAACTACATATCCCCCTCCTGGATAAGGATAGACCAAGTGGCCTAGGTGACCGGGAGATCAGGAGATCTCCAAGAGGTGGGGCTGGGCCCGAAGTCTGGACATTCAGGTGGTCCTATGTATTCCATGAGGATGGGAATCAAGCTGAACATAGTTCTGAAGGGTGCCTTTTAATGTCATGCGGGACAAGGAATACGAGGGCTAACTCTTAGAACGGCGGTGCGCGTGGTGTAGCTATTGTAAACCTGACGTTAATGAGGACATAATCCCGCACTACGCCACGCAGCCCCGTAGTTGGGGTCCCGATGGCAGGACCAGAGAGGTGAATTAGCTGAACTCAAGTTGGACCTAAATACAGGGGGTATGGGTGGTCCTACGTATCCCATGAGGATGGGAATCAAGCTGAACGTAGTTCCGGATGGATCTTAGTTTATGGACTTTAAGCTCGGACCATGAATGGTAATAACCTCCCATGTTAGCACAAACGGCAACCCGATCCCTAAGCCCACGTGAGTTAAACTCGGTGTGGGAAACAAGGGGGGGAAATACTCATCGCAATACTTGGGGTGTCCATCAGAGGGGAGTCAACAGAGAGCCCCGAAGGACACCTTTGACGCGGCTTGTTTCCCCAACGCGTAGACGTGCACGGAGGAAAAGTACCAAGAGTTCCAAGACTCTACGTGGACACGATGAAGTGATGAAGGCTGTGAATTGTGTACTCGACATTTTGGGCTTAATGGATTGGCGTGGAGATAGAGGAAAACTGTTAACCATGGTGGAAACGGAGTGTCTATATCGCGTTAGCCTGAGGTGGGAACAACAAACGAGCATCGACCGCTGACCATATTCGCAAAGTGGGATTTTCTCGATTTGTTGTCTGAAACCCTCGGGGGAGTTGGCCCGTAACGGTAGGAGAGCCCTTGGGTGTAGTATCCAAGCCGTTCTTGGGGGTCCCTCTGGGTGTGAAAGATGATGGAAGCCCTGATGCAGGGATACACAAAGCCTGGAAAGCGGGTGCGGATGTGTCCGAGTAAAGCTTGGCATTCCAGGTAATAAACCAGAGTGCTCTTAGGCACATTGGTGAACTGCCGAAAAGGGATTGACGAAATAGCTCAGGAGGGAGAGGTACATGGCGTGGTCATTACGAAACCGGCGTGAATGAGGACATAATCCCACACCACACCGTACACTCCTATAAGAGAGGACCTGGGCCGAGGCCCGGAAAGGCCAAGGGGCCTGATGGTTAGGCATTGGTCAGGAAGGCCTGACCTGCTTGCAGTTTAACGTCTTGCAGTAAGGAAGAGGGTCAGGGACCCGAGGAGGCCAAGGGGCCTGAGGCTGGGGCTCGTAAGGGAAGGCGTACGACATGGTACCTGATCCCTACGTAAATGAGGACATAGTCTCACACCACACTTTACACCCTGGGTAAGAAGTTGGGCGGAGGGGTCCGAGAAGGCCAAGGGGCCTAAGGTCAGGCATCAGTCAGGAAGGCCTGACGGGTCTGTAGTTTAACGTCTTACATGAGGACGGGGCCGGGGACCCGAAAAGGCCAAGGGGCCTGAGGCTGGGCCTCGTAAGGGAAGGCGTACGGCATGGTACCTGATCTCGACGTGAATTAGGGCGTAGTCCCACACCACACCGTACACCCCTATGGGGAATCAGAGCCGTGGGCCCGACCACAAGCATCACCCAGGGGGAAGTTTGTCACTTCGGGATGGGGTAGAATGAATCACTGCACTCGATGTTTGGGACATATCGGGGTGGACCTGAAGATCCAGGACACTATTGACCATGTTCGAAACACAGCGTTCTTATGGTGAAAAGATATGGGAGCAACAAATGAGTGTCGACCGCTGACCAAATTCGCAACGCGGGACTTGTATCGGCTTGTTGCTTGAAAATCCTTAGGGGCATTGGCCCGTATCAGTAAGAGAGCCCTTGGGCGTAGTATCCAGGTCGTTCTTGGGGGTCCCTCTGGGTGTGAAAAATGATGGAATCCCAGTCAAGGAGTGGGTGAAGCATAGCTGTATCCATCCACGAAAGAGGCAAACATCTCCAGGGGGATGTGCCATCGGGTCGAGGCTTGCTCGATGTGAATTGGGGAAAAAGTGTGCACCCTGCCATATGTCTTGACCCGGGGGGAAGATTTTGGCTTTTGGGCTGGGCCAACGGATGAAATGCCCGGGCGTTCCTACGTATCCCATTAGGATGGGAATCAATCCATACGTAGTTCTTGAAGGCCATGCAGTTTATCATTATGCGGTGAGGATGTGGGAGGATAGAAGAACGAGAGTGGGAGCACGGTGCGACCCTTACAATCCTTGTGTGAGCGGGGTTGTATGAGCGGGGCTAAGAAAGCCTACTCCCTGCTACACAAAGATCCTCCAAGGAAACTATTCCCAGGGGGGATAGTGGAAGAGAAAATATTGGGGATGGGCTCAAGATGAGGCGTCTGAGTGTTCCTACGTATCCCATTGAGATGAGAATCAAGCCACACGTAGTTCTTGAGATGCAGTTTAACGTCATGTGGGACGAGGATACATCTCATTTGGGGATATGTAAGGCATGGAAAGTAATCCGACGTGAATGAGGACATAGTCCCACACCATACCGTACAATCCCGAAAGAGGGTAAGTCGGGGAAAACCAAGGGGCCTGAGGCCGGACCGCGGTTAGGGAGACCTGACCAGCTTGTGGTTTAACGTCTCGCGGTGAAGACGGGGGCCATTGGCCCGAGGAGGCCAAGGGGCCTGAGGCTGGGCCTCGGTCAGGAAGACCTTACCAGCTTATGGTTTAACGTCTCGTGGTGAAGATGGGGGCCATGGGCCCGAGGTGGCCGAGGAGCCTGAGGATGAGCCTCGGTCAGGAAGGCCTAACTGGCTTGCAGTTTAACGTCTTGCAGTAAGGATGGGGGTCGTGGGCCTGAGGAGGCCGAGGGGCCTGAGGCTGAGCCTCGGTCAGGAAGGCCTGACTGTCTTGCAGTTTAACGTCTTGCAGTAAGGACGAGGGGAGATCTTAGTTTAAGGTCATAGAGGTCGGAGCATTTTGCAGTTTATCGTCTTGCAGGACGAAAATGCAGTTTAAGGTCGTGCAGGACCTTATAGTTTAAGGTCGTGTTGGACCTTACAGTTTAAGGTCGGGTTGGACCATAACGTGCAGTTTATGGTCATGCGGGACCATTTTGCAGTTTATCGTCTTGCAGGACGAAGATACAGTTTAAGGTCGTGCGGTACCCTTTTGCTGTTTATCGTCTTGCAGGAACCTTTTGCCCTAGGCAAAGTATCGCTTAAGGAACTTGGAATTGGTGGGAGGGGTTATGCGCTCTCCATCCGTGGTCACCAAGGAGTATTCTCCATTGGGTTAAACATTATGGATGATATAAGGCCCTTCCCATTTGGGTTCTAACTTGGGTGGTTTCCTACTGGGAATCATTGGCGCTCAAAGGGCCAGTACTAGGTCACCCTGTAGAAAAGAACGGAGACGAACCTTCTTGTTGAAGGACCTCGCTATCTTATCCTGATGCCTTTCCAGATTGTGCAGGGCACGAAGCTGGTTCTCGTCCAGCGCTTCTAATTCAGCTAGACGGATCTCGGCTACCTCATCTGATGTCTGGTGATCATAGACTGTAGTGCGTAACGATGGCAGCTGATCTCAATGGGTAGGACGACCTCAGCTCCATACACCAGGGAATATGGGGTCACCTGGGTAGAATTGCGAGTCGTCGTCCGGTAAGCCCAGAGGGCGTTGGGGAGATTGTCCGGCCAACTTTTCTTGTTCTGACCAACCATCTTCTGCAGAATGTTAGAGAGGGTTTTGTTGAACACCTCGATCTGTCTGTTTGCCTGCGCATTGTAGCAGTAGGTATGGTTCGAACGGATGTCGTACTTGGCGTACAATTTCTTTAGTTCATCCGCTTGGAAGTTGGTGCCGTTATTGGTGAGGACGGCGTGAGGGACCCCAAACCAGTGGATAATATTGGAGCTCACAAAGTCAACGATGTAACGGGCCTTGACCTCTTTGAGTTGAACTGCCTCTTCCCACTTGGAGAAGAAATTTGTAGCAGTCAGGATAAACCTACACTGGCGGGCTGTTGCCGGTGGGTACGGTCCCACTACGTCAAATCCCCATATCGCGAATGGCCAAGAGTACTTGGTGGGGTGGAGGGGCTCCGGTGGCCGATGCAGGAAGTTGGCATGAACTTGGCACGCGTGGCATATCTTGGCATACCCAATACAATAATGGATCATAGAGGGCCAGAAGTACCCCAACCTCCAGATTTGATGGGACAGCTTCGGCCCAGCTTGACGGGCACCACAGGAACCGGCGTGAACCTCTTGCATAACTTGAGGAATCTCTACACCTTGAATGCAGCGGAGGAGGACACCATCGAAGCTCCTCTTATAAAGGATCTGTTCAAGACTGGGGCCACTCTGGAGGGTAAATTGCAGCGCGCGGCGTCGGATTCGCTCGCTCTTGGCCCGGTCGTCCTGGAGGTGACCATTTTGGAGATACTCGACAAAAGGTGCCCTCCAGTTGGGAGTGGCTTCATCCACTGTGTCTGACGAACCCGAGACCCCTGACGTAGAGGGTCCGGCGGTGAGATGACTTACCCGCAGGCCATCATTGTCCTCTTGGGTGACGGGGGTGATGACTCTCCGGTGTGCCACATGTATGATCAAATCATCTTGCTCGGGTTCTGCGAGCGATGCGGCTAAGCCAGCCAAGGCGTCTGCTTGACCGTTCTGTGACCGTGGGACATGGGTAACCTCTGGTCGAGAAGAGAACTGGGCCATTAGGCGGAGGGTGTACTCCAGCAACGGTACAAGCTCCGGCTTCCTGACGATGTAGTCGCCATTAACCTGTTTGATTACCATCTCGGAATCTCCTTTCACATGTAGATGGGGCAAATGGATCTCAAGGGCCAACTCGAGACCGGTGATGAGAGCCTGGTACTCTACCTCATTGTTCGTACAACCTTCTGACAACTGGAACGAGTATGGCAGGACGGCTTGCGCCGGGGTAATGAAGACAATACCCAGGCCCACTCTGTTGAGCTTAGGATCATTGAGCCTCCTACCGGTGGGGCTCCGGGAGGCGCCGTCAAAATGCATTTGCCAACACGGGACGGCATGATCGACTGAGAGGATCGTCTCATCAGGAAAATCCAGGTCCAGGGATTGATCTGCGGAGGTTGGATGGGCACCTAAAAAGTCTGCCAGTGCCAGTCCCTTAATGGCCTTCTGAGGTACGAACCTGATATCAAACTGCTGGAGAATCACTGCCAAACGTGCTAGTCGTCCAGTCAGCATAGGACGGTTCAGGATGTACTTCAGTGGGTCTACCCGGGAGACCAATTGCACCTCATGGTGCTGCAGGTAATGTCGCAACTTCTGCATGGAGAATACGAGCGCAAGGCAGCACTTTTCGATAGGGGAGTATCTGACCTCCGTATCGAGAAGCATGCGGCTGAGATAGTAGAGGCTGTTCTCAGTACCCTTGTTATTCTTCTGGGCGAGCAGTGCACTGAGGGATCTTTCCAGGGCGGTCACGTAAAGGACCAGCGGCTTTCCGGAGACGGGTGGCATCAAAACCGGAGGTTGGAGCAGATACTACTTGATTTCCTCGAAGGTGGCCCGACACTCCTCATCCCATTCGTAGGAAGTTCCCTTCTTCATGAGCCAGGAAAAGGGCTTACACTTTCCGTCCAGATTCGTGATGAATCAGCGTATATAGGCTAAGTGGCCTTGGAGGCCTCGAAGTTCCCAAATGTTGCTCGGGGGAGGCATTTGGCTGATGGCCTTGATCTTCTCTAGGTCGATCTCAATACCTCGGTATCTAACAACAAAGCCCAGAAACTTCCCAGAGGTGACCCCGAAGGCACACTTCAACTGGTTCATCATCAGGTGACAGGAACGGAGGAAACCGAACACCTTCTCGAGGTCTTTGAGATGGTCCTGGCGCTGACATGATTTGACCACTAGATCATCTTCGTAGCATACCAACATTCCGAGAATCGGCAAGAATATGCAGTGCATGGCCCTATGATAAGTGGAACCAGCATTTTTCAAACCGAATGGCATAACCTGGTAGCAAAAGATACCTTGGGGAGCCCTAAAGGCAGTGGACTCCTCGTCTTCGGGGGCCATCCGGATCTGGTTGTACCCGGAATACCCGTCCATGAAAGAGAGAGCTTGGAACCCAGCCATGGAAACAATCAATAACTCCATCACCAGGAGTGGGAAGTCATCCTTTGGGAAGTGGCAATTAAGATCGCGGAAGTCGATGCAGACTCGGATCTGCCCATTTTTCTTCCTGACTGGCACAATGTTGGCGAGACACTTGGCGTACTGGACTTCCTTAATGAAGTTGGCTTTGATAAGCTTATCAACTTCAGCCTCAACCATAGCACCGTGAGAAGAGTGCATCTTCCTGGGAGTCTGCTTAAATCCACGATGTTTTTCCGGGAGGCCCAGATGGCGAATGGCTACCTGGGGATCTAGTCCTTGCATCTCGTTGTAACTCCAGGAAAACACGTCACGGTGTTTTTTGAGGAAGTCTACGTATTGCTGCCGCTCCTCAGGGGACATGGCTGCACTGATCAATGTGGGTTTCGGATCTTCCTCTCTACCAAGGTTCACCTGCACCAGTTCATCAACCATGGTAGAGACGCCTTCCTCAAAGGCGGGGGGAGCATCCTCCAGGTCTTCCTCCCCACCCGAGGGGGGGTTTCCCGCGACGAGAGATACTTCTGGGATATCAAAGCCTGAGGGGCAGCTGGTGTCGGCTCGGGTAGCAGTGGTCATCATATCAGGAGACTCACTCGCCATTGAGACCATAGCAATGAAGGCATTCGATGCTATCCCATCTGGACTTCGGCCTAAGGGGCCACGTTTGATGATATCAAAGCAGTGGTGACGTGTCGGCCTGAGTCGGTGGATTCCAGCCCGACGGAAGAGACACGTATGGTGTACCGCTGTTGTCATAATCTTGAAATTCCAGTACCGTACAGGGGTAGGGGGTTCCGGGATCACCTGAGCCTGGTCGATGTAGGATTACGAGGTGATTTTCCTCTGTCGCTTGGACACGGGAACATGCCTTCCTTGTGTACCCGAAACAAGAAAACATTGCCCCATGTTGGGGGTCGTGGCCTCCAATCGGTGGATCGGGAGGATGTAGGCATCATCCATGCTTGCCCAGGGATCACTTGTGACTGGGGTGGGTTCATCCTCACTTACTAGGATTTACTTATCCTTACTTTTGTAATAACTAGCATCCAAATAGGGAGCCTCACAAGAAGTGAAAGGGGACGCATCTCCTTGGAGCACGCCTAATCGACCGTTTAGTGAGTATTTGAGGCACTGGTGATTTGACGAAGGGACCACTGCATGCAGATGGAGCCATGGCCTACCCATCAACGCGTTGTAGGCGGTGTCCTGAGAGACTACCATGAACTCGGTGCAGGCAATTAAGCCACTGAACTGAGTCTTCAGGCGGATCTTGTCAATTGGGGTTTTCTCGGTCCTGTCATACCCCTAGATTCTGAGGTCAGAGGGAGTTAAATCACCTTCAAACAGACCCAGTATTCGCAACGTCCAAGTCGGAATTAGGTTGATTCCGGAACCCATGTCAACAAGGCAGCGGCACACTTCCACACCATTGAAGTAGCCAGTGATGTACAGCGGGCGAATGTTCCCCTGTATAGGAGGGTCCTCATCTTCACCGGAGAATGAGATAACCGTCTGGCATTCGGCATTCTCAATTTTCTCAGTATGGAAGGCTTCTCCAGCTGCTACCTCCGTCTTAAACTGGAGGGGGCTCTTTAGGGACTCGGCAAGTGCTTCGTGCATTTCAGATGACAGGAGAAGGGCCTCAAGGATAGAAATCCTGGCCAGAATGTTGGCCAGGTGCTTCAGGACATCATACTTTCTTGCCAAATGTGAACCTCTTCCTACTGGAGGTCGTTCAGAATTTGGAGGCATAGCAGGTCCTGCTGGTTGAAATAGCGATCGGCTAATACTGAGTACATCCTACTGCCTACTAGTTGAAGCCTAGAGAGTAGTCGTCAGACTAGGATCGGACAGCGGAGGCTGGCCTGTAGCCGGGAAAGACTGACTGTGATACAAACGAGGCAGCTCTCCCTGATCTAGTAGCACAAACGGCGGTGGAGGTAGAGCCGAGGGTGTTAGGTGGGGCTGCGCGTGCTGAGCTCTGCGCTGAGCCTGCTGCCTGGTCTCAGTAGCGTGCACGGATTGGCTGAAAGTGCCCGCTGACGTACCTCGATGACCGGCGCAGTTGTGATTCCACTGATGTTGACGTCGGCTGGAAATGTTGGGGAGGTTCACCTGGCGTTCCCCCTCGTCGGGAGTCATATAGGGCTTTACCAGCTCCACGGTGTTAACCGAAGCGTACCCCTGACTGTCACTCGAGGAGTCATCCACCACCGAGCGGATTCTGGGAGGAATCCCCATTTCAGGGGGCATAAAGTCGCTGAGAGTGCGAGATAACAACAGCACCGGTGGAGCGCGTTGCTTCTTCTTGCGCCGTCGCTGCTTGCCCTTTTGGGAAGTGGTCGGCTGTGAAGATGATGCAGAGGTACTGGCTACTTCTTCTAAAGGATCTGGCTGCTTCAGGCTCTCCCGGATGATACCATGGGCATGGACGACGGTTTTTCGAGTCATCCAGTCATCGTATTTCCAGGATCCGCGGCTAGGAACCTGCTGCCACTCACCTTTGTTGTCGCTACCAATCTCTGACCTTGCAAAGACACCTTCCACTTGTGTTGGTGTTAGGCCCAACATAACTATGTTGTTGTTGACCTGGTCTTGAAGCCAGTCTTTGAACACATAGCATTTCTTGAGGGTGTGCCCCAGAATCCGATGATAAGGATGGTAGTTGGCGTGATCGGTGAGATTCGCCTCTGCCAGCCTTCTGCACTCGGACAGGCACACAATCCCTTGATCTAGAGCACTTCGGAAGTAGCCAGGGACCTGATTTTCGTTCAACGAATAAGTCTGGTGCCTTCTTTCAGGATAGGGGGCCCTGGGGGACTGGCCCTGACGAGGGGCCAGAGGGGCCTACCGAGGAGGCGGCGCCTGATTGTCTCGCCTGGGTGGCGGTGGCGCATTGCACGGGGGAACCTGTCGGTTCTGAGGCGGTCGTTGCTGGGCAGGATCCTGTGCTTGAGGTGGAGGACCTATGCGGGGTTGCGGGGATGGTGTCGCTGGCAGTAATTCCAGCTACCTAGGGGCTTCTATTTGGGCCACCGTGGTGGGTTCAGCCCTGGCGGTCCTCCTGGCTGGGATCATAGGGGGCAACATACGTGCCTGACTAGCCTGTTGCAAAGCTTTCTCAAGGCGCTGAGCCTTATCTGAGAAATCTCTGAACCCTACAGGGTAGTTCTGGGTAATTAGGGAGGGTACCAGCTCTGTCTTGACGTTCCCCACACACATCGTCAGTAATTTCTCCTGAGTCAGTGTCATGTCGAGGGAATACGTAAGTCCCTTCCACCGGGCGATGAAATCTGCGACTTGCTCATCAGGTCATTGCTTGCACTTGAAGAGGTCTGCAATGCTAGTCTTCTGCGTGGAGGAGCTGAATTGGTATAGGAACTTCCAGCAGAGATCCTCCCAACCAGTCATCGATCTGATAGAGAGCTGGCTGTACCAGACGAATGATGGACCTTCCAATGTCTGTACAAAACATCGGAGCTTGGCGGCTTCTTGCTGAGTTAGGGTCCCCAGCATGGGGCCACACCTGGAAGAAAAATGAGCCAAGTGATGCGGCGGGTCCCCTGTCCTGTTGAAGGATGAGAAAGTGTGGTTCCCAAAACCCGGGGGTGCGGGCATATCATCCACCCACGCGGGATACGGCTTGCCATCCGGTGGGACCGCTACCTACCGCGTTTCCAACGCTTCGAGGCGGGCTGTGAGTGCTGCTATAAGATCATTCGGGTAGGGGTCCCTGTCTTGATGGGGATCCCTAACCACAAGTGCATTTCCAGGTTCCTCAACACGGTAGATGGCTTCGGCAACTCGTGGATCAACTGGCGGAATGACCTGCGGGGCGACTGGGGGAACCCGGACTGGATTCTTCAGATTTCCCCGTCGCTTGGGGGGGGGGGGTTGGCGAGATGTATCGCACCCTCTTGCCATAAGTTCCGGCTTTTGCCCTGTCTGTGGAAGTAGCATGATCATGGTTGCCCGGAGGCATCTCACCGAGGGGAAATTGTTCCTACCCCTGCTGCCCCGGCCTAGGATTACCATAGTCGGGTCACTGCTCTGCAGCGCGCTCAGCCAAGAGTTCGTCAACCAGCCTCTTCTGCTCAGCAAGCTGGTGGTGTAACGTGGCCTTCATAGGATCTTCATCTGTTTTATACATAGAGGCAGATGGGTCATAGTGCTTGACAATTCCGACGTGCTCCTTACCCTTGCCGGTATTTCGACCAAGTACCAGCGACTCGGTGGGTACGGGGAGGCCTAGAAGGTTCCTCTGCTAATGGGTAACCCTCCCTGATGGGTCCAGCAGTGGCGGCACGCCCTCGGGGGGTAAGTCTCCATCAAGGAATTCAAGCTTGTCTTCCTTGTCCACTACGTCATCCATGTGGACCACAACTCCTCTCCAGGGCATGTCCTCAATGTCGCATAACGAATCGGGCTGTCTTCGGATAGGGTCGAAGAGGAGAGTGGCATAGTGTCCCCAACCATGGACTTGTACATGGGGGGTAGCTTCCTTGAAGATTATGCGGATTGCTTTGAAACTCTGAACACATTTCCATTGAAGGGCGCTCTGGCGGCCTGGCGAATCAGGGTGTTGGGCCACAAGGAGTGCGGCCAAATCGATCAGGCGACATTGCTCGTCGATTTCTTCGAAGTGCTCTCGACTTCTGGGCTATTCCACCCGCTCGTAACAAAGTCGGAAGTGTGTCGCCCATAGGGTTCGACAAAAGCACACCACTTCTTCAGGGGTAAGTGACTCTGGTGCAGGAAAGTTCAGCGCCGCCGTTGGCCAGAATTTCTCCGAGAAGTGATCCGCTGCAAGAATACTCCAGAAGCTCCTGAGTTCGGACTCCGGGTCTGGCCCTGTATTTCCCCACTCGTCAACCGGGGGCGGCTGAGGGACCGGTAGAGGTACCGAGGAGGACCTCTGGGATAGTAAACTCGGCGGCGGAGAATACGGTGAACGAGCTGACTGGCCGCCGAATTCTGGGCCATCCTCTGAAGAGTGAGGTGACCTGGCCATGATGTCACGGTACGATGGGCTGATAGCCACAGCTTCCGGCACAGGAGTCGCGGCTACCGGCAATAGGTCATGTCGTCGCTCTACCGTCATTGGCCCCCAAAATAGCTCTCTGTGATCTCTGGTAGAGGTATAGGGCGCTTCTGGTGACAATGGAGGTGATTGCGCGGTCGACACCTGCAGAATTCCCAAGACTTCTTCAACCTGGATGTACCTGCGGAGAGAGATGGGAATCTGGTGGACCTCATATTCTGGGAGAATGAGGCTAACGCGCCTGGTTCCTACCCCAGTCCTTGATACGGAGGAGCGGGGAGAAGGTTCCATCGCTGAGTCGCATTCCGCTTTAGAGTCGGAGAAGCGGGCAGGTTTGATCTCCACCTGGGCTTTCACAGGACTCTTTTTGTGGCAGCGACGACCCGCTCTCCTGCCCCGGGGTGGCTCTTCGGGACACTGTTGATTCTCATCATGTAGCCTCGGGGCGGTACTGGCGCCGTGGCGGAGGGGGCCCCCACTCGAGATAGCCGAAGTGTGAGGGTCACCAGGGCAAATGTCGAAGGGTACATGGGGAGGACCTCCATGGACAGCACCCATGTGGGCGGAGCCTCTATTGGAACCGGCAGGAGCATGGGGAGGACCTCCATGGTCGATGCGGGCGGAGCGAGGATGACCTTCACTCCTCGAGTTGCCGGGGCGAGGAGGACCTTCGCCGGTTGTAGAGAGGACGTAGGGAGGGCCCCCACATTGGAGAAGGACCGGATGGACGATGCCTTCAGATCGGCGGTCGGGGGCAGGAGGATGGACTCCATAACCTGTATAGTGGGCGTGGGAAAGGTTTCCGCGCCGAGCGTCACTGTCGCGGGGCAGGTCTTCCTTCGGGATGGGGGTAGCATGAGGCATACCTCCATAACGAGCTTCAGAGTGGGGAAGGCCCTCGCTCTGTGGAGTAGTGGTACGGGGAGGGCCTCCGTACGGGGTGACATCACCGCGGGTTAGTTCGCGACGATCACCACTCAGGCCTGAAACCCGGAGAGTCAACCCAGCCTGCCTATGGGGCGGTTGGGGTCTCGATCCTGGTTGGGTGAAGGAGTGCCCCTGCTCAGTGTATGCAGGGGCCCCATGATGCACGTCAGTGGTGGCTCGGGCCACTGTAGCTATTGACGTTGACGCACCTGGGCGAGCGTCCTCAGCCCGGGCCCGGCGCTGACATCGGGTCAGATGAATTTGTGTAGGTGGTGCAGGGGCATAGCCTTCCTGCTCTTCCTGCGGAGTCGGACGGCGGTGGTGACGCGGCCGGACAGGAGCTCTTTCTTGGAGCCCTTGGGTCAGGACCCTGAGCGGGATGAGCCGGACAACGCCCGCCTCATCAGTGTAAGGCGAGGAGTCGTCAAGGAGTTCCGGGGACAGGCTCCCGAAACGGTTTAACGTTGGGGTGGGGAGCAGGGGCTACCTGCGCGGCCTGTTAGGGCGGCATTGACGGCGGGGCCTGGAGGCCTCCAGGTCCAAGCGGGCCATATCCCGAGTTGGGATGACCCCTTCCTCCTCGTACCTACGTACGAGATTTTTGATCACCCTTCGCTGGATGACCTCTGATGGGGAAAGGGGATGTGGGCGCCCCGTATTCCGCGATGTGGCAGTCGTAGTGGTGGTAGCGGCACCATGTGGGGTGGCTGTGGTGGTGTTTCCCCTGCCCCAGCGTAGGCGAGCGGGCGTTGATCGCGTCTCTGTAACAGCAACCTAGTTCCTGAGAAACGAAGGGATCAACTCATCAGCACTGCGATAAAATGGATTGACAACCAGTACCCCAGCGTCCTTCCATTCTCCATGTCTGTAAGAACGATCCATGCCAACACGCTGCAGAACGGAGTGCCCCACATTCTACTGCCCCGACATCCGGTGAGTTTCACGACAAGCCCGCTATTTGCTTGGCGGGACCAGGCGCCGGATATCTGGATCCGGTGACACATCAATATATTGGTACCTCGAACGCTACTAATCTCTACATTGAGTATAATACATTCACGCCGGGTTCACCATTTCTGTTTCCGATGCTTTTGTCGGGGCGCGCGCATCCGTCTGCAGAGGACGCGCTGCTTTGTTGCCCCGCATTCCCGCTTTCCAAAGGCGGGCGGCATTCGTTCCTTATTCAGGGACGTCTGCTCCTTGATCAAAATGGGATGATGGGATGTCGGTTCTTCCTTCTGTGGATTCCTCCTCAGAACTCGTCACCTAGTCTGGGTCTCCCTCATAGATTTAATATGTTGTTCGTGAAACTCTTCCCAGTGCCATGTTTCCATGGACTCTGGTTAATTACACTGCTTCTTTCGGGACATTCCAAAGGGTCCGTTCAGGGCAGCAACATTCAGTCAGGGAGTAGTCATGTTGAGGCATCAGTAGCGTGTTTGGATGCTGGGGAACCTGGCATGTCTGTCTATTATCCCTGGTCACAGGGCTTCTCGAGGGCGTGGAAGCCTGAGGCATCCCACATCGAGCGTGGGGAATTATATGTCGTAGACGCATATCTGAGGTTTTCCTCAGCTTATCGTGTTTAACACAGGGTACGCCGCGAGTTTAACGTCCAGAGGAGACGGATCAGCCCGATCGGGTCATTGGCTAGAATAGATCGGGTTGAGGGATTTCCCTTGAAGGGGTGCCGATACCGGGACCAGCCCATGGGCGACTGGGAAGAGGAGCGTACCGACATGGTCTCGCCGGGATATGATGGCCCAGGCGAGAATCAAGGTGAATGATGGATAGACGAATGAAGTGGAAGGGGGAATGGAAAGGAACCATCACAAGGGCAATGGTGAAGTTGGGCTTGAGCCTTGAAGGGGGCTTCCTGCGTATCCCCGTGGCAGGGAATCAAAGTCTGCGTAGTTCGGGACGGTGCCGGTGGACCGGCACGAGGGTGGACCTTGGTCCGATGGGCATCATCAGCGAACTAACATGGATGGGGAGGACTAGGAGGGTCCTAGTGGTGGTGGTCTTGGACCTCGTGGAGGCTTCCTACATACCATGTCGTGACATGGATCAAATACCACATAGATCAGAGGGGCTTCGTCGACGAACCGACGTGAAGGTGGACCTTGGTCCGATGGGTGGTGGTCTTGAACCTCCGGAAGGCTTCCTACGTACCATGCCTTGGCATGGATCAAAGTCCTCATAGTTCGGATGATGGAATTCTTTAGCGAACCGACATGAGGGTGGACCTTGGTCCGATGCGTCAGTGAACCGACGTGAAGGTGGACCTTGGTCTGATGCGTCAGCGAACCGACGTGAGGGTGGACCTTGGACCGATGAGAGATGGGCTTGAACCTCAGGGAGGCTTCCTACGTACCATGCCTTGACATGGATCAAAGACCTCATAGTTCAAAGGGTCTCATCGGTGAACCGACGTGAAAGTGGACCCGTGGGTCCACTAGTGGTGGGCTTGAACCTCGGGAAGGTTTCCTACGTACCATTCCTTAACATGGATAAAAGTCCTCATAGTTCAGAGGGTTGATGGAATACAGTTTAACGTCATGCGGGACAGTAGTGAACCCTGACGTGAATTGGACGACGGGCAGTGCTCTTGAACCTCGTGAGGGCTTCCTACGTACCACGCCTTGACATGGATCAAAGTCCCCGTAGTTCGGAATGGCGGTGGGTGTCGGCGAACCGACGTAAATGAGGGACCACGGTCCGATGGGAGATGGGCTTGAACCTCTGGGAGGATTCCTACATACCATGCTTTGACATGGATCAAAGTCCTTGTAGTTCGGGTTGTGGTCACAACGGCTTGCCGTCAGACTGGAATGCGGTTTAACGTCATGTTGGACGAAGGTAGAACTTAACGTGAATTGGATTACTGGTGGGCTTGAACCTCGTGGAGGCTTCCTACGTACCATTCCTTGACATGGATCAAAGACCTCATAGTTCAAATGGGTGTACAGTTTAGTGTCATGTGGGACAAGGGCATATAGTTTAACGTCATGCTGGATGAGGGCATGCAGTTTAACGTCATGCTGGACGAGGGTGGAACTCGACGTGAATAAACGACCAAGTGGTGGGCTTGAACCTCTTGGAGGCTTCTTACGTACCACGCCTTGACATGGATCAAATACCTCGTAGTTCAAATGGGGGTGGGTCGGGGTCGGTGCTCACTCTAAGCCCACGTGAGTCATGCTCGGTGTGAGAAACAAGAGGTTGCAGGGACCTGACGATCACGTCACGAAGGATGCGTCCGTGAGAAGTGAATAGGGGCTTACGCATTGGGCGGCCCACGGTGTTGGGACTTACTCCAGGATGGAGGCCCGAGGTGCGGCAAAGCGCAGCGAAAGAGGGATTTGGGACCAATGATGGGAGGTGCCTCGTTCCCTATCACGCCCTCCACTGACCTTGGTAGTGGGGAAGTACGGAGATGCAGGGGTGCAGCCATCCGTTGGGGAACTGGGGTCTCCCTTCTCCTATGAACATACACCACTCCAATAAGGATGATATCATCCCTTGTGAATGGGTGATTCCACTCCTGTGGAGACGAGTGGTGTAAAGAATGTTCAAGCTGGGGGGACCCTTTGTGCGAGGCACGAGGTCGGGTCATAGTTTAACGTCATGTGTTGAGGACGTGATGCTTGGTAGTTTAACGTCCGGCAGCTCGGACGAGGTGGGTTCACTCCACACCCCTAGGACTTACATAACCGGTACCCTCTGGTCCTTGGGGGAGGGAAGGTACTGGTAAGGCCATGGTCAAGGGGGGTTGTGGAGTGAACCATCGAGGGGTCCACATTAGCGTGGCTATGCGAAGAAGCAATAGCCGTTAGCATGCCTTTGCGAAGAAGCATTAGGCGAAGCAACGCTACGAGTGGTATTGTCCATGGGACTTTGAAATCACATCATGCATACCTGGAGGGTTGCACGGGAAGAAAAATTTCTAATAAAAGGAGTGTGCTTCACGAAGCAGAGTGCCTTGGCCTTAGCATGGGGCATAGGTGTGAGTGGAGGGTGCTTCGCGAAGTGGAACAGTATTCGCGGAGCACTGCCTCGTGAAGAAGAGGTGCCTCGCGAAGCTGGGTGCTGCGAAGCAGTGTGCTTCACGATGTGTAGTGATCCTTCCTTAGCATAGGGATCACTAGTATAGGTAGGGTGTTTCGCGAAGCATAAACACTCCGCGGCTGCCTGGGTTCCCTTGGGAATCCCCTTCCTTCGTGAATGCCCTTGAGCTTCGCGAAGGGCATCCCTCTTAGAAGAGGGGCTCAAAACGAGACAAAGCAAAGTCATCACGCGAAGTAGAAGTACCTCGCAGTGCTCATGATTCTCGGGGCAAAGAGTGCTTCACGATTCGGGAGAGGAGAAGCTGAAAGGTCGGATTGTCCATCCTCTGGGACTCAGGGGGAGTCCAGTATTTATTGGCAAGGGGCGCCGCGAAGCAGAACTCGCGCGCCGACTCAGGTGCTTCGCGGCGCGCTTGCGAACGTCAAACGCGATCACGGAGAGTTACCGCCTCCGAAGCTTCGAGGCGGGCTTGAGAACTTCAAATGAGTTCATGGGGAGTTACCACCTCCAGAGCTTCGCATCGGTGCTTCGCGTCGGTGCTTCGCGAGGCAGTGTGCCAGCCTTATTTTTCGTCCCTTCCTTTCGTGCAATATTTTGGCGCCAACAATAGTAACGGGTGTACATGGGGGGAATTAAATGAGAGAGAAAGGGTCTCCCATCATTCAAACATAACGAGGGTAGTATATGGGAGGTGATAAGCCATTCCCCAACATTTATAATTCAAATTAAAAGGGCAAAACAACTTAAAGAAAATTGGACAAAAATGAGAAAGGAAGAAAAAACCCTTACTGAGAAGTGTGCTTCAAAAGGCTAGAGAGAGGCTTGTAAGAGGCTTCTTGGGAGCTTGGGGAACCTTGGGAGGATTATAGAGAGAGTAGGGCAGAGGTTGGACGAACTCCAAAGGCTTTGAGTGAGTATTAAGTGGGATCTTGGGTGGGTTTATATAAGAAAGGTGAGGGAATTTTTTATTATTTAGGTTTGGGACCTCTTTTATTAAATTAATACAAACCACAAACCATCCTATGGTTTATGCCCTTGGATTTTGGAAAAGGGAAGAGGAAAATAATATTTTATAAGGACAAGGTCCGAACTTCTTAAAATATTAGGGTTGCTTATGTGGAGGAGATTCACACTCCCATGGAAATTAATTTAAAAATACAAGGTGTTTAATAAGTCTTGAGGGGTCCATTAATGCTTTGAAAAGTAAGCCAAAAAAACCAAAATCACCTTATTTTAATGGTAAAACATATATTGTCTGAACATAAAGATTATAGTATTTTATTACATTACTATTGGGTCATTATGATGTCATAAAACACATTATATATTTAAACGGTATTTAATTTTTACTCAAACATTTGATTGTCTCAGAAAACTATGAAAAATTTACCGTCGGATAATTTCGACATCCTGATTCCAAAAATAACATTTATTTTATCTAAATAATTTTCTAAATACGTTAATTTTCACTTTTAAAATAAAAATCGACATTTATCAAAAATTCAAAGGTTTTGACAAAAATGGCTTTCAAACCTTAATAAAAATTATAATTGCATTCATACAATTACATGATAATTTATATATAATAAAATTAATCTTATAATAATAATAATAATAATAATTTATTATAATATTATTTAATTCAAAAATCCATTAATTTAATAAAATAGATTTCTTAATTAAATAATAACTAAAAACACCATTTGTACTTTAAAAACTATTTACAATGTATCAATAATGACAAGAAATTATATTCATTATTATATAAAAAAATAATGTACATGAACATAGTACTATCGATTAGTTACATAAACCCTTAAAACAGATGCATAAGTCCTAAGGGTATGGTGTGCGATGGTGACAGACTCTTGGGGTGGCTCGGATAACATCGCTCGAGTGGTGATTTCTATCAACTTCCACTTCTCCCGTAGACGGTCCCGTTCGAGCTTGAAATGGTGAAGCTCAACTTGGTCTTGGTCAAGAGCGAAGCCCAAGGATGCCACCTCTTTTTCGAGCTCCAATAAATGGGCTTCGTATGGGGAAATTCTACTGGATGAGGCCATCGCTTCCTTTGTCTAAGTAAAATTGGATGTGTTAAAACCCTATATTTATACTAATCATGTGATCACTGTTCAACAGTTATAAAAGTAACGGTCACAATTATTATCATAAAACCAATGAAGTTGACATTTAATAAAAACATTTTATATAAAGAGACATTTAATAAGATCAAGAGGGATTTTCCATTAATGAAACTTTGGGTCATTACATGGTACTTCTACCTTTGTGGTGTTACCTTTATTGTATTCTACCCTCATGTATGAGATGAGTATGTATTGATAACTTAGGTATATGTATGGTCATATAACTAAGTAGAGTTGATGTCTATTGTTTTGTGCTTTGAGATTGAGGTCTTGCTTTGTGGTAATTCCTTTCTGGAACTCTAGGATACCTATGGGGGTCTCGGGGTCCCTACTGAGTATCGTTATACTCACCCCTGCATGGGATATTCCCACACCTTGTTGTGTCTTGTGCAGATGACAGACAACATAGATCAAGGGTGAGGGAGCCAGGATGGACAGTGCTCGAAGGTGGACCATTTTGTGTGACATGACACATGGACTACTGATTTTTTGCTATACCTACCCTTTAGGTAGGATCCTCAGTGGATTATCCAAGAGCTATTTCTCACTTTTCTGTTGTATTTTTACTTTTCAGTTTTACTTGTACTTTTTAGTTGGGCTTGTATTCCGACCTCTTTTCTTCCAGCACTCTTTTACTACAATAGTTTACTTTGGGGTGGCTTCTTGTTGTGTTCTTAGAATGTGTGTATGTACAGGTTAAAATGAAATTTCTTCCCGTTTTAGGGATATTTCTTTCTGGTGCAAGTCACTAGCCCCTAGCCTATGGAATGCGGGATTGGGGTAGTCACGGTATGGGCCCTGGGGGATGGGTCGTGACAAAGTGGTATTAGAGGAGACAGTTTTACCGAAGAACTAGGACTCTGATATTTTCTATGTGGCAATATTGTTAAGTTTCATGAGTTTGATTTTCAGTTTGGGGAATTCAATGTTGGTGCGGCGGACGACGTATCCATACACCAGGACCCTGACTTCTGATTTTTGACTCAGTGTACGAAAACACTGATAGCATGTATTTTCACATGTTTTTCTTATGATCTCTTTGAGTCAACTCACCAGGTATAACTTATTAACTGTGGAATGCCTGTATTCTTTCAGGATGCCACCACATTGTTATCCAGCCAAGATTCCTGAGGGAGTACACGATGACCACCCACCAAGCAATGAGGCCTTGGTCCAGGGCCCTCCTACAGCATTAGAACCTTCGGGTGGTGTACCAGTAGAACCACTACCCATAGGGAAACTGTTGCCACCAGCCCCACCAGTAGAGCGTGCATGCTGACTGAGTGTGTTTCACAAGTTCCAGTAGTAGAGGCCTCTGAGGTTCCAAGGTGAGATGGATTTTTAGGCTGTTGAGGACTGGATGGAGGTTGTGGCTAGAGTTTTTTGCTTAGTTGGGACACCAACTAAACTAGTTTTGATCCTAGCTACCAGTATCTTCCAAGGAGCAGCCGGGAGATGGTGGAGCTTGATGCTATCTATACACGAAAAGGTCACCCTCATCTGGGTAGACTTTGAGAGCCATTTCAAGATAGAGTTCATCCTATAGACTCTACGCTCATTGCGTATACAGGAGTTGTTGCACCTATATCAGGGCAGCATGATTGTGACCCAGTACTCGGTGAGGTTCACTGATCTCTCCGGCTACTCCATCGACATGGTACGGGACCCTTTCTTCATGTCCTGAACCTTTGAGCAGGGTCTCCGATAGGAGATTATAGCATCGATGATATCGCTCAGAATTCGGACGTAGGCTGGGGTGCCAAAGCGAGCACTCTTGGTAGAGAGATTCCTAGCTGAGCAGGCAAGGATAATGAGATCCACCACCGAATGTCAAGTAGTAGAGTCATCTGTGGTAGGTAGTAGATGGATGACATAGGGGCCCAAGTGGTCCAGGCCTTCTAGTGGACGACCTCAAGATATAGGGTCGGTGGTGAAGGGCTCATGGGACAGAGGAGGATAGCTGAGGAGCAGACAGTGCTACTTGTGTAGCGGGTAAGGTTACATGACTTGAGACTACCCAACCCGCCATATGGATGAACTGAAAAGGGTCAAGGGGCCGTCGAGGTAGAGGCAGCGATTCAATCGGGATGGTCCGCAGGCATTAGGCGGACATGGAAGAGGATATGGTCGTACAGCAGGTGGTCGGAGGAGATTCGAGGTTCTACCGCCGCCACCACCACCAGGTGGTCCACCCCGACCATAGGGAGCAGGTGGATAGGGACGAGCTTAGCTACAGGCAGTGGAGGCCTATGACCACGGCACTCTGGAGATGGTTAGAGGTATGATCTATGTCTACACGACCTTAGCTGCAATACTTATAAACATGGGTGTCAGTCACTATTTTATTACCATGTCCCTAGTTCGGATCTCAGAGATTTCAGTAGAGCATATGGATCGATCATTACGGCTAGATACATCTATGGGAGAGCATTCGATGATTACACACTGGTGTCGGCAGTGTGAGATTACTCTAGGAGGTGAGAGCTTCCACTGGGATCTTCTATTAGCAGTTTTGAGGCCTTAGGATGTCATCTTGGGTATGGACTGGTTATCCACAGTCCATGCTCAGATTGACTGTATTAGGTGCAAAGTGTGATGTTTCCGCGAGGATGTGACAAGGTTTTTTTCCACCGGTGAGAAGGGATCCTTTGCAGCACAGTATGGACTTACCCAGAAGAGAGTGCAGCTGATCACACACTAGTTGTCTAGCCTTACCCTCAGAGTAGTGGATTTTGAGAGTCTAAGATCGCCTATAGTGGTGGACTAGTATGCCGATGTATTTCTTGATGTTCTTTCGGGACTACCTCCACATAGATAGGTTGGCTTTTACATCGACCTGTACCCCGGGATGACATCGATATCTACACCAGCATATCAGATGGCTCCTGTGGAGCTTGTGAGTTACGGGTACAGTTAGAGGACTTTTAGAGAAATGGTTTCATAAGGCCTGAAATTTCTCGATGGGAGCCCCAGTTTTGTTTTCCAAGAAGGGAGATTTGAGTTTGAGACTCTGTGTGGACTATCGGCCCCTGAACCAAGTGACCATTAAGAACAAGTTTCAACTTTCGAGTATTGATGGTCTTTTCGATTAGCTTAACAGAGCTCAATGGTTTTCAAAGATAGACCTCAGATCAGGCTATCATCAGCTCATGGTAGTAGATGAGGATGTGAAGAAGACAACCTTTAGATATTGGTATGGCCACTATGATTTCTTGGTTATGCCTTTCGGTAAGACCTACGCCCCTATAGTGTTCATGGGACTCATGAACAAGATCTTCCAGCCATACCTCGATCGCTTTATATTGGTCTTCATCGATGACATCTTGATATACTCAGCGTTAGAGGAGGAGCATGCCTATCATCTACAGATAGTTCTGGATACACTCCGAGAGAACCAGCTTTATGGTAAGCACATGAAGTGACAGTTATAGATACGAGAGGTCTATTTTCTGGGAAACATTATCTCAGATGCTATAGTTTAAGTGGATCCAATGAAGATAGAGGTTTTACATGCTTGGGATCCACCCAAGAGTGTGATCGACGTGTGGAGTTTTCTGGGGTTGGCTGAATACTATCGGAGATTCGTTCCTTACATTTCCAAAGTATAAGAACCCTTTTCAGCATTGACAAAGAAGAGGAAGCCCTTCCTATGTACAGAGAGATGCTAGAAGAGTTTTCAGGAGCTAAGGCAGAGACTGACGAGTTCCCCCATCATGAGGCTAGCAGAAGAGGGTGTAGGGTATGTAGTCTTCTGCAACACATCAGGGGCCAAGCTTGGATGTTTCCTAATGTAGGAGAAAATAGTGATCACCTATGGCTCATGACAGTTGAGGCAACATGGTAAGAACTAAACTACCCATGACCTAGAGTTACCAGCAGTGGTCTTCGGCCTAAAGATGTGGCGACATTACTTGATGGGAGAACATTTTAGAGTCTACTCTGATCACAAGAGTCTCAAGTATATATTCTCTCAGAAGGACCTGAACCTGAGATAGTGGAAATGGCTATAGTTCCACCTGTACTATGACTTTGAGATAGTCTATACTCCTGGGAAGGGTAACATGGTAGCAGATGCACTCAGTAGAAGGTCTGGTCTGTAGTTGCTGAGTGAGGCGACAAAGCAGCTATCCGCATTGTAGATATCCATCGTGGATAAAGATTGAGCAGCATACCTCCAGTTTATGACAGTCACTCCCCCACTCCTTTATAAATTCAGGGAGGCACAGCTTGGGAACATTGACTATGAGTCTCAACGTGCTCAGATTTCCTCAGGACAACACCTGATAGATTTTCTAAAGGTGGGGAGCATGTCATCCTCTTCAGAGGACGTACCATGGTACCAATGGCGCTATAGGAGGAGGTGTTGAGGGAGTTCCATACATCCCCTCTGGTATTACATCTTGGTGTAGAAAAGATATACCAAGACCTTTGGCATCAGAACTAGTGGCTAGGGATGAAGAAAGTAGTGGTAGATTTTGTTTCGTGATGCCTCACTTGTCCGCAAGTGAAGGACGAGCATCGGGTTCCAGCAGGCTTTGCGCAGCCACTAGAGGTGTCAGAGTTCAAGTGGGATGGAATCTTCATAGACTTTGAGATAGGTCTTCCATGTAAATACGTGGGACATTATTCTATTTGGGTGATCATTGAGTGACTCACCAAGTCGTCCCACTTTCTACCTATCTGAGAGCAGGGATCAGTAGATTGCTTGGGATGCCTCTACGTACAAAAGATTGTGAGACTTCCTGGGGTGACATCAATGATGGTATCTGACCGCAACACACATTTTACATCCAGGTTGTGGTAGGTATTACAGGAGGTGTTCGGGACTCAACTGCATTTTAGAACTGCCTTTCATCCTCATATGGATGGTCAGACAGAGCAGACCATACAGACACTAGAGAACATGCTACGTGATTGCATCCTAGATTTTGGTCGTAGTTGGGAGGATCACTTTCCCTTGGTGGAGTTCGCATACAACAACATTTATCACTCCACCATCAGTATGGAACTATTCAAGGTCCTATACGGTCGACCTTGCAAATCACTTATATATTAGATAGACCCAGGGCAGTCAGCACTTATGCGTCCAGAGTTGGTAAAGGCTTCCAATGAGAAGGTGCAAATCATCCTAGAGTGGATTAAGACAGCACAGAGGAGACATAAGTCTTATGCTGACAGGAGGCAGAGACCTTTGGAGTTTGAGGAGGGAGACCATTCTTTCCTATGGGTCTCATCTCAACGAGGTTTACGGGGATTTGGACAGGGTGACAAGTTATCACTGAGGTTTATCTGGCCATTTCTGATACTTTGGAGGATAGGTGAGGTGGCATACTACTTGGAACTTCCACCATAGTTGGAGAGTGTGAACGATATCTTCCACATATCCTAGCTAAGGAGATACGTGCATGACCCATCTCACATCATCGACCATGGAAATCTAGACTTTGATGATGGGGCGACATTTCCAAAGGTTCCTATAGATATTGAGGATCGACAGGAGTGAGTCCTTCGTGGGCAGTCGATACCTCTGGTGCGCATTCGCTGGCAGTACGGGAACCTCAAGGAGAGCATTTGGGAGCGGGAGGCTTAGATTCGTGCTCAATAACCCCATTTGTTTTCTTAGTCTATGTTGTGGCTTTCAGGGATGAAAATCCCTAAAGTGGGGAGAATGTAAAGAACCAGATTTTCCATTTAATTTTTTTTCTAATTATATTGAATTATTATGAGTCTGTGAAAATTGAAGGTGTGTGATTCTGAGGCCTGGTGTTCCCAGAATGAATTTATGAACTTTTTTTAAGTAACGTTCAGTAAACGCATGAGCAGTGTTTTGTAAATTTTGAACCGATGCTAGGATTAAAAATAATAGGGCATCATTGAATCCAAAGCACTGTGATTCACTTATGTGGGGCTCCACTTCAACCACAGTAGGTCGGGATAAAAAGATAGATTTTGGGACTTTTAAGAGAATAATAAAATAACTTAACTATTTTATTTTTCTTTCTATCTTTTCCTCCAACGGACAAGAAACAACGTGGGACCAGTGATGTGTCAAGACATTAAATGGATTGACCCTTCAAATACTATCTAACTACATTGTTATAATTTAAGAAGGTTACTATTAATGAACCCTCATAAATTTTATGAGTACTAGAAACCCTGCCCCTCTTTTATTTATATGGAGCTTGGGGAGAGGTGTTGGCAGTGCTTCACTAAGCAAGGAAGTGATGGTAAAGTGTTGTGACGCCAAAACCTTGGAGGACGGAGCCAGTTCCAGCGAGTGGTGATGATCAACACTAAAACCCCAAACTGAAGATTAAAAATTGAGTGACATCGTTGGAGGCTAGTTGTGGGGGACGGTAAACATCGACCCACTTCCTCAATCACGGGCATTTCTCCATCATTCTTGAGGCGGGGTTTACTTTTAGTTTTAATCTCAAGAGTTGTAGAATATTTTTTCCTATATTGAGATGATTACAAGCTAACACGGAGGGCGTGGGCCTAATGACCCCAGACCAAACCCTCCACTACTTTTCTAACCTTGTGTTCTCTGTGGAAGACCGTCAGTGCAGTGGCATCGTCCGGCTATGATGGAGGTGGCACGCCGTTGCGCACCGCAAGAGGAGGTTTTGGAGGTCAGCAAAGATTTTGTCACCGTCCGACTGCAAACGAGGTGTGGCACGCCGATGCATGCAGCCGGTGATCAAGGGGTCACAGCTGAAGCTGCGGCGGATGAAGGCGGTGGACAGCACACCAGCCGGCTATGAGGAAGGAGGCGGCACACTCGTGCCGTCAGAGGAACCAGTCATGGCTCTTCATCTACGGTGGTCAGAAGAGATGGATGACACACCAGTCAGCCATGAAAACAGAGGGTGGCGTGACCAGCGCGTTGCGGCGGCAGGTCCTGCAACGGGTCCCGCGGTAACTTGGTTGTGCCCCTAGGGGATGCCACTTCACGTTCCAAACAGGGGGTTGCTCCCCTCCCATGATGGATAGGATGGACCCTACCGTGGGCCGGACTGGCGGGTCGTGCCCACTTACGCCCCCCCCCCCCCCCCCATGGGGCGAGCTGGACCTCGACCCCGTGGGCCGACCCCATCGTAGCCCAGCCCAATCAGGTCATACCCGGACTAGGTCGGCTCGACGCGGGCCCAACTGGACCTAGAAACACTTAAAGGGTCATATCTTGAGAACTGGAGGTCCGTTTGATGAACTGTCTACGTCATTGGGACCTTTGGAGTGATATGGTACTTTTGGTATAATCCACTTGAGTTTTGGAAATAGTTGGAGAACGACCGTGTCAGATCGAACCCAAATCCAATCGGGCCCTCGTAACTAAAACGCTTATAACTCATAGACTGGGCATCTGATTGACGCACTGTTTGTCGCGTTGGGGCCCTTATGACATGGTGGCCCTTTGGGTTACTCATTTTTTGAACTTAGTGGTGGTCGAGGTATGACTGATATCTCGACGGGCAGATTCTATGGAACTCGAGCACACCGGGAATGAGGAATCCTGTGGTAGGCTGTAACGTGAAGAAAGAGCATCGATCCTGTGTGGGTCATCATCTATCGATCCTGTGTGGTTCATATTCTATCTAATAATTTGTGGTTCAGTGCTCATCGATCTTGTGTGGGTTAGCGCATACTGATCCTATGTGGTTCAGATCCTTTTGGGTCGGTGGGGGTTAGTACCTATTAATCCTGTGTGGGTCGGTAGCAGTGCCTTTTAACAGAATAATATGATATATCTTATGACTAATCATCTTTATTTATGTACTTAAGTTATACCTGGTGTGAGCTAAGTCTTTTATCTTTATGTTGTTACCTGTGTGTTACTTCTTTCTTCGTGGTGTTGTCTTCGTGGTGTTACATGTATGGAACTTCTATCATCGTGGTGTTACCTCTGTGGTACTTATTTCTTCATGGTGTTACTTGTGTGGTATTTCTATCTTTGTGGTGTTAACTGTATGGTACTTGTATCTTCGTGGTGTTACCTGTGTGGTACTTCTACCTTTGTGGTGTTGTCTTCTTGGTGTTATCTGTGTGGTACTTCTACCTTCGTGGTGTTACCATTGTGGTATTCGTCCCTCATGTATGAGATGAGTATGTCTTGATAACTTAGATATATGTATGGGAATATACCTAAGTATAGTTGATGTCTATTGCATTGTGATTTAAGATTGATTTCTTTCTTTCTAGTAATTCATTTTGGGAACTCTGGGAGATCAATGTGGGTCTTGGGGTCCCTACTAAGTATCGTTATACTCACCCCAGCACGAGCTATTCCTACACCTTGTTGTTTCTTGTGCAGATAACGGACAACATTGATCGAGGCACAGGGAGCTAGGATGGACGGTGCTTAGAAGTGGACCATTTCGCGTGACGTGACACAGGGACTACTAATCATGAGTTGTACCTACCCTTCAGGTAGGATCCTCAATGGACGATCTACGATCTATTTCTCACTTTTCAGTTGTATTTTTACTTTTTAGTGTTACTTGTAATTTTCATTTGGGATTTTATTTTGGCCTCTTTACTTCCATAACTCTTTAAATACAATAGTTTACTTTTTGGTTGCTTCTTTTTGTGTTCTTAGACTCTATATTTGTACAGGTTAAAATTAAATGCCTTCCTATTTTAGGGATACGTCTTTCTGGTGAAAGTCTCCAGCCCCTAGCCTAAGTAAGGTGGGCTTGGGGTATTCATAGTTTAGGCCTCAGGGGACGGGTCGTGACAAAGTGGTATTAGAGGATTCAGTTCTACCAAAGAACTGGGACTCTGATATTTTCTATGTGGAAATATTGTTAAGTGTTATGAGTGTGATTTTCAGTTTGGGGAATCCAATATTGGTTTGGTGGCCGATGTATCCATACACCCAGACCCTGACTTCTGATTTCCGACTCAGTGCACGAAAACACTGATTGCGTGTATTTTGAAAAGTTTTTCTTATGATCTCTTCGTGTCAACTCACTAGTTATAACTTAAAGAATGTGGAACGCCTATCTTCTTTTAGGATGTCGCCACATTGATAGCCAGCCATGATTCCTGAGGGAGTACGTGATGACGGCCCACCAAGTGATGAGGCCTTGGTGCAAGGCCCTCTTATGGAGTTATCACCTTCGGGTGGTGTACCAGAAACACCACTACCTCTATGCCATCCGTTTCCACCATCCCCATCAGTATATAATGCATGATAACTGAGCGTATTGCACAAGTTCCAGTGGCAGGGGCCTCCAATGTTCCAAGGTGATATGGATCTACAGGTGGGTGAGGACTAGCTGGAGGTTGTGGCCAAAGTATTTTTCTTAGTTCGGACACCAGTTGATCTTATGGTGATCTTAGCTGCCAGTCTCCTACAGGGAGAAGCTGGGAAATGGTGGAGTTTGATGCTCTAGATACAAGAAATGGTGACCCTCATATGGGTAGACTTTTAGAGCCTTTTCAGAGAAGAGTTCGTCCTAGAGACTCTACGCTTAGTGCGTATACAGGAGCTGATGTACCTACAGCAGGGTAGCATGACTTGACCCAGTACTCAGTGAGGTTCACTAATATCTCCCACTACTCCACTGACATGGTACGGGACTCTTTCTTAAGGGTCCGGACCTTTGATAAGGGTCTCTGATAGGAGATCAGAGCATCGATTATATTGCTCAGCATTCCGACATAGTCTGGGGTGCCAGAGCGAGTGCTCTTGGTTGAGAGCTTCATAAAAGAGTAGGCACCGACAGTGAGAGCCACCACCAAACATCACATAGTAGATTCATCTATGGAAGTCAGTATACGGATGACGCAGAGGCCTAAACTAGCCAAGTCTTCTAGTGGGCTAACTCAGGATACATGGTCGGTGGTGTGTGGCTCATGGGACAGAGGAGGATAGGTGAGGAGTAGACAGTGTTACTCGTGCAGCAGGTAGGGTCACATGGCTCGCAACTACCCAACCCACCATATAGAAAACCGGAAAATGGTCGAGGTACCGCCTAGGTAGAGGAATCAATTCGATTGGGATGGTCCCTAGGCAGTAGGTGGACGTGTAATTGGATATGGTCATGCAGCAGGCGGTGGGAGGAGATTCGAGGTTCTACAGCCACCACCACCAGGTGGTCCACCCCGACCATAGGGAGTAGGGGGACAGGGATGATATCAGCTCCAAACAGGTAGGACCTACTACCAAAACACTCCAGAGATGATTAGAGGTATGATCTGTGTCTACTCCACCTTATCTGTAGTACTTATAGACGCAGGTGCCAGTCACTATTTTATTTCCACAACCCTCATTCGGAGCTCGAAGATTTCAGTAGAGAAGTTGGCTTGATCCTTATGGCTATAGACTTCTACAGGAGAGCATTTGATGATTACACACTGGTTCCAGCAGTGTGAGATTACTCTAGGAGGTTAGATCTTCGGTTGGGATCTTCTATTAGAAGTGTCGAGGCTTTAGGATGTCATCTTGGGTATGGACTAGTTATCCACGGTCCATGATCAGATTGACTATATTAGGTGCAAAGTGTGGTGTTTCCACGAGGATGGGACAAGGTTTTCCTTCACCGGAGAGAAGGGAACCATTACAGAACAGGATGAACTTACATGGAGGAGGTTGCAGTCGATCACACACTAGTTGGCTAGCCCTCCCCTCGGAGTAGTGGATGTTGAGATTCTGAGCTATCCTGTAGTGGTGGACTAGTATGTCGATGTCTTTCTTGATGATGTTCCAGGACTACCTCCATGAAGAGAGGTTGAATTTTACATCGACATGTACCCCAGGACGACCTCGATATCTACACCATCATATTGGATGTCTCTCGTGAAGCTTTGTGAGTTACGGGTACAATTGGAGGACTTACAGAGAAAGGGTTTCATAAGGCCCAACGTTTCTCCATGGGAGCCCCCATTTTGTTCACCAAGAAGGCAGATGGGAGTTTGAGACTCTGTGTGGACTATCGGCGCCTGAACTAGGTGACCATGAAGAACAAGTATCAACTTCCGAGTGTTGATGATCTTTTCGATCAGCTGAAGGGAGCTCGTTGGTTTTCAAAGATAGACCTCATATCAGGCTATCATCAGCTCAGGGTACAAGACAAGGATGTGCAGGAGACAACCTTTAGATGTTGGTATGGCCACTATGATTTTTTGGTTATGCCTTTCGGCATGACCAATTCCCCTGCAGTGTTCATGAGACTCATGAACAAGATCTTCCAGCCATACCTTGATTTCTTTTTGGTGGTATTCATCGACGAAATCTTGATATACTTAGTGTTAGAGGAGGATCATGCCTATTATCTACAGATAGTTTAGGATACACTCCAAGAGAACCAGCTTTATGGTAAGCTCTTGAAGTGCCAGTTCTGGATATGAGAGGTCCACTTTCTGGGACACATTATCTTAGAGGTTGGTGTTACAGTGGATCCAGCAAAGATAGAGGTTTTACTTTCTTGGGAGCCTCTCAGGAGTGTGATTCACATGCGGAGTTTCTTGGGGTTGGCTGAATACTACAATAGATTCTTTCCTTACTTTTCCAAAGTTTCGGAACCCTTGTTAGCATTGACAAAGAAGGGGAAGCCCTTCCTATGGCTGGAGAGATGCTAACAGATTTTTTAGGAGCTGAGGCAGAGACTGAAAAGTGCCCCCATCTTGAGGCTACCAGAAGAGGGTGTTGGGTATTTATTCTACTTCGATGCATCAAGGTCCAGACTTGGAAGATTCCTGATGGAGGAGTGAGCAGTGATTTCCTATGGCTCACGATAGATGAGGCAACATCAGTAGAACTATGCTACCCATGACCTAGAGTTACCAATAGTGGTATTCACCCTAAAGATGTGGTGCATTACTTGATCAGAGAACATTTTATAGTCTACTATGATCACAAGAGTCTCGGATATATCTTCTATCAGAAAGACATGAACTTGAGATAGTGTCAATGTCTCTAGTTCCACCTAGACTATGACTTTGAGATACTCTATACTCCTGGGAAGGGGAAAATGGTTGAAAATTCACTTAGTAGGAGGTCTGGTCTGTAGTAGCTGAGTGAGGTGACATAGCAGCTATCTGCATTGTAGATATCCTTCATGGATAAAGATGAAGTAGCATACCTCCAATTTATAATAGTCACTCCCCCACTCCTTCAGCGAGTTAGGGAGGCAAAAATTGGGGATATTGACTACGAGGCTCGATGTGCTCAGATATCCTCAGGAAAAGCACCTGATAGACTTTCTGAAGGTGGGGAGAACGTCATCCTCTTTAGAGGATGTACCATGGTACTGGTGGCGCTATGGGAGGAGGTGTTGAGTGAGTTCCATATGTCCTCTCTGGTGGTACATCTTGGTGTGGATAAGATGGACCAAGACCTTCGGCATCATAACTGGAGGATAGGGATGAATAAAGTAGTGGTAGATTTTGTTTTGTGATTCCTCACTTTCCATCAAGTGAAGGCCGAGCATCAGGTTTCAGTAGGCTTAGCTTAGCCACTAGAGGTGTTGGAGTGGAATTGGTATATAATATCCATGGACTTTGAGACAGGGATTCCACATACATCTAGGGGACATTATTCTATCTGGGTGATTGTTGACTGACTCATCAAGTCGACCCACTTCCTACCTATCCGAGAGAAGGGATCAATAGATGTCTTGGGACGCCTCTATATACAGAAGATTATGCGGCTTCATGGGGTGCCATCAAAGATAATCTCTGACCGCAACACACGTTATACATCCAAGTTGTGGAATGGATTACAGGAGGCGTTTGGGACTCAGCTGCGTTTTAGCACCGCCTTTCATCCTCAGATGGATGGTCAGACAAAGTGGACCATACAGACACCGGAGGACATGCTGCGTGCTTGCATCCTAGATTTTGGCCACAACTCGGAGGATCACTTTCCCTTGGTGGAGTTCACATACAGAAAAATTATCACTCCACCATCAGTATGGCAATATTTGAGGCCCTATACGGTCGACCTTGAAAATCACCTCTATGTTGGATGGACCAAGGGAGTTAGTATTTATGGGTCCAAAGATGGTATGTGCCACCAATAAGAATGTGAAAATCATCCATGAATGGTTGAAGACTGCACAGAGAAGATAGAAGTCTTATATAGATAGGAGGCGGAGACCTTTGGAGTTCGATGAGGGAGACCATGTCTTCCTACGGGTCTCACATCGAAGAGGTTTATGGAGATTTGGCCAAGGTGGCAAGTTATCACTGAGGTTTATCATGAAATTTCTGATACTTTGGAGGATAGGTGAGGTGGCATAATGCTTGTCACTTCCACCATAGTTGTAGAGGGTGCACGACGTCTTCCACATATCCCAGGTGAAAAGATACGTGCATGACCCCTCTCATGTCATTGACCATGGAGATCTGGACTTTGATGATAGGGAAATGTTTATAGAGGTTCCAATAGATATTGAGGATCGACAAGAGCGAGTCCTTCCTAGGCAGTCGATACCTCTAGTGCGCATTCACTTGCATCATGGGAACCTCCAAGAGAGCCCTTGGGAGAGAGAGGCTCAGATTTAGGCTCAGTACCCCCATTTGTTTCCTTAGTCTATGTTTTGGCTTTAGGGGATGAAAATCCCTAATGTGGGGAGAATGTAAAGACCCATATTTTCCATGTAATTTTTTTCTAATTATATAGAATTATTATGAGTCTTGCAAAAATGACGGCGCCTGATTCTGAGGCCCGGTGTGCCCAAAATTAATTTAGGAACTTTTTTAAGTTACGTTTAGTAAATGCACGAGCATCACTTTCTAAATTTTGAACTGGTGCTTGGATTAAAAATATGAGGGCACTGTTGAATTTGTAGCGCCAGGATTCTCTTAAGGTAGGCTCTACTTCAACTGCAGTAGGTCAGGAGAAAAAATATAGATTTTGGGACTTTAAAGAGAATAATTAAATAACTTAAATATTTTATTTTTCATTCAATCTATTCATCCAACGGACAAGTGGAAACATAAGACTAGTGATGTGTCAAGCCATTAAATGGCTTGAACCTTCAAATCCTATGTAACCGTATCATTAGAATTTAATAATGTTACTATTAATGAACCCTCATAAATTCTACGAGAATTAGACACCCTCCCCCTCCCCTATTTATAGGGAGCTTGGGGAGAGGTGTCGGCACTACTTCACCAAGCAAGGAAGTGTGGGTTAAGTGTTGTGATGCCAAACCCTTGGAGGATGGAGCTGGTTACAGCAAGCGATGACGAGCGAAATTGAAACCTCGTACTGAAGATCGATGATCGAGCGAATTCGTTGGAGGATAGTTGGGGGGAAAGGCGAACATCGACCCACTTCCTCAATCATGGGAATTTCTCCATCATTCTTGAAGTAGGGTTTACTTTTGGTTTTAATCTCAATAGTTGTAGAATTATTTTTCCTATCTCATTTTAATTACAAGCTACATGGAGGAAGCTATCCTAATGACCACAGCCCGAACCCTCCACTGCATTGCTACCCTTGAGTTCTCCGTAGAAGACCGCCAACACAACGGCACCATCCGGCTACGATGGAGGAGGTGCGCCGTTACGCACCGCAAGAGGAGGTTGTGGAGGTCAGCAAAGCGGCCGGCACCGACCTACCACAGAGGAGGGGCGGTGCACCAATGCACGGCGCCAGTGACCAAGGGGTCACGGCTGAAGATGCGGTGGATGAAGGTGGTGGAAGACACACCAACCGGCTGCAAGGAAGGAGGCAGCACACTCGCGCTACTGGAGGAACCGGTCACGGCTCGTCAGCCGAGGTGGTCGGAAGAGACGGATGGAACACCGGTCGGCCGTGGAAGTAGAGGGTGGCATGACTAGCATGCTGAGGCGGTGAGACCCGTAACTGGTCCCATAGTGACCTGGTAGTTCCCTTAGGTGTTTCCACTTCATGTTCCAAACAGGGGGCCGCTCCCCTCCCGTGTCAGCTAGGGCGGACCCCACCGCGGGCCGGACTAGCGGATCACGCCCCCTTGCGAGTCAGGCCGCACCCCCCACCCCCATGGTATAGGCCAGGCCACCCTTGCGGGTCAGTCTAGACCTCAGACTAGCAGGCCGAGCCTACCGTAGCCTAGCCTAGTCAGGTCAGACTCGAACCGGGTCAGGTCGACCCGGGCCCAACCGGACCCAGAAACACTTAAAGGGCCATATCTTGAGAACCGGACATCCGTTTGACGAACCGTCTATGGCGCTGGGACCCTTCGAATGAGGCAATCCTTTTGGTATAATCCACTTGAGTTTTGTAAATATCTAGAGTACAGCTGTGTTGGATCGAACACAAATCCAATCAAGCCCTCAGAACTAAAATGCTTATAACTCACAGACCTGGCGTCCAATTGACGCACCGTCTTTCATGTTAGGACCCTTACAACATGGTGGTCCCTTGGGTTACTCATTTGTGAATCTTAGTGGAGGTAGAGGTATGACCGATATCTCTAGGGGCATATTCTACGGAACTCGAGTGCACCGGGTGTGAGTAATCCTGTGGTAGGTTGTAATGTGAAGAAAGAGCATCAATCCTGTCTGGGTCAGCATCTATCGATCCTATGTGGGTAATATTCTATCAGATCCTGCATGGTCTAGGGCTCAGCAATCCTATGTGGATAAGCGGATATTGATCCTATGTGGTTCAGATCCTTGTGGGTCAGTGGGGGTTAGAACCTATTGATCATGTGTGGGTCGGCATTAGTGCCTTTTAATAAAATAAGATGATATAGCTTTTGACTAATCATCTGAATTTATGTACTTAATTTATACCAGGTGTGAGCTAAGTCTTTTATCTTTATGGTGTTACCTATGTGGCACTTCTAACTTTGTGGTGTTATCTTCATGGTGTTACATTTGTGGTACTTCTATCTTCGTGCTGTTACCTGTGTAGTACTTCTATCTTCGTTGTGTTACTTGTGTGGTACTTCTATCTTCATGGTGTAACTTGTGTGGTACTTATATCTTTGATGTGTTACATTTGTGGTACTTCTATCTTTGTGGTGTTACCTATGTAGTACTTCTATCTTCATAGTGTTACATGTGTGGTACTTCTATCTTCGTGGTGTTACCTTTGTGGTACTTTTACCTTTGTGGTGTTGTCTTTGTGGTGTTACCTTTGTGGTACTTCTACCTTCATGGTGATACCTTTGGGGAATTATTCCCTCATTTATGAGATGAGTATGTCTTAATAACTTAGGTATATGTATGGTCATATTCCTAAGTAGAGTTTATTTTAATTGCTTCATGATTTGATATTGAGGTCTTGTTTTGTTGTAATTCCTTTGTGGAACTCTGGAAGATCTATGGGGGTCTCGAGGTCCCCACTGAGTATCGTTATACTCACCACTACATGCGCTACACCCACACCATGATGTTTATTGTAAAGACGACGGATAGCATTGATCGATGATGAGGGAGCCAGGCTGGATGGTGCTCAGAGGTGGACCATTTTGTATGACATGATATAGGGACTACTGATAGTGAGTTATACCTACCCTTCTGGTAGGATTCTCAATGGATGATCCTAGAGTTATTTCTCAATTTTCAATTGTATTTTTACTTTTTAGTTGTACTTGTACTTTTCATTTGGGCTTGTATTCTGACACCTTTACTTTTACCACTCTTTTACTACAGCAGTTTACTTTATGGTTGCTTCTTATTATGTTCATAGACTGTATGTCTGTACCGGTTAAAAGGCAATGTCTTCCTGTTTTAGGGATATGACTTTCCTTTTCTTGTTGCTAGCCCCTAGCCTATGGAAGGCGGGCTTGGGGTAGTTATGGTGTGGGCTCTGGGGGACGGGTCGTGACATTAATGGATAAGTCAATGAAGGATTTTTCCCTTCCATTTATGGAAGTTGGTATCTCAAACCTTTGATTGAAATATAACTATCACGCAAAATTCTATGGCCATGGTGTAACGATGAGTTTATTTCAAGTTTTCAAAGAACGATGTATCAATTATAATGGGTGATGACACTATCATGAAACCTACATGATGAGATATTGAGACAAAGGTATTATATTTCACAGTGAGCATTCATATGTGGATGTCATTGTTGCAACTTTATGTTCTTTCCCTTGGGTTCATTAACCCATTTCTAGAAATTACTCTTGTACTTTAGGCAAGATCTTATAATGCCAAGGAGAAAAATCCTAGAGGGTCACACACTACGTTTTTTTGGTGGTCTCGGTTAAATTCTATTTGAATTTAATTAATAAAATAAATATTATTCTCAAGACTGTGGAATAATTTTATTCAAGTTAAGATGAACACATAAATTAAATAAAATATATTTATTTATTTATTGAACATTTAATAAATATTTATTTACTAGTTTGTAAATAAAATATTTATTTAAGAGAATAAATTATTTATTTATTTATTCAGGTGTTCAATAAATGGAAGTGGAGTTAGAGTGGAACATGGATGATCTGATAGTAAAATAATTATGTTCAATATGGTAAATAATTATTATTTGGCACAAGTTAAAATAATAATAACTTTGCTATTATTTTGTGATGCGGAATTTTATTCATAATTCCATTTTTCACAAGTTGGTGCACCATAAATAATTACGTTGTGTTATTATTACGAGCATGGGTTTTCTCTAAGTTTTTGAATGTATTTAATTATTGTTATACAATTAAATATTTTAACAGAAGTTCCATGCATATAAATAGACAAGTACATCTATTATTCCATAGCGAACACACCGCACACTTGTTGAATTGAGAATTTTTTAGATAAACAATTTCTCTCGCGAATCCCCTACCCACCCCCCTCAAGAATGAGAGACGTTCTTCAAGGCTGAAGAATAAGTTATCAAGAACGGTCGACAAAAGACACTTGCTTCACCGCACTAGCAACCCATGAAAGAGTGGTGTTGATTGGAGCCCATCAAAGCACATGTGGATCACAGCTAGAGGGATTTTAGTTTGGATCCTCACAAGCAGAATGAGATAATCCAAAAGGGTCATTCTAAACGATCAACTTCATCAATGAAGAAAATACCTAATATCTAGGTATTCTTTTATTCATGAAATTAATTAAATTAATTATAAACATGATGTTAAAGATCTTCTCTAAAGGTTTTAGGCCTCTTCCTTCTTTATCTAAATCTTTGATTCTATTCCGTAGATATTTTCATTCATCGTCGTATTGATCCTGGAATAATCATTGATCATGGTAAAAATTCAATTTGGGTTACATCATAACCATGCTTACGCTGCACCTGAAACCTTCAAGTGGTATCAAAGGGGTTACATCCTAGTTTATAATTATCTAAATATTTCATTGATGATTTACGTATTTAATAATTTTTTTGTTTCAATTCAAGTTAATCATTCTGAAAATATGAATCTCGAGAATTGTTCCTCCTCTTTTTTTTCTCGTTCACCTTATATAAATGATCATTTATTTTAATTTTGATTAATATAAAAGAGAGGATCTCATCTGGAGGTGCCAAAAGTTCCTAGACGTACAACACAAGAACACATGACATGTATTCAGTAGTACACACCATGTATCCAAGGTTCAATGCACCGGGTCTGGTCTACCAAACCAAGATGTGTCATTGGTGTTTTTTTAAGTCTTAATGACTGTGTGTTGACCAGGAATAGGTGGGACGTGGTTTTCCGGATTACACATCATGTGGTCCACTGGACACGACATGTAGTCCCTTCAGGTTAGGGTTGGACCATATACCCCATACACGTCTTGCCCGGATGGAGTCCATGTAACGAGGAACTAGATGACATGTGGGCTACTAGACACGCTGTGTAATCTAAAGATTTCCAAAGTACACTCACACACCGTTTCCTTGGGTGTGTACTTCAGAAGGATGGTAAAAAATAGTATATGTTGTGTAGTTGGAACTACATGTCGCGTACTCATCCAAATTACGTATATTTTTTAAAATTTATTATTATATTATATAAATCTTTGAGAAGTGTACCATCGTGCATGCGTAAAGATGAGGCACAATACATGATAGGTGTTTTATGTATATGTGTTTAATTTTACATCTGTGTAATGTTCATTTCTACTCATTGGGTAGTTATGAATAGAAATTCACCGGGTTTCCTCCAATGTACAAGTTACATAAAAAGATAATTTTAAATGAATTTATTTGTTTAAAATTATGATGGATGCGAATCTCAAGGAAATTTGAAAAAGGTTTTATAAAAAAATTATTGATTAATTAAAGATTGTAATTAATTGATTCAAGTGTGATTTATCTTAAACAAGAATGATTGAGGAATTTAATTCTAGTTTTATTTATGCGTAAATATCGTTTCATGTATAGATGATCATGATTTAGACAAAGACCCTTGTTTATGGATGGTTTATTTAAATCTATTTTAAATTTGTTGGCCTGCGAGCCTTCTCGTCATTAATATGTAGGGCATGCATTCCCATGGTTTATTTTATGTAAAACCCCTTTTTACACATCACCTTCATGTGATTTAAAAAAAGGCATATGTAATAGATGGAACTCCCAATCTAGTATAGGAGGTTTAAGCTAGATCCGAGATGAAACCAATAGCAAGAGACATAGAGGTGGACAGGTTGAAAGATGTAAACACGAACCCAAAAGGTTCAAGATGTTTCTCCCCTAGGTTAGGTTAAGATTATCAACCACTAGATAAATTAACCATTAGAAAATCTTATGATCATTCTCTTTATTTTATTTCAGTAAGTTTCATGGTTTATCAGTATGGATGTGTAATCATGGTCACATAGTTAATGCATTAAACAAGCATGCTAGATAGAACTAAAATAAACCAGACTTAAGCTTAAATATTATCAAGAAATTGTTAATCACTTAATTAAGTTCTACTTAATATTAACAAGAATGTGATAATGATAATAATCAATTGACGCATAAGAGAGAAAAATCCCTCAAATAAAGTATTAAGTTAGACCAAGCCTTCTGTTACTTGATTAAGAGAAAAAAATCAATAAAAAATGTGTTTGAACAACCCTTGTTGGGACACTTACTTTTATACAGGAAGTCCTTATGAAAGGTTTTGGGTTGACTTAACCACATTACATCAATATGAGTATCCCTTGTTATACTTAGTGTAATATTAGAGGCAAGAGTTAAGGAAATCCAAAAGTCATGATTTCAGGATTGGGGTGTCCACTCAACAGATCAAGGAGCTACAAGCCCATGGTTAGAAAAGACCTACCTACCTAAATACCTTCTAATAGATTGACCAACCCTTTTGGGTTTATGCGAAGGGGAATATGGATCCTTTCCACAAGAATGTCATGGAAACTGGACAATCTGAGTACAATGGTGAGGGATATTGGGACTTGATAAAATAGTGGGAGACTTAATAAAAATTTATTATTTCTCATAAAATGTAATCAAGAAAGTATTAATGATCTTCTTTTAATTATATAATAAAAATGAAATGCTCATCAACCACACTATCCTGGCAATCAATTCTGGATAAAGACAACTTCCTCACCAGTAGTAACTTCCAGAAATGGTTTAGACACCTTTGGGTTATCTTATGCCATGAACAGAAGTCTTACGTATTCGATTCAGCATTACCTGATCCGCCTACCAAATAGTCGAGTGATGAGTATTTCCTAGTCTATGAGAAACAGATGAACGACGTGGTTTACATTCAATGTTTGATGCTATAATCAATGTCTAGTGAGATCATGAAGTCTCATGAAATCATGGATACTTATAGAAAGCTCGAGCACCTCTGTGGTCTTTACCAGGAGAGAGAGAGATATGAAAGGTTTGAGATCTCTATGGCACTCTTTCAGAGTAATATTGGATAAGGTGGCCCAATTAGGTATCATGTAGTTAAACTCCTTGGCTACATTGAGCTTCTAGAGGTTCTAGGGTTTAAACTCCCCAAAGAACTGGGCACTGATCTCATTCTTGCATCACTCCCTCAGATATTCTCTAACATTGTGGTCAATTTCAATATGAACAACATTAAGAAGTCTCTATCTGTTCTTCTTATCCTAATTCACCAATTGGAAAAATATATGAAGCGTGAAAATCCTTATGTTTTTATGGTGAATAAGAGGAAAGGGAAGGTCAAGAGCTTTAAGCACCAATCTTCTTCACGGCCTTCCAAGAAAAGGAATATCAAAGGGGAGGCAAAGGAACTAGAGACTATTTATTTCTCATATGGAAAGAAGGGCCACTAGAATAAGAATTGAACCCATTCTAAGAAGTAAGGGGAAGCTTCAGGTGCATTTGTTATCGAATAAAATCTAATTGTTTCTACAAATTGGGTATTAGATACATCTTGTGGTGTTCATATATGTATACAAATACAGTAACCAAGTAGATTTAGGAATATTGACTAAGGGGAGGTAGATCTGCGAGTAGCCAACGGAGCCAGACTTGCTATTGTAGCTGCTGGGGACTACCACCTCACATTGCGAACTGGGATGATCTTCGTATTAAAGGGTTGTCATTATGTTCCTTCTATTTCTAAAAACATTATTTATGTATACAGATTAGACACATATGTATTTTTTTCATGTTTGGAAATGAATTTTTCTTCTTTTACAAAGATAGCATTTGTTTTGGTAGGGCACATTTATACAATCGTCTTTACGTGTTGGATTACACAAACCACACAATGGAAATCAATAACAAAGATACATCACATGAATCTTACCACACCCAACAATGGAATCACTGTCTAGGTCATATAAATGAGAAATGATTAACAAAGTTACATCAAGATGTATATTTATATTATTTCAAACTAAAACCACTTGGCATATGTCATGCATGTTTACAAGGAAAAATGACCAAATCCCCATTTAGTGGGAAAGGTGAAAGGGAAAAATAACTTCTTGAATTGGTTCAAAATGATGTGTGTGGACCATTTCCAGTTGAAGCAAGGGGGTACTCATACGTTATAACTTTTAGTGATGATTTTAGTAGATATAGATATATCTACTTAATGATGTATAAGTTGGATTATTATGATAAGTTCAAAGAATACAAGAATGAAGTTGAGAACCAGCTTGGTAAAAGATTAAAAAACTCTGATCAGATCGAGGAGGAGAATATCTTAATAAATATTTCATTGATTACTTATGGGATTTTTGGATCCTATCCCAACTCACTCCTCTAAACACGCTCTAGTGGAATGGTGTGAGAGAAAGGAGGAACCACACCCTTTTGGACATTATGAGATCAATGATGAGTCATGTGAATCTTCCATTATCCTTTTGGGGATATTCATTACAAACAATGGCACACATACTAAACCAAGTACCTACTAAATCAATAAATGGTATTCCATATGAGTTCTAGAGTGGAATAAAATCCATTTTATCGAATTTACATGTTTGGGGTAGAAAAGCCTTTGTTAAGGCCTCTTCAGGTAACAAACTTGCACCCCGAGGCACAAAGTGTACCTTTATTAGATACCCCAAGGAAACAAGTGTGTATTACCTATACAACCCTCTAGACAAAAAGGTTATAGTGGAAAGACATGCTATATTTCTTGAGAGGGAGCACATCTCCAAAAGAGATAGTTGGAGCGAGAAAGACTTTGATGAAGTCAAGGCTCAAGGTACACAAGAGTTGGTACAGGAATAGATTCCACAAAGCCCCATGGAAGTAGAATATATTCCAGAGACACAAGTGTTGTGTAGGAGTACAAGAGATTTTAGAGAACATGAATGGTACAGTTTTATAGTTACTGAGGATGGTGACTCCTTATTAGTTGATAGTAATTATCCTCTAACCTCAAAGGACGCAATAAGTGGCACAGACATTGCCAAGTGGAAAGAAGCCATGAATTCTAAAATGGATTCCATGTATCAAAACCAAGACTGGATTTTGGTAGATCCTCCATTCGATGTAAAGCCTGTTGGTTGAAAATGGGTATTAAAGAAGAAACTGGACATGTAAGGACATGTTAGTACCTATAAGGCATGACTGGTTGCAAAAGGGTTTAAATAGAGTCAAGGAATTGACTACGATGAAACATTTTCTCCGATTGCAATGCTGAAATTCATCAGAATTATACTTGCCATTATATCTTACCATGACTATGATATTTGGAAAATGGATTTCAAAAATCCTTCCTTAATAGGAACCTCCAGGAAGATGCTTACATGACACAACCTGAAGGTTTTGTGACTCCAAATGATGCCAATAAGGTATAAAAGTTGCAGAAATCCATTTATGGATTAAATTAAGCATCTAAGTCATAGAACATTCTTTTTGATGAATCCATAATATATATTGGTTTTATCAAGAATGAATGTGATCCTTATGTCTACAAAATGTTTAGTGGGAGTGTAGTCATTTTTCTAATAGTATATGTAGATGACATATTACTAATTGAAAATGAGATACCGGTCTTACAGTTTGTTAAGGCATGGTTGAATTAATGCTTCTCCATGATGGACATGGTCAAGGAAGCGTATATTCCTGGGATCAAGATTCATCATGATTGATCCAATAGATTCTTGGGCCTATGTCAAATTACATACATTGATAAGATACTGAAGAGATTCAGTATGGAACAATCCAAGAGGGGATTGTTTCCAGCATCATATGGCATTAATCTTTCCAATAAAATGTGTCCTCATTCACATGAGGAAAGAATGATAATGTCAAAGACTCCATACACATTAGCGATTTTCAGTCATGTATGACATGCTATGTACTAAGATGGATTTCGCCTATTCATTAAGTGTGGTAGGCAGCTATCAAGAAGACCTAGGTGAACACCATTGGATGGCAGTCAAGTCTATCCTAAAGTATCTAAGGCATACTAAGGATATGTTCCTGGTTTATGGAGGAGATGAGGAACTATTTATTAAAGGATATGCAGATGCTAGTTTCCAGACTGATCAAGATGACATGAAGTTCCAAATAGGAAACATCTTCACTTTGAATGGAGGTGCAGTGAGCTGGAAGAGCTCAGAGCAGAGTGTGGTCACAGATTCTATAGTAGAGTTCGAGTTTATAGCAGCTTTTGAGGCAGCTAAAGAAGTGGTTTGGATAAGAGGCTTCATCCAGGAGCTGGATGTGATACCTAGTAGTAAAGATCCCATCACACTATACTGTGATAATACTATAGTCCTGGCTCTCACAAAATATCCTAGGTCACATCAACGGATGAAGCACATTATGAAAATCCAACTCTTTATTACACACTTAAACCTGATTTATTACATAAAATATTCACTTGATAAAACATAGAATATCAAGAGGTCTAGTTTATTTGGGGCTTAGGAACATTACATAACAACTTAGAACATAAAACAGAGAACATCTTTATTGAAAACTTCTTTTACATGACCACTACATTCCCTCATACTTAGCATTGCATGGGATAACCTGAGGACATGCATAAGAAAAAGTTGAGCTATAAATCCCAGTAAGGGAATAAACATGGAATCACATGAGGAATACAATACATGTTATGAAATAGGAATATCTATGGATCACAAGAGAAACATGAACATAAAGGTATGATAAATCATGATAATCATAACATGGAAATGTGGCAACAACACTTAACATGGAATTAGCATGATCCAATGCTCATTACACATGGAGCATGAGTAAACCCTCATTGCACATGAAGCACTAGTAAAACACAGTGTCACTTGAATTAGACTATCAAAACACATTTCACATGACGTATCATGATACTATACATTACTCAATGCATTGGAGCACTATCAGGGCACACCCTTCTTAAACATTTCATTTCAGGAATAAGTGTGCCACATGGATTATATAACATTGAATCAATCAACATCATAAGTTATTATGCGATTAAGTAATGTGTAATAAATACATAAAAGTTACATTAAATATGTATATGTGCATAATGGTTAATACCCTTAATATATACATGGGTATGGTATTCACTACACAATGATCTTGGCTTGGAAAAATGTGGTGCAATTTCCGCAGCATAACGACGTGACATAAAGATTCATGAAAATGGATGATGAGAGATAAATGGGTGTCTCATCATATGTACATGAAATGGACAGTAATGGGTTCATATAGATACATTTCCCAACAACCTTAATGTAATTTAGATGCATAATACAAAAGAATTACTTGGATGTAAAAAATGAGAGAGAAATCACTCACAGGATTTTGGCATGGTAACGGGTGTACATGGGAGGCATTAATGAGAGAGAAATGGGTCTCACATAATCCCAAAATAAATAAGAAATTATGGGGGAGGTGTTAAATCATACCCTAACATTTTTAATTTAAAACAAAAGGGTATAACAACTAAAATAAAATTGGACAAAAATGAGAAAGGAAGAAATCCATTACATGGAAGTGTGATCCCAAAGGCTTAGGAGAGGCTTGAGATAGGCTTATTGGGAGATTGGGGCACCTTGGAAGGATTATATAGAGGGGAGAGCTGAGTTTGGATGAAATATAAAGGTTTTTAGTGTAGAGGAAGTGGGAGCTTGTGTGGGTTTATATAGGAAAGGAACGGGAATTCTTTACTATTTAGGTTTGGGACACCTCACATCAAACTAATCAAAAACACAAATTAGACTATGGTTTTTGCCCATGGTTTTTTTCAAATGGGATTGGACAACAATAGTTTATTAGTTCAATGGTCTAACTTCTTAAAATAATAGGGTTTCTTATGTGGAGGTGAGTCACACTCTCAAGGAAAACAATTTAAAAAGACAAAATGTTTTATAAGCCTTGAAGGGTCCATTAAAGCTTTGTAAAATAAATCAAACAAACCCAGAATAACATTATATTAATGGTAAAACATATATTTGCCTAAAATAATGTTTTTAATATTTAATTACATCACTATTTGTTCATTATGATGTCATAAAACACATTATATATTTAAATGGTATTTAATTTTTACCAAAAAATTCGACTGTCTCAGAAAATTATGAAAAATTCACCATTGGATAATTTCAACATCCTAACTCCAACAGTAATATTCATTTTATCTAAATAATTTTATAAATATGTGAATTTTTACTTTTAAAATAAAAACTATCATTTATCGAAAATTCATGGGTTTCGAAAAAACTGCTTTCAAACCTTAATGAAAATTATAATTGCATTCATAAAATTATATGATCATTTATATTTAATAAAAAATTAATTCAATAATAACAATAATATTTTATTAAAATATTATTTAATTCAAAAATCCATTAATTAATCAAAATATATTTTTTAGTTGAATATTAACTAAAAATACAATTTGTGCTTTAAAAACTATTTACAAAGTAACAATAATAAAATAAATGCACAATATTTATACAAAAATAACATATAGAGCTATAGTGCTAGGGTCTGGTTACATAACCCCTTATAACACCCAAATTAGATCGAATAGTATGGTGTGTGATGTTGACAGACTCTTGGGGTGGCTCGGATAACATCGCTCGGGTGGTAATCTCTATTAACTTCCACTTCTCCCATAGTCGGTTCTGGTCAAGATTAACGTGTTCAAGCTCGACTTGGGATTGTTCAAGAGCGAAGTACAATTATGACACCTCCTTTCTGAGGTCTGACAAATGGTCTTCTTATGGGGCAAGTCTATTGGATGAGGTCATCGCTTCCTTTGTCATAGTAAATTGGATTTTTTAAAGCCCTATATTTATACTAATCATGAGATCACTATTCAATAACTATATTAGCAACGGTCACAATTCGTAATGGTATTTTAAAATCCAAAAACATAAAACTAATGAAGTTCACATTTTATATAACCATAATAAGACATTTAATTAGATCATGAGGAATTTCCATTAATGAAAGTTTTGGTCATTACACACATACTTTAGAAGTATCATATCTTGAGGGATTTTTCATAGAGAGTTGAAGTTGTAGTGAGAAGTATTTAAATGAAAGACAACTTGGTGGACTCTTTGACTAAAGCCTTGACTCAGCAGAAACATGATCACCATGTGAGGTCTGGAAGACTGAAAGTCAAAGGTAGTTAGCTCTAGTCCAAGTGGGATTTTGTAAGAGTTGGTGTCCTAGAACCAACTGGTTTTACTTTGATTAAATGGATATTAAATGTATTTAAATATTAAACATCTTATTACAAATTTTTCATTGTTCTACATTACTATGATGTAAGAATTTCCTAGAGTATTTTTTGTGTTGATAAAGTCATGGCAGTTCCTCGTTATGATGAGAACCTTAAAATGCAATAAAAATATTCTTAAATATAGTTCTATAGTTGGATGACATACTATGAAGGGACACATATCATACAGACTACCAGGTATGAGTACTCATAAGAATATGAGACTTCCTCTCATGAAGCTCTCACTTGGTAATATCCAAGACAAGTGATTATGAGAACAGACTCACCAGTAGGAATTCTTCATGTTTTGGTGTCATAGAATATTTCTATCTGTGAGCATCTGTAATGATCCTTAGACATTAATATTGTCATTAATATGTGTCATGACTCGTGCACTTTGATTTACTAACGAAACTCGTCATGCAGACAGTTGGGAGGAAGTAGGTTATGTTGGGTGCATCACGAGTGACATGATATTAATGGATAAGTCGAGTAAGGATTTGTCCCTTCCATTTATGGAAGTTGATATCTCAACCGTTTGATAGAAATAGTGTAGTGACTCGGGTTTTTGGCCCTGTCAGACTTTGGGATATTTCTACGAATAATTCCAGAGCTGGGCGCGAAGACGGCGTGCGATTCCGAGGCCCGGTGTGCCCGGAATTAATTTTATAAAAATATTAAGTTTTTTTTATACTATGCACGTGGCGGGGGTGTGATATCTCCTAAACGGTAGCTCAGAACGGGAATCTGAGGGCATGGTTGCGTCCGGAACGTGCCGTTTACCCTAGGCGGGGTGTAAACTTTGCGGGCGCGGGCCTGCTGTGAGAAACGCCACCAGGGGCATTTCCGTAAATAAGTGGCAAGTTTGTGTGCGAGCGTCGGCTCGAATAACTTCTGAACGGAGTCTCAGATGGAAAATCTGAGACTGCCGTTGCGTTCAGAACGGTGCGTTTACCCTAGGGGTGACCTTACTTTTGTTCGCATCGGGCGTCGGGTCCGAGGCTGGTTTGGCGCCGGCGGGCGGCTGATATAAATATCAGCGCCCCCCCCCCCCCCCTTTTATCGTTCTTCGTCGTTCTTCGCCGTTCTGCGCCGCCACTCTGCCGAATCGAGCCAACGGAGCGCCCACGAGCTCAGAATTCGACGGCGGACGTTCCAGGAGCGCGCATCGGAAGCTCTGGAGCGCGGATCTGAGGCAGAACGTCGGCGTTTCGCCCGCGAGGTAGGCGGTTTGAGTTTTACAATCCCGGATCCCGTTTTTGTGTTGTTTTTCTTCAAATTTTCATATGGGTTGTATAGTTCGGGTCCCGAGCTTTCCGAATCTTTTTTCGGATCTGAATTTGGAGCACCGGGGTGCTCTCGGTGGCTCCCGGAAGTTTTCCGGCGAAAACCCGGTTTTCCGGCGGCGGCCATGGCGGAATCCGGCGACGGCGCGGCGGCGCGGCGGCGGTTTCCGGCGGCGGCGGCGGCGGCGCGGCGGAGTCCGGCGGCGGCGCGGTTGTTTCCGGCGACCCTGCGGTGGTCCGGCCAGTTTGTTCCGGGGGTTCTTTAAACCCCCGTAACTCGCAAACCGTAACTCCGATTTACGAGCCGTTTGCGGCGACGCGCTCCTTGCGTCGAGATGGACCTTTTGAAATCACTTTGAGAATTTTATGGTTCGGGATCGTGGCCCGGGAGTTAGAAACGTCGTATAAAATAATATTATTTTATTATTTTACGACTTCGGGCCGTTGTAACTTCTACCCGGAGCGTCCGATTGACGTGCCGTCAGTGGCGTTGAGACCCTGATGGTACGAAGGACTTTTTAGAGATGGTTTCCGGGTGTTGGGACTGAGAACGGGGTGCGGGCCCCACGAGGCCGGGTTTTGGCGTTTGCGGAGAAACGCAGCTTTTGCACCAGGAGTCCGATTTTGGCGGATGAATAGTCGATCCTGTGCGTTTTTCCGAGAGGATCGCAATGGTGCGTTCCGTTCGATGAGTTTCGGAATCCAGGCGTGGGCCCCACCCGAGCCGGCCTTCGGTGAATAGTACCTTTTTCACCGGGTGTCCGTTTTGGGCGAGCGAGTAGTCGATTCCTCTTGTTTTTCCGAGGGGATCGCCGTGGTGTGATCCACCCGATGGGTTTTGGGATCGTTGTGTGGACCCCGCACGAGCTAGCTACGGTGAATAGTTTCGTTTTCACCGGTGCTCCATTTCGGGCGAGTAAACAGCCTATCCTGCGTGTTTTTCCGCGTGGAGCGCGATGGTGGCCTCGGTTTTGGCTTCGGAGGTGCGCAGTGTGGCTTGGGGGCGAGTCGCTCGGGTTAGCAACGTTTGGACCAGCAGTGGTTGAGGGTTCTCCCTTGGTTCGTTCCTACGAGGGTTCGTGTGGTATCACAACCTTCGTATGGGTTGTGATCCTCTCGATGGGATGTTTAAACTGTTAGAGTTGTGGTATCCCTCCGGTGGGCCCGGAGGGGATCCTCTAGCATCTTTACCCTAGATCGGGTTCTTGGTATCGTTGTGACCGCTTATTCACGGGCAGCGATCCCCTATCTAGCAGGTTAACCCCGTAGGGTTTGTGGCATCATCGGGAATATGATCCCCTACGCTGTGGGTCGTGCATAGTAGGGTTGTGGCATCGTCGGGTTTACGATCCCCTACTCAGCATGATGTTTATAGTAGGGTTGCGGCATCGTTGGTTATACGATCCCCTACTCAGCGCTTGGTGTCGGTAGGGTTGCGGTATCGTTGGTTATGCGATCCCCTACTCAGCGTGTGGTTTCGGTAGGGTTGTGGCATCGTCGGTTCGATCCCCTACATCGTGAGTTATACCAGATAGGGTTCTGGTATCGTCGTGACCATCTTTATATGGACGATGATCCTCTATCTGAGTGTGGAGCTTCTGTCGAGTGCCAGATCGGGTTGTGGTATCCCCCAGCGGATCCTGGGTGTGATCCCCTATCTGTGGGAACTACGTATGCCAGATCGGGTTGTGGTATCCCCCAGCGGACCCTGGGAGTGATCCCCTATCTGTGAGCTACGTATACCGGAGTGGGTCTTGGTATCCCCCTAGCGGACCCTAGCGGCGATCCCCTCTCCGAGGAGTTTGGTGGTTATGTTGCTACAGTGAGGTTTCCTCAGAGATGCTATCCGACGAGCGTGGTCTCTCGGGTGAGCGTCTGTGATATGGAGTGTATCTCTCGGATGAGTGTCATCTGGTATGACAGTGTTCGTGGTGTACTCTCCCTGTTGTGGACAGTTGCTGGTGATGAGGTCGGTACCTCTTGTGGCTTTTTGGCGTGAGCTGTGTATATCTGGATTGTTCAAGGTGTATGTATGGGCATACACCTGAGCTGAGTTGACTAGTTGTGTTTAGCCGAGGATGGTCACGAAATGGAGTTTCTCTCTCGTCTGGGTTCCCTCTGGCTGGGTTGAGCGGACTGTTGCCTTTCAGTTGCTCCCTTGGGTTTTGGGTTTTTGGGGTGCCTACTGAGTATGTTTATACTCACCCCTGCACGGGCTTTGCCCGCACATGTTTGTGTCTTGTGCAGACCACAGGCCTTTTGACGGAGTCTCAGGAGGACCCGGAGCAGGCGGAGCTTAGTGAGCGAGTTGACTGGGGTGTTTACCGGAGCTGTGCCGAGGGAGCTTTCCGGCGGGAGTTGGTGGCAGCGTTCCCCTTCTTCAGAGCAGGTTGGATACGCTTTTGTAGTTTCTTTTGGTGGGCCCTGTTTGCCCTTGTACTTTTGCTGTTGCTCTCTGGTTGTGGGATAGATTGTATGCATGCATATACTTTTCAGTTTCTATATCTCTGCACTGTTGCATGGAGGTGTTTGTGGGTGCGTGTGTACAGGTACCATAGGCTAATGCCTCCCATGTGTGTGATAGCCTACTCGGCGCTAGTCGCCAGCCCCTGGCCTATTGGAGGCGGGCTTGGGGAGTTGCGGCTCGAGCCCCGTTGGGTCGGGTCGTGACAGAGTGGTATCAGAGGAGGTTCCACCTTTGGGATCTCTGAGCGTAGCTGGTCTAGCTGTGAGCTTGTTTTGGGTTGCATAGCGGTAGTGTTAGGATGTTTCGAGTTCGACTTTCAGGCCAGGGACTCCAGTGTTGGTGCGGCGGCCGACGTATCCATACACCAGGACTCTGATAACCTGCCTTTTGACTCGGGACATTCGTACACTGGTCGCGGGGACATAACGGTACATGCATCATATAGGACTGGGTTTTGGGTTTTCCTTGTCCTTGTTGAGTCAGCTCTCCAGATATACTCTTTGACTGTGGTGTGTCTTGAATGTATTTCAGGATGCCTCCACGACGACAACCAGCAAGGGTTCCGCAGCAGGATTGTGCTGATGACCCGCCCCGTGTAGTGGCTGTGGAGCAGGGCGCAGGTTCTGAGGTTGCACCTCCAGGTGGTCTGCCAGTTCAGTCACCACCTGTCGAGCAACTGGTTGTCCCGGCGGTGCAGGACGAGGTTGCGCGCAGGCTGAGTGCGCTGCACGAGTTCCAGAGGCAGCGACCTCTGAGGTTCCGGGGTGATCCAGACCCCCAGGCAGCTGATGACTGGCTTGAGGCAGTCACCCGAGTTTTCCGCCTAGTGAGGACACCTCCAGATCAGATGGTGGTCCTAGCGGCGAGCCTTCTGCATGGTTCTGCCGGGCGATGGTGGAGTTTGGTGACGCAGTCCCATGATGAGGAGACGCTCACGTGGGCAGAGTTTGAGCGGCTCTTCAGGGAGGAGTTCTATCCGGTAATGTTGAAGTCAGTGCGGATCCAGGAGCTTTTGCAGCTTCGGCAGGAGAGCATGACTGTGTCGGAGTACTCAGCGTGGTTTACAGACCTGTCGCGCTACTCCCTGGATATGGTTCGAGGCCCGTTCTTTAGGGCTCGGACCTTCGAGCAGGGCTTACGCAGGGATATCCGAGGAGGTGTGGTTTCCTTGTGCCTGCCCACCTATGAGTGCTGGAGCGAGCGCTGGTGGTGGAGAGCTTTCTGGCCGAGCAGATCTCTCCTGTTGGTGCTGGGCACGCGAGAGCTGAGACTTCGTCGGTCGGATCAGCATCTGGTAGCCGACGACAGACTCAGGGGTCTGGACGTGGCCGACGTTTCAGGAGGCGACCCCAGGATGGGGGATCTGAGCCTCGGAGCTCACAGGGCTCGCAGGCCAGTTTTGGTCAGCCGCAGGAGAGGCGGTGTTACGCTTGCGATGGTCGGGGACATCTTGCTAGAGATTGTCCGACCCGACGTGCTGCTGAGAGGGAGCCGATCGATGGACCGCCTTGGCAGAGGCAGCGTCTCGAGCAAGGAGGTCCGCAGGGCGTCGGACGTGGCGTCGGAGCTGGTGCAGTGGGAGGCGGTGGTAGACAGTACCAGTTTCCACCACCCCCACCCCCAGGTGGTTCACGCCAAGCTCAGGGAGCTGGTGGTTGAGGGCGAGAACAGCTGCATGCCCTGGAGGCAGTCGACCCAGAGGCACCACAGATGGATAGAGGTACGTCTTGTGTCTTTTCTACTTACTACAGTAGTTTGTCAGACACTGTTTAGCGGTACTCTTTCCTTTTGTTGCTTGCTCGAGTTTTGTTCAGGGCGTTGGTAAGACCCTGAGTGGTTGTTGTTGGTGATCTCGCTGGTGTGTGAGACCCAGTTGAGAGTCCAGTCGCTTTCCTTGTGCTTAGGGCTTTTCGGGGACAAAAAGTTCTAAGCGGGGGAGGATGTAGCGACTCAGGTTTTTGGCCCTGTCAGACTTTGGGATATTTCTACGAATAATTCCAGAGCTGGGCGCGAAGACGGAGTGCGATTCCGAGGCCCGGTGTGCCCGGAATTAATTTTATAAAAATATTAAGTTTTTTTTATACTATGCACGTGGCGGGGGTGTGATATCTCCTAAACGGTAGCTCAGAACGGGAATCTGAGGGCACGGTTGCGTCCGGAACGTGCCGTTTACCCTAGGCGGGGTGTAAACTTTGCGGGCGCGGGTCTGCTGTGAGAAACGCCACCAGGGGCATTTCCGTAAATAAGTGGCAAGTTTGTGTGTGAGCGTCGGCTCGAATAACTTCTGAACGGAGTCTCGGATGGAAAATCTGAGACCGCCGTTGCGTTCAGAACGGTGCGTTTACCCTAGGGGTGACCTTACTTTTGTTCGCATCGGGCGTCGGGTCCGAGGCTGGTTTGGCGCCGGTGGGCGGCTGATATAAATATCAGCGCCCCCCCCCCCCTTTTATCGTTCTTCGTCGTTCTTCGCCTTTCTTCGCCGCCACTCTGCCGAATCGAGCCAACGGAGCGCCCACGAGCTCAGAATTCGACGGCGGACGTTCCCGGAGCGCGCATCGGAAGCTCTGGAGCGCGGATATGAGGCAGAACGTCGGCGTTTCGCCCGCGAGGTAGGCGGTTTGAGTTTTACAATCCCGGATCCTGTTTTTGTGTTGTTTTTCTTCAAATTTTCATATGGGTTGTATAGTTCGGGTCCCGAGCTTTCCGAATCTTTTTTCGGATCTGAATTTGGAGCACCGGGGTGCTCTCGGTGGCTCCCGGAAGTTTTCCGGCGAAAACCCGGTTTTCCGGCGGCGGCGCGGCGGAGTCCGGCGGCGGCGCGGCGGAGTCCGGCGGCGGCGCAGTTGTTTCCGGCGACCCTGCGGTGGTCCAGCCAGTTTGTTCCGGGGGTTCTTTAAACCCCCGTAACTCGCAAACCGTAACTCCGATTTACGAGCCGTTTGCGGCGACGCGCTCCTTGCGTCGAGATGGACCTTTTGAAATCACTTTGAGAATTTTATGGTTCGGGATCGTGGCCCGGGAGTTAGAAACGTCGTATAAAATAATATTATTTTATTATTTTACGACTTCGGGCCGTTGTAACTTCTACCCGGAGCGTCCGATTGACGTGCCGTCAGTGGCGTTGAGACCCTGATGGTACGAAGGAATTTTTGGAGATGGTTTCCGGGTGTTGGGACTGAGAACGGGGTGCGGGCCTCACGAGGCCGGGTTTTGGCGTTTGCGGAGAAACGCAGCTTTTGCACCAGGAGTCCGATTTTGGCGGATGAATAGTCGATCCTGTGTGTTTTTCCGAGAGGATCGCAATGGTGCATTCCGTTCGATGAGTTTCGGAATCCAGGCGTGGGCCCCACCCGAGCCGGCCTTCGGTGAATAGTACCTTTTTCACCGGGTGTCCGTTTTGGGCGAGCGAGTAGTCGATTCCTCTTGTTTTTCCGAGGGGATCGCCGTGGTGTGATCCACCCGATGGGTTTTGGGATCGTTGTGTGGGCCCCACACGAGCTAGCTACGGTGAATAGTTTCGTTTTCACCGGTGCTCCGTTTCGGGCGAGTAAACAGCCTATCCTGCGTGTTTTTTCGCGTGGAACGCGATGGTGGCCTCGGTTTTGGCTTCGGAGGTGCGCAGTGTGGCTTGGGGGCGAGTCGCTCGGGTTAGCAACGTTTGGACCAGCAGTGGTTGAGGGTTCTCCCTTGGTTCGTTCCTACGAGGGTTCGTGTGGTATCACAACCTTCGTATGGGTTGTGATCCTCTCGATGGGATGTTTAAACTGTTAGAGTTGTGGTATCCCTCCGGTGGGCCCGGAGGGGATCCTCTAGCATCTTTACCCTAGATCGGGTTCTTGGTATCGTTGTGACCGCTTATTCACGGGCAGCGATCCCCTATCTAGCAGGTTAACCCCGTAGGGTTTGTGGCATCATCGGGAATATGATCCCCTACGCTGTGGGTCGTGCATAGTAGGGTTGTGGCATCGTCGGGTTTACGATCCCCTACTCAGCATGATGTTTATAGTAGGGTTGCGGCATCGTTGGTTATACGATCCCCTACTCAGCGCTTGGTGTCGGTAGGGTTGCAGTATCGTTGGTTATGCGATCCCCTACTCAGCGTGTGGTTTCGGTAGGGTTGTGGCATCGTCGGTTCGATCCCCTACATCGTGAGTTATACCAGATAGGGTTCTGGTATCGTCGTGACCATCTTTATATGGACGATGATCCTCTATCTGAGTGTGAAGCTTCTGTCGAGTGCCAGATCGGGTTGTGGTATCCCCCAGCGGATCCTGGGTGTGATCCCCTATCTGTGGGAACTACGTATGCCAGATCGGGTTGTGGTATCCCCCAGCGGACCCTGGGAGTGATCCCCTATCTGTGAGCTACGTATACCGGAGTGGGTCTTGGTATCCCCCTAGCGGACCCTAGCGGCGATCCCCTCTCCGAGGAGTTTGGTGGTTATGTTGCTACAGTGAGGTTTCCTCAGAGATGCTATCCGACGAGCGTGGTCTCTCGGGTGAGCGTCTGTGATATGGAGTGTATCTCTCGGATGAGTGTCATCTGGTATGACAGTGTTCGTGGTGTACTCTCCCTGTTGTGGACAGTTGCTGGTGATGAGGTCGGTACCTCTTGTGGCTTTGTGGCGTGAGCTGTGTATATCTGGATTGTTCAAGGTGTATGTATGGGCATACACCTGAGCTGAGCTGACTAGTTGTGTTTAGCCGAGGATGGTCACGAGATGGAGTTTCTCTCTCGTCTGGGTTCCCTCTGGCTGGGTTGAGCGGACTGTTGCCTTTCAGTTGCTCCCTTGGGTTTTGGGTTTTTGGGGTGCCTACTGAGTATGTTTATACTCATCCCTGCACGGGCTTTGCCCGCACATGTTTGTGTCTTGTGCAGACCACATGCCTTTTGACGGAGTCTCAGGAGGACCCGGAGCAGGCGGAGCTTAGTGAGCGAGTTGACTGGGGTGTTTACCGGAGCTGTGCCGAGGGAGCTTTCCGGCGGGAGTTGGTGGCAGCGTTCCCCTTCTTCAGAGCAGGTTGGATACGCTTTTGTAGTTTCTTTTGGTGGGCCCTGTTTGCCCTTGTACTTTTGCTGTTGCTCTCTGGTTGTGGGATAGATTGTATGCATGCATATACTTTTCAGTTTCTATATCTCTGCACTGTTGCATGGAGGTGTTTGTGGGTGCGTGTGTACAGGTACCATAGGCTAATGCCTCCCATGTGTGTGATAGCCTACTCGGCGCTAGTCGCCAGCCCCTGGCCTATTGGAGGCGGGCTTGGGGAGTCGCGGCTCGAGCCCCATTGGGTCGGGTCGTGACAAATAGAACCGTCACATGAAATTCCATGGCCATGGTGTAACGACAAGTTTATTTCAGGTAGTCAAAGAATAAAATATCAAGTATAAAGGTTGATAAAACTATTATGAAACCTTCTTGATAAGATATTGTTTGGACGAATAGGGGCCTATATACCCTGATAGGGGGTGAATTAGGGTATGTATATTCTTTTTCAAAGTTCTTTCTTCCCCACTGGATCGTGACCTCTTTATTACAAGGGTCACTTTGTTTCCACTTGTGTGTTTATTATGATATATTATTTTCTTCTTTATCTGATGATGAAGCTTTAAATGCAGTGTAGGGAAGTAAGCAGAAAGACACAGAGATTTTTACTTGGTTCACCCTCACTGGGCTACGTCCAAGGAGCATACGCCGACAAGTTGTCGGTCGTACCAAATTCCACTATACTCCACTAGCTGTGTATTACAAGGTTAGGCCTAGATCACTTATAAGCATAGTCTCACTGCCTTTACAATGTATAGGGTCAGCTCACTGCTTTCCCAATGGTCACTCCCTGTTTCTCTCTCTAGCTCACTGTCAGTGGAGAGGATCACCTTCTTTCTCTTCCTTTGCTCACTGCTCTGGAAGGAATCCACTCACAGTTTATAGACCTGTAGGTATCTTCATTTGCATGAAGGAATGCATCTTCCTCTGTATGTAGATGCTCTATTGAAGTCCATCTTTCACCCGTAGATGAATCTCACTTTTCACCGAAGGTATCGGGAAATCTTCCAGCTTTCACGCAGCCTGGAATAACCATCGTGAATCAACCCTTACTTGGCGCGCAGGTCTAACCCGCCGCACAAGTCTCGGCATGAAAGTCACAACTGGCGCACAAGTCCACCTCAGACACTTGCATGACACAAGCTTCTTCAATTCCAAACTTGCGCGATACACTTACCTTTATGCCCAATCCAATATTGGAATGCAACAAACAACAATCACCCTTCTTCAAATCTGGAGCGCAAGTCCCACTTGGCAACACACCACCGCTTGCGTGACCACCACACCTGTGCGATGAGAGCTCTGATTATTCAAAGTGTTGAACTCCATTAAGAAATGAGGAGGGGTGGTCTAGTATTTATAGGCAATTTGACCACCCTGTGTGACGGCGCACAAGTAAACACTCGGCGAGCAAGTCTTGGTGCGCAGGTATCTTCCCCTGAAAGTCACTTGCGCGACCCACTTCCAAACTTGCGCGAACCTCTTTCCTTTACCATATTTTGAAGTTATAATCTTGAAAAACAAAAGGCAGTCAAGTTTCTAATCCTCCTAGGCATCGGCGCTTAAGTCCTTTCTCTTGGTGCACAAGTCACCTGCGCGACCAACTCAATACTTGCGTGACCCTTATCCCTTTGCCATATTTTGATGATCTGATCGTGAAAAACATATGGCACACAAGTTTTCAAGCCATCAAGTACACGGCACGCAAGTCCCTTTTCCAAAAACCACATTTCTTCATTTTTCAATTTTCAGGCCCAAAAAGTTGACAAACACTGGAAAACGGCGCCACCTTGTATCTGTTCTTTTTGAACTGCCTCCAGGTCATCCATTCCTTTGTCAAAGTTCTTGAATCAAACATTGATCATTAACTACAACTCTTGAACTCTACATTCCACCATGAAATCCCCTTTTTCAACAAATTTGTATGTCATGGTTTTCTTTGTCAACAATCACAACACAGATGTCCACTTTTTCAATAAACACAATCACCTCAAAAATGCTTCAATGATACCTTGAGTGATTTTTTACCAACAATATCCCCCTTTGGTTTTGTTGACAACTCTTCCATAAAAAGATACATCATTAATTCTTCAGCCACCATTTGCCTTTTTTGATTCTTATAGCAATCAAGGATTTAATCAACACATACTCTAATCCCACATGAGCACTGCTCAGCATGAGAAACAAGAGTAAATGAAAAGTTCATCAATGAATCACTTCATCTCTTACACCCATTGTTGACACCAAAATGATACCAATTTTCACCAAACTGATACCAATTTTTGGAAATATTCTTCCACCACCACTCATCTGCTTTTATCACGATCCTCAGCTGTCATGATATCTGTTCTTTGATCGATCACTTCTAGCATCGTCAGATTTAATACTCTCCCCCTTTCTGTTCACAGATTCAACTCTTGTCGGCAACAAAACCACTTTATCCCTATTTCTTGTGTTGACCAATCTAAGATCTTGCTAATCACGTTCAACTCCCCCTATCTAGCTACTCCGCCTGTCAGTTTCTCCCCATATCATTCATGATTTATCAAATAGCCACACTGTCTCCCCCTTGAACAATAACTATTTTCTCCCCCTTTATCAACGAACCCAAAGGACACTCCTTTGTAGTCTGTAGCAGAGTAGAGAATACATATCAGTACATTAGAAAAAACACACAACATACCTCAGGGAGAGGGGGGGTTCCACATCCACGCTATTTCAAGTGTGGGGAGTCAACTGAACTTCCAGAGCCATTTGATGCCTTTCAAATGCTTCCATGGGTAAAGCCTTTGTCAGAATGTCTGCAACCTGTAGTTTTGTAGGCACATACTCCAACTTCACAATTCCCTGCTCAACTTTATCCTTGATAAAATGATACTCTATCTCAATGTTATTTGTCCTTGAGTGATGGATAGGATTTTTGCTGAGATTTATAGCACTGAGTTATCACACTGGATTCCAATCGGAGACTTCACTTCAACACCCATATCTTCAAGCTGCTACTTTATCCACAATAACTGTGTGCATGCTTGAGTGGCTGCAATATACTCATCTTCTGCGGTTCTTAATAAAATGCAATCTTGCTTCTTGGTAAGCCAATAAATACACAATCCACCAAGATATAATGCACCACCTAACGTTGATTTTCTATCATCCACTGAACCTGCCCAATATGCATCAGTATATCCCAATAACTCTATCTGAGATTTGTTAGTATATGTTAAGCTGAAATCCACTATTCCCTGGATATAAAAAAGTATTCTCTTCACTGCAAGCATATAGATTTCCTTGGGATTACTTTGATATCTCGCTGCTTAGCATGTGGCGAAAACAATATCAGGCATTGTCATAGTCAAGTACAACAAACTTCCAATAATTTTCCTGTATTATGTGATATTAACAGCTTTTCCATCCTCATCTTTTGATAACTTCATCCGGGTTGCAATCGGAGTCTTCATATCCTTGTAATTCTCCATGAAAAACTTTCTTAAAACCTCATTGGCATATTGGGATTGAGAAATGAATGTTCCATTCCTTCCTTGTGTCACATGTAGACCAAGGAAAAATGTTATCTCACCAATCATTGACGTTTATAAATGCAGATTTGATATCCATCTGGAACACTTTGAACTTTCTTTCCAATGCTATGACCAAAAATAATCTGATTGTCTCCAGTCTTACAACTGGTGAAAATGTCTAATAAACATCTATTCCCTCTATCTGGGAGTATCCCTTGCACACTTTCCGTTATTTGTTCTGAATCACTGTGAAATATTCATTCACATTTTTAAGATAGACCCATTTAGTCCCAATCTCATTCTTGTTTGATGTCCTTGAAACAATCTACCACGTCTGATTTTTCTCAATCTGATTTAGCTCTTCATTCATGGCCTGGACCCAGTTTTCATCTTCAGCTGCATAAGCAAAGCATTTCGGCTCAACCTGTCATAGTAATGATGTCTACTATAGTGATTTCATTCTTCTTGTCTGAACTGGAGCTCACTGATCACTAATGATATTCTGCCTATCAATTTCAGCTCGACTATTTGGTTTTTGTGCAGATAAAGATTTTACTTCCTTGTACTCACCATCAATATCCTCTTCTAAATCATCTTTAGCCACTTCTTCTCTCCCTGAGTCTCTTACCACTTCCTTAGTTTTAACATAAAACTTTTCACTGTGTCATTTTTCAATGACGTCATTTCTTTGAACATCTTCTCTCAAATTTTTTTTGACACACCTTTGATTTTCTCTCACAGCTTCTTAGTATCTTGAAATCAGTCAGCTGATACCACATTGTTCGAGCTAAATAAATAAGAATGAAATGCTTGATTATTGATACTTCTCCTGCAATATGTCTTCCTTCCATAGATGACACCTTAGTCGAGTCATCCAATTATTTCTTTGATGGCTCTTGCATCTGATTTTGTTATTGAACAATCCCCCTTTGTTATGCAACACTTCATAGGGTAATGCCCACTGTTTAGACCAATAAACACTCTTCTTCTCCTCATGAATAATTTAATCTAATCTGGCACTCATCATCGAGCTATTATTCAAATCTATAAGCCTACTGAGTTGGAACTCGGTGTAGGAAACAAGAGATAGAGTTAATAACACAATAAATTCCAATTGTGCTCTGTTTGTCCCATTCTTTTTCAATTCTGGAACCTAATTTGAATCAATTGAAACTCTAGAGCATATCACCTCTCCACATCGCATCCTTAGATGCCACTTACCCTTGGATCGTATCTCCCTAAAACTAGAAACACATGAATCATCAGTAAATAGCATTTATATACATAGGGAGAGGGGTTTCTTCTGGAATCCTCAAGATGAGGATAGTGGTTGATCCTGAAGGGTCAACCCTTTGATTCTTTCTTGAAAAGCATCACACTCCTTCCTTGCTTCTTCTAGCTGCCTAGCCAACTTCAACTACTCTGGCCATATGACCAAGCATTCATCACCTGCATGCTGAGTCTTTTTCTGATATGATGATTCTGCAGGCCTGGACTTTCTCACCATTTGGGGTTTAAACCCACTAGTACAAATTTCCTTCTTTGACGTTTCACTAAAATTCCATTTCCCTTGATTCTTTATCTGGGTAGGAATCTTTCTACTTGTCATCTTCTCTTTCAACTTCCACCATTGCAGGGGTCATTCTCTTTCCTCCACTTCTAGTTGAAGAATATGATATGCGGATTTTTCAACTCATTCTTTGTTCATATTTCCTTTATCAGATATCAGAGTCATCACACTATTTTTCACTGGTGATGAGTCCCCCACTGATCATACATTCTTCTTACTCACAACTAGAGTATTTCATCCCTTTTTCCTCTAGATTTGTTCATGTTCATTCTTGGAGAGCATTTGTGAGTATGATAGAGGAGATGACTGATACACCTTTCTTTTAGCTCCACGTGATTCCCCTGAGGCTTTAAACCTATTCTTCAACTTACCACTTTGTCTTCTATTGCACGATCTCATTATTCACCACTGTAATCGAGAATATATTTTTGAGTCCCTTTTCCTTTCCTACTTTCTTCTTACTGCATCGTCGTGTCAAATTCCCATAATCAGAACATATAAAACATTTTCCATTAAATGCATACCAAATTTCATCATTTCTCTGTCGATATGTTGATGCATATTGAGTTATTCCTCTGACATTGAGCTCCTGGTATTCCTGACACATACTCATTGTGTGTCCCATTCTTCCACAGTAATAGCATCTGACGAATGCTTTCCTCTAAAAGACTCTTCTTTCTGATTTCTCATGACACATCTTCTTCTTCTCAGATCTAGTAACATTTCTATTTTCACAGCCTGAGATGTATTCATGTGCCTCTAAACAGAATATTGATGTATGACCATGAATACCACAGAAATATCACATGTCATCATTACTTTTTGTGACTGTCGTCTTAGGCCAATCTCCAGCACCTATAATATTTCTTTTACATATGGAACTATTCACAACTCTCTTTCTATCTTGCACAGGAGGTAATTCATCAAATCCGATACCAGTTGTTCCCAGACTGTATGGTATTTGAGCTAAGAAAATATTTTCTTGCCTCTTTTCAGAAATAGAAAATTTTCTTTTCATTTTATCATCACCTACCGAAGGATAATCAAATAGCAAGTGTAAGGCATCCTTCATTTTGGGATTTCCTTTAGCATTGGATTTCTCCACTTCCTTATTCACTGATTTTAGCTCTTCTTACAACTTTTTAATCTTTATATCCCTTGATTCAATTTGGTCATTGAGTTCTCTTCTGATATTCTTTCCACAACTCATCTCATCTTCCAGTTCTCATGTGAGCTTTTCTACCATGTCACCTTGCTTCACTACGTTCAAATTTTCCTCAGAATCAGATTTAGAGACAGATTCATTTTCTTGTTGTAGTCTTTGATTCTTCTAAACTTCTTCCAACAACTGTGTTGCTAGATCATCATTTCTAGCTTTAAGATTCTGAGCTTCATCTAACTTTTGATCCTCTTCATAATCACCAGCCTTTTGTTTTCCTTTCATTTTAGCCATCTTTTGTATTTATTCACTTTGAGAATGATTCTTCTCCTTTAGGTCAGTAGACACATCCATAATAATTTGATTTAAGACTCTTAGCTTATTGACCTTAATCTCCAATACTTTGATCTGGATATCTTTAGATTTGAATTCTTCATCCAACTTTCGGCCCACTTCCTTTGTCATGTTGACAACATCTAATGGTGGCATCCTTCTTGAAACTTCATCATCATCAGTTGTTTTGGCATCACTTTGATGTTCAGGTACTTCACTCATTCCTACATCATGATTGAGTGAATCAATTTTTTCCCTATCAGATTTAGCTAGGCCTTCTTTCAGTGAGCTGTTTGATTCTTTTAATTGAATAAAACTTTTTCCATACACACTTCCACAATGAGGAATACCACCTAACTTCTGATTCTTCTTTGATGTTTTTCCTTTTTCTATGGCACACCGAGATAAGAGAAAACTGATTCTATGACCACACAGATCAGCTACACCAAGTCAGAGCAAACAAATCTGATAACAACAACCTTCCCTCTGATACCAATTTTTAGGACCATTAGGGGCCTATATACACTGATAGGGGGGTGAATCAGGGTATGAATATTCTTTTTCGAAGTTCTTTCTACCCCACTGAATCATGACCTCTTTATTACAAGGGTCACTTTGTTTGCACTTGTGTGCTTATTATGATCACTTATTTTCATCTTTATCTGATGATGAAGCTTTAAATGAAGTGCAGGGAAGTAAGAAGGAAGACACATAGATTTTTACTTGGTTCACTCTCACTGGGCTACATCCAGGGAGCATAATCCGACAAGTTTCCAGTCATACCAAATTCCACTATACTTCACTAGCTGTGGATTACAAGGTTCAGGCTAGATTACTTCTATGCCAGGCTCACTACCTTTACAATGTTTAGGGTCAACTCACTGTTTTCCCAAGGGTCACTCCATGTTTCTCTCTCTCTGGCTCACTGCCGGTGGACAGGATCACTTTCTTTCACTTCCTTTGCTCACTGCTCTGGAAGGAATCCACTCAGAGTTTATAGACCTATAGGTCTCTTAATTTTCATGAAGGAATGCATCTTCCTCTATATGTAGATACTCTGTTGAAGTCCAGCTTTCACCCGTAAATGAATCTCACTTTGCACTGAAGGTATCGGGAAATCTTCCAGCTTTCACGCAGCCAGGAATAACCGTCATGAATCAACCCTTACATGGCACGTAGGTCTAACCCATCATGCAAGTCTCGGTGCGTAAGTCACAAATGGCATGCAAGTCCACCTCAAACACTTGCACGACACAAGCTTCTTCAATTCCAAACTTGCGTGACGCACATCCCTTTATGTCCAAACCAATATTGGCGCACAACAAACAACAATCACCCTTCTTCAAATTTGGCACGCAAGACCCACTTGTGCGACACACCACCACTTGTACGACCACCACACCTGCGCGACGGGAGCTCTGATTATTCAAATTGTTGAACTCTGTTAAGAAATGAGTAGGGGTGGTCCAGTATCTATAGGCAATTTGACCACCCTACGCGACGGCGCGCTAGTCAACTCTCAGCGCGCACGTCTCGGCATGCATGTCTCTTCCCCTGAATGTCAATTGCGATACCTACTTCCAAACTTGCACGAACCTCTTTCCTTTGTCATATTTTGAAGTTCTGATCTTGAAAAACAATTGGTGCGCAAGTTTCCAATCATCCTAGGCACCAGCGCGCAAGTCCTTTCTCTTGGCGCGCAAGTCACCTGCGCAACCAACTCAATACTTGCATGAGCCTTATCCCTTTTCCATATTTTGATGATCTGATCTTGAAAAACATATGGCACGAAAGTTTTCAAGACATAAAGTACACAACGCGCAAGTCCCTTTTCCAAAAACCACTTTTCTTCATTTGTCGATTTTCAGGCCCAAAAATTTGGCAAACACTAGAAAATGGTGCCACTTTGTGTCTTTTCTTTTTAAACCGCCTCCAGATCATCCATTCCTTTGTCTAAGTTCTTCAATCAAACATTGATCATTAACCACAGCTCGTGAACTCAAAATTCCACCATGAAATCCCCTTTGTCAACAAATTTGTATGTCATGGTTTTCTTTGTCAACAATCACAACACAGATGTCCACTTTGTCAACAAACACAATCACCTCAAAAATGCTTCAATGATACCTTGAGGGATTTTTGCCCAACAGATATTAAGACAAAGGGATTATGTTACAAATTAAGCGATCATATGTGGATGTCATTTTTTGTGACTTTATGTTCTTTCTATTGGGTTCTTGGACCCATTTCTAGACATTACTCTAGGACTTTAGGCAAGCCCACCTAATGCCAATGAGAAATAATCCTAGAGGGTCACACACTACGTGTTTTTCATGGTCTCAGTTAAATTCTAATTTAATTTAATTAATGGAATAAATGTTATTCTCAAAACAATAGAATAATTTTATTCAAGTTAAGATGATCACATAAATTAAATAAAATTTATTTATTTATTTTATTGAACATTTAATAAATATTTATTTACTATTTTTCAAATAAAATATTTATTTAAGAGAATAAATTATTTATTTATTTATTCAGGTATTCAATAAATGGAAATGGAATTTGAGCGGACCAAGGCCTATCCGTTAGTAAAATAATTATTTGCAAGACAATAAATAACTATTAGTGGGAACAAGTTAAAATAATAATGACACTGCTATTATTTTTTGATATGGTATTTTATTCATAATTCCATTTTTCACAAGTTGGGGCACCATAAATAATGATGCAGTATTATTATTATGAGTATGGGTTTTCTCTAAGTTTATGAATGTATTTAATTATTGTTATGCAATTAAATATTATAACTAAAGTTCCATGCATATAAATAGAAAAGTACGTCTATTGTGCCATAGCGAACACACCTCACGCTTGGTGAATTGAGAATTATTGTGATAAAAAATTTCTCTCTTGAATTATCTTCCCACCCCTCTCAAGAATGAGAGACGTTCTTCAAGGTCGAAGAATAAGTGATCAAGAATGATAGAAACAAGACACTCACTTCACCACACTATCACCTGTATAACGAGTGGTATCAATTGGAGGCCATCAAAGCACGTGTGGATCACCGCTAGAGGGATTCTAGTTTGGATCCTTGAAAGCGCAATAAGATAATCCAGAAGGTTCATTCTGAATGATCAACATCATCAATGAAGAAAATACTGAAGATCCACTACAACAGAATCGCTGTTTAGCGGTGGTTTTTTTTCATTTCATGGCGGTTTAAACCGTTGCGGCATGGTTTGGAGGCAGTTTACAGAAACTACCGCCTAATACAACATCGCTAATCTATTCACAGTGTTTTTTTCCATTTCGTGGCGGTTTAAGGAAAGCATCATAGCTGCCTCATTTCACAGCGGTTTTCCTGAATTTAGCGGCGGTTTTTATGATCCCAGGATATCAATTTATTCACGAAAGTTATAACCGACACGAATAAACTCAAATTAAGCGGCTGTAAAACTGCTTCCGAAGTCATGGGAACCGCCACAGAATGAGGCAGCAACGATTCAATTGTGTCACGGCGGTTAAAAATGTCGCTAAACATAAGAAAAAATTTACGTTTAGCGTCAGTTCTCATAGTTTAGTGGTGGTTTTCATAGTTTAGAGGTGGTTTAAACCACCTCCCATATAAATGTCACGGCGTTTAAAACCACCGCTAAAAGTTTCCCAGAAAAAAAATTGCTTTTGCTACACCACTGCCCTGAAAAACAAATCAAAATAGAAATATAAACCAACTGAGATACATTATAGCCCTCCTACCATGCATAACCCACATAATGTATCATCATAATTATCCCTCCTCCTTCACTACATCACATTCCCACAATCACTTCATCAATATCAAAAATAACAACATGAAGATCACACACCAAAACATCACTTTCCACAAAAAAATCATTCGGTAAGAAATTATATATTATTCATATTTGGTTAAAATGGATTAATTAATTATAACTAATGATAAAATATTATAATTAATTAAATATGATTTCTTTGTATGTTATAGGACCTAAGAAATTGGGTGGTGAAAGATTGGTCCATGGAAAGCTTAGGGGTGAGGTCTGTCCATGAGCTGTTAAGTGGTGTGTCAATGGAAAGAGCCTTCAAAATGAGTTAGGCTCTCTAATGTTCTAGACCTGTTGTTTTTATTATTATTTTGTGTGGTTTGATGTTTGTAATATTTCCATTGGATTCCATTCTCCTTCTATAAACCCAATTATTATTTTTTAATTAAATGGTTAATTGAAATTAAAATGTTAAGGTGATTGAAGACCATGAGAAAACTAAACTCTGTGCTAGAGAACAAATTGAAGATTGTGTACTGGCCTGATTCCTCGGTCTCTAAAGGATGAGGCATTGAACTTAGAGTTCTCAAGTGACTTTCTGACCCCTTCATTAGGGGGGGAGGACCTTTTGATATGTCTTTTCCCTAGAGGATGATCCTTGTATACATTTTTATGGAGGTGTTTTGTAACATAAGATGACCATTAAATGTTGGCTTGCTAAGACCCTTGAGATACCTCCAATAATTAAGTAATTTTTTACTTATAAACCATGACCTATCTAGTCTGGAATATGTCTTGGGTATACCATCAAGTTATGCAATCATAGTAATTGTTTGTATTGACCAAACCCTTTTCCATTAGTTGTGATTTACTCTAGGTAGATGAACATAGGATGGACTAGGATTGGGTTTATGGAGTGAACCATCTAAGTGTAACCTTCTAACTAATATGGTCCATGATCCATATTCTTGGAAAACCCATTATTTAGTTTCCGCATTGAGGCCGAGATGATATTTTATATATTGACACTACTAGAAATTGTGATTTTATCGAATGAAAAGTACTAGATTTAGATAGTGGTGCATGAACAAGTATCTCAAGAGAGATTACTCTACATACATACATACATACAGACCTAGAGGACCCATGTGGGTTCCCAATAGATAGACCAACCCTGAACAGGTGCATGTGTTTCTTTAGAGATGGTTACAGGTGTCACTATAGAACCTGAACCAATGTGGATGCCTGATGGAGCTAAGATGATAATGATGGGAATGGGTGTTAGGTTGACTGTGGTTTTATTTATATTTATATTTAGTCTTGATTCATGATATTTAACAAGATTCATTAGAATCTCTAATTGGGAATGACACAATTTTCATTACTTAGGATACCTGGGAATCACTTTTTGGATGGATGAGACCCTTTGATTCTTATTGTGTTTCTAATCTATTATCATGACATATTTGGGGTGAAAACTTAGTACAACTAGCATCAATCATATATGATAGATGTATGGGTGAATAACTAATAGTGGTACCTTTTTTTCAAAAAAAATTCATCGGGTCCTGTGTGCTAGATATATTCTAGTAATTTATATATCTTCTCACTAGAGTGTTAGTTTGGGACATATGAGTAGTCCATTCTAATAATTTTTCTATATAGAACATGATGCTACACATGAATTCATAATATGGGTTTTATATTGATAACATACAAGTAGATGGTGTTTTATAGCTTTGTAGGGATTATGATAGGTGTGGGTGGACAATTGGAGCATCCATCGAGTCGATAACCCTCCTGGTGGCATAATGGATCCAAGGAATGAGTCCTCTATTTATTTTTTGGATTACGTAACCCTATCATAGTGATAGGACATGGGTCCTCCATTCATAAAGTTAGTAACCCTCTCAGTTGATGCACACAATGCACATTGAGGCATAGATCATTCATTGCAGCCAGTAACCCTCTTGAATAACAAAGTATTTAGTGTTTAATGAGTCCATTATTACTTCTACTATTGAGGAAGGATGTAGAATTTATTGATGTGTGATAGTATGGGTGAAATTTAGGACATGAAAATGTGTGGTGGAAACTACCAATTCAAACACGGACCTAAATGGAATGATGTATACCACACTTGAGAAATCAAGACATAAAAAGAAACATCAGAAATAAATAAAATGCATAAAAAGAAACATGAGAAATCAAGGAAATTTTAGGACATCAAAATGTGTGGTGGAAACTATGTGCCAAAAATGTTACATATACAAACCAAATGTTCCCATATTTGTTCAACACATCAACAATACAACTACTCAGGGTCCGATGATGTATCGTCACCCTCTCCACCTTCATCTCCGCTTTCTGTTGTCACCTGTAAGAACATTATATTTAAAATTAAATACGGTTGCATATTTATATTAAAACTTAAAACCAATGAAAGTTAGAAAAATAAATGAATTTGATTTTTTGTGATTTACCTGCATACCACCAGTTGATGCACTTCCACTGGGGGCATATCTGCTCATCTGCTGACATATTTCAGTCAACTCTTCCAGAAAAGAAGATATCTGATCCCCCTTTTGGTGAACTATGTTTCATAAAGAAACAATATATTTCTTAGAATATCCAGTTATGGGATGAGTAAAGTTAGAAGTAGATGAAGATACCATCCCCAGTGGCCTGATAAAAACATCAGATGGTACGGGTCCCAAACTTATCCCGCGCACTCTCCCAGGATGCTCCTTCCCAAGGACTTTACCAATCGGGACGTCCTGGGAGACTGAGTAGGACTGTGCAGGATAAGAATCTCATAGTTCTTTAATTTTTACCTATAAATAAAATATCAATATATATTAACACAGTAAAAACTGATAATGAGTTATTATGATAAAAAATTGACTTCATGCCCCAACTTCTTTAGCAGGATCATTAACAAAGCTTTCATCTGATTTATTGTGAACATCCAACCACAGTTCAGTTCTAGATGCGTCATGCCCTAAACTCTAGGACTGCATTAATCAAAGATAAATCAACATTTAAATATATTAAACCGATAATATTGTCTTATAAATATTTATACTAATTAAAAGATTACCAATGTCGTTCGGCTTCTAAAAAAACTTGTTGAGCCCGCAGTGTGCGGGATGACTTGCTTAGCCCGGTTTGATGCATTCTGTCTTGAGAGATCCTGAAAATAAATAAAATGAAATTTAATATTAATGTATTGAATGTCATGTCCTTTTTATAAACAAGTATAAATGTAAAATGAGGATAATATAATAATATATATTTCAATACCATTCGCTTCTGATCACAATGTCTGTCAACAAACACTTTCCATTGTTCTTTAGGTACCCTACTAGGTAGCTTCTCATACATTTGATGTGCGGTCAACGAAGTATCATTGACATCACACCACAATCTCCATTTGAAATCTTTCCACTTCTTACCTAGATTTTTCAATGTCCACTTTCGTGCTATCACATCAGCAACGGTAAAGTGGAAGAACATCTGTATACAGAAATTCATTTTGAACATATTAGTAACATGACATTCAATTAAACCATAATGTAATAAATTTACCTTTATTTGAGAATTGTAAACTTCATTTTTCTAGATTGGAGGCATATGTATCCAATCGTTATATGAAATGGGAAGGGAAACAGGCTCCGCTGCCAGCTGGCACAAAATTTAGCCAAGTAACCCCGCGGTGTCAGTCATAGGGACCCCGTAAGAATCAAAGGGCACGACTATCTTCTCACTAGTCATATTCCAGACATCTAAAAAAAATTTCTCCACGGTTTCATTTTTTTCATATTCAATGAGAAAACAATTCATATAAACAAAATGCAATAAATTCATTTAATTAAAATTTGTACCTATGACAGTGACACTCTAGTATGCCCGGGATGAGCTGGAAGGGGCGTGTCGCTGCCCCACAACTGAGGCTCCGGAAGGGGGAGTCGATGAATCACCCTCTAATGGGACATCCACAGATGGTGTGAGAGATGGTGTAGGGGGAGATGGTGTAGGGGTGTCAGCAGCTGATGCCTCAGATGCCGTGGGGAGGGAGCCAGATGGATCGCCATCTGTCGTAGAACTAGATGAAATAGTGTACCGCTTCCTCCTTGACATTCCTGTCATTTAATCAAACAAAATTAAGTTCAGAATATATATTTCAAAAAAATTATGTAGAAAAAAAAATTAAAAATGATAATAGATGCCCAGTACTAACAGAAAAAAATATATATAACAATGATAATGAATGACTGCAAAAATGAAACAAGTGGTTGCTAAATAAATAAATAATTGTACATACAATCATTTTCCTCTTCAATCAGGTCAGTTTCCTACTCCATTGCTTTATCCACTTCATTCATCCTTGCTAGACTAATATTTTCAATATCATGATGGACAAATAATCCTGCTTCTTATTGCTGATTAACTTCAATTTTAGAGGTCAAATTTTCCACTTCGTCACCCATATCATACAAATCTCTTTGTATTACATGATCAAATACACTCCACCCTTCATCGGAAAAATCATTCACATAATATAACATTTTTGCTTGCGATGCTAAGATATATGGATCATGCAGTTCATAATCACCAACATCCATCAAGCGAGAGAAGTTCACAGAAGCAAATTGCAAGGAATCTGTTTTAACACCTCTGATAAAATCGACCCATTTTCATTTGAATAAAACAACCAAAAAAATTTCGTTGTAGTTTAATTCAATAATATCATGCATCTTTCCATAGTATTCCACTTTAGCAAATGTAAATATACCATTATTCTGTGTTTTCAAACCCACTTCTCGATCCACTGTACGAAATCTAAAGCCATTCACATTATAAGCGTCGAACTTTCTAACTTGTTTTAGAGGACCTCTAGTAAGAAACTTCAAATCTTCAGAAACCTCTGCTCGAGTATCAATATTCATTATCTGAAAAAAATATATACTTTATTAGATTTACAAAATGTATTTGTCAAACTAATATTCATATTTATTGAAATATTTATGAACTTACACATCGTGCAAACCATTCTACAGGCTATTTATTAACAGCTTTTGTTATATCTTTTTCATTTCATGTTTGGCCTCTCATTCGTCTCTTTTTTTGTATCCTCAAATCTTCAATAAATGGATCTTCAATTTCACTATTCAACAGCACATATCAATGTGCCTGTAATAATTCTAATTTAGTCAATGTCACATTTGAGGTCCTCCCAACTGGTCGGCCAATAGCAAGAAATATTTTGGATTTATAATGTATTTGAGATTGAGTCAATGTGTCATCAACACGTCCAACTCAATTAAATCTTGTCTAAATACCATCCAAGTATCAAGAAAAAAATTTCAGACACTCCTTAGCCAAATAGCCTTCAGCAATAGAGCCTTCTGGTTGAGCTTTATTTCTCACGTATGATTTCAAATGCCCAAGATATCTGTGAAATAAAATAAACATAATTCTGCATTTAATTAAGTACCAAATTTTTTTTACTTAACTGGAAAACATATAAATAAAGTACCTCTCAACTGGATACATCCATCGATAATGAACGGGTCCTCCTAATTTAGCTTCCTCAACCAAATGCATAGTTAAATGCATCATTACAGTAAAAAATGACGGAGGAAAGATCATCTCCATTGCACAAAGGGTCAATACAAACCTCTCCTGAAGGTTGTCAAGCTAAAATGGATGTAGATATTTCTCATATAGTTGTCTGAAAAATGTGCATAATTGGAGTACAACAGCAGTAATTTTTTCAGGTAATAATGTACGTAGTGCCAATAGTAGTAACTGCTGTAACAAAATATGTGAATCGTGACCTTTTAATCCATGTAACATACGATTCTTCAAGTCAACACACCTCGAGATGTTACTTGAATACCCATAAGATACCTTAACATTTGAAGGAATGTATCTTTATCCCTATTTTTCATTGCAAAAATTGTCGGAGGATACTTTTCATTCTCATCTGTCCAGAGATCGCATTTTATGTTCATTTTTTGTAAGTCTTTGCGAGCATTGAGATGATCCTTTGACTTTCCATGATCATTAAGCAATGTGAATATCAAATTTTCACAGACATTCTTCTCAATATGCATCACATCAGGATTATGCCACAAAAAATTAAATTCCCAATATGGAAGTTTGAAGAATATACTTTTTTTCTTCCATTGTTGCGTTCCGGTTTCGCTTGACGATGCACTTCAGACCCGTTTTCTGCTCTCATTCAAATGATGAACATTCCCAAATTCTATTTTAACATTTTCAAGCTGTGTCAATATTTCAGAACTAGTTAACAACTTTGGAGGTGGTCTACGGTCAATGGAACCATTAAATTTTGATCTGTTCATCCAAAATCTATGAGATGCATCGAGAAATCTTCGATGACACAAGAAGCACCATTTTCTAATGTGAGGTAGCCATTTGGGCTCAAAATCAAAGTTACAAACAGGACAATCCAAACCCATGTAATTATTCCAACCAGATAAATTCCCAAGCCCAAGGAAGTCACTAATGGTCTACATTAAAGCAGCATGCATTTTGAACATTGTTTTAGAAGAAGCATCAAATGTCTCAACACCGTTGCTCCATAACTCCTGCAATTTTTCAATCAAAGGCTGAAAGTATACATCAATATCATTTCCAGGCATTTTTTTCCAGGAATAATCATCCAAAGGATAAAAGATGTTTGTTTTATACACATCCAAGGAGGTAGATTATAAGGGATCAAAACAACTGGCCAAATGCTATAACTGATACTCAAAGTCTCTAATGGGTTGAATCCATTGGCAGCCAATCCCAATCGAACATTCCTAAGATCATCTGAGAAATCGAGATGTAATGAATCAAATGTCTTCCATGATTGAGATCTTGTGGATGTCTCATTAATCTATCATTGTTATTATCTACAGAATTCAACTTCATGTATTCAGCGGTTTTCGATGACATGAATAATATTTGCAATCGAGGATTCAAAGGAAAGTAACGCAAAACCTTTGCAGGTGTGTTCCTTTTCTTCTTATCCATGAAATTTTTTTCATTAAGACTTCCAACATCACCCTTTTCCTGCCTTCTAGAAGAAAAAATTTTCTTTCAATTCTATCTACTTGAATCCTCTCCCCGATAAAGCATACCATCATTGGGACATGCATGTATTTTTGTATAATTCAGACCAAGATTATTAACAACTTTTTTCATATCATAAAAGGATTCTTGGATTTTTTCTTTAGGAAATGTATCACGAAACAATTAAAATATCATGGACATTACCTTATTTGTAATTCCACATAGACATTTGGTATGGTACAACTTCAGCCAAAATGAAATCTTTGAATATTTCAAACACCCACTATAAAACTCTTGATTTCCATCATCAACTAAATTAGGAAACACATTTTCCTCAGTGAATTTTTCTCTTACATTTGGCTCCACATAATCAAGAGGATGATCCAATGATATGTTACAATCTTGATCTGCCTGTGTTACAGTCTCAAAAACATCACTTGTCACGTTGCAATTTGTAGTACCCTCTTCTGGTTGTTCTGATATGTTTTGATGCTGATATTGGTGTCTTGCAGTGCCGAATGCATCATTTATGATGTCTTGCATTTAATTTTCCATTGTCAACGAACTTGGGACCTCATTCTGTGGATTAACATCAGTGCTCAATCTTTCTGTAACATTCGATTCTCCATGCCAAATCCAACACAAATATTGACCAGGGCATTGCTTCAGTATTAAATGTTCATAAACCTCATCTCTCTTCAACCATGTTCCAAATTTACATTTAGGACATGGAAATTTTATTCTCCCTTCAACGGATCGATTAGAAATTGAAAAATGTAAAAACTCATTCAAACCCTTAACATACTAAGGTGTGTTCCTTGGTAATGTGATCCAGCTTTTATCCATGTATATCACAATGTGCCTACACAATAATAAAAATAATTAAAACATATAGTTACTACTAAATAGAGAAATAAATTCATATATACGATAGTGTACCATTACATAAACATAATATAATAAAGATGATCCCCTGAGTTAGATATGAACCCTCTAGTGTTTGGGATAGGGGAAGTTTCTTTGGTAAAGAGAAACAGTGTGCTAACAACGTGGTAGCTACTTTACCATGAAAACTAAATCATATTGTTAATTTTGAATAACCCCAACCTAAGTTCTCTATAGAGTCTTCATATAAAACTCTAATATTAAATAAATCTATTATAAATAATGTTTAGGGAAAACCTTATGATCCTTACAAAACTTAACACATTGTTAATTTGGAGTGGTAAGAACCACGTGAGGGATAGTCTTGAGGCATGATAAGTGGTGGTGTTCATGGAAATGCATGATGAAATATTTAATCAATAAAGATCAATGAACATTATATTACATCAAAACAAGAAAATTATTAGAGGGGGTGACACGTATGAGAGGACTCACCTTCTTAATTTCCTAGGTATAAAAATAAAACCTCCAATCAACTTAAAATATATATATTTATATATATAAAATAAAATAAATAAAATTTTCATACAACTTAAAATCTATATAATAATAAATATAATGCATCAAGAACAATGAACAAAGACCTCTTAAGATCTAATCTGGCTTCCCAAATAGTAGCATCTAAAATCTCTATCAATTTGTCCAGAAAAACAACTCAAGAACACTGTAGAGGGGGTTAACACTTGGGAGTACTCAGTAGGAATATATTTCTAAGTAGTTCTATATCCATGCAATATATATTTGCCAGAATAGACATATATAAAACAACTAAGCAATACTAGAATATGGGTTATGCTAAAAAGAAATGTAACACATTATATATTTTCTATCTTTAACCATATCACCTGTAAAGGTATTATCATATTAAACCAATGGATTATCAAAAGAAAGTAAGCAATGGGGATTTTGATTTCCATGTAATTATAACAATAATGTATAGATTACATATTTATAACATCATCATCAAATAATTATGCCACTTCACAAAAATTTTCATAATATGGAAATATCAATATTTTTGACAAAACAGAGAACCCAACTATTAACATGTGTCAATCATCATTGTCACATCGTCATATTAACTAGAAAATAGGTAATCCCAACTCTCAACCTATGTCAATCATCTCATCGTCATCACATCAGCATAACAAGAAATTCCAACTCTCAACCAATGTTAACCATCCCAACATCCACAAAATTTCCACATCATTACCTCAATGACACGTGTTATAACCTTGAGCCATCACAACCAAAAACATGACATAGCCTTAAATCCATCACAACATAGGGAAATGTGTACATGTTATACCATAATCCATTATAACCCATAATATAAGCATGTATTGTATCCATGAGCCATCACAACCCATGAGTATAATATCAAAAAACCACAAACAATCAAGCAAATAGAAAAACAATCACTTAATAATAAAAACTAACAAACACATATAAAAAAGCACATGAAATAAGTAGAAAAACAAATAATCATAAACAAAAACATCTGCATACAATACAATATATACAACATTACAATTTATTATAAGAAACAATAATAATAAAGAAATAACTAATATAAAAACCACAAAAAAATTAGAAATCAAACCCTAGAGTTCATATAGGTCGTCGGGGAAGCAGTCGTCGGGGTCGCCGAGGTCGCGGGGTCGTCGGGGTCGCGAGGTCACCAGGGTCGCGGAGTCTTTGGGGTCGCGGGGGGCCAGGGTTGCGGGGTAAGTAGGGGGTCGAGGGAATCGCGGTCGCTGGGTGAGAAAGAGGAGGGTCGGGGTGGGGGGGAAGGGTCGGGGTTGTTAAAAAAATGTTTCGCAGCGGTTTATTATAAACCACCACTAAACGGAGATTTTGTTGTAGTGATCCAGGTACTCTTTTATTTATGAAATTAATTAAATTAATTATAAACAAGATGTGCAAGATCCTCTCTAAAGTTTTTGGGCGTCTTTCTTCTTTATCCAAATCTTTGATTCTATTCCATGGAGATTGGAATTAATCATTATATTGATCCCATAATAATCATTGATCATGGTAAATATTAAAGTTGGTTCCATCCCAACCACACTTCCACTAGGCCCAGAACCTTCAGCCCTTATATTATACACACTAAATCATGATTCGTACATGGTTTGGTAAAATGTGTGGATAAAATATACATCATACAATAAGTGTATATAGTTTAATCAAAATAATTGGTGAATAGTTTGGTAAATCATGCAGACAAACTACTTGGTCTATCTAGACCATTAAAATGATTAAATTATGATTTCTTTTTCAATTTTTAATCCCTAGTCCCCTTATTCTCCTCTCATTCAACTCCCAATAGTTATGGTGCCTCTCTCACCGTATCCTCCCTCTTCCAAGGTATTTTCTATAGCTTTTCATCATGATTTATTTGTAATTATTCAAGGTAAAGTGTTGTATATTACCTCCTCTCCTGTCCATACTCTTTTTCCCTCTTTCCTTCTAACCCAATAATGAACTTAGTGACCTAGTGTTTCCTTGGTTTGAATTTTAATTTGAATATTCCTTGATTTTGGGTTCATTATGGACTTATAAGGGGCCCCATGCCTTGTTCGGTGATTTGGGGTTTTGATTTATGCAATATACATGTTTAATGTAGTTTGATCCATGCTTAAACCATTAAAATTAAGACCATTTATGGATATATAGTTTTAAAACTTGGTTTGAGAACCTTAAAATTTATACAAAGTGTAACTAATGATCCTTTATTAAGTAAATTGGCTTTCTCACATTTCTATACTCAAAATGTAATTTCTTAAAAATTAAATTTTGAGTATAGAAATTTGAGGAAACAAACTTCCTAAAATTATTTAGTTATAAAAAGGGTTTTAATATTTCTTTACAAAAAAATGTGTGCTTCATTGGTAGTTTGAATAACATTAATGATGGTTATGTGATTTGGTTTTCAAAGAGGATTTTAGAACATCATTTTCTAGAAGGATGTCTCTAAGTCCATATTAGAACTTTCTAAAAATGTTTTATAAAATTGAATAGACCTCTAAATTATTACCATACCGGTATTTGTATAAAATGGATGCAATTTTCCATGTTATAAGACATATGTTTTGTATAGTTCTATGAAAAATGAGTTGATTCTTTGAAGGGTGTTTAGAGGTTAGGTTCTTATTATGATTCTGATTTAGTATTCATTTATTTTTTTATTTTTTTTATGTATTTCCTCCATTCGATATATCATTGGAAACCGACCATAGTTAAATGGTATATCTAGGTATATATGTTGCACTATTTTAATAATTTTCACTACTAGTGACCCCAAATAGTAATATTCTCTATGTGAGGGAATTTTCTCCTCACTTAGGCTATATGGGGTAATACTAAGTGTTAGGAAGGTTGAGTTTCATCATGAATTCCAATTTGATGGATTATATTTTAGTATTCTCCTAGATTTTCCCATAACTTATAGGGGTTCCCATGATCTTTTGATTCTTGATTTTTCCATTATGTATGTGACACTTATATTTATATGATAGTTAAATTGTAATTATTTATTATTTATCTTATAATTATTTTGTTAATTTTATTATGCTCATTCCTTTATTTTATATATTTCATATTTTAAAGAATAAAATGTTCACTACCTATTTTAAATAATATGGGTTATAAAGGCTCTGACACTTTCCTTTACATGATGGAATTTTCAAAAGAAGTTAAAAATGATTTCATATACAAAATGCTTCATTATTTTAAAATACAAAACACCAGTTAAATTTTAACAGTGAAAGAATCTAATTTTTAATTTACTATTTTCCTTCTAAAAGTTGACAGAATATTAATGGTTTAAATAAAATTAAAATCTCACATTTATAGTTTCATTTCAAACTACCTTGAAATGGGTTTCCTTTTAAGGGTTATGTAAAAGATTTGGGGAAGATATCTATTAGGTATATTTTTCTCATGCACATCATATTACAAGTTTATTGGGATTTTCTTGTAGTTAATGGATGATCCTTAAGTCTCAATTTTTGAATGTTGTTGGAAACAAGTTAAGGTTATTCACTTGGTGTGTGGATATGGGAAGTGTTTGTTTATTTGTTTATTTTTTAATCTTAGGTTCATCTATTTTATCATTCCATACCATCACTTTGGCCCTGGATTTTCTTTTCCAATTAATATTAGAGTGGTTTTGTTGATTCTATTCTATTTATACTGATTTTTATAAGTTTTACCTATTTAGAATTTTTAGTTTTCTTTCAATTTATGTTTATTTTTTATTCCTAATTTCACTCATTTCTTTTTAAATAAGTTGAATTACTTTTGTATGTAGCATTTCAGTATATAGGATGGTTGTGTTGGACCTTTAGGTGAACTTACCAATACTTTATTATAATTTTATCATGAAATATCATTACCATTAGATTATTTTTATTCCTAGACACTATTTTCCAACATATGGTGATCATGAAATCCCTTCGGTCCATATCGCAGACCATCTTAGGGACCAATATCTGAGGTATCCTAGTTTGGTTCATGAAAAAATGGTATCAAATCCAAATTTTTGTTTAGTGAGTCTGGTACTATGGATATGGGATTTTTGTAATTAGGGTGGTGTGTCATGATTAGGTTCTTGATCACAACCTTTCATTATAAAACTTGAGTAATTAGAGATATTCAAGATATATGTGACTTAAATTTAAGGTTTGATCTTTGTTATTTGTGAATTATTTTAATATTTATTTCAGTATATCTTTTTTCATTGAATATTTATGGGTTATTTTCAAAAACTCTACAATTTATAGTGAGTTATAGAATAAACTACATCTGAAAAGTTACTATGAATGTTGGAAAATGATTCATAGATTGTGTAGCGAGACATGGGAGGCATCTAGTGGAACTCACATTGTTAGCGCATGGTTTTCTTGACTGTGTAGCCAAACCATGAAAAGTTATGATTTTTTTTGAAGTTGTTATTCTCTAAAATTCATGATTATTTTAATTTTTATTAATTTTTTATTTATCGTTAATTTGAGTCTTTTTGGGGGATCATTTATGTTGTTTCGTCTTATTTAAGTTAAAATGATAAAATGAAAACCTCAATGTTGTTTTTGTAAAGGAATAAGTGGGTTATATGATTTCTAATGAGAGTAATCAAATGTTTTTAATTCTTAAAAGTATTTGGTCTTACATGAGGTATGTAAAATTATTTAATTATTTTCATTTGAAGTTTTATAAAATTTATTTTTAGTCTTTCTAAATTTTTTTATTTTTAATTATTTTCAAAAATTTATTTTGAGAATTTGGAATTCAAATTTTAGTGTGGTATAATGAAATACTTTTTTGATAAAAATGGGGACATCTATAGTGTTTTAATAGAATCATTATGGAGTTTTATAAAATTCTTTTGAGTTCATTTAAATGTTTTTTATTTTTCAATGTACTTAAAAAGAGATTTTGAGATGTCTTGGAAATCAAATATCATATTTCCACAAGTTCAAATGTTTTTAAAGAGGTGAAAGAGAAGATTTGGTAAATGAATATTTTCTTATTTTCTTATGTATTAAATTTTTTGAATGAATAGTGTATGTTTTGTAGGGTAAAACATTTTATATGTTGTCTATATGAAAAAATAGGTTTCTTGAAATGAACTGATTTTAAAAAAAATTGATGGGTAGTTTGAAAAATGATTTTATTTATTTAATGAGGTGTTTGTGAAACAGTTGAGTTGGTTTTATAATTGTCATATCATTTTAAAATGAAAGTGGATTTTATTTTGTGTTCTATGTTGTATTTGTTCTGTGATTAGGGATTTAAAGCTAGTTTTGAGTAAAAAGGGAATATCATGATCTGTTTTTAGTTTTAAAATATATTTTTATGTTTTGTTTGTGAAAGTACTTTAATTATCATTAATCTTGGATACTATTTTCACATTGGATTGTATGTTTTAAATTTTTTTTGATTACATAGTAAGGGTTTTTTATTTTTACCCATGGAAAAGCTATAAAATGATTTTTGAAAATTTATCAAATAAAGTAAAGTGATTTTATATATTGTTCAATTTAATATGTGTGTATTTATTTATAAAAAAGTAATTTTTGATTTAAATTTATCACCTTGTTGGTTTTAATAGTGTTTTATGTGAATTTTAAAACATGAATTGATTGGGTTTATAGTTCATTTCATTTAGAGAATGCCTCCTATAAAGGTATTGAGAAAATTTAAAATTATATCATTAGTAATGGTCCTTAAAGTGATTCCTCCCATTGTTTCAATATAACTTAGTTTTAGGTATGGTGATTATTATCTCTTTTGCTTTTATATTTGTTGAATCTAGATCAATTAAACCTTTGAGTAAATTCTTGATTGACATATTTATTTGGGTAACATGTTGATTATTATTTATGAAATGTTTCCCATCTTTGGAGATACTCAAGTCACAGTGTTGGCAATATATTTTAGATTTTTATATGATTTTTCCATTTTTATGAGGTTCTTCTTTTGAGAGGTTATACATGGTAATTCGATTATGTGTGCTTTGGTAACTGGGATGAGTGTTATTTCCAATTTATTTTGGAATGTTCATTGGGAGATAAAGTTCTTAAATAGATGTCCTAAGATACCATATCTTTTATTATTGACCCTAGGCTAGAACCCATGTTTTTTTTACTTAGTCATGTTTGTGTTGTAGGTATTTCCAATGATATTTTGTCATTTATTCTAGGGTTTATCCTGATAGTCTTTTTTGAGGTAGTAGCCTTTATGGGATAATGATTTTGATGAAATAATTAAAATATATAATGGAAGGTATCATATTATGGTAATTTTGAAATTATTAGTGAATTCCTATTGATCCTTCTAGATTTTTTTGAGTCTTTTTATTGAATATATATTTTTCCCTTTGTTAGTTCAAGAATTTTAATTCTTTGTTTTTAGAGAACCAATATATTATAGGAATCCTTATATGGTGGGTATACCACCATAGATGTTTTCTTTTATTGAATATTTACAAGTCTTAATATAAAGGAAATGGTGTAAGGAAAATGGATAATGTTTTAATTTCCCCCAATATAACCCTTCCCTATAATGGGTTCTAGTTTCATTAGCCTTGATATTTTTAAGTGATTTATTATATAGTCTTTTTTGAATGCTTGTATATAAAAGAGTTGTGTGTTGGTGGAATGTTCAACTATCATTGAAGATATGATCCTTATTTTTTCCCTTAGACTTTCTTTTTATTTAGGATATTTGATTGAGTTTTGTTAAATGATTCATCTTGGTTCATTTCATAAACCTTGACTTAATCAATGTCTTAGTGTTCCTTGTTTTTTGAAATTAAAATGATCTTAAGGAGGTTAAACCTTATCCATTATTGGGTGGAACTTTTCTAAAGAAATTTTCTGGGGGGAAAAAGTGTGATGGTGGTGAGAATTATAACACCCCAACCTCTATTATTCTTATTAATTTATGAATTCATTGTTTTTTTCTATTATTTATTCTGAACTTGTTTATTTTAAAAAAAATAAAGTGGATTCTTGTCTGGGGAACATGGTTATCACATAGTTAGTTTTAACTATGAACCCAAGCCATGAAAGGGAGAGGGCCTTCCATTGGTGTGTTCATGGTCAGTGTATATCTTCTTAAATTATGTGGACAAACCGTATAGGTAACCCTTGTGTTATAAACTCTTATGCATGTTTTTTGTGATTTGGATTACCATGTGGATGAATTGTGTAATCTACACCAGGAGAATTTAGCAACATCAACACAATTGATTCATCGATTAGTAAACCATTCAACCTATACATATCGTTAAAAATGATGGAATTTCCCTTTCCCCCTTATATTTAAAGACATCATCCCTTATTATACTCTCATTCAACTCCCAAAAACTTTGGTTCCCCTCTATTGTGACTCCCCATCTTCTAAGGGATACTATGTGTATTTTTTATTATTTATTTCAAATTCATCGTGAGAAAGTGATCAATAGTAATTCCTCCTCTATATTTCTTTCTAACCACAGAATGGTCTTGATAGCCTAGGGTTATCTCAGTTTGATTTCTAATTTGGGGTTTATTTTTTCTTGGGTTCTTTATGGTCTTATAAGGGTCCATACCTAGTTTGTTTGATTTAGTGTTGTAAAAATCGGAAGTGATGTGTTTACGGTAGGTTTATTAATTATTATACCATTAAATTCAAATCCATTTTTAGTGATAGTAAATAAAATTGATACACTGAGTGGGTGGTGAATTAGTTTAGAAAATATTTTAAAATTTCTTCTTCATATAAAAATTAACCATTATTACTAGTTAAAATATTATATCCTATGTAGAATATTTACACTCTACCTGGTATTATAAATGCATAAAATAAACAGAAACACATCACACACCAATTTTGATGAGTTTCGGCCTCATTGTGAGAACATACCCCTTAAAACAACCAGTTGTTATCCAAGTTCTCTAATTTTTTACAATAAATGAAACAAGAACTTATAGTTGATACGAATGTATCATCCCTAACCAATATTTTACATCTCCTACTAGTTACAATATTTTTATATTGACTCTCACTAATTGAAATGAAACACAAATTACACCTGTTGAGAGGTACCTTCATTTATATTCATATTTCATTAGAAATAAATATGACATCATCCTCTTCAGTATTGAATTATAATATCCATAAAATATAGATCACTATTCAAGAATAAGGGCCCCATAAAATTACCAAGTGAATAAACACTAAGGATCTTGGCTAGTTATTTTTCACTAGATGCAGGCCCATGTAAGTTTTCTTCTACTTCTCAACTCTAAAAGCATTCCACAAATATTTTTATATGCTCCATAGACACTTTGATTAAGTCTCAAATTCTTATTCTTCTCATTCATAGTTACACTATACAAATTATTCCCATTCATTTTCTTAGTATAAATATACTCTCTCTTCGAAATTTATTTTCCTATAAAACCATCAAAATTAAATTAAGTATCATTTTTAGTGTCTAAAATTAGAATATTTTAAAGATATATAATTTTATAGATGTATTAACAATGATAAAAACATAATTGTTTATTCTCAAAAGATTTTATGTGCACTACTCACTGAATCCTTCACATTGGACATATTACCATGTCTTCTAATGAAATTTCAAAAAATACAAATTTCCTTAAAACTCCTCAAAACACTATCTTTGAGCTTCAACAAAAACACACAAAAAATTGAAATATATTTAATAAATTATAAAAAATATATTAGGATGGAATAATTTACCACTTAATTATAAAAAATAACCTAGAAATAATTTATTCTCAATATGAAAAATTTTCTTCATATAACAACACTACTCATTATCAGATTTAAATGGTTTTACATATGATCACCACCTTCTCATAAAAAAAATAATTCTTTCATAAATCATCATAAATCAGAATAATTTTTTTATGTGATTGAAAAACTAATATAAGTAACGAATAATCACATTTATATATTAAATATTCCTAAAAAGATATTAAATTTCATTTTCCCAATTATAAAGAAACTCAACTTGATTAAAAGCTAGAATCACACACCCTTTGAGTTTTTTTATATTTAAAATAGTTAAGAATAGGTCTTTAATCATTTGAAAATATTTTTTTCTTCTTCATAATGTCATTTTGTAAATAATATTTTTATTTAACTATAATATCATATTCATATAATTATAGAATTACTCAAACACAGATTTGGGTGACATAAACATATCAAAGAAATCTCACATACACATCTCTAGATGACTCATACACAGCTGTCTAATGACTCATATAAAAATCCAAATGACTCATACATAATATCAATGACCCGTATTATTATCTGAATGAATCATATTCAAGTCATTTTATTACCATATTTCACACCATAAAAAAATTATGGATACAAAAAAAATGTATAATTATTCATATATTGGTCATATTGACTCATATTTAAATGAATTTTCCATATAGATAACTCATGTAGAGTTTAAATGACTCATATAAAAATTCTTAGACATAACCATGTTTTCTAGGCTCGATATAGGATTTCCATATTTATTTTTATAAATGAGATAATTACTCCATATCACATCATTAATGTTCAAATCATCTCAAAAAAATTGTAACTAGCACCATATATATCTAAGAAACATCTCTTGATTCTCAAATATAGTTGAAAAAAATACAACTTTCTTCAATAATCACATATGAAACTTCATTCTCCCCCTTTGGATTTCTTGGAAACTCCATAAAACTCTTCCATAAAAGCTAAATTCCATTTTTAATTCTCAAATCTCATGATAATTCTCAAATCACATCCTTCCTGTTATGATAAGTGTCTTTCACCAAAATTTCAAATAAGGTAATTATTGTTAGAGAATTTCATTCCTCGGTTAAAAGTAAGAGTGGACAAGTGACATAGATTATCCCCCCCTCAATTCATAATTCCATCCAACACTTGAAATAATATTCCCCACTAAACATTACCCACATCCTTATTTTAAATAAAATTAAGGAAAGATCACACTCCCTCCTTTGATAATGAAACTCCCTTTAAAAAAGAGACTGTCATTTTTCATTAAGAGTCGAGAACTTTTCCTCCCTCTTTAACATAAACAATACAAATAATTTTCGGTTTTTTTCTATATATATTTTTGAGGAAGTATATTTCTAATCATGAAGTTACATCTTTAGATAATAAAGTCTTTCCTTTGGTGTGGATTTAGTGTAAATTTCTACAATTTGTTCCTTGGTGGAAACGTATGCCATCTTAATATCACAATTAGAAACCTTTTATTTAATGAAATTATATCTAATATCAATCTTATTAAATATTTATAGTTAAGAAATGTTTTTAAAATATCAATGGAACTTTTATTATCATAATATATTTTAATTGTCTTATCAAAATAAATTATTAATTCTAGTAGTTGTACCTTCATCCGTAGAACTTTTCTACATGCATGTGTATATGTTATATACTCTACTTGGGTTATACCAAAAACTAAATAATATTTATTATTATTATAAAATGACACAAAACTTTCACTAATAAAGAAACCCCCACCTTGTTTTTACTTCCTATCATTGAATTCTATATCTCTATCAACTTCTATATAACACTGCAATATAAAATCATATCTATTTTTATAGAGTAGGCTGATGTTTAGTGTACTTTTCACTTATCTCATAGTTATTTTAGTTGTAAACATATTATACTCTTTTGAATCAAATTAAAATATGGTACATAGATTCATAGAAAGTAAAATATCATATATAGAAGTTTTTTAATAGATTAGACCTCCAATATGTTTTCTGAATTCTATTTGGTTAAAACTATGACCATCCTTATCTTTAGTCAATTTAGTTACAATAGTTATGGGTATATAGATTTAATCCATCTAATACCTTATTATGTTCACATACCATGATGCCATCCTCATCAAGAATAAAACCCTCAGGTTGTTTAATGAAAACCTCTTCCTTAAGATCACCTTTTAAGAAAGTAAGATTTCACATCCAATTGCCATATTTTTTGTATTTTTTGTGTTGGAACTACCAAGAACAAACTAATGTCATTAATTCTTAATACTAGGGAAAACTAGTATTCAAATTAAACCCTTTCCATTTTTTGGTAGCCTTTGAAAACTAACCTAGATTTAGTCCCTATCACTTCTCTTTCTTCATTTGACTTGCTTTTAAAAACCCACTTCATGCCAATCACATTTTTGTGTTGAGGTCTTCGAATAATATCTTGTGTGGAATTATTTTAAATTTTACTAAGTTCTTCACTCATATTAGAAATACATTTCTCATGATCAACTACTTTAAACACAATTTTTGGTTTAACCTAATAAATAAGTTCATTTTGTTTCTTGATTATCAACCTCCAGCTTAATTGGACTAGTGTATCTTGATTGCCAATAATTATATCAAAATAAAAACTAATCTTAAATATTTGATGCCTCAACCTTTTATTTTTATAATTATCTTCATCACTGGTTTTATCTAAATCAATATCAACCAAAATATACTCATTTTATCCTACCCATAAATCAATTATTCTAAAATTTTCATGTTTCCATATTCATAAATTTTATCTTCATACTAAATTATTACATCTATTATGAATTGATACTCAATAATTTTTACATATTATCATTTTACATGCTTGTGAAAATTTTTGGTCTAGTATTTGTAGGTACTTCCACTTTATAAATATCCCATGAAGATTCCTTCTTTATCTTATTCCTTAAACTTGAATAGATTTTTATATTTGATCTTTATGTAACAAGGACTATCAAACACATTAAAGTATATAATAATTGGATTTTTGTTATTCCACATATCATATGGATTCTTATTTTTAAGTTTCAACAAGAATAAAGTTTGAATACGCATAATTTTGAAAATAATTTCTCTCTAAAAGAATTTTAAAAGTTCATTTTTAGCCTTTATGGTTCTCCACATATCCATAATGATTCTATATTTCCTTTCTATTATACCAATTTTTTGGGGTGTATGGTGTACTATATTGATGTTTTATCCCATTATTTTCTAGTTATTTCTAAAAATCATTATATATGTATTATTTTCAATTATAAGGCCTCATATTCTTGATATAGACACCAAGATTCATTTTAACATGTATTAAAAATATTTTAAGCATCTCAATGGATTATAATACATACTTCATACAAGGAAAATTAGTCATCTTTGTGCATTCATCAATGAATTTAATGAAATAATGATCACACTTGGTGAAATTATGCCTCATAAGACCACACAGATATGAATATATATGCTTTAGTGGCCTAATGGTTTAAATTTCCACTCTCATGTGGGCCCCTTAGACCATCTTTCCCTTTTATCTTATTTCACAAACAATATATCTTACCATTTTGAGTTTTGGAAGGTTACTGACCATGTCATGTTTGTAAATATTTCTGATGTAACTTTAAATAGATTAGACAATTATTCTATTCTATATATTAATATTACACTTTCTACTCATATATAATTAATTGGAAGGACAACCAATTTTAAATAATTTTCATCTTATTCTTTCACCTCTTGTAATAACCCTAAAATATCTAGAATTCTTGATGATTTGTGAGTTATTTTTAATGATAGCCTCATTTCTATCATTATAAAAATGTATAACACATAATAAATTTTGTTTTATTCCTTCCGTAAAAAAATTCCATCTGAGCCTTTTAGACACAATTTCAGTAGTTTCAACATCACTAATATTCAAAGAAATTACATTATTTAATTTCATTGATCCTCCAAAATATTTGAGTATATGTTTCCATATATTTTTGTCTCCATTCATGTTTTAGTAATTTCCACTATCAAGTATCTATGTTTTCCTCTCTCACTATCATTCAGTGAAAATACTAAAATAAATGACTTTTTTTCTTGACTTTTCCTTTGAGATCCTTTCATTTTTTATTTACAGGAGAGTAAATTGAGAAGATTGTATATACACTTATCAGAATAATGTCTACGTTTATCACAACTACCATAGATTTATTCTAATCATTTAAATCTATTTTAAGTGGCTAGTCTTGAAACATTTTTCACATCCTTCTTCTTTGGAAACTCATGATTTTCCATCTCAGAAATACTCCCCCTTGATTCAAACGTTATTCTAGGTAAATAAATAGTATACCATGAAGTATAGAATTTTTTTACAATAATACCATAACACTTGTAATATCCATTAAATCAATATATTATAGAATAATAAAAAATATTCTTGGGAAACTATTATTCCTATTTATGATTTTGTTGTATATATATTTTTTGATCTTGTATCTATTTGAGAGAAGATAAATTTATTGTAATCTTGTTATCTACTTAAAATAACATATATTGGTTATCAAATTTGTTTTTGGACCATACATGAACAGATTTGGAATTAGAACCTTCACTATTAAGAAAATAAAATTTAATAGTTTGAAATTTTTTAGGTATAGATTTAGCTGGATATATTTTTCTTCGAATCAAAACTATTGTACCTGATTTAGATGGAACTTCAATAGATTTCTTGAACTCTTATTTTAAATTTTTTTCACATATTTTCATTTGTAAAATTATTTGATTCAAACTTTCTGAGCTCTTCTTTCAAAAATAGATTGTCTTTAAGATCTCTTTGAATATTTTTATTCTTAGTAGCTTCCATCTTATATTTCTTAAGTTATTAAATTATATCTATTTAAATTTTTATAAATTATTACTATTAATCAATATTATTATTATTATATTTCTTTATAAATTTAATCTCTTTCTTGATATTTCTATTTTTTTAAGACATGTATAAAATTCTGATATGATAATGTTCTCCATGTATGTTTATTCACCAATTTTCTCATCAATTCTTAATGATATTTCTTTCCTCTCTATATGTTTTATACATTTTTTCAATGTTTTAATAACTTCTTACTTTGATTGAATTGAAGATTTTATATTATAATCTTCTTATTTACTCATCAAACTCTTAATTTTTCATCAATGGAAACATCATTTTATTTTCACCTATCTTATTCACCAATTTAGATCGTTTTCCCCACTTCTTATTTTTGGGTAATTATCAAGTTTATCATACTCATACTCAGGAGTCTTCTTCTTAAGATATTTAATAGAAATGTTGCCTATAACACCATATGAAATGAAAATATTTATATCTCATAAAATGAAAGATCCTCCCTGTGTTTAAGAGTATAGATCTTAGGATCAAATCTATCAAGTAAGTTTTCCAAAAGATTCTTTACAATGGTGTAATCATCCAATTTTTCACCAATGCCTCTAATATTTATCATAATTTCATTGACCCTGGTGAATTAATGATCAATGGTTTTATCTTCACCCAATTTAATATCCTTAACCCTACTTCTATATATTTACAACTTATCTAATTCAGCTATCATATGTCACTCATAATTTCTCTTAAGTTTATCCCAAATTTACATAGTAGTTTAATTCTCATCGCATTAGTAAATCCTTTATTAGAAAGTAACTGGATAATGGAATTTATAGCAATTCCCAAAACATCAAAATTCTAGTTATTAGACAATGAAATTTGTTTACCCCTTTTCATAGGTGGAAACACATTATAGTAGTATAAAGAACTTCAAGGAAAAGTTAAAATAAATATGGTAATATTATATTATTCTAGAATTGAATGTTATTTCCATAAAATTTTGCTAGGCATATAATATTCACTGAATATATATTGTTTATAATTTAAAACAAATATAGAATTTAACATAGGGAAACTGTAGCTCTAAGACCAATTGTTAATTCTAATGTATCAAATTGATACACTGAGATGGGTGAATCAATATAGAACAACATTTACAATTTCTTTTTTCATTATAAATTAACCACTTTCAATGCTTAATATTTTTTTCTCTCTCTTGAATATTAACACTCATCCTTGAATGATAAATGTAGAAAATAAGGAGAAACAAGGTATATTCCAATTTTTACTTGGTTTTACCTCTTTGTGAGAACCCACTCATTATAGTAGATGGTTTTTGTCTAGGTCCATAGATTTTAAAATATAAATTAAAAACTAACTTATAGTGGGTAGGATGGTATCATCATTCACCTATAGTTCATATCACTAACTAGTTTTAAAATTTTAATACTAACTCCCTCCATTTATAATGAAACACAAACACCACCTATTGAGATGGACTTTAATTGAAAATCAGGTTACTTTAGCAACAAATAATAAATCCACCACTATAATATAGTAAGATAATATCTAGAAGATATAGCCCACTCTTCAAGAATAGTGACCCTATAAAATTACCTAGTCAATAAACAATGAGGCTATCAATATATTATTGTGCACTATATGAAATCGCTAATAGGTATACTTCTTTTTTCAACTCTAAAAACATAAGATTGTATATTTTTATAATCTCTAGAGCCTATTAACTTCTGTATCAACATCATTTTCTTCTCACTCAGATTCTAACTACACAATGTACTCTATTTCCTTTTTATCGAAAATAATATTCCATTACTTTGAAATTTATTTCTATATGGTCAGCCACAATAAATTACTTTTCATTCTCATTATCTGAAAATGGAATACATTAGAGATATCTTAGCTGTTATACTAAATCACAATGATAAAACAAATATTTTTTATTCTCATGATATTTTTCATGCACTACTTACCAACTCATTCACGTGGGATAGTTTACCATATCTTCTCATGAAATTTCTACAAATACCCTTTAATTTAAAATTTCTCAAAATATAATCTTAAAGCGTCAACCAAAAACCAAAAAAAAAGAAATATATTTAATATATTCCCCAAAAAAACTAAATTAAAATCATTTACCACTTCTTTATACAAAATCACTGAGAAAAAAATCAATCACTACATTATTGGTTATTTTTTTACAAAACAAAATTGATCATTCTTGATTTTAACTGGTTTTATAGACGATCAATGACTTCCTAGAAAAAAATTCCATCAAAACATAATTTTAATCATAAAAATATTTTCATGTGATTATGAAACTATGTTCAAAAAAAGAATCATCACATTTATATCGCTTTTATTCTTGAAAACTGATTAAATTTCATATACTCAAAGATAAAGCAACTTAACCTGATCAACAACTAGAATTAAATGACCTTTATGTGTTTTTTATATTTTAAAAAATGAGAAATAGATCTTTCATTCTCTAAAACTAGTTTTTACTATTTATAATTTAATTCTAAAAACTCAATTTTCATTTAGTGAAAATATTATATTATTCTATGTCTGGAAAGATTCATATTCAACTCTATGTGACTCATACGCGGTATAGAAATCACATATGTATAGGCCTAGATAACTCATACTCAACTATATAATGACTCATAAAAATATTAAAATTAATCATACATAAGATCAATGACTCATACACTGATCTGAATGACACATAGGTATATCATTCCTTTATTGGATTTCATATCTACTAATAATAACTCGTACAAAAAATGTAAAACGAATCATACATTAGTCCTAATAACTCATAAATAGATGAATTTTTTATTTATATGACTCATATAATAAGTTTAAATAACTCATTTTAGATTCTATAAATTACCCATTTTTTCAAACCACAACATGTGATTTCAATGTTTCTTCAATTAAATGAAAAAATTAATCCAAGTCACTTAAGGTTTGTTCAAAACATCTCAAAAAACATTTAAATTAGCTCCAGTTACATCTCTAAAACATCTCATGATTATAAAACAAGGTTGAAAAAAATATTAACTTTTTAAATAATCTCCTTGAGAACTTCACCATTAATTTCATAGTTGTTTTAATACTTACTTTAAGCTTATTAATATTTATACTTAGTTTACCAAATTATCCTCGCTTAAGGATGTTGTTATTACCATTTTTTATGATCAAAAGATAATTTTAGATAAATTTTCCACACCAAATTATTATTTTTAATGTTAAGAGGCTCCTTTAAAAATATTTGGTTATCAAAAGGGTGAGACTAGTTATTTTTAAAAAAAATAGTGATTTTTTTTGTTTTAATGTTTTTGATGATGGTTTTTTGAGTAGGATTTCAAAGAGGATTTTAGAAGTTGAGTTACTCAAAGGAATCTTGTAATTATGGATTATGACTTTCTAAAAAAATCTAGTGAATATACTCTTGTAGTGTACCCCTACTAGTTTTTTTGTATAAAATGGATGAAATTATCTATCTTATAGGACTTAAGTTTCATATAGTTTTGAGATAAAGGGGTTGATTCTATGAAAATATAGTTAATGTTAATAATAAATAAATTTCATGTCTTATTAATATTGATTATTATCTATTATAGATTTACATTCATTGCAATAATTTAATATGATTTTATAAAATTCAAAAATAAATATTTTTATTCTAACTAAAGTGATTTCCCTGTATTATAGGTTTTTATTTAAAAGTTAAGTTTTAAAATTTTAGAAAAATAATTCAATAATAAGGACTTAATTTTTTATATCATCATGTCAAATTTAAATTAGGATTTTTTTTTTGGATTTTTTTTGATAATATTGATTTTTGGGTGAACAGTGAAAAAATACCAATTTTTCTAAAAACCATCATTTCTTTTCATTTATTTAAAAAGTACCATTATATTTTGGATTTTTTTAATGTAAAATTATCTCCATTTACTAAAAATAATCCAATTAATTCCATATTAAGCATAATTATAATTTATTTTCATATATATTCATTTTTAGGCTTAAAACTCATTTTTGAAGAAGAAAAAACTATTATTAATTGTGCTTTGAGAACTTACGTTGAAAATAAATTATTACACTTATAGAAATTAAAACTTTAAAAATGTTTCATATTTTTAATTAGGTGTTTGAGATTTACTAGTGAGGTTAATTTAATTTTTTTTCATAATAAATAGTAACCATAGTAAAAATATATCACTGCCAAAAATAGTAAAACTGGTCAATTAAGGTTAACACTAAGTAATAAGGTAAAAAATCTCATATTAAATATTATTTGATGATATTATTTAATATTTATCATATTATATTAAATATTTAATATATTTAGTACCAAATTTCCATGAATAATACTTTATATTATTTAAAAACTTTGAAACATTACAAGAGTGATACTCCCCTTACTAATAAAAGAGAATTCTTTATCCTCTATTATTCACATACTTTAAGCCATTTATCATTACCAATACCAAATCACATGTCGTACTAAAATACCTCCCCATATACTAGAGGTCCTAGTCTTACCATAAGACCAACCTCAAAGTCTTGAGGTGTAATATAAAAGAGGTTTTCCAGAGAACAAGTATAACTCTTAATCAAGTGTTTTCATGTTTATTTATTCTTCAAAATATTTCAAATATTATATAATAATGATGAAATGATAACATTATTATATTAAATAAACTTAAATTTTATTCTTTTTATGTTTAATCCTTTTTAATATAATTTTACATCCTATGGTAAATTAAATCATTGCTTGTGTGCATGTGTGGACTACCACCTCTATGAAGTGATGTGTTTCAGTTTTTATTAACACCTCACAAGGATAGTTATTATGATGGAATTAATGAATATATATGATATTCAGTACATTATTTTGTTTTTATAAAGGTGACATATTAGTTACCATCTTATTCTCCTAAACACTAGAAAATGATAACATTGCTTGTATGTGTGTATGGACAACCACCTTCACAAAGCGATGTAATTCATTTTTCAGGTCCTCCTTTCATGAAAGATTATAAAATTTAATTTAATTTATAAAAATGATAAATATTTCAGGATAAATATTCTATATATCATGGAACAATAACCCCTTTTACCATGGTCAATCAATCGATGTTGTTTTGGGATTACGAATGAAACATCCTCAAAATGTATGACATGAACTTAACTGAGTTAGTAACTTTCTAAACATACTAATAAACAACAAAAGGGGGTAATAATAATGGAATAAACATAAAAAAATATTTCTTAAGAAAAAATAATAATATATGTTTATTATATAGGTGTTAAATTATATATGTGGAAAGTTTGAATCGAGGTGATGGATTTTTATATAAAACCTTGGTTTAAATTTTTACTTTCAAAATATTTCTCGTACATGTCCATGTTATTAAAATGATGAAGGAATGTTATTATTTATACATAAAATATTATTAAAGTTAATTTTTAAATACTTTTTACTTTCCTTACAAATCTTTAAAAAGTAATATTTTTTAACATTTTCTATATAGATCATTTTTTACTCTTCTCACCAAAGTGTGAAAGAATATTTTTTTAATGTATATGACATGATAATAATATCCCAACATCATGAATTTTATTATTTAAGAATATTCATATACAAGTTTTATCAAATAATATTTTATTTCTCATTCTTGAAGGAATATCTAAATTATAAAAAATTTCAAATGAAAAAATGATTTGTATCTTAATTTTTATATTAAGACCAAAAGTGATTTTCAATATGAGATAAATGGAATAATTTTTGATATTTTAAGATGGAAATGAAATATTATATTATTTTTTTATTTTTTATTCCTCGCACATTTTTCATGGTAATATGTGTACCCTATATATCTCTCCAATGCATCAGGTAATGATTTTTTTCTCTGTGAGATATATATTGGAATTAAGCAAGTATGTTATTATATTTTTAAGAGCCCTTGTTAGAGATATTAAAAGAGTGATTTGAAGATAATTTTCTTAGTTTCCTGTATTAATTATATATGATTTCAAACAAGTTTCCATGTAAGTATTTTAATTTCATAAATTGAGACAATGATTTTATGGTTAAAGGAACTTTTATTCCCTTTTTAAGAGTAAAAAATTATGTTTTCAAAAAAAAATGATTTCAAGTGTACTCATGTTTTACAAGAAAACTTCATGATTATAATTTTTATTTTATTAATTATTATGATATATTATAAGAAAATATTTTTTAAGTGAATCTTATTTCTTGAGTAATTAAATGATTATTTTGGAGCTCGAGTTTAATTATATAAATGGAAAATTTCCTATTATTTTTCATGTTTTTCAAAATAGACTAATGGATTTATTTCTTTTTATATCCCTTAATATTTTTTTACTCATACCTAATTTAAAAATATCTATTTCATGGTCTTAAGGGAAATTAGTCTCTAAAAAAGTTATATCTTATACTATAGGGATTCATCTTAAAATAATTGAACATGTTTTGAATGAAACAATAGTTTAAATTCTAAAAAACCTTATTTTTTATGAAAAATGTATATTTAGTAGAATTTTCTACTTTGTTTTATAATAGTTTTATATGTAATAATTTTTTCTTATCCTCTAAAACTCTAAACCTAAAAGATCATGGCAGTGTAAGAAAATTCAATCCTTTTTTTTAACTCATAATTATAGGTTATTAAAGGAATGGGTCATTATAGTTGGTGATAGAGAAATGTTTAGATATATTTAGAGGTTAGGATGTTATTAAGAAAATAATAATAATGGATTTTAATCTATATAATATGTTATGATGAGAATAATTTTTGGGTTACCATATTGTTAATCTAATCTATTTATGTTTTAGAATGGTTTTCTATATAGGAAACCAGATAAGTGAAGTCAAAAGGCATTTAGAGAACAATATGCATTGGAATCAACAACATGGAATATATAGAATTAAAATAGAATAGTTTTTATCTATGTTAAATTAGTTTTTATTAGGATATTAATTTTTTTACCTTGACATAGAGTGACTAAAATTTCTATATAGTGACATATCTATAGTGGATCATTTCATAAAAAAGCACCCTTAAAATTTTTCTAGAACTTTAGATCCAATGGTAACTATGGGATGGATAAATTCTAGGGAAATAATAATCAAAGTTTTAGGTTTTTATAAATATCAAAAGATAATTCTTACCATTTATAATTTCTATGGTGAATCCAATCTATGGTGGTCATTGGTTAAGAATACTAATAAAAAAGATATGATTCTTTCCATGGAGTGGATAGTATTTAAGGGTATTTTCCTTGAGAAATATTTTCCTAATTTTATACAAATTATCATGTAAAGATAATTTTTGAAACTGAATAAAAAGGTGGAAGAATCTTTTTTCACCTATAAAGCTAATTTTACTGTATTGTTCATGTATGCACCAAATTCCATTATGAGACATAATAGTAAAATTAATAGTTTTTACTTTGGATTTATACCATGTTTGTGATGATATTTAGCCTCCTATGAATTTAAAAGATATCTAAAGGTATTACAGCGTGTTTAGAAGGCCAATATAGAGGTTTTGAACTTTTAAAAAACAAATATAAGAAGGGTTCCAAGTGGAATGAAATAATAAAGAATCCATTGAATAAATATGAAGGTAACAGGTTTAAATTTCCATCTTGTGATAGGTGTGGTTAGAAGAATCGTGTAGAGTGTCTTATAAAATCTAGAAAGTGTTATATATTTGGTATGTGGGTATATTTGTATTTTCATTACAAAGAAAAGATGTATGGTATCATTATAAAAAAATTATAATTAGGTAGTGAGATGTTTCAAATTCAATGAGATAGGCCATTATTGTGATACATGTCAAAAGAAAGGCGTGAATAATAAGAATCATCAAGACTATAATAATTAGGACTTGAAAAAATCATTTGTGACTACCTTATAAAATATAAGACCATAAAATTAAGTGTTGATAGGTATACTACTTATTTACTCAGATTGTGTCAAAGTTTTTTTTTTTGATTTGGGGTCTACAAACTCTTTTATTTCTAGGTAATAAACTAGAAAAATTGAAATAATACCTCAAAATGGAGAAATAACTATTCAGAAAACTCTTGGTGGAAGTATTAAGGAAAAAAATATTTATAATAATATTATTATGATTATATATAGATGTTTTTTCTATAAATCTTATTATATTTACTCTATTTGATTTTAATTTTATTCTGGGTATTGATTGGATTTCAATTTATCATGATAAGATATATTGAATATCTAAATTATATTCAATTTTAAATTGAGTTTAAATTTTTATATAATAATGATTTCATGCCTATGATAATATATCAAGAAGCAAATAAAATTATTAAATATGGAAGTGAAAGTTATATTAATAATATTTTCAAAAAGAGGTGGGTTGTTCATATTAGTGATATTACAATAATAAATGAATATATGTATGTATTTACTAATGATTCTCCTTGTTTTATTTCTAATTGGGTGGTTGAATTCACTATTGACTTAGTTCTGGAAGCTAGTCTAATTCCAAAACCCCCTTATCGAATGGCTCCATTTGATTAATTATAATTGAAAATGTACTTACGAGAGTTTATTTATAAGGGTTTCTTTCATCTTAGTTATTTTCCTTAGTATGATTTTTTTTAATATGTATGATTATATGAGGCTTTTCATTGATTATAGTGCACTCAATAACATTATTGTTAAGAATGATTATTCATTGCATCATATTGATTGCTTGTTTGATCAATTACAGAGAGTGTAGTATTTTTCAATGATTGATCTAAGCTCTAGATACCATCATCTAAATGTAAAGGAAGAATTGATTCATAATATTTTTTTATATACTATTTAAGGGTATTACATGTTTTTTCTTATGACCTTAAGGTTGAATAATGAACCTATTGTATTTGTGTATCTTATTAATAGAGTTTTCCATGAGTATATTGATAAATTTATTATTGTGTTTATTGATGAAATTATGCATTATTTTAAAAATTTTGAGGAACCTAAGAAACATATAAGTATTGTTCTATAGACTATAAAATAAAATGAACAATATGGAAATTTTAGAACATGTGAATTTTGGATACAACAAATTTGTTTCCTTGGAAATATTATTTCTAAATATAGAATAACTATGGATCCTAATATAAATAAGGTGGTTTAAGACGGTACAAGACATAAAAATTTCACTAAGATTTGGATTATTATTGGAATATTGGGTTACTTATGATGCTTTGATAAAAAAATTTCTTAGTTATCAAGACCACTAAACAAGTTAACATGAAAAGGAGTTAAATTTTTCACGACAAAGGAATATGATAAATGTTTTTAGGAATTAAAAACAGGATTGGTTAATAATAGAGTATTATCATTTTCATCTAGAAATGGGGAGTTTTTTATTTATACTGATTATTCATTGAAGAGAATTAGTTGTTTCTTGATTCAAGATTATAAGTTAATTTCATATGCTTCATAAAAATTTAAAATCCATGAACAGAATTACCCTATGTGTGATCTTGAACTACTTGTAGTAGTTTTTATTTAAAAATATAGTTAAATATTTCATATAAGGTAAAATTTTAAATATAAATTGATCATCAAAGTTAAAATATATATTCACTAAAAAATAGTTGAATGTGTGGTAAAAAAGATTGTTGAAACTAATAAAGTATTATGATTTCATGATTCACTATCATATAGGTTAAGTTAACAGGGTAGTTAATACCTTGATTCAAAATGATAATGTATCATTAGTTATGATATGTTTGTAACAAGATCTTTTAGTTAATGAAATAATGAATGTTTTCCAAGAAATTATACATGTGGGAACTCCCTCCCTTTAATCTTAGGTTTTAGTGTAGTTGACTTTGTCAAATAGAATTCATCATTCTTGAAAGGAAGATTGAGGTTTTAAAAAAAAGTATAGTTGGTTAAGAAGTGTCATTTTCCTAAATTTAATATTGAAAATGAACATGTTTTGAGAATATTAAAGAGGTTATGTGTGCCAAGTGATCCTCTTTTAAAGAAGTAATTGTTAACTAAAGCTCATAGATCTCTTTTTTCCAATTATCCTAGAAGTGTTAAGATATACAAATACTATTGGGAATATTATTACTAGGAAGGAATAATGAAATATATTTCTAATTTTACCATGAAATGCTTGACTTTTCAATAGTTTAAGGATGAGTGGTAACCACTAAAGGGGGTGATTTAGCATTTTTTGAGGCCTGAATGAAAATGGAAGAATATATCCATGGATTTGATTGTGGGATTTACAAAGACATCTCTAGGTAATAATGAGATTTTAGTTATTATTGATCAATTAACTAAATCAATTAATTTTCTTTCTATTATATATAGTATATATTTGGATCATCATTATTTCCCATAACTTAAAGATATGGTAAGATTTCATGGAGTTCCTATCTCTATAGTATTTAACCATCATTGAAGATTTACCAATAATATTTAGAAATGGATTTAAAATAAATTAGGTACTAATTTAGGTTTCAGTACCTTATTTCTTCATAAATCTGATAGATAGTCAGGCCAAAAGATTTATAATATAGAATATATACTTTGAACTTACTCACTGTATTACTAGGGAAGTTGGGATCCAAATCATTCCTTAGTGTAATTTTATTACAATAATATGTTTCATTCTAGTATAAATATGGAACCATTTGAGGCATTATATAAAAATCGGTGTTAGACAATATCATGTTAGGGTGGATTTAGTGAAAAAATGGTTTTTGGGACTATAATTTGTATAAGAACTGGTTGAGATGTTAAAGACGATTCATAATAACAAGAGGAAAACTTATATTATGAAGAAAAACTATAAAGATAACCAAAGGAAAAATCTCTCATATGAGGTAAGAAATCTTGTTTCTCTTAAAATATCTCTATAGAAAGGTGTTATTCATTTAGGTGAGAATATAAAGTTAATCCCATGGATTATTGTTCTATATAAAATTCTAGATAAATTTATATCAGTTTCTTACTATGTAGATTTACCTCTAAGATTATATCAATTACAAGATGTGTCTCATGTTTCATTGTTAAAGAAATTAGTACTTGATGCATATCATTTTTTGATCCCTAAAGTAATTTAGTTAAAATAAAATCATTCCTATGAGGAAATATAGTATTTTTTTAAATATAGAAGGTTTCATGGAATAAAGTGATTCGCATAGTTAAATTTTTTTGTAATAACCACATGATTAAGGAAGAAACACGGGAGCCTGAAAAGGATATGATCCCTACATGTTTGAGTAATGAATACAATTAAGATGATGTAATTTCTTTAATGATATAATAATGTGAAAAATAAAGTAATTTTAATAATAAATAAATGTATTATTAATATTTGTGATTTTGTTTTATATATTCACATTTATTATAATAGTTTTATATGATTTTTCAAAATCAAAATACAAATAGTTGTATTCTTACTAAAGATATTTTAATGTATTATATGGATTTATTTAAATTTTAAATTTATAAATTTTAGAAATTTAATATTATTAAATGGAATTTATTTTTTTATCAACATATAAATTTTATATTTGGGTTAATTTTTTTTAAGATTGATTTTTTAGTGAATAGTGAAAAAATACCAATTTTTATAAACATTGCCATTTAATTTAATGTATTTAAAAAGTATAATTATATTTTGGATTGGTTCTAAAGTAAAATTAGACTTATTTAACTAAAAAATCAAATTAATTTCATAGTAATCATTATTATAATTTATTTTTTGATAAGTTCATTTTTAGAATTAAAAATGAATTTTTCAAAAAAAATTGTTTCGTTGTGTTTTAAAAAATTATATTATAATTAATTTATTCAACTTATGGAAATTTTATCTTAAAAATGAATTTAATATTTTTAATCAGGATTTAAAAAAATTAATTAAGTAAATTTTATTTTTTGTCATAATGAATAGAAACCATGGTAAAAAAATTGTCACACCGATATAGGGTAAAATAGGTTAATTAAAATTAAACTAAGTGATAAGGTCACAAAATATCATATTAAATATTTTTGGATAATATTATTTAAACCTTGGTCATATTATATAATATATTTTATGGATTTATATCCAATTTACCATGAATAAGAATTTATATAATTTTAAAAAATTGAAAACATGGACGTGTGTCACTCCACTCACTTATAAAAGGGTACTGCATCTCCTCTCTTATTCACATACTTTGAGTAAATTATATTGATAAATACCAACCCAAATACCTTCATAAAATCCCTACTCATGTCATATTGGTCGAATTTTTACCAAAATAACAAGCTAGAAACTTTAAAGTGTAAGCCAAAGGAGTTTTTCCAAAGAAGATGTATAACTATTAACCGAGAATTTTCATGTTTATTTCTTCTTCCAAATCCATCAAATACTTTATAAAAATGCTAATATGATAAAATTATTATCATATATATACATAAATGTTATAATATTGAATTCAAGGCCTGTTTCATCTTCTTTTCCATCCTATGGGAAATGAAAACATGGCTCGTGCATACGTGTGAACTACCACCTCCATAGAACGATGTGCTACATTTTTCAATACCGCCTCAAATGTATAGTTATTATGATAGATTTAATAAATATATATGATATTAATGAAATAATTATGATTCAATTAATATAATATATTAATAAACTTCTTACCCATCCATCCTTTGGGAAATGATAACGTCGCTTGTGAATATGTGAGGACTACCACCTCCACGAAGAAATGTTATTCATTTTTCATGTACTCATTTAATATAGGGTTACAAAATTGTATTTAATATATAAACATGATAATTATGCCATGATTAATATTCTTTGTATGATGGAATAATTTCCCATTTAACCATGGTCATCTAACCAAATTTTTTTTGGGATTAAGAACAAAACATCCACAAAACGTCAAACATGAACTTAATTGGTTTAGTAACTACATAATACATGGTAATAAAAGAATTAACAGGGATAATAATAAAGTAAAAATAAGAAAATTATTATTGAAAAGTTAAATAATTAATATAATTTTATTATATTGGTGTCAAAGTGCATATGTGGTGAGTTAAACTTGAGGTAAGGGATTCAGTAGTGGAAATAAACCTTTAACATAGATTTTTTTACTTTTCAATATAGGTTATAAAGTTATGTTAAAATAAGAAACATTAAAAGTGAAACATTCAATGTCATTTTTAATAAAATGATGTTAAAATGTTTATTTTTTTGGTTTTTGACATCGTTTATTCTGATAATCGACTTTAAAAGTGATCTTTCAACTTTAGATGTAGGCTTTTCAGAAAACTGATGTCAAAATCCACTTTCCACATCTGTTATTTTGACAACCAACATGAAATATACATACATTTTTTAAATAAAAACATATATAATTTTTAATATCTTAGAATAAACATAATAAATGTGTAATAAAAATTTTATAATTCTAATGAAAAGAAAAAAGGAAAAATAAACTTAAATCATTAACTTAATTTCATATCTTGTAGAAGTTTCCTAACAATACATATGTTTTTATTAATAATCCTCTTATTTTTAAGAAATAACTCATGAGGAAATGGTAATGGTGTTTGATAATGAATTTTTCACTCTATCTATTTAACCTTATATAAAATATTTATCATCTTAACTTTATCAGAATATGTCTTCTTCATCGTAAAAAATCATTAAAAATTTTATTTATAAAGAAAAATAATAATAAAGAAACTAAATGATGAGAATAAATAACATGATAAAATTATAGAATGAAAAACTGATGGAAATTTAATGTGGATTGAAAAGGACAAGATAAAAAATTAAATATAAACATTGAGAAGTTATATAATGTACATGAAAAATAGGTTTAGAGGTGATATAATCAATTTTAGGTGGGTTTTCAATAATTGAAATTGTGCTGTGAAAATATTAAAATATCAATACCATATGACATAAATTTTACTTTTAACTTCGAGTATAAATATAACTATAGTTAAAACTATTCTCATATCATGGTTTTAAAATTATTATTTTATAAAACCGGTTTTACAAGATTACCTATTAACATTTAAAATTGGTCTATAAAAAACCAATGTTAAAACCTTGATGCAAAAGCATCTTTTTATATTAGTTATTTTTCTTTAAATACTTGTTTTAAATTTTTTCTTCCAATAAATTTATCTTTATTTTCTATGTTTATTTAAATGAATTAATAATTTTATTATTTGTACTTCAAAGACTATTAAAATTCATTTCCAGATACTTGTTTCTTTCATTATAACGGTTTAAAAAGGAATATTTTTTTAATGTCTTCTAAATGGGGCACTTTTGACTTTTTTACCAAAGTGAAAAAGAATATTTTTTAACAAATAAAATAAGGGAATATTTTACCACTGTCATAAATATTATTATTCAACAATATCCCCCAATATTTTTTATTTCTATTTCAAAGAATATTTTATTTCCTATTCTTCTAAGAATTTTTCATTTTTAAGTGTTTTCAAAGGGAAAAAAGGGGTTTTAGCCTTATTTTTAGTTGAATCCCAAAAGTGCCTATGTATATGTGTTAAATGGAATAATATGTGATATATTGGATATAGATACTATATTATATTTTTTTATGTAACTTATGGACCTTTTACTTTTTTCATGATAACGTTTGAGCTTGATATTCTCTCTAATGCATTGAGTGGTGATTTTTTCATCGAGTGAATATATGATGGGATTAGCTGAGTAGGTTATTCCATTTATAATAGTTCTTGTAAGAGTGACTGTAAGAGTGATATAAAAATGATATAACAAGGTACCTAAATAAATTTTTATGCTTATCAATGAGTTTTAATGGAATTGTTTTTATTTCATAAGGTAATTTAATGAGGTTATGTTTAAAGGAAATTTTATGCCTCCTTTAAGGGTGAAAATTATATTTCTCAAGAAGATTTTTTCAAGAGTCCTCATGTTTAAAAAACCATCATGATTATTATTTTCCCTCAAATATTTCTTATGATATTTTATATGAAAATATATGAGAAGCTAAGTTGATTTCTTGAGTAAGTAAATGATTATTTTGAGATCAAGTCTAATTATATAAAAGGTAAATTTTTATGGGTATTCATAATATTCTTAATTGACTAACATGTTTATTTAGTATTTTATCCCTTACTAGGCATTTTGTGATCACCCCAAGTTTTAAAAAAAATCACTGCCATTAAGGATTATTATAAACTATAGAAAGGTATATCTTTCCTCTATAGGGATCTTTCTTAGAAGAAGAGAATGTGTTTTGAATTAAATGGGAGTTTAAATTTTAAGAATCCTATTTTTATAGGAAAATAGATATTTAATGGAAGTGTCCAATTTGTTTTTTAATAATTTTATATGTAATATTTTTTCATAATTATCTAAGTAATTAAACCTAAAATATCATGGTAATGAAATAAAATTAAATCCATTCAATTAAACCCATAATTATTAGTTATTGAATGCATGGGTTATTCTAGTTTCTGTGAAGGTTGTTTAGATTTAAGGTTGTATTTATGGTTCAAAATTAGTATTCATTATTATTTTTCATTGTTTAATGGGTAAAATCTATTTTATACATCATGGGAAACAAAACCTATCTTGATGGTTTGTTCTAATACATACATTGCACCAGTGTATGACTTTTCTTTTCTAATTACCTTAGGTAGGACTCTCCTATACTTTTGAGGATTTTCTCCTCAATTGGGATTAGTAGGGTAATACCAAGAATTTTGGTGGTTGAGTTTCATTAGTCAAACCAATTAAATAGATTCTATATTAGTATTTTCCTATATATTTTTAGATCTCCTAGGTGTTCCTATAATCTCTTGATTATTTATTTTCTTATGAAGACTACGACTCTTATATATATATAATATATTAATTGAAACTATTTGTTATTGATATTCTATTTTTTTACGTGTGTTTTTTTATTTTATGTAATTAACATTTTAAATAAAAAACATATCTTCTCTATTTTAAATAATGTTTATTATAAAGGCTCAAGCACTTTTCTTTACATGTTGGTATTTTCAAAGGAATATTTCAAAATACTTTCTTGTATAAAATTTGTCCTTCTTTAAAAAAGTAAAATAAAACCTAAATTTTAAAGTTATAGACCTCATGTTTTTAATTTACTAGTTTCTTTCTAACATATGATAGTGTGTGACTATTTTCAATAAATTTAAAATGTTACATTTATATTTATACTTAAAACTTGATTGAAATAGATTTTATTTTAAATTTTTTTCATTGGGTGTGGATAGGATACCTACTAGGAATATTTTTGTAATACCTATCATATTATAGTTTTACAAGGTTCTGATTGGATGTATTGGATGATCCTTGGGTCTTAGTTTGGGTATGTTGGTGGAAATATATAGAGGTGATTAATCTTGTTTATAGAGTTAGGTATTATTGGTCTATTTTCTTATTTTATTATCTGGGGTTCATCTGTTTTATTTTCCAATGGAATCTTTGTTTCTTTAGATTTTATTTTACAGTTTATATTAGAATGGTTATTTTGATATTATTTAATTCATATTTATTTTTATTAGCTTTATCTATTTATAATTTCTAATTTGTTGTGATTTATGTTTTTTGTTTATTCCTTGTTGGTCTCTTTTATTAGTGGAGATATTGAATTACTTAAGTGTGATTCATTCTGATTTACACGATGGTCATGTTAGACCTTCTTGTGGAAATCCCTCTCCTTTATTATTGTTTTATTGGTAAAAATCATTACCATTAGAGTATTTTGATAGCCATGCACTTGTTATCATCCCATAATGATTGGGAATATATTTTGGGCCACATCATAGACAATATTGTGGTTTTAATTAAGGGGTATTCTGGTTTGGTTCATGACAAGAGGGGTGGTAATTAGGGTGATATAGAGTTGGGATATGGGTAGATTGAGGTAGGTTAAGAAATATAAAATTTTGGGGGGAAACTGACGCTAGAGAGTTCAATATATATATTATAGGAGAACAATATTTAGAATAAGTATAGAGATCTAGGCATGCATAATAGATAAATGAATTATCCTTTATTATAACAAATGGATAATATAATCAAAATTATAATTTTCAATATAAAAGTTTTTGAAAAATAAAATGAAATAAAAAAGGCCTATTAATTCATTGAGTAAGTTGAATATAAACACTTTACCTAGTAAAAATAATTTCAATGTGAAGTAAAGGAAAGATAGAGGAAGTCAAAACCTCCATTTTATTTAATGTATAGCTTTTATTATCCTATTAGATCATAGCAAAATATAAATCTAAAGGAATTTTTTTGATTTTTTTAATAACAAATACATCACATAATACAAATTATATAAATTCTAAATTTTATAGAAGAAAATAATGGTTTAAAACAACAATGTCAACTATAAATATAATAACTAAATTAATATCATTTTTCATACGTAAAACCAAAAATACTAGTTTCACTCCCTATGAACATATAAATATTAATAAAAATGGTGTCTCAATTTATTATATTTATAAGGTATGATGCCCCAAACCCACACTCATAGATAATTTACTAAAAATTTATTCTCTATATACTAGATTAGATACCAACAGATGATAATAAATTTTAAAAATCCATATTTTAATTGTCAATAACCAATATTTAGTCACATATATACTCAATACCTTTTAGTTTTAGAGTTTTAGAGAATTAAGAAAAACATTTAACTAACATAAACCATATTTTATCATCAAATGGAAATTTTTTTCACTGTACTATAACTTTTTATTTCCTCATAAAGTCTTCAATATATCCAAAACAAATCTCTATACCTGATTCATTTTTATACATATCATATTTAATTCTATTCTTTATAACCTAGTGAAATATAAAAATAATAAAGGTGATCTAAAATGATCATTAAGGTTAAATAATGGTATTAACAATTCAATATCAAATGTGATAATAATATGAGAATAAGGGTATTAGTATATAATCAAATTTAATATCGTAAGAGACTCATACCCAATAAAATATGATTCTTAAATCATTAGTCATATAATAAAAAATTGGAAGAACATAAGAAAAAATTCATATGATTCAACAATAATGATCAATGTGAAAAAAATATTTTCTCAAGAAATATATTAAAACTCATATCTAGAATATAAAAACCATGTAATAATTTTGGGAAATTATCCTAAAAATCACCCTTACCAAAACCCTTAAAATAACCCTTACAATGGAATATCCTACCTGGTTAATTCCAAAATATCTCCTTTAGAAAACATATTATTAAAAAAATATTATAAAGCTATATCTGACCCATTCATTATCAAATATAATTTATAAGTAATATAATTTTAAAAAAACTTAAAATATTAATCATTCCATCATAAAACTCTTAAAACATTAATAATTTCATTATACCTAAATAACTTATGGGGAGAAAATAAGTTTCATAATAACTTCCTTAAAACACCATAATAATCCATCCAGGGAAAGAATATGGATTGTAACATTATATAATATACCTAATGTATTATAAGAAACAGCAAAAAAAATAGGTAAATTAAAAAAACATTTTATAAAATCATAAGAAATAAACTTTGAGAAATAATAATAAATACATTTTTCTTTTGGTGACCTTTAAAAAATTCAAAGAATAATGGGGAAAGTATTTTATTTAAAAAAAATAGAAATTTGGAAAGGAATCTTAATAATTAATAAAGTACATAGTTGTAGAAAAATGTGTTCACGAATTAAATATTAAAAAAAATTCACACATTTATAAAGAGAGTCAAAAGTGATTTGTGTAGAAAGCACTAAGAAAAGAAATTTAAAAACCATTTCAAATAAATTAAAATAATATGGAAAATATATTTAAAAAATTATTTAATTTTATAAAAGAACCTTTTTTATACAAGATAAATAACATGTGAATTTAATAAAATGATTTGGTAAAAATTAATTAAAATAATTAATGTAATGATTTAAAATAAAACCTCTAACAGATTTTAAAATCAAAAACTTATTTGAAATTAATAAATTTATATAGACCTTAAAATACAATAAGTATAATTATATTCATGATATAATATTTAAAATACCCATTATATAAACAATATAAAAGAAAATATGTTCATAAATTGAAATATGCCTCAAGGAAATAAAATTTAGACAAAGAAACCCTTACAACCTTAGTAACATTTGAATCAAAAAATATTGAACAGAACCTTATATATATTTTAAAATACATTTAAATCATATATAACATTATAAAATTAAATCATGGTAGGTATACACAACACATAAAATAAAACAAATAGTGAATATGAATCATATCTCAATGATGGGAAATTGAGAAAAGAAACCCTTACAAAAAAACATAACATCTGAAGTAAGAATAAATAAATGAAGTAATTATGAGAAACAAGTGTAAATACAAATAAAAAGTGTAAATAAAATATATAATAATCAAATATCATAACACACATAATTTTGGCAGTATATAGTCAATAGATAAGTGATATAACCCAATGAAATTAAATAGATTTAAGAATACCCTTACCTTGGATTTACACTTAGTCGAATGTGCTTTAACTTCCATGTATAATAAATTAGTTTTTATTATGCATATATCATAACCATATTTATATTTTTTTTCTATTGTATACCATCCACTTGTAATTTATTATTACAATTTTATTACTAATTATTTGTTAAAAATCAGTATTTATGTGTTAATTATACAATTTCCCTTGCATGTTCTGATTTAGATATTTCAGTCCTTGCACCTTGGTCATGGTTTCATCACAACTACAATGTCATGATGATATTATATATTTATCTGATATGATTCTAGATTCCCATGGATATTTCAAGGAATTTATGGTGATAATTCCCATAGAAAGCTTAAAAATTACTTTTTCATAATTTTGATTTCAGAGAAAGAATTAATTTTTTTTAAATATATATATCTTTCTATTATAAATTTTTTATAAAATTATAAATTAATTTTTATTACATAATATTACCAGTAGAAAACATTCCTTAATCATTTAGTACATAAACATTATAACAAAAATGTCATAATGATTGAATGAGTAAGAAATGTTATTGTATGGTGAAAATAAAAAATTTAAAGAAGTTTTATCATGTAATATATAAAAGTTTTATGCATTAAATATATTTTTAGAACTATCCATGTAATGTGGTAATGAAAAATGAAATATTTCATTCATGGAAGTGGTATTCCATACATATGCACAAGTGGTGTTTTTACATTCCAATGGATGGAAGGTAAATAAGGTAGATAATGGTTTATCTTTCTATAATAATAAATAAATATCATAATTATTGTTTTAATGAATCTTTAAAACCAACTATGTGTGGAAGAATTATTGAAAAATAAATATTTTGATCTTGGAGGCAGTTATCTGAACATGCGCACGAGCGATGTTTTCATTCTTAAATGAATAGAAAGGAGGTAGAGGATGATTTTTCCATCAATATAATAAAATTTTTAGTCATATAATTATACTATGATGACTATTTTATTATGTTTATAAAATATTTAGAGGTAGTTTATGAAGAAATAAAAATGGAAGAACTTGGTTAAGGTGATTACCTCTTCTTTTGATATCCTCATATTGATCAAAATTAATTCCTTTGGAAGAGGCGTTTATGGTTAAGAAATGGTATTTGGAGTGTGGTATAGTTTTTAGATGGATTTTGGTATAATTTTTTGATAAAACCTCACTCATATGTGTCCTTCTATAGTTGGTTTGAGTCCCATTTTTTAAGGAAAAAATCGATCTCATTTTTCAAAAATATTCAATTTTTAAGTGTCAATATTGTTATTATGAAAATGAAAATTGGCACATAAATGGAAAATTTATGGTATTATCATACATTTCTCTTAAAATTAACTTTATATAATTTTTTTATATTCAAATCAATTAAAAAAATATTTTTTAAATATTAAATACCCTTTAAATACATTTTCAATACTACTCACACAATTTTTCATCATTGCTATCTAGATAACCATGGAGTTAAAATTTAATCACTAAAATTACTTATTACCTATCATTAATATAACTAAAATTATTTAAAGTCTCCATTTAATCCAAATAGTACCACTTTTAATATTTTTAAATCCATTTACTTTGAAGTTTCTACTACTTTCACATGTCTTGTGTCAACAATGCGTAAATGTTTTAGATAATTATACTATTATTTAAAATTAATAATAAATTACTAAAATAAATATAATTATATGAAAATAATTATATTTATATATGATCATTAATAATTTATTTTATTATTATCATTATCATAACAATGTATTTTAAATATTAATTAAGCAAGTGACATTTTTTGTAAATACTCTTAACTTAAAATAAAATAGAGGTCATTATCAAAATAAAGTAGAACCAAAATTTAAAAATAGAAAATATACCACCATGTTGTGTTTAGAATAAAATATTATGCCCATTTCAAGATATGTTTTTTTATATTTTTTAACTTCACACTTTGACAAAATAGTTTTACTTATTTTAGCCATTACAATGGTGACTAACTTTTACCATGGTAAATTATTTTTTATCTTTGAAAATGAAAAACCATATTAAATAATCTAAATATTCGAATTAAAAATATTTAGTCAACTTTACAAGATTAAATATCTATAATTGGTAAAAATTAATTTTAATACATGTATGTGTAACGTAATGAAAAACTATTTTTATAAAAATACATTTTTTATTATAGAAATGAATTTATGATAAAATATTTTATAGAGTTAATACTAATGAAATTTATTAGTTAATAAATACAAAAAATGATATTTCTAGGATTTTAAAACCAATATAAAACTTAATGTATCCTTATAAATAATTAATTAAATAAAAGGATCAAAAATTTTTCTTTTATTATAATGCAATATCAATTATATTTTAAAAATTCAAACATGTTTTTATAAACTCAATATAATATTTTAAGTTGAATTATTTTAATTATTAAATATAAAATTGATCTATGAAAAATCACAAAATTTCAATTTGATCTTATATCATGATGATTTCATAATAGTGATATATTTGTAAAAACTGTATTATTTACTATTCACCGAGAAAACAACCTTTTTAGAAAAATTATAAAAAAATCACCACATGATATTTTGGATATTATAAATCCAAAAATGAATTTCATTTCATCAAATTCAACTTATAAAATTCATAAATTTATCTTTTAAATGAGAATACAAAATATAAACAAAATATATTTATAGAAAAATATCTCTTTAAAACTTTAAGTGTTCTTAACCATATATTATTTACCATAGAGTGTTAATTTATTTTTTGGAATGTTTTATATTCATTATTTATTTATTTTTACCATGAATTTTAATAAATTATTTTTTAGTTTACTTTGGTGTTTCTTATATCACATGCTACTTATCATGATATTTATTTAAAGTAGTTCATACTTAAATCTCAGGGTGTTATATAAGTAGTATCATATTTTTATCAAACATAGTTGTAATGATGATATAGATTATGCCATTAAATATTTAAAAATTTAAATGAAAAAAGGATTCATACTATGATAATATTAGAAAATGGGGATTACGGAACCATAAACCACTAAGAATCATACATGGGTTCAACAAAACACACTAGTCAATATAAGAAAACTAGTTGATCACAATGTGAACACATATTTAATTCAGACTATAGAAGATAAGTCATTTAAATAATGGAACTAAAAATTTTGAAGTTTCAATTTAAAACGAAACAAAAAATCAAAGAAAAGGTATCCTCAATAACTTCAAACATTAAACTGGTGATTATAAATGTGTTATGGAAAAGAATAATACAACATTTTATGAAAAAAATAATAAATTAATACAATTTAACATTAAATTTATAAACTATAAGAAATATGTTATGGTCAAATTTTCAATATACTCAAAGGTAATGAAATTATTCTATCATCCTATATATATGTGTTATATGTATGATGGGTTTATAACTCATATTATTGAAACCACATTCTAAGTTTCCATAGGCCATGCCAAATTTATAAACCAAAATGCTTTGAAATGAAATGTCGTGTAGGAAAAAATCATTTAGAAATCATAGAACCAAATGTATTAAAAAATCCACATTAAGGAATATGAAATAATAAAATTCTTAATAATTAATAAAAATAAGTAGCAGAGAAAAGGGAGATAACAATTTTAAATATAGGAATGTTAAAATAAAAAAATAATTATAAATAGTTTTACATCATCAAAGTAGTGACTATAAATGTTTTATAACATTAATATTTAAAATATTAAAAAATTAATGAATTCATACTATATTGAATGTATTTCAAATAGATTGTAAGGATCTAAAAATTTATAGGTTGTGAATTTTAGAGGAAATTTAAATTTTTGATCAAGGTCCTAGGGTTGTTTTGAGAATAAGGATTTGGATTTGGAATTTGAGATTTAGAGCATCACAAGAATATTTATTGAATATGGAACTATGGATGAGGGTGTTTTGGGTTCTTGGGTGAATCTTGGTATTTCTTAGTTTAAGTGTGAAATTATGAAAAGGATTTTACCCTATCTCATGGATACTTCACAAATAGGGAAAAACCTACTGGTTGGTTATTATGGGGTTTTTAGTGTACAATTTTGGCATGGTTTCAAATAAAACATGAAAATCATATAATTTGAGTTGTAAATAGAGTTGCATCAGTGCATATTTTATTAAATTGTGTGATATGTGCTTCTTGGGATAGTATAGGATACACTGTTGGCACATGGTTGGTAAACTGTACTAGAAAAGTATGCAAGGTGAGCATAGGTTGGATAGTTCTAACTACATAATTAGTGGGTTTTTTTTAAAAAAGTGGGCGTCAAGGCCCTTTCATATAATAAAAAAGTTACAACAGAAGAAAAGTATAGATTTTACATGTATCCTTTTTTAATAAAATAAAAAGATCATTGGGAAGGGTGAAAGGTCATAAACAAGCTTCCTTACTTGCTCCCTTGTTTTCCAGTGCATCCATTAAGGTATTGGCTTCACGATAGACATGAGTAATAATGTAGCTCATGGTGGAAATATGATCATGAAAATTGACCCACAGTGTCATCAATTTCCAAGAGAGATGTACTTTCCCCAATATGATAGCTTGCGCAATTGTTGAAGAATCACATTCAAACCAGACGTTATCCCATTTCATCTATTTAGCGGTCCTAACAGTGTTAATCAGACCATACATCTCAGCTTCAAGGGTTGTTGTTGTTCCACAGTTACTGAATTTGAATTCAATAACATCACTATTGGAGTCCCTAAAGACATGGCCATGTCCAATAGGTCAGGGATTTCCCTTTGAAGTCCCAATTGAGTTATATTTTATCCAACCCATGAAGGGAGGATGCCATACAACCTCAAGGGTGCAGATAGGGGGAGGGTAATACCCTTTTTGCCTCAGCCTTCTTAAAACTAGAAGATCAGCCACCGAATTATTGTGTCATAAAGTATGAATTTAATTGGAGCTTCGAAATGAAGAAATTATTTGAGAAAAGGATGCGTTGAAATTGAAGCATACATGTTCGTGGATGTATTTATTTTATCATCTCCAAGGATGTGAGTTAACTCCACATAGAACACTTGAAACAGAACATCAACTTTCTTTGACATTGGGATGTCAAGAAATGTGGGAAGGAATACTCTCAGTGAAGTTGTAACAGGAAGTTGGACTCCAAAAAAGTCAGTGAAAGAAAGCCATAAGGAGGAGGCAGAGTGGCAGCTAAGGAAAAGGTGATCAATGTCTTTATGGTGATGTTGGCAGACCACACATCTAGAGCAAAGATGAACTCCAACATATTGTAGGTCAGCATCAATAGGTAGTTTATAAAAGGAAATCCTCCAAAATAAAGTGAACCTGAAGGGGGATCCATTTTTTTCAAACTAGCCAATCCACTTTTTAGTATCTAGAATGAGATTTCTGAAGAAAACTTTGGAGTCGATTTACCCATTCAGACATGGTTCCCAAACTATAATGTCCCCATTGTTAAGGAAGCCATAATTAGAAACAATCTAGAAAATTTCATTAGGGAGTGAAATAGTGTTTGATATTTGATCACTTATGGAGATGCTGAGGTTAATATCCTGGTTCGAATAGAATATCCTTTCTATGAGAGGGTTTCATCCTAATTGTCATGCCATAATCTAAAAGAATAATTTGTACTGACCAACCAGTGAGACTGATTTGGAATTATATGAGACCCCACTTTGAGTTCAGGCCAAACCGGAGATTCCATATAACAGGTATTCCTTTCTCTAATCCTGTCCAGGAACCTGAGTCTGAGGAAAGAAAACATGTGAGTACTATTATTGAAGATCTTCCAAATAAAATGGGCCTAAATAGATTGATTGAAACAGAGAGGTTTTTTATGCCAAGACCCCCAAGGGTAGTGTACATAAAACACCTTTCCCATGAGACCGTAATGATATTTCTTTATAGAATATTCCAACTCCAAAAAAAATCCTTATATTATTATTGATAGATTTGATAACCGATGTGAGCCAAATATAGAACATTAAAGTGTAGACAAGCTTGGATAAGATCACATTCTTCACAAGATAAGCTCTTTCAGCAAGGGAGATAGATTTACCTTTCTAGGAGGTAAGATATCTTTTAACTTAACAAGCTATGTTGACAAAATAAGAAGCACGAGGCTTTCCCCAAAACATAAGAACCCCAAGATAATTGAAGGAGACAGAGACCACTCTTATTCTCAAGTCATTTATAATTCTCATCTTCATGGGTGAAGAGAAATTCTTACCAAAGAAAATGAAATATTTTCCCAAATTAACTTCCTATCCTGAGACTTCCTCATATTTCATGAGGGATTTTTTGATGTTTTTGATATCTCTATTATCACCCCATGTGAATAAAATAATGTCATCATTAAAGAATAAATGAAATGGGGATGAAATACCTTTAACTACCCTTATGGTTTTAAGTTCTCCATTATTCACCATGAGAAGAAAGATCCTATAGAGATAATCTTCTGAAATAGAAAAAAGGATCGTAGAGAGAGGGTCTCTCTGTCTCTTCCCTCTCAAGCACTTGAAGTAACCCTCCAGAGAACCATTAATAAGAATAGAAATGTGGGTAGAGCCAAGAAGAACATTTCCCCAATTAATAATCTTTGAGTTGAATCCAAAGATCAAGAGAATTTTGAAAATAAAACCCAATTCAAGTGTGTCAAACACTTTTTTATATCAATTTTGAGAGTAATATTTACACCCATAGTAGTTTTCCTGAGTAGTTTAACACACTATGAGGAAATAATAAGTCAATCTTGAATGTTTCTTCCCTTGATAAATCCAAATTGGTTCCCAGATACTATCTTGTTAAAAATCTGAGTAAGCCTAGTAGATATAATTTTTGAAATCATTTTTTAAAGAGTATTCACAAGTGCAATAGTTCTGAATTGGCTAATGTCACTTGAATTTTCAACCTTTGGGATGAGAGTGATAAATTGGGCATTGATACCTGGAAGGAAAAAAAGACAAATTTGAAGAAGTGTCTAACAAGATTACAAACATCATGTTGGAGCACCTCCCAAAAGTATTGGTAAAAGTAATTTGTGAATCCATCCGGCCAGGGAGATTTGTCCTTTTTGAGACCAAAAACTGCTTCTTTAATCTCAAAATCTAGGGGAATAGATGTGAGTATTAGATTATATGTATTAGAAACAAGTAATGGAATGAATCCTTCCCGGAGTTCTACATTCTTTGGAGACCCATTAAAGGGATTATCATAAAACGAGACAATGTGATTGGCAAGAGCTTTCTTGTCATTTAGAATTTTATCACCATCTGTCAAAAGAGAGAGGGGCTTATTCACATGCCTTGATCTTTGTAACATATTGAAGAACTTGGAATTTATATCACCATCATTGAGACATCTTATTTTTAAAAGGTCCTTTTAAATTCTTTCCTTTAGTCTGAGAAGGTTCTTCTTCTTAGAAGACATCCCGGACTCTTGAGTGACCCCATGAAGGAAATTTCCCTTAGTAACAATATCTTGAAATTCATGAAGATAACCTTACAGGGCATCAATTTCTTCATCAAGATGGTTGAAACGCTTCCTACTCTAGTATTTCATGACAACATTTAGATTCATCAAATTATGAATGAGAGAAAGTGAATGTATATCAGATTTATTGTAGGCCTAAAAATCATACATAATTTTTAATCAATCAAAAATATTCATACAAAAATTATTGAATCTAAAAGGAATGGGAAGCCTATTTTCATTACCTAGGAAAGTCATCAAAATAGGATGATGATCGGAGTTATTCCTTTCCAAAGTAACATATGAGATAGATCTCCAAACCCTAAGGGAAGAGTCATTAACAAAGGCTCTATCTATTTTTCTAGCTCTCACACCACTCAAGTGCCTTCTGTACTAGGAGTATCTTTCCCCAAGGAGATTTACCTAAAAAAGGTTAGCATCCTCCACACAAGCATTAAACTCTTTGGATGATACCAGATTAAGGTAGTACCCATTTTTTTCATCAACATGCAAAATGGCATTAAAGTCTCCAAAAATAAACCAATGATCTGAGATGGTACCAAAGAGGTACTTGATTTGATACCAAAGAGATATTATATTATTGTATGTATTGTAGGTATAAACAATTATGAAAAAAATCACATGTTTTCCAAAGATAAATAATAAGTGATGCATTGGTCTGCTTCTTGGATAATAGTGGGATTTATCACTGTAACATGCACAAGAATCCATAACATGTCATGAGAAATAGACACTTGAATTTTCTCAAGAATGTGATAGCCACTATTGGAAATCAAGTTGCCCTGCCTAGAAAGACTTTTTTTGGATCAACAATACCTATTAAATCAGGCTTGTAATTTCCTACAAGGACCCTTTGGGAACTTTTAGTACCAAGGTTATTTATTCCTTGGCGCTTCCAAAAAAGACTCCTCATTTTGAACTTTTTTTGGTGGTTCTTACCCCCCTTTTCTTTTGTTTCATATTTCTAATTTCTTTCAGATTTTATGGCTTTATTCTGTGAATCTAGAATAGGTAAATTTCTATTTCGCTGACAGTACAATCATAGAAAGACTTCAGTGCTGGTTTCTTTAGATTTTCACTGACTTTATGATCTTCAGAGCCAGTGTCCATAACCTACTTGTGAAGAGGTATATCAGTATGAGGGGAGTTGGGAACTACTTCATTTGAACCAGAAAAACCCACCTATGAAATTTCTAGGTCCATATCCTTCTGTATGATTCACGACCCCTATTCAATATCAAGTGATCCCAAGGATTCCAATTTAATATATTCTTCTATGTTCTAGAAGACCATTACAGCCAAAAAATTCTCAGTTTATAGAGAAGAGACAATAGAGAAAATTTCAGATGATAAGTTTTCAGCAAGGGAAACCTCTAAAGCATCATCCTTAATGGGCTCAAAAGGGTCATTTAGTTCATCCTTTATTTCATCCAAATGTGGAGACAACCCAACTTTCTCCTCCTCCTCATCCATGTCAGCCCATGTTTTTCTTGTACTTACAACCCATGTGATAGACTTGGCCTATGCTAATTTGTCACACTTAGTAAAGATTTCTAGATTTATGCTTTTACCTTTTATGACCTATATACAATTAGTAGAGGGGGGGAGAGGGGTGAAAATCTTCTTCACTACCCTGTAGTTCATTATCTCATGCCCTACCATTTTTCAGTGATCACAAAAGTGAGGTAGGTTTTCAAACTCAAGATTGATGTCCAATTTATGATCATTGACAATGAGAGAAATATAGTAAGGAGGAGGTATATCCATATTGATATCAACTAAAATCCTAGAAAAGAGACCTAGGTCCCCATCTAGTGTTATCTAATCAATTTTTAGGGGAGTTATAAATCCATAGGCCAGATCATTAAGAATTATGGGAGGCCATTACACCCATGGTTGCCCATGTAATTTGGTCTAGACCTGTACATTTGTATGTTTCTAATTATATGGGTTAAAATTTTCATCAAATTCAGAAAAACAGAAAGTACCAGGCTTCAAGATGATTTTTCCTACATGCCAAGCCTGATGACATCCTATTTTTTCACCAAAATTATGTGATAATATCCTTTTCCAATCGGAATGACTCTCCATCTATGAATGTTCCAGCATTGAAAAATCATATTTTTGAGGTCAACATAGGACCAAGGTTTTTTTCCTTTCTCATAAGCCTTTTTTCTATCATTCTATCATCTAATGTGTACCATAAAAGGGATTCCATCCCCTTCCCTTTTCATTTAAAATTTATTTCATGTACACATAAAAAACATGTGATTAAAGCTATCTACAATCATGTACACACAAAAAACTTTTGAAAAAATCTATATGAAATTATATTCATAAAATAAACTTGTTAATAAAGCTATATGTGATCATGTAAACACAATAAAATTGAGGAAAATACTTTTTGTGATCATTTCAACACAAAAAAAAAGTATGAAAAAATCAATCTGGAATTATGTACACATGATAAAATCATAAAAACAATTATCTACAGTCTTTTCTATAGAAAAAATTTTGAACAAAGTTATTCAAAATCATTTACACATAGCAACATTAATATATCATGAGATATAAAACATTAACCAATGAATTTGAGGGTGATATAAGACCCCACCTATAAAATATTAATCATCCATATATATTTGATCCACATAAAATCAGTCATATTTTATTTCATGAAGAACCCAAGGAAAGGAAATGGGTTTCATAATATTTCAAATGGTATAATAGAAATAAGACACCAATAATTTTATTAGATGATACTAAAATTTAATCATACAAAAGAAATAATCCATAGTGGAATTTAAAGAGTATTTCATGAAAAATGAATCCAAAGGAGATAGATCTTTTAGATATAAATATTTAAATGAAATATAAACCATGAAAAATAGTTTTTACAAAAAATTTATTAAAATATCTGTAAAGAGATGAAGTAATAATCCAATTTAAAAGATAATTTTCAAGAATATAACATGAAAAACTTTTTAAAATACCAATTTAAAATAAATACCAATAATGGATCCTTTAAATAAAATAATTTTTAAGTCAAAAAATGTAGAGATGGTGATAAAATATGCAATCATAAGGGTAAAACTTTTTAATATTTTAAAATTAACTTATTTTAACTCACATCATAAAAATAGTAATAAATATAATTTTTGAATGGTGGAGAATAAAAATATAAAATAATAACAGATAATTCAAATTTTTTATTTCAAAATAATAAAGGAAAACATATTATGAAATAAATAACATGGATATGGAAGGAAAATATTTTTTAAAGAGGGTGAAAATTATACTTAATAAAGTTCTACTTTTATATAAAATAAACTCATCAAAGAAGAGGATTTGAATTTATAATTTTATTTTACCCATATATAAAGATAAATTCACATATAATAAAACCATACGAGTGGAATAAAATAATCATATAAGAGATAATTTCAATAATAAATCTTATAACTCAATGAAATAGAGTTGGGTTAATAAAAAACCTTACAACTTTAGAAACAATTGAATTGAAAACACTTGAAAAGGATAGTTTTTCATGGATTTGTAAATAAATTTAATTTCCTTAAAGTTATGATGAGATTCATTCATAGGGTGGTATGTAAACCATAAAAAATAGAACAAGTGGTGAATATGGTATATTCCTTAAGAATGAAAGATGAGATAAGAAAAACACATACATTTACTCTCAACTTCCACAAAAGCATTTTAACCTTCTATATAATAAGCATAACCATCTTAATAAATTTTTTCAAAACAATATTAATATATAATACCTTTTAATATTTAACTATAATCATTCATGATACATTTATTAGTTGGTTATTGTATTTTTCATCATCAGATATTAGTAAATTTGATTGTTTCACACATGATTTGTAACATCAATGTATATATTATTCATTTCATAATGAGTTATTTATTAATAGATTATATAATGTAATTTATTAGATGTTCTATAATTATTTTTTGAAATTATAATTTTATTTGATGATATTTTAAGTTGTGATTCAAAAAGATTAAATGTATTGATGATCTTGTTTCGATAATTTTAACAGAATAATGGTGGTACATTAATAATGAGTTTAAAAATTAATATTAAATTTAAAAACCACAAACAAAAATATTATTTATTAGTAACATCCAATATTACCATTAATTAAGTTTCCATATTCATCCATGATGGAAATCTATAGCATTGTTCATATAAGTGGTTTAACAGATCAAAACAAGAACATGTTATAATTAATGGATCAGTATGACAATGAAGTTATTTATTTATAAAATATATATTATATAAGTATAAAGAAATTATATAGGTTATATTAATGTGAAATATTTTAATTTTTAATAATTATATGAAAAAAACAATTGATATAAATCTATTAATTATAATGAATAAATAGTTTTTCCTTTTAGTATGTTTATTTTAGGCAGTTAAATTCCCAAGGATCACTTGTTTTTAATATTATTAATAAAATAACTAATTTATATTGAAAGAATTAAAATAATTTTATAAAAATAATATTTATTAATTAAACCCATTTTTATAACCATTCATTAAATGTGGTGATGATACACAAAAAACATTTTTCGTTGAGGTGGTGGTCTTTACGTAACAAAAGTGATATTTTTATTTTTCAAATGGATGGGAAGAACGTAGAAAATTATCATTAAATTAATATAATAATATTTAAGTATAATAATTATACTTATTTCATTATATTAATTTTTTATAGTATGTTTGGAGGAGGGTGAATTATAAATATATAGAAGAGAAGGTTAGAGAGTGGATAATACTTGTGTTTAGAGTTTGAGTCTTCTAATGAAATGCCCCTTAGAAATAGAGGACATGAGAAACTATTATATATCCAAGTTATGAAAAAAAGTGTAATATGGTTATTTTATATTAAAAATTTGAAATTTTAAAAGAGTAATTATAAGTTTATGTGTGGATTAAAGTGGGTGTAAGTGAGCTCCTTTTATAGCTGAAAAAGAGGGACTTTTCCTTGGAATTAAAAGTTAAGAGAGGGGTAAAGATGGAATCACAAGGGAGTTAGGTTAGTTAGGTTGGAAAATTTTTATGAAGCATTTAGGTGTGACTTTTAAACCTAAAACATTTCTTCTATAATTTTTAAAATTCATATAATCTTATCAAAATTCAATCCAATTTAAGTTACCCATTTTTACCCTTATTAACATTGATTAAATATCAACCATAGAAGTTGTTTTTTAATAAAAATATAATATGAATAATCCTACCAAATTTTAATGTGATAAATCCAAATTTGGTCTCTATTTACTCAAATTTAACTAAATATGGTAAAATTAACTTTTAATTTTACACATATTATATATAAAAATAACTCTTTTCATAAAAAATATACTTCTTAAATACTAACTATTATTATTCTTATTTCATATCAGTTACAAATTAAATGGGTGATGAAATATTTTTTATATCTTTAAAAATCATATTATATTCATCATTTAAAATAGATCAATTTAATTTCCTTAGATAAAAATTACACAATATTTATAAAACAATTATTTAAAAAATTACTAATTTACCATGGCAACTAATATTTTCTTTGGTAAATTATTTTAATAGTAAATATGGAAATGAAATTGTTAGAAAATTTTTATATGTTGATTAAAATATGGATATAATTTTACTAGACTCAATTTATAGAGTTTCATAAATAATAATTTTTAATATAGTATGCATAATGCATAAAAATAGTCTTTAGAACAAATGTATTTTTTAATCATAAAAAGAATTTATTCATATTCCATACTAGATGAAAATATTTTAATATATATTAATTAATTTTTTTTATATATTATTAATATATTAAACATTACTCATTTGTGATCTAATGGTTTAAAATGAACAATATATAGAAATAGTATAATTCTTTAAAAAAAGTCTATTTATCACTAAATGGGTTTTTTTTAATTACTTAAAATAGATTACTTTTTTAATAAGACTTATATTTATAAATTCATTTATATTAAATAAAACCTTTATTATTATTTGAAATTAAATTTTATAGACATGAAAAATGTATAAAATTCATGTAATAATGAGAATATAAAATTTACTAATAATTACAGGATTATATCATCCTAACTTCTACATAAAAATTCCATAAAACATCTATATAAGACATAAGGATTAGATAAGAAGTGGTGGCTTTCATGGGTGGGGATTCAGATATCATGGATCTCATAGTGATTTCCATGAGCTTAAACTACTCCCACAAATGATTTCTCTCAAGTTGTACATATTGGATTTCAGCTTGGGCGTGGTCTAGGGAAAACTATAGTGAAGCTACCTCTCTTACAAGATCAGAAAAATGAGCTTCATAAGGAATACTTCTACTAATCAATTACATTTATTACCCCTTTATATATAATTTTCATGATGTGGTAACTTGTTTTTAAACCCTGTAATTCAATGGTTTTGTTGAAATGGTCATATAAGCCCAATAGCCATATATATCAGTTAGATTTAATTCCTATATATAACCTAAAATCATTCAACCTATTTTTTTTATCATTCAGTATATATTTTATATGTCTAATTTTTTACCTTACATCCATATTTTTTGTTTGGGTTATTATTTACATGGATAACCATGAGGATAAGTTTTTATGTTCGTGGTATTTTCATTTACTTATTCTTTTATTCCTCTTGTAATTTTCTTAATAGCATTTCATGTTATATGCTCATAATTTATTAATGTTTATCTTACATTATAATATTTTATAAAATGACTTAAATTTATTTTTAGCTGGGTTTTTCATGTGAAACAAGTTATTCAACACATTATTTATTTAAAGGAAATTCACACTAATATTTCAAGGTTACTCCCCTTAAGTAAATTACTACCTAGAAATTTTACTTATATTACTAATGAAAATACATTAGGGTATTCTTAACATATTCATCACTTGAGATATAACTTCTAATGAGAAATATAACTTACTATATTGGGAAATAATATTATGGTCATATTTTCTCTCATAATTGGAATATATTTAAATCATTTAGAAAAAATATGCTTTAATAGTTGGTGATAATACTCGACAGTTTCTAGAGATGAAACTTTCATGGAATCATTTTCATGTTCCTGTATCCAAGAAAATAATATAAGCAGAATTCTTATAACAACCTAAAATTAAATTAGATAAAACTAATCTTATGGTTTCATATCCAATGACATGTATACCATAACTTGTGAATTTTTAAGTCTCAATCCAGGTTATCCATGGTCATATTCCTATTAAGATCTCTAACCTTACTAGTTATACATTACATCCTCAAATTCAATTTAAATAAGTTATAATAGTTTGTAAAGAGAATATTAATTAATCAAATAATATCCCTCAAGGTTATCAAAACATGTCTTCAATTAGTCCCACTTTTTTGTAATGAGTAAAGATTGATTTATTACCCAAACAGTCATTTTCAGGGATTATTAGCCTTTGTTGAATCTGTTCTGGAGAATGTATACACTTTGCTTATTCATATTGGGATGTAATTTCTAGGTAACCACACACCCTATAATTTACCAAAATGTTGGGATGTTTTCCTGTACTTAGAGTTATCTTTCGATTCTCACTAATTTTATTTTGTCTTTATCACCAAAAATAACTAAACTAATCCCCAAAAAATAACTAAACTATACTTTGATACCAACTGAGGTACCATGTACCCATACTATTGAGTTCGGTTCTATAAATAGATACTTTAAGAACTAGCATTAATACAGAGTGAGACAGCCCAGGATAAAGTTAAAAATATTTAACAATAATTAAACATTACATCTCATAATAATATCACAATTCTAGAACCCAAAGGTTTAGGGTCTTTAGAGATTAAATGCATATAAATATTACTATAAATAATTGTGAACATTTCTCTATAATCACACCATATTAGATCCCCTTCTATACATCTCCAAGGTTATATTTATCTTCATAACCTGGGGACTGGAAAACATAATAAAGTAGTGAGATCAAATTCTTTGTGAGGGAATAAATTATCGATGAGTCATAAAGATTTTTAGAATAATCAAAAGAGGAAACATAATCATGTGAGACAAATATTATTAAAATATCATATAATAATATGATTTGTCTACAAACCAAGATAAAAGACATGTATTGTCAAGTGATCAAACATATATCAAGGTATAAGAGTGTGAAAACATTAGATAATAAACATGATCCTTGGATCATAAAATAAGTATATAATGAAGAAATTTGTCATGAGAATATGAATGAGAGATTATAAAATTTAGAGAAAGGTTATTATAAAATATATCTATATATAATATTATGACCAATTATACCAAAAATCATGGCCAAAAACTTGAACAAACATATTTGAATTCATTTTTACATGAAAAACTTTTGAAACAATCTATCTATAATTATTTAAGCATAAAAAATATGAGAAAAACAACATAAAATCATGTCCATAATGAAAACTTTTGAAAAAATATCACTGTAATCATTTCTAAATAAGATAACTGTCAAAAAATTTATCCGCAATCATTTTTGAAGTACATTTATAGTTATTGTTGGTTTTTATTTATTTTCAACTCATCTTGAAAAAAGTTAGAGTTTTTTGAGTTTTTGTTGAATATTTGAGGAATTTTTTTTAAATAAATCCTAGTGTTTTGAAATGGTTTTGATGAAATTATCTACTTATTTGAGAAATTATGGAATTATCTTTGAGTTTGGGTTTTGAAAAAGAAATCACATAGGTTTTTTTGTTTCTTCATGATTGTGATTTGGACACAGCATATGAGTAATTAGGTATCTACATAGGTGTTTTTGAGGCAGTGTAATTGTGATTAAGGTTTGTATAGGTGTCTTTGAAAATGTGATGGTGTGATTGAGCTCATTATAGCTGTCTTTTTCTATCTATGTAAGTTTAATTTTAGTTCTGTATATAGTTCATTCCTGATCGATATAAAGTTTAGCATGAAATTCTAGTTGTTACATAATGGTCCTGTAGATATTTAAATACTTGTGTAAATTTAGTACATGCAGAGTGTAAAGGTAGTCTGCTAGTTTCACAATCTACATAAAGGTAACTCTGAGTTTCTAAAGTTTGTTTAAATTTTTTCACTAACCTATTTAAAGGACACATTGAAGAATTATGAGAAATGTAATGGTCAATATTTTTTAGAAGATCTCTATTAAGATGTTTGGAGTATTTTCACATTAAATAATCATTTCCTATATTTTCTTAGTTTTGATCTAGATTATCTGAAATGTTTTTGTTAAGATCGGATTTGTATCTACTAATGAAGAATCATAGAATATTAAATACAGAATGTAAGTAGGATGGTTATTTTATGATATTCAGTTCCAAAATAACTTGTAAATGTTGTAGTTATTCAACATAGGTTAATTTTAAAGGGTTGATATTTATTAATTTGAGTTATTGAGATGGGATTCACCACACAACAGTATTTCACATCGTAAGAAGATCTTTTAGTTCGAGTGAATGTTAAGTTTGAAACTAATACATTCAAAATATTAAGGGAATAAGGGTAATTTGGTAGATCATGTGGATACACTATCCACTATGGATAATAATTTTAAAAAAGTTATGTAGTAAAGTAGGATTATCAAATTGTTTATTTAATAATCACACCTTTGGCTAGTAGGAAAAAATTGTTATATTAATTTTGCACTTGAGTTTACTAATAATGATGGAACCAATTTAACTCTATTAAATGACATTATTTTGGTAAAATCAGATCATTGAATATTTTATAAGTGAGAATAATAAAATATAATATTTTATAGAAAAAAAGTGAAATGATAGTGAGAGATGGAAAATTATAGAGAGTTGAGAATAAAAAAAGATCTTGGTTCTAAAAGCTCAGAAAAAATAATCTATATTAGTTTGAGATTTATAATTCAGTGTTTATATTTTAGGTTGAGATTAAGAAGTAGTTCTATATTAGGATATATATGAATTGAGAAGCTATTATTTAATATATATGAGGATCGTCGAGGAGGATCTATATTATCATTTTCTTAATGTAATTAAATATTAAGAATATCGTTCTTATTATAATTATAGTTTTTATTTGGAGGTAGTTTTAAACTACAAAATCTAGTGACAATTTGGATAATCATAGTGTGACACTATCCCAAAATTGGATGCTTATAATTTTTTGTTCTTAAAGTGAAAAATATATGGTTAGGGAGAATAACCAGTCACAACAAGGAGAAGGAATCCTAATAAGGACCTGAACCTTGTAAAAATCCTCATGTTCATTATTCTTTTATTTATAGCATATAGTACTGAGGTTGAGAATTTTTATTTGATTAAATCAAAATTTATTAGGTCATAGAAGTCATTTTAAAGTAGGAATAATATGTAAAAAAAATTCCTTGTTGATTCAACCCCCTCTTCTTAGTAGAGTAAACCAGTCTTGGGAGTTTTAACAAGAATCAAATTAAGGTTCCATTGTTAGATTAAATCAAGTTTTAATAAAGGGAAATCTGAGTTTTCTAAACATAAAGGGCGTTCCAAAAAAAATTGTGAAAAATTATCATAGATAGAAGAATTTAATTTTTATATTTCTTATATCCCTTTACTTAGAGGTTAGTTATTCTAGGATGTTTAGTTTTCCACCCAATAGAATTCTCCACTGAACCATACAGATAAAATAAATATGAAATTTAATGGGACAACACAAATTGTTATTTTAATTCCCTTGTCAAAAAAATAATATACAAAATTTTAGGGGCTTCGATCATCTAAATAATCAAAGGACAATCTAGAAAGTATCTATAAAGGAAAAAATGAAATTCAAGGATACTAAATTATATCTTTAGAGAAGAATGTTTAAAAACAACAAGATGGATAAGGAAGAGAATATTGATGACTACTTTTCTCCAGTAAATGAATTTTTTAGAAATATTTAGGTGTTTTTTGAAAATTAAAATATTTTAAAACTATTTATAAGCTCATGAGGAATTTTTCATAAATTTTTTAATCTAATATTTTATCTATAGAATATAGAGTGCGTATTTTCTTAGATAAATTTAATAATATTCTCATAGCTTATGAAATGAAAAAAATTACATAATTCATGAAAGATGATAAAGATGAAATGTCCTTATAGTCCATGAGAAATTTGAAAATCAAAGAATGTATTAATGATACAGATTAAAATGGATATAAAAATAAAGAGGATGATAGAGACTCTCAAAGAATCATTGCTCTTACTTTAAAGAGGTTCGACAAGGGAAAGAGAATGGGAAAAGTAAAGTTTCCACTTATATGAAACAAATGTAATTGAATTGAGAATTTTTATATTAATTATCCTAAGGAAAAGGAACCATATTTTAAATTATAATAAGGTGAAAACCCTTATAAAAAGATGTGGGATAAAGTTCAAAAAATCATCCAAAGATGGAAAAAGCAAGAAGAAATTTTATAGAAGAAAGAGAAGAAATGTGATGTGAAAATGAGTGGATCACTCATCTAGAAGTAAATCTAAAAGTGTATCTGGTGGTAAAATTACTAATCTCATGGCATCTATTAAAAGAGGATTTGAAACTTCTATTGGTGAAGAAAATGAGTTATAAATAACTGAGATGGAATACATGTTGAAGGACGAGCTTAAAGATTTCCGTGAGTAGAATACCATGCTTAAGAAATAAAATAAAATGTTGGTAAAATAAAATAAGAAACTATAAAAATAAAATAATGAGTTTGGAAATAAATAGGTATCCATTGTTGATGAAATCAAAAAATTAATTTTGAATTTTTTTGAACATGAGAAGATGATAAAATATCTTGAAGTCAAATTTTATTTGAAAGAAGATGAATTTTCTAAGCCATAGTTTAATTGTAATAAGACCAATTATGAACTAAACAATTTGAAGGAGTATTTAAAAAATTGTATTGATGTTAAGGATGAATCCTATATATCATTTGAGAGAACTTGCAAAAAATATCAGGTTAAATATTTATCTAATTAATTTTATTATAATTCTATTTCCACTAACAATGTAGGTTCAAACTCAAAATCTACTCAAGTATGAACTAAGAAAAATGTGTATAAATATTAACCTTTATTATTAGAATAAATTAAAATATATAGAAGTCCTAAGAATCCCAAACAAAAGAAAATTTAGACCCAAAGTGTGAAATAAGAATATAAATTAGGATAAGACTTTAGGTGGTATTTCTATGAACCTTGAAGATTCAAATTCCAAGGTTAATATTGGTGCTAAAATGTGTTTGGGAAAAATTCCTACACATGATGGTAAAATATGTCTCTACCTATAATGAGGCATGAAGTAGTGGGAATTCATTAAAAGGATATAAAATCTAGTTATAAGAGAATACAAGTCATTAAGATAGACACTTTCAACTTTCCAACTCTGAACATATTTGTTTATCTTGAGGAAGTGTGTAGAATATGTGAGTTTCAAGTTCATAGTGTAGAGAATTGTATGAAAATATTACTAGGATACGATTCTTATATTAGTAAAATAAATGGAATTTAGAAGAAAAGTAAAGAAAATTCATTTCTGGAATAAATTTCATTAAAGTTTAGTAAAATATTTAAGTCATTGGTTTTAATAATGGGTGTTCTTCCCACATGAAAAGTGATCTAAAAATTTTGAAAAAAAATTAACAAACATTAAGGATGCATCATCACCTTTGGTAATTATTGTTCTATTAAAATAAAGGGATTTTTCTATATATAAACTGAAGCCTAAAATCTAAAATCAAATTATTTGTTGCATATGGAAGGGATAATGTACAATATGTTGAATTTTAGTTATCTCTATTTTAGTGGGCATGAATTTGTTTTAAAATAAGACTTAGGTATAATTAAAATCTTAAAGGATGGAAGGATCATCACTCAAGGAAAAAAGTAAAAATTTCCATTTTTAATTGGTGATCCAACCAATTTATGTTATGTGAGTAAAAAAGATAATACTTTTCAATGGAATAAGGACCTTGGTCATCTAGACTAAAGGATTTTTCCAAAAATTCAGAGACATGATATATTGAGAAATCTCACCTATCTGAAATAAATAAATAATTTTGTTTTAGAATGAGTAAGAAAGGCAAAATGATTCATAAATCTCATAAGAAGGATGAAAATCTCTCTACCATATCACTATAATTAATTCACACTGATTTATGTTATCACATTAGGAAAAAAATTATTTGTATTTCATTACATTCATTGATAATTATATTTAAATGAAAAAGTTGATTTTTATAAATAAAAATTCACAATCCATTGAGATGTTTACATTCCTAAGGATACAAGCTAAAAAATAGTTGGTACTCTTCATTAAGAAATTGAGATCTGAAAATGGAAATGAATATACATGTAATTATTTTTAAATATATATAGGAAAACATATAATTAAGCAAAAATTAAACACTCTATATACTCCCTGATATAATAGTGTTATAGAGTGTCAGAATATAATTATAGTTGAGAAAGGTAGAACAAGGTTAGCTAAACAAAAGGCCTTAAAATATTTTTAGATAGATGTTGTGTGTACCATTATAAACATTCAAAACTGATGTATTTTGAGAAATAAGACACATTATACTCCTTATGAAATATAGTTATAGAATAAAACAATTATCAATTACTTCAAATTATTTGAAATTTTATGATTTATAAAGATAAAAAAAATATCATTATGGGAATGTTTGAAGACAAATATGACGAAGATATAGTTATGAGATACATATATAATGGAATTTGGGTAAAATAATTAAACATCAAGATTTATGAACTTTTTAAATGTTATGATATAAAAATATTTGAAAATAAAAATAAATTTGAGATTTTTTTTGGAGTTTTAAGTGTGGAACATAGGCTTCTAGAGAGAATAATTTTGAAAAATTATGTACAAAACAATTAGTATTTGAGATTTAAAGTATTGATATTGATTCTGATCATACTTCTAATAATGTGGTTGTTGTAAATTAGGGTGTAAGATATAAAAGTTTAAAAAAATTGATATAGAAACTATAATGGGAAACAATTTTGCATCAATTAAAACTAGAAGAATAGTTATAATGGGAAACCAAACAACTCTTATATCACATGTTGGACCAAGAATACTAGCTGATGTTATTGAGAAATAGAAGTGGGTACAATCAATACATGATGAGATGAACCAAATTATAATGAATTCCACCTGGGAGTTTGTTCCAAGATCCAAATATAAAAATATGGCCTGAATAAAATGGGTCTTTATAAATAAACTTAATGAGAAATGTGAAGTGATAAGAAATAAAGATGGGTTGGTATGAAATTTATATACTCAAATGGATGGAATGGAATTCAAAGAAACCATTTCTCTAGTTGTAAGTCTTGGAACAACAAAGATGATTTTGGTAGTGGATGCACACAATCACTACAAAGTTTATCAAATAAATGTGAAATTGTCATTTTTAAATGGTCATATTGAGGGAGGAGTATTTATTGAGAAACTAGGTTGTTTAGTTTTACATATTGATGGAAGCATGTTTTTTAGAATTAAAAGGGCATTTTCCAGAATAAAATAAAATTTTATAACTTGGTACGCAAAACTTGATGGATATTTTAGGAAAATAGATTTCATAAAAGGAAATGCTGACATAAATTTATATTTTAAGGATTTATTCATAGGTAAACTAATTGTCATAATTTATATTGATGGCATAATTTTTTCTAGTGATAAGCATGACCCATGAGAGGAAATCATTGAGAAGATAAAGTGTTAATTTTAAACATCAATACAAGGTGAGATAACCTATTTTTTGGGTTTATAAATTGATTAAAATTCATATTAAATATTGTTATCCTTAAAAAAATATTTTAGAGAGTTTTTAAAAGGTTTTCATAGATGAGTAAATAGAATATTGAACTCAAATTTCAGTTGGAATGTTTTTGTAAAGATTATAATGGAAGTGAGGTTGATCAAAAATAGTTTAGAAGAGTGGTTAGAATCTTATTATATCTCATAGCTTCTAGACCTGATATAACCTATGTAGTTACACTTTATGTTAGATTTTAAATTGACCTAAGGTATTCACACATTATTAAAAAAAGACAGTTTTTAGATATATGAAAGGTGTAATGAATCATGGACTATTTTACAAATATAGTACCAATCTGGAATTACTTAGATTCACTAATGTATATTGGAAAGGTGATTATACATAGAGAAGATACACATAAAGTGGAAATTTTTTCATAGTTTAGGGTTGTGTGTGATTGTAAATAAATAAATATAATTCAATGACACTAAGAAGATTTGAGGCATAGTATGTTGCTATTACTCGTTCATATAAATAGGTTTTATGGATAGAAGTATACTTAATAAATTTTAAGTTTGAAACTAAGAAGTTATTAAAGATACTTTATGAAAATCAAAGTGTAAGAATTTTCTTAAGGAAACTTTTGTAGTATTCTAAGTCCAAACATATAGACATCTGGTATCACTTCATAAAGGAAAGAGTTTCCAATAGATATAACACGCTATAGTAAATTTATACTAATATTAAAATTATATATATATACAAAAAAACTATAAAAATATAAATATTTAAAGATTTGAGGCTAAAATATCATGTTCATTCAACTCCTCTCACTTGAATTAGTTTAAAAACTACCCCATCGTGCTTTTGATTGTATTGAAAATGTGGTAGAAATAGTGACACAAATCTTAACCAAAGGGGGAGATAATTCTTGTTGAAAGAATAGTGATAAATACATGGTTAACTAAATCTATGCATATTGATATATTTGGGAGACATATGGAATTAATAATGGTTTTTTTGAATTGAGGGGTAGTTCATTTAAGTCACTTGGCCACATGTTTTTGACACTAAGGGATGAAATTATCTCAAAAACATAATATTATCTCGTTTTTTTAGGGATAATTTTTTCATAAGAAATAGTATGTGATTTTATGAATATCATATTATTTGATGATTTGTGAAAAATATCTGATTTTATTTGGATGAGTTAAGTGGAGTCTCCAACAAATCCAAAAGGGTGAGATTGAATTACCTTTGGAGTTATTGATTTTGTTCACTTATTTTCAGTTTAGCTTAAAATTTATTAGAGATTTTGGAGTTTTTTTATAAGATATTAGGAATATTTGTTAATTAATTATACATTTACTGAAATGGTTCTAAATCAATTCTATTCTTATTTGATAAATTCAATAATTCTTCTTGAGTTTGAGTTTTGGGAAAGGATCTATGTAAGTGTGTTTTTGTCTATGTAAGTGTGTTTTATATAATATATATGAGTCATTAGGGATTTTTGTAGATGTTTTTAGGGTTGTGTCAGTGTGATTAAGGTCTGTATATTTTTCTTTGAGTTTTTGTGAGTATGATTGATCTCTGCATATGTGTCTTTAGCTATCTGTGTAAGTGTAATTCTGGTTATATGTGTAGGTCATTCCTGACCTATGTAAAGGTCATCCTAAAATTCTAGGATCTGTGTAAAGTTCCACCAGATATTTTACTATTGATATAAATATAGTTGATTTGATTTATAAATTTATTTTGTAATTCATGTTACTTATGTAAAGGTGACTCTGAGTTTCTAAAGTTTGTGTAAAGATAGTTCACTAACCTATGTAAAGGTCACATTTAAGAATCACAAGTTACCTAAAGGTTAATTATTTTAAAATATCTGTGTTTTAATTATTTAACTATTTTCACATTGAATAATCATTTATTATATCTATTTATAGTTTTGATCTGTTTTAACTAAAAAGTTGTTATTGAGCTTAAAGTTAAGTCTATTGTATAAGAATCAATAGATATTAAATTTTGAATCTAAGTAGGTTGATTCTTTGTTGATATTTAGTTCCAAAATTATAGGTAAATGGTGAAGTAATTCAATTAAGGTTTTTTTGAAGAACTAAACTTTATTAAGAATATTTATTGAGTTAGGTTGTTTCTAAGAAATTGCTTTGCATTGCAAGCAACTTTCATTTTTAAAGTGTATGTGAAGTTTGAACCAGATGGTTTGAGATGATGAAGATAGGAAGGGTAATTATGTATCTCATGTGGATATACTATACATAATGGGGAGTTTTTAAAAAAATGTTCACAGTACAGTGTGGTTTCCCAAAGTGGTTATCTAATGATCACACTTTCAAATAGTAGTAAAAATAGGTTACACCGGTTTTCCAATTGAGGTTACTAATAATGATGGAACCAATTTAATTCTCTTATATGATATTATTTAGATAAAGTAAAATTATATAAGATTGTAGAAGTGAGAATAATAAAACAAGAGTGGATTTATAAAAAATAACTGAGAAAATACTGAGAGATACAGAGTTGAAGAGTGTCTAGTAGAAAATAAGAGAGCTTGGGGCCCAAAACTCATAACCTATCATCTACATCAGTTTCATAATGAGTATTCAGTGGGTGTATATAAGGTTAATATTAAGAAGGATTTATACATTAGGATCTATATAAATTGAGTTTCTATTTTTGAATATCCAATGTGATCATCGAGGAGGATCTACATTTGCATTTGGTGAAGCAAACAAACTCCCAAGATGATATTTCTTATTCTAGTTATAGTTTCTATATAAAGGCTGTTTAAAACTATATAGTTTAGTGTGAATATGGGTAGGAATAGTGGGTTTCTATTCTAAATCTATAATCTTTTACTATTCGGTTTTTATAGTGAAAAAAAAATTAGTTAGGTATACTAACCAATTCCTACAATGATTAGGTTTCCCAATCAGGGGTTGAACCTTGTAAAAATCCTTATGTTCATTATTATTTTATTTACTGCAAGCATGAGTAATACTTAGAATTTACATTTTATTTAAATAAACATTTTTAAAGCTCTGTTCCATCACTGAGTCCAAAAATTTATTAAGTTAAGTACCTCAAGAAAAAAATAGGGAAGAACATCAAGAATTTCACAAAGGTATTAAGGCGCACAAGTATACCTGCACGCCATCCTTGAGCGCGCAAGTCACTTGCGTTCCAGTCATGGGAGCAAAGGTCACTTGCGTGCCCAAAGTTTTTTTCTTCCAAACTCAAGTGGACTATAAATATCCCCTGTGGGCCCCCCATTTCGGATGACAAATTTTCCAAAACTCAGATTCAAGCTATGGTCGCCCAAGTCTTTTCCTGACATCTTTTGAACACTTCTAAGGTAATTCTTTACCTAGAATGGAATCTATAAAGAGGGATAATAAGGCATAAGTATTAGAACTCATCAATACTTGCATGCCTAAGTGTCCATCCCTTAAGGGAAGTGAAGACACTTGCGCGCCGCCTTTCCCTCTCAAGGAAACTTACGCGCCACCCTTCTGAAAGCCCCAAGGGATGATACAAAGGGATCCAATTCAAAGTCGCCCAAGTATCACTTTATGGATTCTTCGTCACCCAAGTTGACCCATGTCGCACAAGTATACTTGTGCGACCAGGAATTGCACACCAGAACAAAACTTGTGCCCCTCCTTCCTTGTCACTTTATTTCCTCAAATCCACCTTTCCTCTTAAAGATAGCCTTCAAAACCCTCTTCAAAGCCATTTTTGGCATGTTTCCTTTGTCGGATTCCTTATCGGAAAGGAATTATGAGAATATATTTTGATTTGGGCCTCCTTCTCATGAGTAAGCCCCAAATTACAAGTCCCCTTTATATGGGCCTCTTTCTCATGATTAAGCACTAGTCTTAATTTATTTTGATTTGGGATTCCTTTTCAGGAATAAAACCCAATCAAAATTCCCTCTTAATTTTTTGGATTCCTTTTTAGGAGTGTGTCCCGGGTTAAAATCCCAAATCTCCATAAAGTATACACACCTTTACGGACCCTGGTCTTCGGATTCTTTTCTGAAAGTCTTTGTCTTCATTTACTTGGACAGGCATACATACGTAAGTCCCACGTCATTTCTTATGATTTCATATTTCATGGAACAATCGTCAGGCTTTACTAATGCCTCTTGTTTCTCACACCAAGCATCGATCACGTGAGCTTAGAGTGTAAAAGTAATTATGACATATCTCTTTGAGCCATTAATCATGCATAAACCTCATACTTTTTCACTCGAACTACGTGAGTTATGATTCCTTTTATAACAAAGATACATAGGTATGTCATCTGTGGGTACGTTCCCAACTCTAAAATAATCATGTCTTTATGAATGACAATAAACTTCAAGTGCCCCACTGAGTGGCTTTAAAACTAGTATGGTCATCATAATGACCAAGAGAGTTCTATATAATGTATTGAAGGATACCATTGACTAATAATCACAAATTCATATAGATTATTCTCTATTGATGAGGAACTTCAAATACATATAAAAAATTCTCTAAATCCCCTACATACCAATCATTGATAGCAGGATCTAAATAAAAAACTCATTTTTATTCTTGGTAAATTAATAAGGATTCACGAACATAACTCAAATCTATAAGAGAGTCCCAGAGTAGACAATAATTCCCCCCAAAAAGGTGTGATGAGTCTGACCTCCCATCCTCTCGACCAATGCAAATTCTTAAACCTCATCAGTTCACAACTAATGGGCACCTACATTTGGAAAGTAGGTCCAAATGGATATAGAATCATTGGATGTTTCCAGTTCTATGAATAAACCCGTTAGAAACCGATTGTAAACTTTGAACCTTAAACAAATAAGTTCATCCCCATTTCTAGATTAAAGCTTCTTTCCATCACAGAATCCAAAGATTGACTAAGGGAAGTACCTCAAGAAAAAAAGAGAGAAGAACATCATGAATTTCACAACATCATGAATTTCACAAAGGAATTAAGGCGCATAAGAATACCTACACGCCAGCCTTGAGCGCGCAAGTCACTGGCGCGCCAGTCATGGATGCGCATGTCACTTGCGTGCCAAAACTTTTTTTTCACCCAAACTCAGGTGGCCTGTAAATAGACCTTGTGGGCCCCCCATTTCAGAGGACGAATTTTCCAAAACTCGGATTCAAGCTCTGGTCGCCCGTGTCTTTTCCTGACATCTTCCAAACAATTCTAAGTTAATTATTTACCAAGAATGAAAGGTCTAAAGAGGAAGAATAAGGCCTAAGTATTAGAACTCATCAATACTTGTGCGCCTAAGTGTCCAGTCTTTAAGGGAAGTGAAGACACTTGCACGTCGCCTTTCCCTCTCAAGGAAACTTGTGCGCCACCCTTCTGAAAGCCTCTATGGATGATACAAAGTGATCCAATTCAAAGTCTCCCAAGTATCACTTTATGGATTCTTCGTCGCCCAAGTTAACTCATGTCACGCAAGTATACTTGCTTGACCAGGACTCGTGCACCAGAACAAAACTTACGCGCCTCCTTCCTGGTCACTTACTTTCCTCAAATCCACCTTTCCTCTTCAAAGATAGCCTTAAGAACCCTCTTCAAATCCATTTGTGGAATGTTTCCTTTTTTTGATTCCTTATCTGAAAAGAATTCTGAGAAGATCTTCTGATTTGGGCCTCCTTCTCAGGAGTAAGCCCCAAATTACAAGTCCCCTTTATATGGGCCTCCTTCTCAGGATTAAGCCACAATATTAATTTCTTTTGATTTGGGATTCCTTTTCAGGAATAAAACCCAATCATAAGTCCCTCTTAATTTTTTGGATTCCTTTTCAGGAGTAAGTCCCGGGTTAAAATCCCAAATCTCTATAAAGTAAAAACACCTTTATGGACCCTGCTCTTGGGATTATTTTCTAAAAGTATTTGTCTTCATTTACTTGGGTATTCATACATATGTAATCCCCACATCATTTCTTATGATTTCATGTTTCATGTCACAATCGTCAGGTTTTACTAATACCTCTTGTTTCTCACACCGAGCATAGAACATGTGATATTAGAGTGTAAAAGTAATTACAACATCTCTCTTTGAGCCATTAATCATTCATAAACCTCATACTTCTTCACTCGAACTATGTGGGTTCTGATTCCTTTTCTAACAAGGATACGTAGGTAGCCTATCTGCGGGTATGATCCCAACTCTACAATAATCCTATCTTTCTGAATGACAATAAACTTCAAGTGCCCCACTGAGTAGATTTAAAACCAGTATGGTCATCATAATGGCCAAGAGAGTTCTATATAATGTATTGAAGGATATCATTGATTATGAATAACTAATTCATATAGATGATTCTCTGTTAATGAATAAATTAAAATACATATAAAAGATTCTCTAAATACCCTACATATCAATCATTGATTGCAAGATCTAAAGGGAAAACTCATTTTTCTTCTTGGTAAATTAATAAGGATTCACTAACATAACTCAAATCTATAAGAGAGTCACGGATTAGACAATAATTCCCCCCAAAAAAGGTGGGATGAGTCTAACCTCCCATCCTCTCAACCAATGCAAATTCTTAAGCCTCATCAGTCCACAACTAATTGGCACATACCTTTGGAAAGTAGGTCCAAATGGATATATAATCATTGGATGTTTCCGGTTCTACTAATAAACCTGTTAGAAACAGATTGCAAAGTTTGAAACTTAAACAAACATGGTCATCCCTATTTCCATAAGAAACAAAAATGGTGAACCCGACATGAATCCTTAACTAAGTTAAATGATGTTTTACTTATTTTTTAGGCCCATATTTAACTTAATGTTAGGGGAAACAAAGCAATAAATAACATATGTGCTCATCTAAAAGATGTAGTCGGGATAAAATTATCTTGATTATGTCTATTATATCAAACAGGCACTCTTTTACAAGATCTCTCTGCATTACATAAATGGATTCTTTAAAGTTCACACCTGTGAATGCCTCGGCCACTACTCATGTTGGATCCTCTTCCACTCTGAGGATGACATCACCTACTCAGCGTCTTCAATGCTGGGTCTCAAATGCATTAGTTAAGTAATATCGTCAACACAGTACCATTCCGACTCTGGAGGCCGCTCGACAAGCCCTCCAAGTTTACAAATCACCCTGGTTGTCCAGACAGCGACGACCAGTGGTCAAGAAGTAGGTGGTGCCAACCACCATTTCAGGTCGTTGTCCCTGGAACGTAATCACCAGTCTCTCCCATATTATGGGGAGGTGAATGATAAGCTCACTCAAGGACTTAATTCAAGAAGACATGAGTCCTTCTCGAGGGCTCCTATAAACAATCACTGTCAGACTCCTGTGGTAGTGCACCCTCAACATGATGAGGGTATCGCCTTTAGGGGTTCGCCTCAAGTTCCTCAGACCCGAGAACACAAGAAGAACCATCAGAGGTAAAATCCGGTCAACAGGGAGCATGTTCTTACTTTTGTCCCCTTCGAATAATTCCATCAAGCTAACTTGATGGAAAACAATGAGCAGGCATATACACTCGTCTGCCCTGATGTTACTGCCTAGCAGACTCATCTGGCAGTAACACACCAATCCCGCCAGGAAATTCCGGCAGAGTATTATAGGCATGCATATACACCGTTTATAATTCATCAGTTAGTCAGTAGGCTCGTCTGACTACAACCAAAGAAACTCTCCAATCAAATGTGGTGGGGAACAATTAGCAGGCACATACACCTAAAATTCATTCGGCTAACCAACAGTCTCATTTGGTATCACCCGGATATGTCAATTGGAAAGATCCAATGAAAAGTAGAAGGTAGACACAATTTTCTGCCCCCGCACATGAGTACTGTCAGAATTCACTAATAGGAAAAGTAGGACAGGAGCAGGAATACACACCTACTCCAAGCACAGAATGGACGTATATTCCTGTTCCGGTAGATGAAGTCACCAAGCACATTTTGACAATGGTGAAAGAGAAGAAGCAAATCCCTACCCATATTTTGGATGCTTTTTATAATATTATATCAACTTCAGCAGCATCACAGAGAAAGAATCATAAATCTATCCCTATCCATGGAGTGGCTCATCAACATATCACTCCGTAACAGATACACACCTCTGTCCTAGTCTATGAGGGTTGTGGGGAATACTCACCCATTTCATACGGACAATCAAGTCAGGCACATACACCCGATTTGAATGGAGATAGTCAGCCTAACCTAACCATTTCTCATGAGCAGGCACATACACCTGCCCATAATAACCACTTTCATCAACAAGAGGTTTCCAAAGTGAGTAAGAAGGCATCTAAGAAAAAGACCTACCTAACACAGTCGAGAAATCAAGATCCAGTCTGCAATAAGTCATTGCTCGATACTGGATTTCTTGAAGCCCTCAGACAATTATCTGTTGCAACTCAAGATTCTACTCTTTCATTTTTAAATTATGGAAGTAATAACAACAATTATAAAGGTCTTTATCATACATTTCCTCATGAAAGCTTGCTTCATGATAGTTTGGTCGATCTCGAAGTATCATCTTCATATGAGAGCCACGATAACCCTCTGCGTGGCCAGAAGATCAGGGAGAAAAAGGTTTCATCTTTTGTTGTAACCCACCATGGTGTTCCTCCCCATGATGATGAATTTAGTTGCGAGAGTCCTTTCTGTAGTAGTAATTCACATTGACTGAAACATTATTCAGAGGACAATGCAGTAACAAGAAAGCCCTCTTATCTTGAGGCACTTTCAAATGTGAAGCCAGTCATGTCTGACGCTTTACCGCAAGCAGGTGAAATACTTTCTCAATCAGAAGATAGCCCAGGGTGTGGGTCATTCTCCGAACCACCCCTGGGTCATTCATCTTCTAATTTGATAAATTGATTCTCTACTAATCTTGTTGAATCTGATGAAGCAACAAAGAAGCACCAGCATTGGTCTAATTAGGTAGAAAAATATTCATCGAATGATAAAGAAGAAGTGCTGAATATGAGAAAACAACTGGAGAAAGGTGAAGTACCAATCATGTTTTGGCCTTTGGATAACTCTTAGTATGATATTCCAAAAATGTTGACGGAAGATTGTATTCATGATATTCGTCTCAACATGTGGAAAACTATTTGTCACTTAAAAAATAAAATATTATCTTATGATGAATATGAAAATCATGTTAAGATAATAGAAGGGTTACAATGCCAAAATGATTTGGAATCTCTCTCAGTTTCTCGATATCCAAAGGTTGAAAAGCAGTAGAGAGCCCTTCAGCATGCATGCTTTGGAGCACTAAAAAGGTTGCGCCAGTTAATTACCAATGCCCCATCTAGTATTCATATCATGGGATGGGGTGTTCATGGAGCACTTCATTTCACTATAATCTCCAGTCAACAAAGCCCTCCAAAAGTGGTCTCATGCAATGTTATTGCCCATGGCCGGCTACAACCAATTGGTTATTTGTGTAATCAAAGGCTTTCTCAGGAACATGCCTTAACTAGTTCTTCCCAATGTCAGGCATACAAAGAACAAGTTATCGAATTACTCTTGCATCAAGAAAATGATAATATTGAAAAGTCTTCTCATTTAGAGCATGCTGATCATCAGGTGATAGAGGTAAAAAATCATCCAATAGTCATTTGAGCTAGGTGATTTGAGTGGATGTCGGATGATGCATCCGACTAATTTCTAGAATAAAATCCATAAAATTAGGAGAGATTTTAAGAAATTCTCAGATGTAGTATCTCAAGAACCACCTCATCTTGATAGATTGGGGACTCTATTAGCTCAAACCTTGGGATCAACAGATGGGATTCAAGGAGTTGAGTAGGGAAAGTAGGAACATCCCTAGTTCACCAGACTGGGGACTTTTTAAAATCTTCAATCTCTTCCTTAGTAAAATTTAGTCTTCTCTCGATTAGGGAAGAATCCACAAGAGGAACGCAGATCCGAATTGTCAAAAGATTCCATTCAAATTACGGTTCATCAAGAAGTTCATGAGGAATCAACTCAATAAAAGGCAATGTCTCATAAAGGACATAGAAGAAGACAGTATCGCAGAAATTCAGATAGAAGGAATGCAATGCGTTATGCATCGATAAATGTCATGAATGTCGCTGTCACTGATCCCCCAGAACATGATGTTCACTCACAGGAATCAGATGAAGAAGTTCCTATTCAAGAAGCTGTACATACAGAAATAAATGAAGAAGATGTGCGTATGAGAAGCCAGAGGGCTTCCCAGAGGCAAGATATTCCTTCGGGCAATTCCCTACCATACTCCAGAAAGGAACATGCCAGGGAAAAGGGTAAAATTCAAGTTATGTCACACCCTACCTCTGGATAAATCCAATCACTCTCATTAGAGGAAAGTTTCTCACGACAAAAGGAATAAATTAAGGAGTTAAAGAGGTTAAATGAAGAACTACTTTAAGGTAGTCTTCCTCCTAAGCATGCTGGAGTTAGTCAGTCAAGGGAATTCATTGTAGTTACTAGGATGGATCAAGAATATCCTCCTTTACAAGTACACCCTCACAAGTCCAACCTTATGGGTCATGCAAAACAACAATCGGTAGTGCTACCATCAGTTGCAGTACCAGTCACCACACCTATCCAAACTCTAGTTATTGCACCTGCTCAGGTCCAAGAACAACAAGATGTTTCTCAAAAGTTAATAACTACCATTGAGTCATTAAAAGCTCAGTTGGAAGCTATGGAATGAAAACGTGCACAAGTTCAACTGGAAAAGAAATCTTACCCTAAATGGGTTGATCCAATTCCTCCCCCATCAAATTTTTTGAATACCACATTCCCAATTTTCAATGGTTTGGGAGACCCATAACAACACTTAACACATTTTGTTTCGCATTGTGATCCTATGATGGGAACTCCTCAACAACAAGAAGCAATAAAACTCAGATGTTTTGTGAAGTCATTACAAGTGCCTTCTTTCGTTTGGTATACAAGTTTGCAGTCTCGGTCAATTACCGGGTGGGAAGATCTCCGTCAACAATTCCATATTCAATTTATCTCAACATAACCAAAGACAATAGTTTTTTATCTTAAAAGTTGTAAGCAAAGGTAAAGTGAAATATTTTCAGATTTCATTGCTCGCTGGAAGGGATTAACATATTCCTTAAGCTTAGCACTCCCTCAAGAAGAGTTTTTGCCAATCTGTGTGGAAAATTTGTGTGATGAATTATGCACCCTATTGATTCCTATGAAATACAAAGGAGGTTTTTGAGACCTTACTTCAATCACTCAACAGATCGAAGACTCTCTTATAGAGACTGAGGCTAAAACTCATGTAATTCCATCAGCTCTAGGAAGGAGAATGGGGAGAGCAGAGACTGCTTCAGTTACACTTAAACAAGCATCTGTACCTGCTTCCACTTCAAAACCATCATCTTATCAAAGGGCTCCACATCCTGAGCGTCAACAACAGAGGTCATCTCGTCAAGATGATCAAAGAGATCAAAGATAGAAACAATTTGATAAGTTAAAGAACAAAGTTTACTCTTTCCAAAATGAACAAGTTCCTGATTACTTCATTTTAGCTCTAGAAAATAATTTGGTTTAGTTTCCAAGGCCTAAAAGGCTAAACAAGGAAGGAGATGAAAACCTTCCTAACTATTTCCCATTTCATCAGATGTTGGGGTATCCCATTAATGAGTGTTTTGTTTTCAACGACCTTCTGCAAAAGATGGTGGACTCGAAACAAGTAAAACTGAAAGGTTCTTCAGCCCAAGTAGCATGTGTTTCTATTACAGATCCAGAGGAAAAAGGTGAGTGACACGAAGTTAAAATCAAAAATGTGCAGATATATGATGATTGGATGGTCAGTAAAATGATCAACCGAACTCATTCCATTTTACAAATGCAATTGAAGAAACCAATGGCGCCTTCTGCTATTTCTACCATAGAAAAACTCCCTTCGTCAGAAGGAAAATCCTCAAAAAGGCGACATAATTCAAAGAAAGAAGAGCAGTCAGAAGAAGATGAGATTGTGTCAAATCCTAAGTTGTCTTTGACTCTGGAATATTTTATGCCATCTAATTCAAAAGCACGATCACCACCCCCACCAAACGGTATAGACTAAAATGGTTTATCATGCAGAGTCTTCATCAGATGAAGAGTTGATCTTTGGTTTTGTTAACATGATTCACTTAACAGATCCATATTCCAATCATAGTTTCGATCTTGATGAGCCTGAGTCCCCTATATCAAACAGAGGAATTAGAGGGAGTTCCAGAGGTCTAGAATACAGGGAAAGATGTGGATATTTCAGAAGCCACTATTCCAATCCTACCCCTACTAGAACTATATATGCCGCAGAAACTCATGGAAAATCCCTTCAATGGGCTAAACAAGAACAAGAAAGTTCTTCCACACATGGAAGATTTAGTCCTGGCACAGTTATTTTGGAAGATCGGTTAGAGGTTACACCTTCTTCCTCTCAGAAAATAAATAGACCTAGTCAGTCTAATCTACCAGAGCTAGGAGTATTTCCAACTCCTACCCTGATACAAGATGCATCTACTTCCAAAGCATCAACTTCTAAGGCACTTTTGAAACCACATGTTCTTGTTGGAGAACGCAGACAATTGGACCAAAATTATGATGTCTTGAAACATTTGGCCCAATTACCAGCCAAGTTATCAATTCTGGATGGCTTGAATCTATCAAAGGATCTTCGGGAGGCACTCATTGAGGCTTTTTCAAGTCCTCAAGAATTCAAAACTAAAATTGTTGTGGCTTAAGTCTACCATATAGAGAACGATCCTGTAGAATTCCATGTAGTGCTATCTTTTACAGATGAAGATGAAGATGATATTGTAAATGGACATATTAGACCTTTGGATTTATCTGTCAAGGTCAATGATGTAGACATCTGACGAGCTTTCATTGATAATGGTTCAGGAGTCAACCTCATCCATATTCATACACTTCGTCAATTGGGCCTCACCGAATCTGATTTATCTCCTTATACTTTTATGTTGCAAGGATATGATAAAAATGAACAAGAACCTTTGGGCGAGATTACACTCAGAACACTGTTTGGAGACCTTATATCCAATTCATATTTCATGGTTGTTCGTCATGACACATCCTTCAACATTTTTCTTGGAATACCTTGTCTACATCAACATACGGTTATACCTTCATCATACCATCAATGTCTCAAATATTGTTTCAATGGTCAAATTGGGACATTGAATGGTGATAAATACCTAATAAAAACATGTTAATCTCAATACATTGAGGCAGAATTCTATCACATGGAGGGAAAGGAGATATTCATGACAAATGAGGTTACCAGAATTAATGCTCCATATGGTTTGGAAAAGATTCTAGTAAACTCGTTCATACATGTGAGTACAGATTATGTGTTTCCTATCAGTCAAATTGACAGGATAGACCCAAATCCAAATATTCTTATGGAAACTTCCATAATGTCAATTATGGTAACCAAGCCAGATAGCATGGTAGAAATTTTTGATTAACCATACAATGATGAAAGCTCAAATGGATATGGCTTCATTTCATCCGCTAAAATCTAGTAATTCCATACTTCATTAATCAGGCCATAAGAATTTATAGCAATGTCAGAGATGAACGATGATGTCGATTCTTAATCCATCATCTCCTCTTTATTACCCAAGGAAAACCATTCATTATTAATAGGGTTAGAAATGGTAGCCTTTTCTTCAAGATGTTCAAATTTTAACTTCTCTCCTGATCATGGAAATTCCGCTTCATCATATACTATGCAAGTAGAAACAAAAGAAGTAACACATATTGAAGAAGAAGAGGAAGATCACAGGGATGCTCCTCCAGCATTTGAAGAAGGTATCTCTACCACTGTGAATGAACTCAGAGAAATAAATCTGGGTACAAAAGAAGATCCCCACCCTACTTTAATTAGTGCGGCCATTAATCTTGAAGATCAAGAAATTTATATTTCATTTTTAAATAAAAATCAAGATATATTTTCTTGGAATTATACAAAAATGCTAGGGCTTGATCCTGATGTTGCTACTCACCATTTGGTTTTGCCAGAAGAACATCGAGGATTCAAGCAAGCCTCAAGAAGAACACACCGAACTTATGCCTCCAAAATTGAATCTGAAGTGGATAAGCTTATCAAGGCTAACTTAGTCAGAGAAGTTAAATATCTAAAATGGTTGGCTAATATTGTCCCTGTGAAAAATAATAATGGACAAAGGGAAGTTCCTAAAGCAAAAAAGAGGGAAGAATATCAAGAATTTCACAAAGTCATTAAGGCATGCAAGTATACCTGCATGCCAACCTTGAGCGCACAAGTTACTTGCACACTAGTCATGGGTGCGCAGGTCACGTGCACGCCCAAAGTCTTTTTTCACCCAGACTCAGGTGGCCTATAAATAGCCCCTATGGGCCCCCCATTTCGGAGGAAATTTTTTCCAAAACTCAGATTCGAGCTCCGATCGCCCAAGTCTTTTCCTGACATCTTCTGAACACTTATAAGGTAATTCTTTACCTAGAATGGAAGCTCTAAAGAGGGATAATAAGGCCTAAGTATTAGAACTCATGAATACTTGCGTGCCTAAGTGTCCATCCCTTAAGGGAAGTGAAGACACTTGCGCTCTGCCTTTCCCTCTCAAGGAAACTTGGGCGCCACCCTTCTGAAAGCCTCTAGGGATGATACAAAGGGTTTCAATTCAAAGTCGCCCAAGTATCACTTTATGGATTCTTAGTCACCCTAGTTGACTCATGTCGCACAAGTATACTTGTGCGACCAGGACTTGCACGCCAGAACAAAACTTGTGCCCCTCCTTCCTTGTCACTTTATTTCCTCAAATCCACCTTTCCTCTTAAAGATAGCCTTCAAAACCCTCTTCAAAGCCATTTATGGAATGTTTCCTTTGTTGGATTCCTTATCAGAAAGGAATTCTGAGAAGATCTTTTGATTTGGGCCTCTTTCTTAGGAGTAAGCCCCAAATTACAAGTCCCCTTTATATGGGCCTCCATCTTAGAAGTAAGCCCCAGTCTTAATTTCTTTTGATTTGGGCTTCCTTTTCAGGAATAAAACCCAATCATAAGTCCCTCTTAATTTTTTGGCTTGCTTTTCAAGAGTAAGTCCTGGGTTAAAATCCCAAATCTCCATAAAGTAAAAACACCTATGGACCCCGCTCTTGGGATTATTTTCTAAAATTATTTGTCTTCATTTACTTGGGTAGTCATACATACATAAGCCCCACATCATTTATTATGATTTCATCTTTCATGGCACAATCGTAAGGTTTTACTGATACCTCTTGTTTCTCACACCAAGAATGGCTCACGTGAGCTTAGAGAGTAAAAGTAATTATGACATCTCTCTTTGAGCCATTAATCATGCATAAACCTCATACTTCTTCACTCGAACTACGTGGGTTCTGATTCCTTTTCTAACAAGGATACGTAGGTATCCCATCTGCGGGTACAATCCCAATTCTAAAATAATCATGTCTTTCTGGATGATAATAAACTTCAAGTACCCCACTGAGTGGCTTTACAACAAGTATGGTCATCATAATGACCAAGATAGTTCTATATAATGTATTTAAGGATACCATTGACTAAGAATCACTAATTTATATAGATGATTCTGTATTGATGATGAACTTCAAATACATATAAAAGATTCTCTAAATCCCCTACATATCAATAATTGATTGCAAGATATAAAGGAAAGACTCATTTTTATGCTGGGTAAATTAATAAGTATTCATGAACATAACTAAAATCTATAATAGAGTCCCGGAGTAGAAAATAATTCCCCCCAAAAAAGGTGTGATGAGTCTGACCTCCCATCCTCTCAACCAATGAAAATTCTTAAGCCTCATCAGTCCACAACTATTGGGCACCTACCTTTGGAAAGTATGTCAAAATGGATATATAATCATTGGATGTTTCCGGTTCTACAAATAAACCCATTAGAAACCGATTGGAAAGTTTGAACCTTAAACAAACAAGTTCATCCCCATTTCCAGAAGAAACAAACATTAAAAAATTCTAAAGGATCTTTTAAATTAGAAATAATTTGTAAAAAATATTCTAAATTGATTCATCACCCCCCCCCCACACACAGTATTGCTGAAGCAATCTTCATTCAATTTTTATCTTTTCTAATTTTCTTTTCTTACTTTGTTATTTCCCTTTCATGGTATCAGTTTGTTCTTGGTGTTTCATTTTTTTATTTGGTTTTATATTTCATCTCACCATGATTTTGGGTTCTAGGTTTTGTGGAATTTATCCTATACTGTAGTTGTTTCAGTCTTTAGAATGTGATAGTGGTGTCTAGGCGGTGAGAGGTTTCGGTGTTTCCTCCATGATACAAAAAATTAATTCTTAGATTTCTGGTTCATTATGTTGTTTGTTCCCCTTTATTTTCTATTTTCTTTGTGATGGATTAGAGGAAGATTTTGTGGCCTTGAAAATGGTCGGTGATTTTTTTTAGGCCTTCGTCTACTCTTTACTCTGCTCTTGATCCATGAATCCACTTCTCTTCTCCCAACTGGATTTGTGCAGTGGTTTTTCAAGGTGTCTTGGGAGGTGGGTTTGAGCGGTCTTTGGTGTTCCTAGATGTGTCTACCCTCCATCCCTGTTTTGGATCCCCACTGGGTCTATTGTTCAATTATTTTTTGATGCTTCTTTTAGGCCTCAATGTTCGTTGATGATAGTGGATTTTTGTTTCCAGTTTCGTTTGGTTGATTTTGGTAAGTGTTTTCTGCGATTGTTAGTCTTGTTTTGACATTATAGATAGCATTCCTTCTGGTTTTTGGTTGCCTATGTGATTTGATGAGGCCGATGGAATGCATTTTTAGGGAAAAGATGGTCACAATGGTGTTTGTTGATGGGAACGATGGTGTGGTAGATGTTTACCTGACATGACTGACATTGAAGATGGTGAGGTCTTGCATCCCATGGAGGTTTGTGGTGCCTGGTTCGAGGTACACTTTTTAATTTTGAATTCACCAATTTGGGTTGATTTGGGTTTTTTCTATTTAATTTTGAATTTGGTTTCCCTATGATTTTTTTTTGTGTTTTGATGATGTGGTTAGGTTGTATTTATGTTTTGGTATGTGTGGTTCCCACTAACCCACAAATTTTCTTTAAGAAAATACTAAAAAATTGATCAGGAGGATTCATTACCCCCCACTCAATGGAGTAAACCAATCCTAGATACTTAAAAGTACACATAAAAACATATGAAAAAATCCATTCACAATCATATCCACTCAAATAAATTATAAAAAATATATTTGTAATCATTTTCATACAACAATATTGTGAATAACTCTATTAATAATCCGGTCCACTCAAAAAAACTTGTGAAAAAATTTATCTGCAATAATTTCCACACAACAACATCATTATATCATGAGATATAAAATGTTAACTATTGCATTAGAGGGTGATATACTATATCACATATCAAATAATAATCATTCATACATATGTGTTGCACATAAAATCAGTGATATATCATTTAATGAAGAACTCATGGAATGTAAATGGGTTTCATTACATTCCAAATTGTATCACATAAAAGGGATGCAAGACTTTTTTTTTATGATACCAAAATTCAATAACTTAAATAGAGTATTTCATATAGTTATTTAGTGGGTATTTCAAAAAAATTAACTCCAAATGAGATTTATTTTTTGGAGATAAAGAGGTAAATGGAAGAAAAAACAATAAAAATGTGATTTTAGAAAACCATTCTCAACATTTACGTAAAGAGACAATGTTGTGAGACACTTTCAATAATTATTTTCAATACGGTAACACTAAAAAATTAAAACACCGCTATAAAGTAAATATCAATAATATATCCTTTAAATGAAATAATTTTCAAGATAGAAAATGTGTAGTGGAAGATAAAATATATGATCTTTAAAAGAAAAAATATTTTATTATTTTAAAATGCCATTATTGAAACTCACATCATAAAAAGATTAATAAAACTTATTTTTGAAAAGAGGTATATAAAAAATGAAAATAATAAGAGATAATACATATTTTAATTTAAAAATAAAAACTAAAAACATTTGTGGAAAGAAATATTATGGATATGGAATAAAAATATTCTTTAAAGAGGATTATAATTATTCTTAACAATATTATAATTTTATCTGGAAGAAAATCTTCAAAGAAGAAGGTTTGAATTAAAATGTTAATTTTACCTAAACAGAAAATGAAAGTTCTATAAAATTAAAACTTATGGAGTAATAAACCAAATATTTATGAAATAAGTTCAATAATAAATCTTATAACTCAATGAAATGTAGTTGAGTTAACAAAAACCCTTATAGATTAAGTAAAAATTGAATAAAAAATCCTTGAAAATTGAACAATTGATGGATTTTTAAATAAATTTAATTTCATTAATTATATGATGAAATAAATCCATAGGTTATTATATACACCAAAAAAAATAAAACAAGTGGTGAATATGGTATATATCTCAAGAATGAAAGTTGTTATGAGAAAAACCCTTAACATTACTCTTGACTTCCATGAAATAGACTTAACCTCATGTATAATAAAAATATCTAATATCTTATTTAGTAACTTTATGCATATATATTACCTTTTATAGTATTTAAATATAATCATTTATTATATATTTATTAGTTGGTTGTTTTTTATTTTCATCATCGGATGTTGGTGATTTAGATTGTTTCACGTGTTCTTTGTAATGTTGATGTTGATCCTAATTATTTTTTACCAACTTAATTATTCCTAGATTTTATAAATTACTTGTAAAGACCTATAATTTCCATGGAAATTTTTTTTCTTAAATACATGGGAATTTTATGAGTCTTTGAAAATTGACGGCACTTGATTTCAAGGCCCGATGTGCCCGGAATCAATTTCTGAAGTTTTGTTTGGGTACGTTTAGTAAACGTACAAGTGGGTTTTTATAACTTTTGAACCAGTGCTCGGAATTGAAATCTGAGGGCACTGTTGAACTCGTAGCATCGGTAGATTCTTAATAAGACATTCACCTCAATGGCAGTTAGTCGATAATTAAAGTTTGTTTTTGAGTTTTCATGGGAAAAAATAATAAAATAAAGTGAACGACACTTTATTTTATTTGCGCTGCCATGTGAGTGTTTGGTGGTTAAAACCTCCTCATAGAAGTTGGAGGTGGGACCACCACACCTTAACCTCCCATGAGAGGTTATGGTGGTGGGACCCACCTGAACCCAACCTTCTCTTCATGTTAATTGTGGTCGGGACCACCCGGGCTTTTAACCCCTTGAAACTCCCCATTAAAGTGGAGAAACTCTCAAGCTACAAATTAATATAGAGGAGACTCTTCAAATCCCCTTTAATTAATTTGTGCGAACTTTCCCTCCACATTAATTGGGTGGGTCCAATTAATTAATAATCCATTTTGAATTTTAAATCCAACATTCTAAAATAATAGACAATCTACTATTTTTGGGGGACGTATTTTTTTGGTTGGAATTTTTCATTTGGTGGAACTTGGGAAGAGGGGAGATAGGGAGAAAAGCTCCCAATGAAGAATGAAGAATTCTCCATCGACAAAGAATGTTGATCCTCTTCGAACTTCTTCCTCGTACATCTACCGATGTGGAGCATCTTCCAAGAGCCAATGCAGCTCAGGATTGGAAGCGTCTGGCGGATGTGATGAAGGACAAACTTCTTCGTCTACTTTTCGCGACTCCGTCAACGAACGATGAACGACGATCAAAGGTAGGGGGTTTTATTTTTGTATTATTCCTTTTCTTTTCTCATATTCGGTTGGAAAGGAATCGATGTGGAGATTTTAAAATAATTATTGTTCATCGTACTTCTTTAAAGAACCAATTGATACCACCCTAAACGCAAAGAGTGTGAACCAAACCAACATGGCCCGACCCCTCTGCCAATCTTGTTTATGTTGAACTTTTGTCATGGTGATGAGCAACGAGGAGACGAAGGTGGAGACAACAAAGGTCGCGCTACCCGCAGCCTCCGTGAACTGCACCGTCCCCGCAGCACTCTAGTTCTCTTAGCCGAATCGCGGTCCTCTGGAAGAGCCACCTCAACCGCACCACCGTCGGCCCGCGCCACCCAGCTCCTAGCCATCGAGGGCCTCCCGGATTCCCGTCGGCCCACCTGGATGAGCCTCCGGCCTACCTGGCCACGCGCCACCCGGTCACCGGCCCACTTGGCCGCGCGCCTCCCGGCCACTGAACCGCCTGGCCGCATGACTCCCAACTGCCAAAACGCCTGGCCGCGCACCTACCAGCCGCCAAACCGCCTCGCCGCAAACCTCCCAGCCACCAAACTACCTGGTCGTGCACCTCCCAACCACCCCTGAACCGGTCGGCCACCGGCCCGCCTGGCCGTGCCCTACTCGGCCACCCGACCTGGCCCGCCTGGTTGCGCCCTGCCCGAACCGCGTCGGCCCATGTTGGTCGTGCCCTGCCTGAACCGTCCGCCCGCCGGCCTGCCTGGCCAGGCCTTGCCCGGCCGCCTCCAGGCCGCGCCCTCTGGGCCGAGCTGCACCGATCCGCACCTTTGCGACGCTCCGGGCCTAACTGGCCCCGATCCCAGGCCGAACCGCCCTTAAGGCCCGCTGGGCTGGGCCCAGCGGCCGGTCCAAAAATAATAGGTTGGCCTGCCCAATGGGCTGAGCCAGACCCTGGGTTGGACTGGGTCAGTCATTGTAGGTTGGACCAGACCCGGGCTCAGTACCGACCCTTTACTTTCTTTGGCCATATCTTTGGCACCAGACGTTTGTTTGACGTTCCGTCAGCGACACTAGAAATATTGGAACATAGTCGTCCCTTTAATTATACCCCACTGGAGTTTGGGGTTTAGTTAAGATATGGTCAGGTTGGATTGTACACGAATCCAACCGGGACCCCGAGACTAAAGGGCTAATAACTCACAGACCAGGCGTCTGATTGACGTGTTGTCTGTTGTGTCGAGACACCTATGACGTGGAGGTCCTTTGAGATACTTCTTCTTGGGACTTTGTGGCAGTTGATGTATCAACACTTGTCTTGAAGAGCGGACCCTCTTGGAATTAATCATACTTCGTACAAAACCATGTGGCTGGCTGTTCACTGAAGAATGTTCCTGGATCATGTGTGGGTTTGATAGCATTGATGACTATTCCTGGATCCTGTGTGGGTTCGACAGCACTAAGGACTTTTCCTGGATCCCGTGTGGGTTTGATAGATCCGAATACTCTTCCTGGCTCCTGTGTGGGTCTGACAGCACTGACAACTGTTCCTGGATCCTGTGTGGGTTCGATAGCTCTGTTTACTGTTCCTAGATCCTGTGTGGGTTCGACAGTTCTGAATTCTATTTTTGGATCCTGTGTGGGTTCGACAGAATAGATGATTCAGTGGCTACATCTGATCATCTCTATCTCTCTACAAAAGTTGCATCCCTGTGTGAGAAGAGTCAGTAAATTTGTGTTTTCCTCGTGATTGAGATGTATTACTTGATAACTTAGGTATATGTACGGGCATATACCTATGTGGAGTTATCTATTTATTTCATACCTTGTGCTGTATTTTGTGAGATCTTGAGGGTCTCGGGGTCCCTACTGAGTATTGTTATACTCACCCCTGTACAGGATATGCCCGCACCTCGTTGTGTTGGATGTAGACAATGGACAACGCTGACCGAGGCTGAGTGTATGAGGACTGGATGGTACCCGAAGGTGGACCTCACGACGAGTCATTACCCGGAGGAGACTAATGGAAATGGAGTGCTGAGGAGGCTATCTGTACCTACCCTTTAGGTAGGATCCGTGTTGGATGATCCAGGAGCTGTTTTCCATCTTTCAGCTGTTTTGTCCCTTTTCAGTTGGGCTTGTATTTCCGGCCCCTTTTACATTTCATCACTCTTTTGTTATATAGTTTTACTTAGTGTTTTGCTTCCATCTTGTACTCTATTGTGTGTGTTTACAGTTAAAGAGGCAATGCCTTCCTAGATTTACGGAATTATGCCTTGGGTGCTAGTCGCCAGCCCCAGGCCTATGGAAGGCAGGCTTGGGGTAGTCACGGAATGGGCCATGGGGGATGGGTCATGACAAATTGGTATCAGAGGATTTTGTTCTACCACAGAACTTAAGACTCTGATCTTTTCTCTGAATTAATAGTGCTAAGGGTACTAAGTGTGGTTTTCAGTTCAGGGAGTCCAATGTTGATGCGGTGACTGACATATCCATGCACCAGGACCCTGACTTCTGACTTCTAACTTAGTGCACGAAAACACTGATTGCGTGTGTGTTTCAAGAGTTTTATTAGTGATCTATTTAAGTTATCTCACCAGGTATAACTTATTGACGGTGGTGCACCTGTTTCTTTTCTGGATGGCCCCACATAGATAGCCATCTAGGGTTCCAGGATTTGTAAGAGATGGCAGCCCACCGAGCGATGAGGCCTCGATGCAGGGCCCTATCACAGCGGAGGCACTAGGGATACCACTACCCATTGGGCCACTGATGCCACCAGCCTCAGTAGCAGAGAGTGCACGCTGCCTAATCACATTTCACGAGTTCCAGTGCCAGAGGATACCCAGATACAAGGGTGAGGCGGACCCACAGGCAGCTGAGGATTGGCTGGAGGCTGTGGTGAGAGTCTTCATACTAGTAGGGACACCAGCAGACCTTATGAAGATCCTTGTCGTGAGTCTCCTTCAGGCAGCATCAGGCAAGTGGTGGAGCCTAATTCTCCAGGTTCATGACGAGGTGACACTTCTCTGGGTAGACTTCAAGAGCTTGTTTCGGGCAGAGTTTGTCCCATCTACCCTACGTGCAGTGCGGATTCAATAGCTACTTCATCTATAGTGGGGTAGTATGATGGTGGCACAGTACTCATTGAGGTTTACCGACCTCTCGTGCTACTCCACAAATATGGTGTGGGACCCATTCTCTAGGGCCCAAACCTTCGAGTAGGGGCTTAGGCGAGAGATCAGGGCTTTGATGATCTCCCTCAGCATCCTGATGCAGATGGGGGTGTTAGAGCGAGCCCTCTTAGTGAAGAGTTTCCTTGCTAAGAAGTCACCAGCATAGAGACCCACCACCGGGTGTCATGTAGCGGAGTATTCTGCAGCTCGCAGTAGATAGATGTCACAGAGGTCTAATTGGACCAGACCATCTGGTGGATGACATTAGGACTTGGGTTCTGTTGTGAAAGGCACACAAGACAGATCCAGTCATTCGAGGAAGAGGAAGTGTTTCACATAGGGAGGTCAGGGTCACATGGCTCGTGACTATTCAACTCGTCGTACGGATGATCAGTGGATAGTTGAGGGACCTCCCAGGCATAGGCAGAGGTTCGATCTAGGTGATCCACAGGGTGCAGGTAGGCATGGCAGAGGAGCTGCTCGTGCAGCTAGCGATGGACGGCATTACGAGGTGTTACCACCACCACCACTAGGAGGTCCACCCCGACCGCAGGGAGTAGGTGGACTGGGGAGAGCTCAACTCCAAGCAATTGAGGCTTACGATCACGGTGCTCTGGAGATGATTCAAGGTATGATCTGTGTCTACTCCACCTTGGCTGTAGTTCTTATAGACATAGGTGTCAGTCACTATTTCATTGCCACATCCCTCATTTGGAGCTTGGAAATTCTGACAGAGTCATTGGCTCAATCCTTAAAGCTAGAGATTCCTACGGAATCATATTCAATGATTACGCATTGGTGCCAGTAGTGTGATCTTACTCTAGGAGGTGAGAGCTTGGGCTGGGATCTCCTAGTAGTGGCATCGAGGCCTTACAACATCATCTTGGGTATGGACTGGTTATCTACAGTCTATGCTCAGATCGACTGTATTAGGTGAAAAGTGCGGTGTGTCCACAAGAATGGGACCAGGTTCACCTTCACCATCAAGAAGGGATCCTTTTCAGCACAGGATGGACTTACTTAGAGGAGGGTTCAATTGATCACTCATCAGTTGGCATGCCTTACCCTTAGAGTAGTTGATGTGGATATTCTGACTTATCATGTAGTGGTGGGCCAGTACGCGGATGTTTTTCCTGATGATGTTACAGGTCTACCTCTTTGCAAAGAGATGGAATTTTACATTGACTAGTACCTAGGGACGGCACTGATATCTATGCCAGCATATCGGATGGCTCCCGCTGATCTTCGTGAGCTGCGGGTACAGCTGGAAGACTTGCAGGGAAAGGGATTCATCTGGCCCAGTGTTTCTCCCTGGGCAGCCCTAATTCTATTCGCCAAGAAGTCGGATGGAATCTTGAGGCTTTGTGTCGACTACCATCACCTGAACCAGGTGACCGTGAAGAACAGGTACCCACTTCTGAGGATTTATGAACTCTATGATCATCTAAAGGGACCACGGTGGTTCTTGAAGATAAATCTCATATTAGGTTATCACCATCTCAGAGTTCGAGATGAGGATGTGCAAAAGGCGGCCTTCAGATGTCAGTACAGCCACTACGAGTTCTTGGTTATACCTTTCGGCATAACAAATGCTCCAGTAGTGTTTATGGGTCTCATGAACAGGATTTTCCAGTCATACCTCGATCGCTTTGTTGTAGTCTTTATCGACGACATTATGATTTACTCGACTACTAAGGAGGAGCATGCCTACCATTTTTAGGTAGTAATGGACACACTTTGAGAGCACCAACTTTATGTTAAGCTCTCAATGTGTCAGTCTTGGATTCGAGAGGTTCACTTTTTTGGGACACGTCATCTCAGAGGCTGGAGTTGTAGTGGATCCAGTGAAGATTGAGGTGGTACTTTCTTGGGAGCCACCCAGAAGTGTGACGGAGGTTCGGAGTTTCCTGGGTTAGGATGGATATTATCAAAGGTTTGTACCATACTTCTCCAGAGTTTCAGCACCACTATCATCCTTGATGAAGAAGGGGCAACCCTTTGTGTGGTCGGAGAGATGCCAACAGAGCTTTCAGGAGCTGAGGCAGAGGCTGACTAGTGCCCCCATCTTGAGGCTTCCAGAGGAGGTCGTAGGGTGCGTAGTCTACTACGATGCATTAGGGGCCAGACTCGTGTGTGTCTTGATGCAGGAGAGAGCATTGATCGCTTATGGTTCTCGTCAGCTGGGAAAGCATGAGCAGAACTACGCCACCCATGACCTAGAGTTTGTAGCAGTGGTATTCTCCTTGAAGATGTGGTGGCACTATCTAATGGGAGAGCATTTCATAGTCTACTCTGACCACCAAAGTCTCAGGTATATCTTCTCTTAGATGGAACTGAACTTGAGATAGTGACATTGGCTTGAGTTCCTCCAGGACTATGTCTTCAAGATAGTATATACTCCTGGGAAGGGGAATGTTGTAGGAGATTCACTCAGTAGGAGATCTGGTATACAGCTGCTCGGAGAGGTGACAGAGCAGCTGGCTACTTTACAGATATCCTTTATGGACTGAGATGGAGCATCCTTTCCTCAGTATCTTACAGTCACTCATCCACTTCTTCAGCAAGTCATGGAGGCATAGTGTGAAGACACTGACTCTGAGACACGACGTGCTCAGATATCCATAAGGAAGGCACCTGATGGATTCTCTGAAGGTGGGGAGCACATCATTCTCTTTAGAGGATGTACTATGGTGCCAGTGTCACTTCAAGAGGAAGTGTTGAGGGACTTCCACACATCCCCTCTTGTGGTAAATCCAAGAGTGTCAAAGATGTACCAGGACCTTCGATGACCGCACTGGTGGCCAGGTATGATGAAGGAAGTAGTTGAGTTTGTCTCTCGATGACTCACTTGTCAGTAAGTGAAGGTGGAGAACTAGGTACCAGTAGGCTTGGTTCAGCCTTTAGAGGTACCATAATGGAAGTGGGATGGTATATTCCTGGAATTCGTGACAGGACTTCCACGTACATCTAGGGGTCACGAATCAATTTGGGTTATTGTTGACTGACTCACCAAGTAGGGCCACTTCCTACCGATCAGAGAGTAGGGTTCAGTAGAGAGATTGGGATGCCTTTATGTGTAGGAGATTACGCGACTACAAGGAGAACCTTCTTCTATTGTATCTGATCATGATGCACGATTTATTTCCCAGCTATGGAAGGGGTTGTAGGAGGCTTTTGGGATACAGCTTCGTATGAGCACCACCTTCTATCCTCAGACATATGGTCAGACTGAGTGGACCGTTCATACCCTTGAGGACATGTTGTGTGTTTGTGTCCTCAACTTCAGTCGCAGCTGGAAGGATCACTTACCATTAGTGGAGTTTGTATACAACAATATATATCACTCCACCATCGGGATGACACATTTTGAGGCCTTGTATAGTCGACCTTGCAGATCACCCTTGTGCTGGACTAACCCTGGGGAGTCAGAACTAGTGGGACTAGAGATGGTATGACCTACCATGCAGAAGGTGCAGATCATCCAGGAGTGGATGAAGATTGCACAGAGTAGATAGAATTTTTATGCTGACAGGAGATGGAGACCTCTAGAGTTTGAGTATGGCGACCACGTATTTCTACGTGTTTCATCTCAACAAGATTTACGAAGATATTTCCTAAGCAGCAAGTTATCTCCGAGATTCATCGGACCTTCCCAGGTCCTCAGCAGATTAGGCGAGGTGTCTTTTCACTTGGCTCTTCCACCTCAGTTGCAGTGGGTGCACGACATCTTCCATGTATCCTAGCTGAGGAGATATTTGCACGACCCTTCTCACATCATCAACCATGGGGAGATGGATGTCTATGATGGGGAGACTTTTACAGAAGCTTCAGTGGAGATTGAGGATCGATAGGAGCGGGTCCTTTGTGTATGGTCGATACCTCTGGTGCGCATTCACTGGAAGCATGGGAACCTCCATGAGAGCACATAGGAGCAAGATGCTCAGATGTGTGCTTAGTACCCCCATTTCTTCCCTTAGATCGATTTGTAGCATACATGGACGTAAATCCCTGAGGTGGAGAGAATGTAAAGACCCGGAATTTTTGTGGAAATTTTTTTTATTAAATACATGGGAATTTTACAAGTCTGATAAAATTGATGGTGCTTGATTCCGAGGCTCGGTGTGCCCAGAATCAATTTATGATGTTTTGTATGGGTACATTCTGTGAACGTACGAGTGGGTTTTTATAACTTTTGAACCAGTGCTCAGAATTGAAATCTGAGGGCACCATTGAACTCACAGTGCTGGTATTCACTTAATAAGACTTTCACCTCGATGGCAGTTGGTCGAGAATAAAAGTTCGTTTTTGAATTTTCATGGAAAAAATAATAAAATAAAGTGAGCGACACTTTATTTTATTTGATCTGTCATGTGATTGTTTGGTGGTTAAAACCTCCTCATGGAATTTGGAGGTGCGACCACCACACCTTAACCTCCCATGAGAGGTTATGGTGGTGGGGCCCACCCAAACCCAACCTTCTCTCCATGTTAATTTTGGTGAGGACCACCTGGGCTTTTAACCCCTTGAAACTCCCCATTAATGTGGAGAAACTCTCAAGCTCCAAATTAATATAGTGGAGCCTCTTCAACTCCCCTTTAATTAATTTGTGCCAACTTTCCCTAATCATCTACATTAATTGGGTGGGGCCAATTAATTAATACTCCATTTTGAATTTTAAATCCAACATTATAAAATAATAGACAATATTTTATTTTTGGGGCACATATTTCTTTTGGTTGGCATTTTTTATTTGGTGTAACTTGGGAAGAGGAGAGCTAGGGATAAAATCTCCCAACGAAGAATGAAGAACGCTACACTGACGAAGAATGTTGATCCTCTTTGAACTTATTCCTCAGACATCTACCGACGTGGAGCATCTTCCATGAGTCGACATAGCTCAGGATTGGAAGCATGCAGCAGACACGACGAACGATGAAATTCTTCATATACATTATACGAATCCGTCAACAAACGACGAATGATGATCAAAGGTAGGGGGTTTTATTTGTGTATTATCCCTTTTCTTTTATCATCTTCAGTTGTAAAGGAATCAATGCGAAGATTGTAAAATATTTTTTGTTCATCGTACTTCTTTAATGAACCAATTGATACCACCCTAAACACGGAGGGTGTGGGCCAAAACAACATAGACCGACCCCTCTTCCTATCTTGTTTTTGTTGAACTTTCAGCCTGGCGATGAGCAACAAGGTGACGAAGGCGGTGATGACAAAGGCCACGCTACCTGCGGCCTCCGTGAACTGCATCGCCCCCGTGGTGCTCTGGTGCTCCGGGCTGAACTGTGGTCCTTCGGCCGAGCCACCCCGGCCGCACCACCATCGGCCCTTGCCGCCCGGCTCCCAGCTGTTGCTGGCATCCCGGCCGCCCGCCTGGACGCACGCCTCCCGGCCACCAAACCGCCTAGCCGCGCACATCCCGGCCACCGGCCCGCCTAGCCGTGCGCCTCCCGGCCGCCGGACAGCTTGGTCATGCGCCTCCTGGCCTCACCTGAATCAGATGCCCGCCTGGCCGCACCCTACCTGGCTGCCCGAACCATCCCGTCAGGGTGCGCCCTGCCGAACCGTGTCAGCTCATGCTGGCCACGCCCTGCCCGAACCGGCCGCCCGCCGGCCCCCTGTCCACACCCTCCCCATCCACCTCCCGACCTCCTGGCCTTCCAAACCGGTCTTTGGTTCCCCTCACGGTGCCCTGGATGAACCGGCCCGGTCGTGCCCTCCAGATCGAGTAGCGCCTTCGCGACGCTCTTGGCCGAACTGGCCCTGAGCCCGGGCCGAACCGCCCTTGTGGCCTGCTGGGTTGGGCCCAATGTACCAGGCCAAACATAACAGGATAGCCCGCCCAATAGGTCGGGTGAGACCCTAGGTCAGACCGGGTCGGTCCGACCGGGTTAGACCAAACCCGGGCCCACTACCGACCCTTTACTTTCTTTGGCCATATCTTTGGCACCGAACGTCCTTTTGATGTTCCGTCAGCAGCTCTGGAAATTTTAAAGGGTAGTCATCCCTTTGAGTGTACCTCACTGGATTTTGGGTTTTAGTTGAGATATGGTTAGATTGGATTGTACATGAATCTAATCGGGCCCCCCAGGACTAAATGGCTAATAACTCATAGACCGGGTGTCTGATTGACATGTCATCTATTGCATTGAGACCGCTATGACATGGCAGACCTTTGAGATACTTATTATTGGGACTTAGTGGCAGTTGATGTATTGACACTTGGCTTGAGGAGCGGACCCTCCTGAAATCAAGCATAATTTGTATGGAACCCTATGGCTGGTTGTGCACTAACGACGGTTCCTGGATCCTGTGTGGGTTCAACAGCATTGATGACTGTTCCTGGATCCTTTGTGGGTTCGACAGCACTGAGGACTATTCCTGGATCTCGTGTGGGTTCGACAACTCTGACTACTATTCCTGGATCCTGTGTGGGTCCGACTGCAATGATGACTATTCATGGATCCTATGTGGGGTTGATAACTCTGTTTACTATTCCTGGATCCTATGTGGGTTCAACAATTCTGAATTCTGTTTCTGGATCTTGTGTTGGTTCGACAGAATAGATGATCCAGTGGCTACAGTTGATCATATCTATCTCTCTAAAAAGGTTGTATACTTGTGTGAGCTGAGTCAGTAACTTTGTGTTTTCCTCATGATTGAGATGGATTACTTGATGACTTAGGTATATGTATAGGCATATACCTAAGTGGGTTTATCTGTTTATTTCATACCTTGTGTTGAATTTTGTGAGACCTTGATGGTCTCGGGGTCCCTACTGAGTATTGTTATACTCACCCCTGCACGGCCTATGCCCGCACCTCGTTGTGTTTGATGCAGACGACGGACATCGCTCACCGAGGCTGAGTGTATGAGGACTGGACGGTACCCGGACGTGGACCTCATGACGAGTCAGTACCCAAAGGAGACTGACTAACGTGGAGTGTTGAGGAGGCTATTTGTACCTACCATTCAGGTAGGATCCATGGTGGATGATCCAGGAGCTGTTTTCCATCTTTCAGCTGTTTTTTCCCTTTTCAGTTTTACTTGTACCTTACAATTGGGCTTCTACTTCCATACCCTTTTACTTTTCATCACTCTTTTGTTATAAAGTTTTACTTAGTGTTATGCTTCTATATTGTACTCTATTGTGTGTGTTTACAGTTATAAAGGCAATGCCTTCCCAGGTTTAGGGAATTATGCCTTTGGTGCTAGTTTCCAGCCCCTGGCTTATGGAATGCGGGCTTGGGGTAGTCATAGTATGAGCCCCGGGGGACGGGTCATGACATTACTATAATATTTTTTCCATAATTATTTATAGAGTATTAATTTAATTTCATGATATTTATGGTTAGGATTCATGAAGATGAAATCAGCAACAAGATTTTTTTGTTAATTTTAACAAAGGAAAGGTTGTATATTAATAAAGAGTTTAAATATTAATATTACCATTAAAGAACCAAAAAACATTATTTACTCATTAATATCTAATCTTACCATTAATTGTCATTTAAACCATGATATAAATTTATACAATTGTTCATTTAGGTGGTTAAATCAACTCAAACAAGAACATGTTATAATTAATGGATAAGTATGATTATGAAGTGATTTAGTTATAATATAATTATTATAGAAGTATAATGTCATTGTTTAAATTTTTTAATGTGATAAATCAAAATTGTGAAGAGTTATAAGAATAATATAATTGATATAAAACAATTACTCAGGAATAAATAAATCATTTTCCTCTTAGTATTCTCATTTTAGATGGATAAATTCATAATGATCACTTATTGTTAATATTATTAACAGAATGAATATTTTACATTTAAATAGTATTATTAGTGTTATAAATATCATATTTATCCATTAAAATAATTTTTAGAACCATCCATGGAAGGAAGTGGTGAAAAATGAAATATGCAGTTCATGGAGGCAGTAGTCCGCACATAATAGGAGTGATGTTTTCATTTTTCAAATGGATGGGAGGAAGGTATAAAATTGATATTCCATTAATATAATAAAATTTTATTATACTAATTATACTTATGTAATTATATTATTATGGTTATAATTATTTTTTGGGATGTTGGATGAGAAAAATAGAGAACATAAAGTTAAGGAGTGAATAATACTCATGTTGAGAGTTTGAGTCCTCTCTTGAAATACCTCTTGGAAATGGGAGACTCTATACACTTTCATGAGAACAAGGGTTTAAAAAATTAAAATAGGGTTATATGAGAGTAAAATGGGTGTGTTTTATATGGTAATAAAAAGGTTATGTGTGGCATAAAGTGGGTGGAAGTGAGCTTCTTTTATAGTTGAAAAATAGGAATTTTCCTTGGAATTGAAAGTTATGAGGGGTAAAGATAGAATAACATGGGAGTTTGGTGAGTTATGTTAGGAAACATTTGTGAGACATGTGGGTGTGATTTTATAACCTAATAAATTTCTTTTATAAGTTCTATACTTCATGTGATTGTTGAGTCAAAAGTTATCTTTTTGACTTCTATATCATGTTTTGGATATCACAAATATCTTTTATCATGTCTATCATATCGTACTGACCATACTGATCGTACTGATCATGCTGATCATATTGATCATGCTGATCGTACTGATCATGCTGATCGTACTGACCATGCTGATCGTACTGACCATACTGATCGTACTGACCATGTCAATCGTACAATGCTGATTGTACTAACCATGCCAATCGTACAATGCTGATCGTACTGAATATGGAATTTTTATTGTCTTTGCTTCTCATAACTTTCATTACATTCTTGTTTTGGTACTTAGTTAAAAACACATGTTTCATATTAATTATACCCAAGTTTTTCATCTCTACATATCTTTTGTTTTTAACCAATACGATGTCGTTGAGTTAGTTACAAACTAAAAAAAATGATGTTGTGCTTTATGTTTCAATGTGACCATTATATGCCAGGTGTCCAAGTCCCTCCGAGTTTTTCGGAGAAATATGACCATTGAAGTAAATGTGACCATTGGAACTTGAGGCCTATAAATAGGAGGTCATTTGAAGCTAAGAAGAAGAGAACGAAGAGATTTTAAAAACAAGTGTGATACTTTGCTTAAATCAAGATTCTAGAGAGCGATGTTGTGACTTCTCTCATGCTGTGTGCTTTGTGCATCCGATCATCGTATCGAGGGATTTCAAGTAATTGAAAGACAGAGGTGTCAATTACCTACAAAATCGAGGGCTGCCGGGGATAGGCAGACAGACGGTCCGATCATCGTATCGAGGGCTTTCAAGTAATTGAAATACAGAGGTACCGATTACCTATAAAATCGAGGGCTGCTGGGGATAGGCAGACAGACGGTCCAATCATCTTATTGAGGGCTGTCAGGGATAGGCAGACAGACGGTCCGATCATTGTATCGAGGGCTGCCGAGGATAGGCAGACAGACGTTCTGATCAATGTATCGAGGGCTTACCAAGGTGTTGGTGAGACAGACCTTTTATCCTAGGTGAAAGGATAACCCTTCTCTTTAGGTTAAAAGAATTGTAATACTTTTACTTTTATGCTGCTAATTATATTAGAAAGGAAATTTTTTTGCTTCCTTTTCTATCTCTTATACATTTGTAATTGTTTCAATTACATCCATTCTATTACATATTGTATTGATTGATTCTATACGCTTTAAGGTAGAATCATTCATCATTTGTTTTACTCTGATTATTGTATTCATCTTGAATACAATTACTTTTCTTTTCTAATAGTATTACATTACATCATACCTTTTATAATCAATACAATTGTGGGTGTTTGTATTTGTATTAGTTTAAGACCTTTTAAACTAATCTCTTAAGTGTTTAAACACAAAGTTTTTAAACCTACAATTCACCCCCCCTCTTGTATTGTTCCATCTAATATAAAAATACATTTACTTATTCGATCCAACAATTGGTATCAGAGGAGGTTTTCCACTGATTTGTATTACTAGCTTTATTTCTTTCATATTACTGTTTTTAACTACTTACTACACTAATGTGTGGAGTGGAAAATTTTTTGTTGTATTAGATGGCAGGAATAGATATTGGGTCAATAGACAATCTGAATCCTTCTAGACCACCCATCTTCGATGGTAATGACTATGAGTATTGGAGAGATCGTATGAAGACGTTCGTTATCAATACTGGTGTAGACAATTTTATTATGCTTACTAGAGGTTATAAAATCCCGGACAAAGATGTCAGTACTTTCACTAACCAAGAGAAGCAAGAATATCAACTGAATTACAAGGTATGCAATACTTTATTGTGATCTATGACCAGAAATATATACAGCCAGATATCTTCATGTGAAGATGCCAACTGTATTTGGAAGAAATTAGAAGTTACTCACTTTGGTACGTCCAAGGTTATAGAAACAAGAAGAGCAATGCTTCGAGTAGAATATCATGGATTTTTTTTCCTTATAGAGAACTAGTATGTAAAGTTTAACAAAGATTTATGACAATTGTAAATGGCTTACAATCTATGGGAGAAAAAGGCCTTGATGATGAAGCTCTAGTAGATGAAATTATAGATATAATTCCAAATGAATGGGAGTCAAAAAGGACAGCTATTGATGAAAATAGAAAAGTTTCCTAGATTACTCTTGATGAACTTTTTGGAACTCTTCTACAGCACAAAACAAGAATGAAAAGAGATTCTGATTTCAACAAGATGAAGAATGGGAATGGAAGTGTAGCTTTTACATCTAAATCTAAAACATCTGAAAGGATTACAAGATCCAAAGACAAGAAAGTTGTTTTATCATAATCAAGTGATAGTGACCACTCGGATAATGAGTTAGCCAATCTTGCTTGAAGGATGAACAAGATTGTGGGAAAGAAAGACTTCTAATACATATTCAAAAAGAAAGATATAAAGGATAAAAGAGATAGGTAACATGTTATGAATGTAAGAAAATAGGTCATATAAGGCCTGATTGTCCTTTACTGAAGAGGAAAGACAGAAAGGAAAAACACTTTGAAAGAAACAAGAAAAGCTTTTATAAAACAAAGAAATAATTGAAGGCAAATGATACTTGGAGTGCAAGTGGTAGTGATTCTTCAGATGATTCTTCAGAATATGAGTCCTCATGCCAGAGAAATATTGGACTTATAACCAGATTACCAATTGAAGATCATTGTCTCATGGCTAAGGTACATAATGCTGAAGCCATTACAAATGTTTCTTTAAATGCAAATTATACTGATAATGGATATTATGAATCTTCAAATGATGAATCTTCATCATCGGAAGATGATACATTAACTTATTTTGAAGAAGTATCTAGATTTTCTAAATTACTCGAAAATGAAAATTCTAAACTCAAGAAGAAGCTTGAAAAAGAAAATTCTAGAATTTCAGTTTTAACTAAAGAAGTGTCAGATCTTTCTAAGGATCTTGATATTAAAACTTCTGATTTTGAAATTATTTTAAAAACACTTGAGAAAGTCAAATCTGATAAGAATAAAATTCCTAAGGATCTTGAAAATGTGATTTCAAAGAAAAATGTTTTAGAGCCTAACTCGAGTTCAAAATCAAATGTTTTGGAAGATAAAAATGTAGTTTTAAAACTAAAGTCAGAAATTTTTTCCTTAAAGAAATTTTTGTCAAACTTTACTCATGGAAAGGAAAACTTTGACAAGATTTATTCTCAAATCAGACCTTTGAGAAATCGTTTTGGACTTGGTTATACTTATTCCAAACCTGTTTTTAGTAATAACTATTTTGTTCCTCAAAAAACCTCTTTTTGTTCTAAGTGTCAATGTGGAGGACACTGGAGAAGAGATTGTTCTCTTAACAGAACTCATTCTTTTGGATTTCATAAAGCTCATTTTGCAAAACAAATGTGGATTCCTAAAATTCTTTTTTCTAACCCTTCTGGATCCAAACAAGTTTGGATTCTAAAAAACTAATTGTTTCTTTTTCAGGAAAATGAGAAGTGTACCAACAAGAATATTTGGTACATGGATAGTGGTTGTTCACGACACATGACCGGAAACAAAGATTTCTTTGAAAAGTTTATTAAAACAAAAGGTGGAAGAGTTACCTTCAGAGATAACGCTCAAGGAAAGATTTTTTGTATAGGTAATGTTGTTTTTCTTGGAAAAGTTCTTATTTCAAATGTTTTTTTTGTTAAAGGTCTTAGGCACAACCTCATCAGCATAAGTCAATTAAGTGATGAAGGTTACCTTGTGAATTTTAGAAATGATAAGTGTCTAGTCCACAATTCCAAGGATGAGTTCATTCTATCTGCTCATAGGCAAGAGAATGTTTACACTATTAACTTAGAAGACCTTAGGAGCCAAAACTTACCCTGTTTAAGTGCAATAGAAGACCAGTCATGGCTATGGCATAGAAGAATAGGACATTGTAATCTGATAAAACTTAGTAGACTTTCAAAGAAAATACTTATGAAGGGACTACCGGACCTTAGATATGATTCTTCAAAAGTCTGTGACCCTTGTCAATTTGGAAAGCAACATAAAACTAGTTTTAAATCAATTAATGAAGTTTCATCTTTTAATGCATTACAGCTAGTGCATATGGATATTTTTGGTCCTACACAAACTGGAAGTATTGGTGGAAAATACTATGTATTTGTTTTAGTTGATGACTTTACTAGATTTACATGGGTCTATTTTCTAGCAAAGAAATCTGAAGCCTTTTCTTATTTCAAAACTTTTAGAGCCCAAGTTTTAAATGATAAAAACCTATCATTTATAACTATCCATAGTGATCATGGTGGTGAATTTCAAAATTCTGATTTTGAAACTTTTTGTAGTAAGAAAGGTATTACTCGCAATTTCTCAGCTCCAAGAACTCCGCAGCAAAATGGTGTTGTTGAAAGAAGAAATCGTATTCTTCAGGAAATGACTAGAACCATGTTGAGTGAATACTCAATTGCTAAGCACTTTTGGGCTGAAGCTATTAGTACTGCTTGCTATACTATAAATATTGTTTTGACTAGACCATGTCTTAATAAAACCCCTTATGAGTTATGGACTGGCCGAAAACCTAAACTTTCATACTTCAAAGTTTTTGGGTGCAAAGTATTAATTCTGAATACAAAATATAATCTACACAAATTCGCACCAAAATATGATGAAGGAATTTTTCTAGGTTACTCCACAACCTCTAAGGCTTATAGAGTTTTCAACAAAAACACTTATACTATTGAGGAAACAGTACATGTAAAATTTGATGAAACGGATCCTTTTGTTTTAAACCAACCCAAACCTACATCCTCGGATGTGTTTTCTAAAAATGTTTATCAATCGTTATTAGAAGATCATTCTGATAAAGAAAATATTCAAGAAAATACTTCTGAAACTTTTACCACAGAATATTTTCTACCATATGTTGATGAACAGGTTTTACAAAACTCAAATCAATTGTTTCTTAGGAATCATCCCAGTGATAATATTATTGGTGATTTAAATCAACCTGTAAGGACCATAAATTCCTTAAGAAATGAAATAAAACATCTCACTTTTCTTTCCCAATTTGAAACCAAAAGTCCAAGTGAGTCCTTAAGTGATGAAGACTGGATCGAAGCAATGCAAGATGAACTAAATGAATTTAAAAGGAATCAAGTCTGGACTTTAGTTGATAGACCTAAAGAAACAACTGTAATTGGTGTAAAATGGGTTTTCAGAAACAAATGTGATGAAAATGGAATCGTTGTAATAAATAAAGCAAGACTTGTTGCTAAAGGCTATAATCAAAAAGAGGGAATAGACTATGAATAAACATATTCTGTTGTAGCTAGACTTGAATCTATTCGTATTCTATTAGCCTTTGCAGCATACTTTAATTTCAAACTATTTCAAATGGATGTAAAATGTGCTTTTCTGAATGGTTTTGTTCAAAAAGAAGTTTTTGTCGAACAACCTCCTGGATTTCTAGACCCAAAACATCTTGATCATGTTTTTAAACTTACTAAGGCTCTATATGGTCTTGAACAAGCCCCTAGAGTGTGGTATGATAGACTTACAGGATTTCTTTTACAAAACAATTATACGAAAGGTACAGCCGATCCAACCGTTTTTATAAAAATGGAAAATAAAGATATCTTGATTGTTCAAATCTATGTTGATGACATCATATTCGAATCAACTCAGAAATCTTTAACTGTTTCTTTTGCTAATTTAATGAAATATGAGTTTGAAATGAGTATGTTGGGTGAGTTAACATTCTTTTTAGGTTTTCAAATTTCACAAAAACCAGAAGGAACTTATATATCTCAACATAAGTATACAAAAGTTTTACTCAAAAAGTATGGTTATAACAAGACTAAAAGTATTAGTACTCCATTCGGTACCTCGAATACACTTGATCTTGATGAAACTGGGAAACCAGTAGATCAAACAATATTTAGAGGTATGATAGGAAGTTTGTTATACTTGACAGCTAGTCGACCAGACTTAATGTTTTCTATATGCTTATTTGCAAGATATCAATCTAATCTAAAAGAGTCTCATTTAAAAGTCGTAAAGAGAATATTTCGGTATTTAAAAGGCACTATGGATTTAGGTCTTTTTTATTCTTCTGGAAATGATTTTTTTTAAACGTTTTTCAGATGCTAACTTTGGTGGTTGTAGAATGGATAGAAAGAGTACATCTGGAACATGTCATTTCTTAGGAGACTCCTTGGTTTCTTGGTCATGCAAGAAACAACACTCTTTAGCACTCTCCACTGCTGAAGCTGAATATATAGCAGCTGGAAGTTGTTGTGCTCAAGTGTTCTGGATGCAACACACACTCACTAACTATGGATTGAGTTTTTCCAAAACTCATATTATTTGTGATAATACTAGTGCCATAGCTCTCAGCAAAAACCCAGCACATCACTCACGTGCAAAACACATAGATGTTAGGAATCAATTTCTTAGGGATCACACACAAAAAGGAGATATTATTCTACAATTTATCGGAATGAAATAACAACTTACTGACATTTTTACAAAACCATTATCTTCCGATAGGTTTGAGTTTATAAAACAGAAGCTAGGAATGATTACATTAAAATAATCATTCATATCCACTTCTTGTTTTACTTTTCTCCTTATAGCAAATAACTCCATTTGAAAGGGGGAGGACATTTCTTACTATGTTTCTTCTTATCTTATGATCTTTAATTATTTACTCTCCTGGTATGTGTTTTTGTTTTTCTGTTTATCGTATTGATAGATTTATCGTATCATTTACTTTTTTGTTTATCATATTGACAGTTTTAGTGTATTTTCTTTTCCACCGTATTGTCCGATGATGGTAATGAATTTCTTTTCCATCGTACTGTCTGATGATGGTAATGATTTTCTTTTCCATCGTATTGTCCGATGATGGTAATGATTTTCTTTTCCATCTTACTGTCCGATGATGGTAATGATTTTCTTTTCCATCGTACTGTCCGATGATGGTAATGATTTTATTTTCCATCGTACTGTCCGATTATGGTAATGATTTTTTTTCCATCAGCTTGTCAGTTCATGGTAATGAGATTGTTCTCCATCGGCTTGTCAGTTCATGGTAATGAGATTGTTTTCCATCGGCTTGTCATTTCATGGTAATGAGATTGTTTTCCATCAGCTTGTCAGTTCATGGTAACGATATTGTTTTCCATCGGCTTGTCAGTTCATGGTAACGAGATTGTCTTCCATCGACTTGTCAGTTCATGGTAACGAGATTGTTTTCCATTGGCTTGTCAGTTCATGGTAACAAGATTGTTTTCCATCGGCTTGTCAGTTCATGGTAACGAGATTGTTTTCCATCGGCTTGTCAGTTCATGGTAACAAGAATGTTTTCCATCGTCTTGTCAGTTCATGGTAACGAGATTGTTTTCGATCGTCTTGTCAGTTCATGGTAATGATATTGTTTTCCATCAGTATGACGATTTATAATATTCTTTTACTTCGTACGTTTGTGTTTTCTTTTGAACTCTACTAAAACCAACAATTATCTTTCGTTCTCCGGCAGGTACTTTTCATTTTTTTTCCTTCTTTCATTTTAATCCTAACCATTGATCTTATTTCCTCTAATCCTGACCGTAGAAGATCAACAGTCACCCTTTTCTCACCTATAAATACCCCCCTCCCCAAACCCACATCATTTTTTTCAGGATCTACGTCGAAGCTCTGCCTCATTGTTTTAAGTCATCGTACGATCTTTCATCGGCAGCATCCATATGTCTTAGTCTTCTGCCAACACTCCTGCCGATATGTCCTCGAAGGCTTTCTCAGAAAAAGACCTTTTAAGGGAAAGGTTAGTTTCACAATACTTCTATGATTCGTATGATTCTACAATCAAGAGGATTATCTTGTTTCAAGGATGGGATCATTTGTGTGTTGAAAGGCATGTTTCTCAAGATCCGGTTCTCTTTGATGAAGTTTGTCAGTTTTATAAAACTGTATCTTTTGACAAAGACATGATTATCAATTTTTCAGTGTATGATAGAAAGTTATCTATGTCTGTGAAACAAGCATCTCATTTTCTGAATGTCCCGATAGAAGGTGATTCCTACTGTCCATCCCATAAATTACCAGAATAGGTCGGTACATTTAATAAAGAAAGTGCCGAAAAGTCTCTGTTTGTTGTGAATGAAGAGAAAAGGAAAGTGTCTCATCTTTCACCGAACAATAGTTTTGTGGCTCTATGGATTCAAGGTTTTCTTATCCCAAGAAAAGGGGATAGAGAAATGTTGAATGTTTCTGATATCTTCATGTTGGACTATCTTGTCAACATGAGAAAAGTGAATCTCATGGGATATGTTTTCAAAAAAATTAAGAATGTGAAGTCAGGGGTAATCAAATATCATTTGATTATGTATCCAGCCATTCTTACAAAGTTTATTCTTTAGAGTATAAAGTTTTGCAACATTCCTTTTAAAGGAAAGTTGATAGATCTAAAACCATCCTGGATTAGCAAAAGTACTATGAAGAATTTGAATGTCTGTTTTGATGAGAATTCAAAACTTTTTGTTAAGGATGTAGAAGATGAATCTTCTTAGAATCAATCGATACCTATGCGAGCCAAAGAAATTCAATCTGCTGGTATTACTCAAAAGACTGATCTGAAAACCAGCTCAAATCCAAAGAAGAATCCAAAGTATAGTAAGGAAGTTGTAGCCAAATGGAGAAAGGATAAGGAACAGAGAAAATAAGGTGATCCAAAGTTTGGACTTGATCCAGCCGAAGCTTTTGCGGAAAGAATAAGGGTAGAAGAAACCCTAAAAGCTGAAAAGAAAAAGAAGTCTGTTTTGAAAGGAAAAGATCAAGACTTTTATATCTCTAAAGTCTTGAAAATGGTTGAGGATTCAAGTGCTCAACTAACTAAAGAAGTGCATCAAGAACCCATCGTACAGAGTCTTCCTGATAAAGAAAAAGGAAAACATATATTGGAAGAAATACAAGAAGTTGAAGAAGGGGAAGGAGATTTTTTTTTGGAATTTATTTAGAGTTCGAAGAAGAGTAGAGAGGAATCAGTTCAAAAGCAAAGTGAAGGTATTCAACAAATTCCTCATGCTGATCAAGCTACTTTTGAAGCTTCTGAAACTCCGAATAGAAATTATTCTCAAGTAATGCAAGGTGCTCAATCTTCTCACACTGATAAAGTTATTATTGTCAGTGATAAAGTGGAATAAGAAAGAAAGCAGAAAGAAAAAGTAGAAGGAAAACTGCCAGTTCTAGACTCAATCCGATCAAATGAATTGCCTTCGTACGATGAGGATACTGATTCAGAACATACAATCTCTCTCAAAAAGAGTGATTACATTGTCCATGTTTTGAGAAGGGTTGATAATACCATTCCATATTTCCTTAGGATGGAAGGTAAGATTGATTTTATTACGGAAAATCAAAAGAAGAAGTTTGGCTCTGTAAAAGAATTAAGAAAGAAAGTTTTGTCAGTTGAAGCCGATTTAAAAGTTCTTTCAGAAAGTTTGGTTGCCCATAAGAAGGCCAGCAACAAGATGACCAAGTGGTCGTACAAAACAAAGAGCTCAGTCAATGATCATGAGATAGCAATTGAAGATATAAGAAGGTTGTCAAATGAGCTTGCAATTACTTTCAATAAGCTTGACAAAGAAACGGTTGAAAGGTTGAATCTCTTATCTTCCCAGCAAGCCAATGTTCCTTCAGTAAAAGACATGCAGGAGAGAATGAATGCTTTTCAGGCTGAGTTTTTGAAGGTTTCATATTTCAAGGATGAAATAGCTCTCTGGAAGAAATAGAACTCTGGGTTATCCAAAGATAACAAGAATTTGCAAGACAGAATTGATACTCTTGAAGAAGTAATCAGAGTTCAGGAAGAGACAATCAAAAATCAGGATCAACTCTTTTCTGATCAACAAGACCTTCTCAGATCTCAGGGTGATGCTATTTCTAAAGACAAGAAATAAATCAAAAATATGAAGGCAGTTCTTCATGAGTTAATCAAAAAAGAGAAAGAAATAGAAAACAAGTGACTTGTATTTGTTTTCATGTTTGGACTTGATTGTAATCGTAATGAATTTTCTTGTATCCATTGTCTTGTATTCATTTTCTAACTCTTTCAGACAATTCATGTTTACCCCTTTCTTTTTGTAAATCACAAAGGGGGAGAAAGTTTACAAAGGGGTATAAAGTTTATAAAGGGAGAGAATGTTTTATCAAGGAGGAGAATTCTTTACAACACTTAAGGAAAATCTACGAATATAATCCTTAGGAAAGTCTACCTAATGGGGAGTTAGTTGTATTCAATTTCTTATTCAGAAGAGTTTCCAATAACTCAGGAGGAGATAAGTATTTCTTTTAGTTTTTATCTTGTGTTTTGTGCTTTCCAAAAAGGGGGAGATTGTTGAGTCAAAAGTTCTCTTTTTGACTTCTATATCATGTTTGGGAAATAACAAATATCTTTTATCATGTCTATCGTATCGTACTGACCATACTGATTGTACTGATCATGCTGATCGTACTGATCATGCTGATCGTACTGATCATGCTGATCGTACTGACCATGCTGATCGTATTGACCATACTGATCGTACTGACCATGTCAATCATACAATGCTGATCGTACTGACCATGCCAATCGTACAATGCTTATCGTACTGAATATGTAATTTTTATTGTCTTTGATTCTCATAACTTTCATTACATGCTTGTTTTGGTACTTAGTTAAAAACACATGTTTCATATTAATCGTACCAATGTTTTTCATCTCTACATATCTTTTGTTTTTAACCAATATGATGTCGTTGATTTAGTTACAAACTAAACAAAACGATGTCGTGCTTTCTATTTCACTATGACCACTATATGCTAGGTGTCCAAGTCCCTCCGAGTTTTTTTGGAGAAATATGACCGTTGAAGGAAATGTGACCATTGGGACCTGAGGCCTATAAATAGGAGGTCATTTGAAGCTGAGAAGAAGATAATGAATAGATTTTAAAAACAAGTGTGATACTTTGCTTCAATCAAGATTCTAGAGAGAGATGTTGTGACTTCTCTCTTATTGTGTGCTTTGTGCGTCCGATCATCGCATCGAGGGCTTTCAAGTAATTGAAAGACAGAGTTGCCGATTACCTACAAAATTGAGGGTTGCCGGGGATAGGCAGATAGACGGTCCGATCATCGTATCGAGGGATTTCAAGTAATTGAAAGACAGAGGTGTCAATTACCTACAAAATCGAGGGCTATCAGGGATAGGCAGACAGACGGTCCGATCATCGTATCGAGGCCTGCCGGGGATAGGCAGACAGATGGTCCGATCATCGTATCGAGGGCTGCTGGGGATAGGCAGACAGACGTTCTGATCATCGTATCGAGGTCTTACCAAGGTGTTAGTGAGCAGACCTTTTATCCTATGTGAAAGGATAACCCTTCTCTTTGGGTTAAAATAATTGTAATACTTTTACTTTTCCGCTGCTAATTGTATTAGAAAGGAAATTGTTTTGCTTCCTTTTCTATCTCTTATACATTTTTAATTGTTTCAATTACATAAATTCTATTACATATTGTATTGATTGATTCTATACGCTTTAAGGTAGAATCATTCATCATTTGTTTTACTCTGATTGTTGTATTCATCTTGAATACAATTACTTTTCTTTGCTAATAGTATTACATTACATCATACCTTTTATAATCAATACAATTGTGGGTGTTTGTATTTGTATTAGTTTAAGACCTTTTAAACTAATCTCTTAAGTGTTTAAACACAAAGTTTTTAAACCTACAATTCACCCCCCCCCCTCTTGTATTGTTCCATCTAATATACAAATACATTTACTTATTTGATCTAACAGTGATCTTATTAAAATTTGAGTCACTTCAAGTTTCCTATTTTTACCCTTATTGACATTAATTAAATATTTACCATGGTAATTATTTTTTTAATTAAAATATAAGATGACCAATCCTACCTAATTTTTAAATTATTAATCTTAATTATAACTAAATATAATCTAATTATATTTATAAATATTATAAATTAACTTTTATTTTTAAAGATAATATATATTAAAAAACTATATTCATATAAAATTACTTCATAAATATTAAATATTTGTATTATTATTTCCTATATATTCATAATTAACTGAGTGTTAATATATTTTTATATATGTTTAAAAATATTATTAAACTCATCATTTAAAAGAGATAATTTTAATTTATTTAGATAAAAAATGCACCTTTATAAAAAAAATTCTTTAAAAATATTTATTTTATAATTATAATGAATAATTAATTTTGTAAATTATTTTAAAGTTAAATATAGAAATAAAATCATTACCAAATTTATATATTCAAATTAAAATATTAGAACCATTTTATTAGACTCAATTTCTAAAGTTAATAAAAATTAATTGTTAATATAAGTGTGAAAAACACATAAAACATTCTTTAGAAAAAATGTATTTTCTAAAGAATAAAAAAATATTCATACTCTATACTAAGTGAAAATATTTATATTAATATTAATATATTTATTTATATATATATTGATATTTTCGAAATCATTAAATTGTAATCAATTGGTTTACAAATTCATAATATATAGAAAAATTAAAGTTCTTTGAAAAAAGTTTTTTCAGGAGTAAATGGTTTTATTCATAATTCATTAAGATTGATTACTTGTTTAATAAGAATTAAATTTTATCAATTAATTAATATTAATTAAAACTTTTATTATTTTTTAAAAGTAAATTTTATGTAAATTAAAAATGTATATAATACAAGTAATAATGAGAATATAAAATTTACCAATAATTACAGGATTATATCATCTTAACTTCTACTTAAAAACCTATCAAAACAACTACATAAGATCTAAGAGTAAGATAATAAGTGGTGGTCATTTCTGGTGGTGATTTAGCTTGCATGGATCTCTTAGTGATTCAAAAGAGATTTAACTTCTCCCGTAAATTATTTCTCTCAAGCCACACTTTTTCGAGTTTGGCTTGGGCTTGGTCTAGGTAAAACCCTATTAAGGATACCTCCCTTCCAAGCTTGGAAAAATTTGATTTATAAGGAAGAATTATTATACTCAATTACATTTATTTTCCCTTTATAAATATATTTCATAATGTGGTTACATGATTTTATAACTTTCAATTCAATGGTTATGTTGAAATGGTCTTATATGCCTAATGGCTATATAATCCCAACGACCATATATAACAGTCAAATTTAATTTCTATAAATAACCAAAAATAATTCATACTACTTTCATATATTTTAACATGTTTATTATATTTATAATTCTTTACCAAATTTTCATATTTTATGTTGGGGTTATGATCTTCATGTAAAACGATGATGATAATTATTTAATATTCTTGGTATTTTTATTTACTTTCACATTTATTCCTCATGTAATTTTCTTAATGATATTTCATAATGTCTTCTCATAATGTGTTAATGTTTATCTTTTATTGTAAAATTTTCTAAAATTTCATGTGCTTCATTTTAGTTATGTTTTGTTTGTGAAACATGCTATTTAACGTAATTCTTATTTAAAGTAAAATTCACACTAAAATCCCACAGTGTTACAAGTTGTACCTAAACATTAACTCAGGTTTATACATTTTTTTATGCAACATGTGATATTTGGTATTACCAAATATGGGCGATATAACTTTAATTAAATAAATTTATGTTAACTCATGTGGATGGAATAAAGTGTTAAGGGCCACAGTAAACCCTTGAACACTAGTTGATGCCTCGATCACTGATGGATATGGTCATGATTATAAAGGTGTACCATGTAACACCTAGACCCTATAAGGGTATGAATAAAATGAAATGAATATTAAATAGTATACCTGGTTATTGGTTACCTTAGTGAACTATAATTAGAGGAGCATGAGGGGTTGAGAATGGTTGGCCAAATAATAGGTTATTAGGAACCTCAGGTTTACTTGGATCCTTTGTGACTATTTATTAGATCATTGGGTGAGTATACCTCCATTTTAGTATATGAGAACTAGTATTTGTATTACCTGGTTATATTTGTGATAGTTTGGTTTAATGGAATTACCTAAGATGATTTGGGAATTGAGATGGTAATTATATCATCTCTCTAGATTAATGTTGGTATGGCTCTATAAATGAGGTCAATAAGGCCTTAGAATTACCATGATAATGTTCAGGGTTGTTATACCCACTAAGTGATGGGATTGGAATGAGATATGAGAATGAGATAGAGGATCCCATGTAGGGTGTCTATATTATAATATGTCCTATGGGAAATTAGTTGGCACCCCGACCTTACCATGAACCTAGAGAGGGGTAGTGTACATAAGCATATATCGTCGATTTTGGGTATTACCTTAGATCATGGAAATTGATAGTGATGGTCTAGATTTTTTTTGAGAGTCCTAGGATATTTATGATGGGATTAGACCTTATGAAGATATTGATATGAGATGTTACTAGGTGGATGTTGGTTCCTGGAAAATGATATATTATGCATGGTGTATTCATAGGATTTAGTGATTCCTGATGACTTATGAGATTCCTAGGACTAACTTCAATGATCTAGAAATGAGTGATAGTTTATGAGATTCCTCGAATTACATCCTAGGATATATTAATTCATGATGATATATTAGATTCCTAAGATATTACCTAGAATCCAACTATTATGTCTAACGATGTGAGATTCCTAGGATACCTAGGATCTGGTGATGACACCTAATGACATATGAGATTTATAGGATTCCAAGGATCTTTTCATTGAACCATATTACATATAAGATTCATGGGATGCGGTGACGGCATCATATGACATATGAGATGCTTAGAATCTAGATATTGAGCTTGATATGATGAGATTCCTAGGATACTCCCTCAAATTTGGATATTGATACTAGTATTATGAGATGATAAAGATTCTTAGGATATAAAAATTGAGCCTGATATAATGAGATTCCTAGGATACTCACTAGGATCAAGCTATTAATCCTAGTACCAAGAGATGATTAGGAAGCTTCCTAGGATATGGTTATTTCATCTAATATTATGAGATTATTAGGATTATTCCTAGGATCTTATATTCAGACCTAAAAATAAATTCATGAAATTTGAGGGTTGGATGTGTACCCCATTGATGATTTTGTAACATTCTTAGTGACATTTGGCACTAGCTGAAAATAATATAGTCGATCATGTCTGTCCCTTAGAACTTGAGGACCAATGACATCATTTATTTATGTTTTTTTATTTATTTTTTATGATAATATCAAATTTAAATACAGTATATTTACTGGTTATTTATGGGGAATCATTTTTTTGTTCCCTACTAAATTGTACTCATACCCTACTCAGATGGCTATAGAAATTAGGTATAAGACCATACTTCTCTTTTTGTAGATTCAAGTAAGGCAGAGTCCCAGTAGTGCATTATTGTACTGGAGCATCTCTATGAGGATTTATAGGATGGGATGTGATGAGGCTCGGGGATGGTAGTAAAGATTCTAGTATTTTATTATTACTCACATTTTTATATGTGGTCGGCTAAGTTGGATACTAGTCATTATGTATGACTATATGAAGCATTTACATTTCTTATAGCATGATTTATTTTTATTGGATCCTGCATAATATAATTATTTATTATGGATGTTGGGTGATATTTAAATTATTATTTATCCCTATGGTATGATGTTATAGTCTCCCAATACTATCACCATAGACTCTCACTACTATTTAACAATATCTAGAATACGGGGAATCATTTCTGAAGTCATGTGACACCCTCATCCCATGAACTGGTGAGTGTTCCAAGTCTGATGGGACATTACAAAGTGGTATTAAAGTGTTTTTTATTTTTCTATAATTTGTGGAGATGGTAGACAAGTGATATAGGAATCTGCCAGAACTTGTGATGGACCATAGACTATTGTTTCATGAAGATATTTAAAGGTGTTAAGTCAAGTTTATTGGGGATCTTGTAATTTGGGTTTATTTGGGTGTTGATAAGTACACCCTAATAGTAGGGAGTGTCATATCAATCATGGATATATGACCCCCCCCCACACACACATTGGTAGGGTTCTAGAAGTGATGATACTGGTCATTGGATGGTCAATATGATGTTGAGATGTTGATGAGAAGGTAAATAAGGTTTTATCATGTTCCTTAGTAAATACCATATCCAGTATTTGAATGTAGTATTGGATGGATTCCATACATTATCAGCAGGCTCAGGGTGATTTAGAACATGATTCGAGTGTGATTTAGATCAAAGATGTGTCAGTACTTATGAGTAAAGTATAATGTTGGATTTGGTCATATGGGGATCCCAATATAGGATTATACTAAATTTCAGTTTCAAACATTTTTCTAGGTTTCTAGAAAATAATGTGATGTCCTTAATGATTTAGGAATCATGATAGGGTGATGTTCTAGTGAATTGGTGTGTGTGGATGACTATTTTTGAAAATTTTGTCTAGAGTAGGATCGACCAGTGTTTTACATGAAATTATATGTAGTTAAATAGAAACTATACCAAACATATCGATGGACCACTGAAAATTAATTTTTGTCTGTGATTCCAATAGTGAGGAGCACCATTTTTTGGATTAGCCTTTATGAGAAGATATTTATAGTTGGGAGCACCATGATCCTAAGAATGAATCAATTGATTACACTATGGTATCTCAAAATAAGACGGTGTCATTGAGTGATGTCTCATTATTTTTAATGGTGATGATAAGGTGGATTTATTTTTATGAATAATCTTCCTTGAGTTTAGAGTTACACATCAAAAGATCATCCAACATTTGGTGATAAAATTTCATGATTTAGTGATGATTTGATGACCTGGATATGTTTTTATTGATAGTAGAGAGACCACTGAGACCTATCAGGGATGAGAAGTGTTGTTTTGGGTAGGATGTGAATATATTCATCTTTATGTGTTGTGAATTTTAGGGGAAATTTTAATAACCAAGATTCAGATTTAGAATTCTAAGAGTTGGAGAATCTCATGGAAATGTTTTTAGATGTGAATAAATAACTAGAAGGTTTTTTGGATGCTCAGGTTAATCCCAAGATCTTCATATTGAAGTTTAAAATTTTGAAAATGGTTTTACCCTATCACATGGTTATGTCATGGTTATGGAAAACAGTGATAGTAAACTATGTGAGTTGTTTTTCATGGGGTATTAAAACACTCTAATAGAGAAACCACGCGAAACTTTTAATTTGAGTTGTAGAGGGGGTTACATAGATATTTCATGGTTTAGTAAACTATGTGGATAAACCATGAAAGATTTTTAGCTTAGGATATTAGAGGTTTCATGGTTAGTACATGGTCAATAAACTATGTATCCAAACCATGTAAGTGGTTGTAGGTTGAACAATGTTAACAACACGGTTGGTGCACAGTTTAGAAAATTTTGTGGTAACCATGTGGCTGCTCAAAATTTCTTAAAAGGTGTAAAAATACCATTTTTCCACTCTTTATTTTTAATCCCTCCCCCTCTCCTCCTCACCTCTCTTGAACGTCGAACTAAGGAGGTACCCCTCCTTTTTTTTGGTTCCCCCATGAAAATATACTAATTTCATGGTGACTCTTGTAATTTTAGGGGAGTTCCCTTTTATCCTTCCTCTATTGTTATCACTTATTTTTTCTTATTTTTTTCTCTCTAGTTAGGTATTCATTTACAATTCTATTATATCATGGTGTAACAATCTTCATATGGTGGGGATTTTACTCGGCATGGCTAGTGGACATCCCAAGAGGATGAGTAGACATTATTGCTCACCGTTTCATTTGAATTATTTTTTATCTATATTTTTCTATGAATTTTTAATTCAAATTGATGAAATTTGTTACGGAATTGTGTGATTATATTTGATATTTTTAATGTTTTAGGTCTGGGTGCATGTTGGGAATGAACCACACCCCGTTTGTTGAGGTCTCAGTGAGTAGATGTTACCTAGTGTATTTTTAGGAAGATATTCATATTTGATTTAAATTATAAAATTAATAATTATTATTATAATGAACTTTTTTAGGAATTTTGGATTAGGTTTGGGGATCATATATTGATACAAGAATGGATGAGTCTTGGATGAGATCGGGCAGTAATAGTTGGTCTTTACTGAAAATATGATGACTCTGAATGAGGTAGTTGGTCCCTAAACATAATCTGACACCCCCATGTCACTATTGTTGAATATTTTATATTATTTTGTGGTAATTTAATTTTTTTTGAAGTTGAAGTCATGGAACTTTGAAATTTATAGAATTTTTTATTATATTTCATGATTATTTCTCATGGGTTAGGGAAAATTGTGAAGGAATTCTTATATTGAGATATTTCCAGTTCATTTTTTAATGCATGGTCAGTTTACATGGGTGTCACATGGTTTATCACAAACCATAAAATTTCTAGTGCTAACTATGTGATTCCTTTGGGTCTTGGGGGGTTGGTGCATGGATTACAAATGGTTAAGGTAAACCATGCATATTACTAAAATTTTTATTAGCATCTCACACATATTTGATGCATGGTTTGGTAAATCATGTGTCATAACCATGTGACCATCCTAGAATCATTGATTTTCCCAAATCCCACCACTTAAATTTTAGAGTTTTTAGACCCCCCCCCAATTTGTTCTACCAAGCCACAGGCACGCCTAGAAAACTCATCCTCCCTCCTTTATTAACTTTGATACTCTTGTCCATCCGTTTCAAGTAGAATCACATGGTAAACTCAACTTTCCTTATTTTTCTTCCATTTTCCTCTTCCTTACCCCCATTTCTCTTTACTTTAGTCTCCTATTTCATAAATTAGGGTTTTTCCTAATCAAAATAGTGTTTTCTGTGGTTCTAATTTAGATATTTTGGGTGTTTGGGGCCTAAGGATGAATCCATATTTCTTGGTGGATTTTTACTATCAAAGTAAATTCATTACGACTTGGAAGCTCATGTGGGTCATAAACAACTCAGTTTATTTTTATAATCAACAAATAATTCATGATATAAATGATGAATAATATTATGACTAATGGAATTAAATCGAATATTAATTGACTTATTAATCCCAAAACCAAAAGGTAGGATCATCACATGTAATTTAAAATTTATTTATAGATAGATTTATAATTACCTTGATATTTTAATTCTTTATTAATTGATGAATTGGTACACCACTATTTTCATACCATCATTTCAATAGAGGAACCAAGGGTAGATTACCTCTAATGTTGATTCACATATGCTTCGTGAATCCTTTATCATCGTTGTAGAATTCTCTAGGTTCTAGCACGGATGAATATAACACTTGTAATGATGAACATTGATCATAATCAAATCCTTCAAGGGAGAAGAATTCGTTTTGGTGGAGAAGGATAATTTCACTAAGTTTTTTATATCATTCAAGGGGATATCTCTTTATGTGTTGATAGAATACTATCTATAACTCTATATGAATAAAAAAAGAATTTGGATCTCACTAGAAAACCCTTGGGAAAATGTCATAATCAGTTTTATATAGTGTTGGGGTTAGAAAATAAAAAATTGAACAAGGGCCCTTATTTTTTTCTTAATTCCTGGAGAACCCCATGTCTAAATAATAGTAATATTATTACTACTTACTTAACATGTGTTAAACTCCTGAATAAAATAAATATTTTCTTTCTTCACCAAATAAATTAATATTTATTCAAATAAAATTTAATTTTAAATTTCTCAATAGACCATTAAACTCAGTCTACCAATCCTCATAAATTTTAATGGGCCTTAAATAATTACTATATACTTAATTAAATAAATATTGCAGCATTATTTTTTAATAAATATATAAATATTATATTAAATAAAAATACAGAATTGGTAATTATTAATTATTTACATAACTAAATAAATAAATATTTAAGTACCTTATGAATAAACCATAATAAATAAATATTTTATATTCAATTAATTAAATAATTACATATTGAATATATATTTATTTAATATTAAACTAACATATATATTTTCTTTAATAACTGGTGATTGAATATTATCAAACCAATATGAATAATTATTAAACCATATACAAGAATAATATTTATCCAACATGTTAAATTCATATAGAATTTAATTATGGTATTGAATACACTTAGTGTGTGGAATCATGACTACAAAATAGTCCTTTAACATTGCTAAAAATGGCCTTTATCAGCATTAGAGAAGCACTGACTGTTGGAGCGACATTAAAAGCCCAATTCTTTTATCAGGGATCAAAAAGTGATCATAAAGGGGTCCTTTATTAGAGATTATAAAAATGATAATAAAGTTCTTCATTATATGTGCATTCCCAAGCACTGATAAAGGACAATTTATTAGTGCTTCTATAAGCGTTGATAAAGGGAATACTACCCCACCAGTGCAGTGTGGTGTAATAGCACACCACAACACCAAAAACACCATAAAATTAAAAAAAGTATGAATATAGAATTTAAATGAATATAAAATAATCTGGGCTCGTTTTCACAATTTTGGAGATGTGATTTTTGTTTTAAACTAAAATGATACTTATATATTGAAAAAACACACTTGGAGTCATACTGGTCACACCGTGTATCAGATTGAGGTACTGTTGATTCCAAAACATCTCAAATGACTTATGGATCATTGTCCTAAAGTATTAAAACAATCAAAATGTGTTTTATTAGTTTTGATCACGTCACTTGTTTTTTTACTAAAATGTCATTTTAAACTGGAAACACACACTTTTGACCTATATCGATCACATCGTGTATCGGTTTGACGTGAGACCGATTCCTACATATCACAATGGACTTATGAATAGATGTCCTAAATTATCAAGAAAATCCAAGCATGTTTTCTTTGTTTTCAGTGAGTGATATTTTTTGAACTAAACTATCGATTTTAAACCAATAACGAACACATTGAGTCATAGTTTTCACATTGTGCATTGAATTGAGTTTTGGTTGATTCCTACATATCTCAAATGACTTATTGACCATTTATATAAAGTATCAAATCAATTAGAATATCTTTTCTTATTTTTGAGTATGCCAGTTGTACTTTTTACTAAAATTAATGTGAATTTTGAATAAAAATAAGCACTTAGAGTCATACTGGTCACACTGTATGTCAAATTGTGGTATGGCTGATTCATATACATCACAAAGTCTCAAAAAATAATAACTTACAAAGTTTCCATGCTTACATTGTCTTTCTATGTTGAACTACCAACAATAAATATTGACTCGATGTTCTTAGCGGAAAAAACTTTCTCCTTATTGAAAGTCATAAGAGTACAAACTTTCAAAAATGAGAATGGTTTTTCAGAAAATAACATTAACTCAATATTTAGTTTTGGTAGTTCTTCAAAAAAACAAAATGAAAATAGAAAGCATGGAAACCATGGATGAAAGAATCATTTTATCTCTTTTGTAGCTTGTTTTAGATATTTGAAAGAAAAATATAACTTACTAAAAGATCTGTGAAAAAAACTAAATAAGTATTAAATAAAAATGATAAGGAAATTAACTTAAAAATAGTATAAAAATGATGTTGAAATTAATTAAATAAGTAGTAATAATTCACCTTTTCCTGATAGTGGTATGCATTATTGACGCATTTCCTTATTGTCATTATCTCAGTTACAGGATCAAACAAAAGAATCCACTTATATAAGAAAAAAATTATTAGATGAGTAATACTGAAAATAAATAAATCATTCATAAATATGAAACAATACATTAATTATATAGATAATTATTTTATAGTGAAAACATTGTTGACCATATGAATATGCGGATGGTATAGAAATAATAATGATAAAAAATGAAAATATATCTCACTAAACAATCAATAAAAAAGTGAGGATGAAGAGCATAATTTCTTCATTATGGTTAATGTTATCCTCTGAATTCATTCCAAGTTGAAAGTTATAGACAATTGTCATCCTCATCAGCTCATCTCCTAAACATTTATCATTTCATTTTTTTTGTTTGACACACATCCTCCATCTCCTGTAGACATGCACCTATGTTTCTTGAAATACTTTAAGAAGTAGTCATCCATGAGATTACTAATGCTCAATTTAGTATAAGAAATATAAAAGAGATGGGGTGAGTCTCAAGGTATCATAATTAAATAATAATTATTCTGGAGATAAAGCTTCTGAGGATGAAAATTGTACTTCATTGTGTTCTCTAAAAGGGGAAATACCTCCCATTTGTGAGAATTACACCATTGGCACTAGTTATAAACCCGACGCCTCCATTACCACCAATTACTTCTAGGAAAAATCTCCAAAAAACTAGATAAATGATAGAGTGAAGGGTGAGAAAGAAATGGAGAGGGTGGAGATTGAAGATTATGAATATGAAACTGCAGTGCTATACAACTCGGGGGTCTTGGCTTTCTATAGTGTAATTTAAACTAATGAGTTTATGTTACTGAAATTAATTTATTTTATTTGACGTGGAGGCAAATTTAATTATGAATTAATTTCATTTTTATCCTTGAATTTATCCACAAGGATCTGAATAAAACTTTAATAAAATAATTGGTTGAGGATTTTTTTTATAATTTTTTTCGATAAAACATGGTTTTTTTAATAAGTTTTATTTTATTAAAAAAATTGTATGGTTTTATATGATTGGAATAGAATTTCGATGGAGATGTGTACTTCGTTCACACTTACCTTGATGGGCAATAAACTTGAACTGGGTTCACCCCTTCCACTATCAAAAACTATAAAATAGAGATAACTCCTCATTCGATACATAGAAAAGTAAAGTGAATATACCTAAATATTCAATATAAATATTATATATATATATTTGTGTGTGTGTGTGTGTTATATTAGTAACTTTATTTGAATATAATTTTATATATCTGTATATTATTTATCATATTTAAATTTATTTAAATATACAATATATTATTCAATATATATATATAACTATTTTTTATAATGAAACTAAAAAATACTGTTAATAATAATTTCTAAATTATATTAATTATAAATAATTATTATTCTAGGTAATTTTGTATAAAATATAATTATTTAAATTTATAAAGTTTAATTATTTCAAAAAATATATATAGTTACCTACTTTTATTATTTTTAAAGTAACATGAGTTTACAATATTTTGTTAGTTTTTTAATTATAAATTATATTATCGTTAATTAAATGTATATATAGAACTAAAATGTATATATAGACCAAAAATGATGAATGCCTAAAAATAATTTCTAATATATAGAATTTGATAACATCTATTCTATTTTTTGGAACAAATGATGTAGTAGCCTAAGGATTATAGGGAGTCCATATAATATTAATTGACCCATAATTGACATTTTAGGGAGTTCTATAAAGAAGTTCACATAAAGAAATAAAACAACATGTTTCTAAGAAAAATATATAACCCTTACAACAGAATATCAAAACACTATAAAATAAATACAATCTCGTACTAATTTTTAAAATAAAGAGACATTGAAAATAAATAAATATGGTATCACCGTTACTAATATTTCTCTTAAAATAAAACAAAACAATTCTGAGAAAGTAAATTTTTAGGGAAAACCCCTTACACTAGAATATTAAAACCGAATTTAAATAAATAAATTCCCTTATAGGAATTGTATAAAATCAGCTTATGTTACTACTTCACACCATCATCAGACTGATAATTGGTTTTCTAAATAAATTTTCTTATTAATTTAATGTTTTTATATCCAAAACCCCCATTGCTTATATAGTTTCATAAATATTTATTTAATTGGTTTATCTGTGGACTAGAGGTGATTCATTAAGATTTCAAAATAGTGACAAAATTAAGCTTGTGGATCAAGATGGCATATAGATGAAGAAAAAAAGTAAATTTATTCAAAACAAAAATTTAATGAGACCAAAACATGATATCCAAAATAGTATTCAAGAAAAAAATGGATTACAAACAAAATAAAAATAGTATACAACAACTGGAGCACAAATACAAAAAGAAAGTTGAAACCTACAAAGGAAAATTAGAAACCATCAAATCTAGATCTGTAAATGATATATAGAGAAAAAAATCAGAACCTACAAAGGAAAATAGAGGCTTGCCTCTCTAGGTTGAAGAAAATTTGAGACCCTTGGATCCAGATCTTTATTCTTTCTTGATAAACTCTAACTACAACTGAACATTGGATATCAGATGATGTTCGAGCAACTGGAGGTAGTGGGTTTGTGCGATTTAAGTGGTTTTGTGTGATTCGAGATTCGATTCACTGAGGAGGAGTGCCTTCAATGGGTGGATTTAGTGGAAGTATTTTGATATCACGATGGTTTTGTAACAGGTTAGGTTTTTTTATTTAGTTCGGGATACTTTTATCTGCGCTTTTAAAAAAATGATGACAAGGATTCCTTTTATCAGCACTTATTTTTTAAGCCCTAATATAAGACATATTTTTCAATTCTTTTTTAGCACTAATAAAGGTATTTGTTTTTTAGCATTAAAAAATAAATGATAAATAACTCATTTATGAGATCTAAAAATATAGCACTGATAAATGGTACCCTTTATTAGTGCTAAAAATAAAGAGTTGATAAAGGGTACCCTTTATCAGTGCTAAAAATAAATCATTGATAAAGGTTATCTTCATCATTGCTAAAAAAGTACTAATAAAGGGTTAAATTTATCAGTTCTTTCATTAGAACTAATAAATATTCCATTTATCAATGTTGTTGAACACCGATTTTGTAGTAGTGCATTAAGCTGCACTACCTAAAGTCCAAGTTTAGCATCTAGAAACACTCCTAGGCTCCTAAATAGAAATAATTTAATGTCCCAATGACATGTAACCTCATATGAATATACACTATGTAATGTAATCCATTTATCTTCCTATCTCCAATCAATCATGTTGCATGCTAGTTTCATTAACCTATGTGCTGGATGTATCCTTATTTTACTTTTAGGAAATTAACTTACAGATAACACTATCATAACCATGGACTTAATCAGGAAATTATATTTCCATCAAAGGGCCAAATATATGAACTTCCATTAAATAATAAAAGGGATAAATCCTTTATCATACTATTCATTAACACGACATCACTCTTGATGCACCCAACGTATCATACTTCACTACAAGAATTTGTCATCATGGTTTTCATCAATAAATAAAATTATATAACTCATAAAATTTATTCATAATTATCTTAAAATATAAGGATCATCACACACATCCATGGATAGGAATATCTAATAACACATATAAATGTGGATTTCCTATTGGAAAGTCATGTTCTCAAAATCTTATATACTGAAGATTATCAAGGACATACACCATAAGAAAGTGTCTCGAAGTCCTATGAATCTCCACCCCTAATAGGCTGTATAATTTTTTTCCTATCAAATGATATTATCAGGATATATAATTTATATTTAAGAATACTTTCATGGAACTTATAGGTTTTCATTATATAGAGGAACTATTATGATCTTTTAGTGTGACATGTACCCGTAATACATTATCACAATCTATTTTATGTTGAAGAACAATAATTATGTGATAAGAACTTTTATTAATATTCAAATACATGAATACAAGTAATCATAAATCCCTTAGAAGTTGGTTCTAAGGAACCAACTCTAATAATTTATTATTTTATGCCTTTTTGACATGTTTATGTATTCATATATGTTTATTCTTATACATGATCATCCAATATATGAATAAGGAATGTTATATTTTCATGTCAATCTCATGAGGTGGTTATTTTTATTTCAAGGGTGAAACCATTCCAAAGTGTGTATTATTGATACTCAAACACTATTTATCAGTCCATGGGGATCAAGAATTCCCTTCAAATATTTTGTAAAATCAGGTCGGGTGATGTGTTGGGTAAGACCAAGCCAATTCACGACACATGACCTACGATTTATGCATTTTTCTATGTATCTTGTGATATTTGGTCTCACTAAATATGGGGGATTAAACTCTAATTAAATAAATTTTTATTAATTCTTATGGGTGGAATGAAGTGTTAAGGTAGATAGTAGACCCTTGAACACTAGTTTATATAACAATTACTAATGGTCAAGACTGTGATTATAAAGGTGTACCATGTGTTACCTATACCCTGGAAGGATATAAATGAAATGAAATGAATGAGACATGGTTTACCTAGTGATAGGTTGACTCAATGACCTCAAAGTATATGAGTGAGAGGGGTTAAGAATTTTTGCCTTATGAATAGGTCATAAGAAAACTTGGGTTGCCTTAGAGCATTTTGGCCACTTGATTAGGTCATGGGGTGAGTGTACCTCCATATTAGTATATAAAAACCTAGGTGGGTATACCCTATGTGTATTTTTTATAGGTTGGGTGAGTATACCGAACTAGGATGACTTAAGAAGTGAGATATTCATTATGCCATCTCTCCAGACTGATGGATTTATGGATTTTCCAAGGAATCCAATAATTCCTTAACATATTCATGATAATGTTAAGGGGCGTTATTCCCTCTATTTGATGGGATTATCCTGAGAGATGAGAATGAGATAGAGGATACCATGTTGGGTGTTCATATTGTTATATGACCTAGTGTACCTCAGTGGGTTCCTTGACCTTATGATAACTATAGAGAGGAGTAGTGAAGAGGAGCTTCTATTGTTGATTCGAAGTGGCCCCTTAGAGCTTTGGAATTGAAGGTTATGGTCTAGGTTTTACATTGAGAGTCCAACCTAGTAGATGTGTGATGCTCTTGGTATATTATTTTACCTTATGAATATATTTGTATGAGATGTTACAGGGTGGATGATGGACCCCTAATGTATGATTTGATATGTCAATAGTATTTTGAGGATCTGTAAATTCCTGATGCATTATGATATATAAGGGATTACATCCTATGATTTGGTGCTGCATTATTATTTATGAGATGTATGGGATTTTATCCTAATATATAGAAATTTATGATGCTATATGGGATGCCTAGGATATTACCTAGGATATAAAGATTGTTCTTGGTATGATGAGATGCCTTGGATAATCCCAAGGATATGGTTGTTGATAATACTAACAAGTCCATCAAGAAACAAAGCTCCTGACCATTTATTAAAGATAAAATAAAATGTAGACAAGAGACGGATGGAGTAAAACAAATGGGATTTCCCTATTCCAATAAAAATGGAATTACATATCATAGTATGAAAAATAATTTCCATACTCATAATCATTAGCGGTTTCCCATTCAGATTGAGAATTACCTCAATTACAAGTCTTAAGGATCATTTCATAGTTCCTTCTTAAAGCCTTAGAGGAAAATCTGGTGGTCACAATTCTTGGAAGGTTAGAATAGTCCTTATGTGGATTTCTCTCAGTGGTAGCAGGAGTGAAACCCTCGTTATCGATCACCTTTTTATTACCATGAATAATATCATCTTTATATGAGGTATGGATACTATCCAAAACCTTGAGGAGATTGATATCACTCATCCTTTCATCATTGGATACATTCTCTCATTTATCAGATATTTTTAAATAAATGAATATGTTCTAAATTTCCTACTGAAAATATAAGTAGATTGATTGAGAGAAAGATCCCATGGGTGATCTGATTGATTACCCTCACTTTGGATCTAAGAGTACAGGGCCATAAGTAGGACATTCTCCTTTTCTATGACTATCCCAGCTCCATGTTGAATCCTAGATTTAACATCACTTATGTGAGTTTCAAGAGTCCTCTTATCTTCCAATTGATCAGCTGCATGAATATATTGTAACTCCTATGAATTCAGTTTAACCCCAAAAGAGGAGGTCTTCCCTTTAAGAGAATTCTTAGAACCAGTACACCCATACTGATTCAGAGGGTCATCATACAAAGAGTCATCATTAACCGTCTCATTCATATCACAGGAAGGGGTCCCCGAAAGGATAAATAACAATTCCCTTTCTAGGAAATCCCTTGCACAAAGAGGCATCATTCCCACTATTAAGGCGGTTTGTGCAAATTATGGACCACCTACAAGAATTATTAGAATAACCAACTACCTTGCTAGAAGAGAAAAAAATACAGAGCTTTTCATAAAAACCACAAATGTTAAAGTCTTCCTTTTTCATGGATAACACTAATTTCTTAATCAAAATTGCACTCAAATAAACTTACACTAATACTCTTGAAAAATAACTAAAACTAGAATGCTCAGTATTTATATCCATTTTAATTGGAACTCCAATTGAGGAAGATAAATCGAACAAGATTTTTGGATGCTGATAGAGTCATTTAATACCATAAAATCTAACCCAAACATGAGTGATAGAGTTCCTGACCTCAAAGGGGTTGAAGCTATAGTTCACTTCCTAAATTCTCAGGACACCTAGGTTTAAGGAAATAGAACCCAACCCCCATGCCCTCTTCATAAATTCTAAATTGGTAAATAAAATATGAATGAATACACACCCCACTAGAATGCATTTCCAGTTTTAAAATACCCAAATTAAGGATAGTATGTTCATCATATCACCCAACTTCCATGGTTTATGTCCTTCAAAAATGATCACCCATCCAATAATGGAGTGACGAAAAAGAAAAATTCTTCCCAAGACAGTATCTAGGGACACAAAAACATGAGTTGTGTCTCCCATTTTCAATATCTGACCAATATCATCCTCACTCAAGGAAGGAAACAGCCTGTTAGTCAATTCCAGAGTCTTACCTTGAGGTATCACCTTGGAGGAAGAAGCAGCAGGAACCTAAGGCCAGATCCATCCATAATCCTTTACAGAGTTGACCATAGGCCAAGCGTCGTCCACCTTCGCTCCCATAGAGGCATATGAGCCTCATTTAATTGATAGGGGTTGAAATTTTTTCAAGACGACACTGACCGAGTTGACCACATGCATCATGTATGTCGTATTTATGCCCAAAGATACATCTGTGCGAGTCACCGGTGGGGGCTGGGTGCTAGAGATCAAGTCTAATCCAAGATAGTGTAGTAACATTCTAGAGGAAGGAAACCCTAAAATACATTGTAGCAGGAGCTCTCCCAAGACTACATTCCACCCTATGGATATAATTTTGGCTATTGATCATAGTACAATGAGATACGAGGTAATTTTTCTAGGACCTATAAATTATGTTTGATATTATGAGATACCTAGGATGATTCCTACGATTTGGTGTTTACTCATAAAAATAAATTCATTAAATTCAAAGGTTGAATGTGTATCCCATTAATGATTGTGTAACATGATCAGAGGTATATGGAACTAGATGAAGTAGGTATGATAAATTTGGGTTCTCACCTTAGAACCCAAGGATCTATGATATTATTTATTTTGGTTTTGATTTTTATTTATTCTAATCATATCACAAGTGTATACACTATATTTATTGGTTATATCTGGGATCCTGTTGGTGGTTCCCTACTAAGTTGTACTCACGCCATGATCGGGTATCCAAGGCACTTATAACACACTAAAATTTTACTACATATCTATACTTTAAAAAAATTTGTTTGATATATTTATTCACATGAATCACAAAACTATAAATATTATAATGCATTTTATTATAATAAAATTATAAATAGTAAATATAACCATTATAATTGAATTTTAGGGCCTAAATAAAAGTAGCCTATTGCAACCTATACTTTTCATATAGAGATATAACATCTTAATAAAAGAATATTCATTACATAACATAATGATCCATGCAAGGATCATATAGGTCTAGTTCCTTCGGAAACTTGTAAACATGAACAATTGATTCATAATAATTCCATATCATCTCCCACTTAGTTCCTTAAAACTAACAATATTTTTATAAATATCATATATAATACCTTTATTCATAACTTGGGGAAAGGAAACATAAGAAATAGTGATCTTAGATGATCAGTAATGTTAAATAAGGGAGATATCAATGATCACATAAGCATAACAGGAGCATTAGTGTATGATAACATGAACATAACATTTGAAAACCGTACTCTACATATCATAGATAATAATATTGATTCATGGAATAAATCTTGGTAGTTCATAATACATGAATCATAAAATAATCAAACATCATAATCCTGAAGAGAATAAAATTGGCATAAGACATAGATTTTTGGCATACACATAAGGATAGAATGGAATTTCATTATTATTCAAGGCTTACAACCAAGGATATCATAGTGGAATGGGTTCATTATCCAAACCATCATAGTAGTAAAGGTTTACTCGTGTAGGAAATTCCTTTTCACATCGGTTTTTTTTTATTTTTCACATTGGTTATTAGGCGTCATTATTAAAGGAGACGTTTTAAATATTTCTATAATGTTTCTTAAAAAATAGACATTGTAAATGAATTATAAAATTGTTTTTTTAACTCGTTTATTTGATAACTAACATGATAAACCCATTTATAATGGTTTTTCACATTAGTTTTAAGATAACTGACATGGAAAACAATTTTTCACATCAGTTATTTGATAACTGATGTGAAAAAATGATGGTAAAAACTTTCAATATAACATTTTTCACATTGGTTGTCAAATAACTAATATAAAAAGGGAAATTTCTTTAAAAAATATTTATTTTAAACCCTTCTATCCATAGAAAAACAAAAAAACAAACAAGAATAATACAAGTAGAAGTAGTAGTAACACAAATTTACAATTACAACATTCAAAATTACAATATATAGTTAAAATAAATTAAAATTCAACCAAACTTGTAAAATGATTTTCCCAATCAACCTGTAATTTTATAAGCTCGTGTGTAGTATAAGGCTGAGGTTCATCAAAAATATAAAAATTAAAAGGAAATAATTTTAACATGTATTATGAATAAAATCAATGATATATTAAGGACAATTTTATAATGAAATATAACCTACTAGAACTTCATAATTATTATAGTTGAAATTATTTCATACCTAGATATTAAAACATAATATATGTATTCATTTACTCCTTGTTTATAAAAACACTATTTAAATGAGTTTTTAAATTCAAAATATCATTATTAAGTAATATGCCTAAAATTTACTAATTATAAATGAAAATTCACCTTTGATTTTAAGATTTTTTTCTTGGCACTCTTTTTCTTTGTGGTCTCTAAAAACAAATTTCATCACTTTTTAGAAAATAATATGAATAAAATAAATTTAAAATTTATTATAATATAAACAAGTATTAATAACTTCAAACTTTCATGACCAATACATCCTTAAAATTTTGTCATACTTCACCATGTATAGATCATAACCAATAAAGTGCCTTCTCCCTTGGACAAAAAACACCTAACATCCAATGGACACTGATATAAAAAAAATTAATGTTAGTAATTATTATATTAAAATATATATAACACTTTGTGAGATATATGTTTTATACTCTTAAAGATAAGGAAACATCCATCATTGAATAATTATATCCTTTGGAAATCATTTCGCAATATAAATTGTTCTTTCTTCTTTAGTAGTTTTCATTGCTATGGGTGAAATAAATTGTGGGTCTATAAATCCATATAAATTTTTCTTGTAATTATCCTTGCACATTGTATAAATATACCTAATACAAAACAAACATAAGTATAAATTTTAAATAAATTTAACATATTAAAAGATTTATGTTAAGACTTACATGGAAAAACTGGCATCGTGTTGATTCCCTACAGATCACTAGTTACCAGGTCCATGAAATAATTTCTAAAAAACCCCACAGTAATTGAACACCCACAAACATCAGTTTCAAGTGGGATCTCATAAACATCCAATAATAACTTTGAAAATGTTTACAATCTATCAAAACTACTAAAACATATATCTGAAGTCATGGAACTTTGTATTTTTTGTTATCTATATTGTAATTAATTAACTTTAAATTATTCTTGTAAAAAAATAGATAAATATATAAACATCAAAATGTTAAAAAAAATTAATAAAAAATGAAATAAAAGATAAAATATACACATACCTATATGGTAATATGTCGTAGAAGTCAAGATGGACAGATGAAAAATTACTAATACATTATCCAATTTTACTCACCTCATCTTTAGGTAATGGTACTCTGGCTGATATATCTACAATATCATGTACAGTAACTCTATGATGATATGTCTCTATCTATTGATGGTAAATGGAATCTCTAATATAAAATATCATTCCATGTGAAATAATATGATTTTGGGGATCATCAACCTATAACTCAAAATAATGGGGAATCTATAGAGGAGGATGTGTATGAGTATGATAAAGAGTGGGGTCTGTAGGTGGAGGTGGAGGAGTGTGGTTTAAAGGTGTACATAGAGGAGTAGGAGATACTAGTGGGGGTGTCTGGGTGGGAGTTGTAGTCTAAAACTATATTTAGATGTCTACAAACATTGGTTATATGGAAGCTATAATACTATCCTCCATATTCACATGAATACCCTGAACTTGAGCCTCAAAAGATTTAAAAAAATTATAAACACCCTCCATTGCAGAAGACGAAGAACGTGGAAATGCTTTCTTCATCAATACACCCATTGGGTATCCTCATACATGACCTAGGTGTTCGGGTTTTACTAATTCAATAACTAAAATAACATGCCTACCCTCAACTATAAAGACCCTCTTTGTGATCTACTCAAGATAATCCTATATGAATTATTTGAACAGCTTATATAAAGAATTTAATTAACTTAAATAAATAAATATATGAAACAACTTAAAATCCTCTCAGCAACAACCCTTGACTCTTCTGTAAGATATTATCCTTTTTCTCATCCAATCCCTCTTCCATTTTTCATTTCTATCTAGGGGTGGAGGGACAACCTATGCAAAGCATTAATACTCATATCTCAGTTTTTAAAACAAATCAACCATCATTTGTTCTTCCAATAACATATACCCTCTCCGAGATAAAGTATGAGGGTATACGTTTCTATATTGGAAATCCTGATGAGATCTCCCCAATTATTTTAAATTAATAATAAATAATTAATAAGATCATTAATATATAAAAAAATTTAAAAGGTAACATTGCACTTACCAAAAATGATTCTTCTCTCCTAATTTCAATAAATTTCTTCCATGTATCTTCAACTATAAACGGATATGTATCACATGGATTATGATGTTTCCAATTCCCAAAAATGAAATCTCATGTGAGGGTTAATTTGAAATACCTCCATCTTCTAGAATACAATGATAAAAATTTCATCATCACTCCTCTAGTGTCAGTTATATCATATATCATCATATAATAAGGGAGAAAACATCTATTACTATAAAAATTTCAAGATATGTAAAATAAAAACAAGAAAGCTAACCAAAATGGTCTCCCATGAGTGAGATAGTGTCAATTTATCAAAACTTCTATAATCATCAATCAAAATATTGACTTTGCTTTTAGCTTGAACTGATATAAATTTTTTTAATTATTTTGAATTAGGACCTCTTGGAATATCATTATCATCAAATTCTACCAGTATCCTATGGTCCTAGCTATGAGCAACTGATAATTTTGGTAAATGTGTGCCGCCATGTTTACCAACCCTCAAACTCTTCTTCGGACCTGTGGGAGTAGATGTCTCTTGTAAATATGTATGGGTATCATCAAGAGAATCATGTGAACATTCCTCGTGATAGGTATGAGTAAAATCATCTCCAGAAGTATGTGGTGGATCATTTGAGGGATCTGTCACTATCCTTCAAATCAAAGCAACAAATAATTAGTAAAAAATACAAAAAATCAACTATTACAATATTTATCTAAATAAAAAAAGAAAAATTATAAACAAAAAACTAAAGTAAATTAAACTTAACACATTTTTATTCATATTTTTTATAGTTAACTAAAATTATAACAAGAGTAATGAGATATGAAATATGATATAAATGCATGAAAACAAATCCAAAAATTGTGTGTGAATAGTAAAAATACTCCAACCTAATAAATCATTTTTTACATAAGAAAGAATATTTTTGTCAATATACTCTTATAACATATTTTTGTTTTTATTTAACGTAATAGATTTAAAATAATTTTTTTCAACAAAATCAATTAATAGATAAGTTACATAAGGGTAAAAATGGTAATTTAAATTAAACTAAATTAATATAAATAATAAAATTAAATTATTGGTTATAATATGTGTTTTAATAAATAAAATAAAACTAAAACATCTATCATTTTATTAAATTTAAAAAAAGTAAACAAGAAATAAACATATGTTACCTATAATATTAGGAATGTACTAAAGGATTATTTTCCCAAATACCTTTTACATGATCATTATATATGTCACAAACCAAGTCTATAATGTGATCAATAATATTATCTATTAATTTTTCCATAGAATTAGGGATCTCACATAAATCAGAATCTTCATCAAGTTTATCATCACCAATATACTGTTTTTTTATTGTAAAACAATAGAACACTACATATTGGATTTATCAAGAATATAGAAAAAATTTGCATGTGTTTCCATTATAAAAGGATTAGTTGTGCATTCTAATCTATTCAGATTAATAAGTGACATTCCAGATTCGTCGTGTCTAACACTATTTTTACTGATAAACCATTTTCAGTTAAATATTGGGAATTAAAATTTAATGTAATCAACCTCCCATATTTCTTTAATGACTCCTTAATATGAACTTGATGAGGAAATTGGGTTTTTTTATTTAGCACACAAAAAATATGTTTCTTCTACAAACACCAATACACTACTATTATGAACAGCGCTTTTGTTGTCCTGATATTTCATATGAAATATATAGCCATTAATTTCATACCAAGGCCATATTATGAAATTTAAACTTGGACCAACCACTAGCCATATAAATTTTTCTAAAGCATCTAATATACTAATCATGGTCTCTTTAAACCATGGAAAAAATTATTCTCATCAAAAATCAACATATCTTTCTTCTTTGTATAACATTTTTTCAACACATAAATATGAAATGTTTTATATGGTTGAGCATCACCTATTTTATTCAAGATGTATAAATGTACCTTATTTATTTTTTTCACTTATAAATGATTTAAATTTCAATCCAGGGATCCCCTATCCCCCATAATTAACTGATTCGTAGAGAGATAGAAGCAAACAAATATGCTCTACTTCAAAAAAGTACCTTATACAAAACTCTGAAAACTTCTTAGAAATATACTTATCAACAATGGAGGCTTCAGGTCGATATGGATTCTTAACATACCCCTTAAATATATTCATATAAATTTCAAAAGAATCCATACAATATAGATATAAAGGTCTAAAAATATTTATTTCTCACACCAAATGAACCATTAGATGCACCATGATTTCAAAAAAAAGATGGAGGAAATACATTTCCAATTGAAAAATTATAGAAATCGGTTCATTTTCTAAATTTTTCAAAGCATTAAAATCAATCACTTTATTAGAAATTGAATTGAAAAAATAACACACATGCATGATACTCATTCTAACATGGATGGGAAATATTTCATTCAATGAAACTGGTAGGATTTTTTGGATCATGGTGTGATAATCATGATATTTCATACCTATCAACTTCAAATCCTTTAAAGACACAAAACATTTTACTTTTGAAGAATAACCTTGAGGAACTTTGATATCATGAAGGCACTGAAAATGATAATTTTCTTTCTCTTTGATAATTCATGACAAGACAGAGGTAGGAATGTTCACCCTCCATCAAAAGTGGGATCCAACTCCAAATGTGTTACCATTGAGATTAAGTCTAATATTTTTTTCAATCCATCTTTAGTCTTTCCTTTAATATCTAACATTTTTTCAATCAAGATGTCATAGATATTTTTCTCTAGAATCATGACATCAAAGTTATGTTTGACCTCATGATATATTCAATATCATAGCTCAAAAAATATTGATCATTTCTTCCAAATATTTCAATCATTAAAAGTGTATGTGTCTTTCCAAATGTCATATCAAGGTTTCTTACCCTCTCAAAATACTGATTAGTGAATAATGGTTTTGGAGTAATATCAAATACGTGTGAGCCATTAAATTCCTTTTTTTAATATTTTATAAGAGTGATCCATAGAAAAAATCTTTTGATGGCCCACGTATATTGTTTTTCTCCCATGATGTAGTTGATAATATAAAGTATATTGTTTATAAATTCAATATGTTTTATTCTCCTTAACACTATATCTAGAAAACTTTTCATATACTGGGAAGTAATTTGTAGCGAACATAATCATTTCATATAGTTGGAAATATTCCATTTTATTAGAATCATACACCCGAATACCATCCTCCCATAAGAGTTTTAAATAATTAATTAATGGTGAAAAGAAAACATCAATATCATTTTCAGGTTGTTTTTGTCTAGATATCATTAAAATAAATATGACATATTTTCACTATATAGAAAATTCAGGTGATAAGTTTTAAATTACTAATAAAATAGGCCATAAACTATGTATGCTACTAAGGATTTGATATGGATTCATTCCATCGATGCATACTCCAAGTTTGATATTTTTAACATCATTTATGAATGTAGGAAACTGTTAATCAAATTTCTTCCACTATGTAAACTCATCTAGATTCCCTAATTTTCCATCACATATCCTCTCATTAACATGACATCTTAAACTTTTTCATTATGTGAATTTGAAAATAAAAATTTTAAATGAGGAATTATAGGAAGATAGAAAAAAATACTTGGTAGGGGTATCTGTAACTACTAAATTAGCATTTAATTTTTCTTTTAATTATACCATGATGTCCTAGATTTAGGATACTTTGACAGAAATTCATATTCCTTCCTATATAGAACATGATCATTCAGGCAGGAATATATTTTTTCATACCCTAGTCCCATCGAGAATAGAATTTTCTTTTCATTATAATGTGAATTAGGAAGGTCATTATCTTTATGAATAATATCTTTCAACAATTGTAGCAAATCAGTAAAATTCTTGTCTTTCCAACCAAGTTTTTCCTTCAAGTAAATCAATCTTAACACCAATGATAAACCCATAAATTCTGTACAACATGGATATAATGGTCTTTCATCATCACCATATACATTCTCCATTGTTGGTTATTTCTTAATTACCTCTACTTCAATATCATGAATCATTTATTCAACTTCATCATAGTTATTATCTTGAAAGGAATCATTATCAATAGATCCAAAATTCTTCCCAGTTTCACCATTCTAAATCCAAGGATTGTAACTCAAATTAAAACCATAAAAATTAAATGATCTTTTATATCTCTTATTTTTAGCTTATTTATATTTAAACATTTTATCCATAGATAGAAAAACATGTCGTTTTTTAGAAAATTCCATTTAGAAAATTCCAAAAAATCATCAACGCCATCCACATATTCATCACTTATTCGAAGTTTCATAATCTAACTTCAACTCATTATTATCTATAATAAATATCAAAAATAAATATCTTTTCAAAATAATATAGAGTTGCTAAAAGTGATAATAAAATATTCAAGTCAATCTAGGTTTAAATTTATATCAAATATTTCATAATTTGAAAGTAACAAAACTTTGAAATTTAAAAAAAATATATGCATATTTGAAAAGTATAATTACAAATTCAAGGAAGTAATAAAATATAAATTTAATATAATTGATAAATAAAAATTCAGAACCCTTTACATTTCTAGTCCAAAATACCACTACATATTATTTATATTTAAAAAACATCATTAACATCAAATTATTTTTAAAACAATATGTCATAATAGTTTTTCAAAAATAATCTAGTTTATAATATAAAATAATTTCACAATATAATTTAATTAAAAAAATCCTCAGCGTTTTACATTGTAAAATTGGAACTATTTAAAAATATCCATCAACTTTAAAATAAAAAACAAATTTAAATCAATTGTTTAATGAACTATTTATTTAAATTGAATAAAAAACTTGTTTCCCTTGCTAAAATTTTTTTGAAAACAAAATCTTCATATCTCCATGGATAGAAAAAAATGATTACCCATTATTGGGAATAATTTTAAAAATTCAGATACCACTTTCTCGACGTAACAAACTATAATTTTATATATTATACAATACTGAATAGACAACATATAGGATGTTATGTAATAATAAACTAAATTGATGGAGGGTAACATGCTAAAGAATTCAAAATATATATATATTATAATACAATAAAAAATAAGATGTAAAACACTAATCATAACATAGAAAAATATCAGAGTGACTCTAATTAATTATATAACATAAAATAAGGTTTTTTTTATAATTATTACTACTTTATGAGTAGCTATTTAATAAATCATAGATAATCATATATAACAGTAATTATATAAAAGGAATGTAGATAACCTAATGTTCAATTAAATATATGACGTATAAATAGTCACTAACATTTTCTCCCAAGTGAATCTATATTGTCTATTAGTTCACAAGTAAGATGATTAATGGGACATATCTATCACTATATAATACATCATCAAGCCTTACATTTCAATGATACTATGTTGATGAAAATCATTCAGTATATATGTAACATATAAATGAAAATAAATACAAGAGTGCATATGAAACCATGTTAGGAATGGTTATATGAGGAAACTAATAAAATTTATCTTTATTATTTCTTAATAATACACATTCAAGGTGAAAATTTATATAATTATCTAAGGGTTGAAAATAATTTAAATTACACTAAACTATAAAAATGGTTTTCGATATGCAAGTGTGATTTAATACTATATCATAGATCAATAAAAAACCTTTAGAATTATCAGATTAATTAAATTAAATTAGAAATTAAATACCATCAAATATTACTTTCAAAATTTTATTTCCTCATTATTACTATTTTATAAAAAAAATTTGTATGGATGTCATGGTAATAGCCTAAAAACTCACCATAAGGGTTCATAACACCTACCATTAACAAAAGTGATCATTAAAAATCTTAATGATCATCGAGGATCCCATAAAATAAATAAAAAATTTAAATAAAATATAACCCAATAAACCATTTATCATAACACAATAATAATCAAATATATGAAACTGTAGGTGGATAACTAAGAAATGATTCTAACACCACTATCGTCAAAAGTACTAATTTAATCCACCAGTTAATATTTCAATACCATAATATGATCTAGAAACATATTTTTTAATCATATCATAGTCACTTCACATCAAAGTGATTGTAATGGTATATTTCAATAAATGAAATCAAAAAAAGTGTTAGGGAGTTAGTGACCGAATATAGATGTTTGAGACTTACTTGAGAGTGGTGAGATGAGACTTTGAAATTTGAAATATTGAGGAGGATGAAACCTAATAATGTATGAAGATGGAAGATCGAGATTAGAGGCCACTATATCCAAGAAATGAGGATAAGTCTTCTACATGATAGAAATGATTTTTCTTTTGTGATATCAAATAACATTGAAATGACTCAAAATCACAATTCAAAAAAAATTAAATTGTATGTCACATCATTTATATTATAACCGATGTGATACTGAGATGTTTATTTTTTTATCACATTGATTGTATAGTAACTGATGTGAAAAAATTTCTTTATCATGTTGGTTATACAACAACCAACGTGATAAAGTAATGAAAATTTATTTATCGCGTTGGTTAAATTATTACGGATGTGAAAACACATCTTTATCACATCGGTTACTATATAACTGATTTGATAAAGCGAGATACTAGTTCTTTTACATCAGTTATCTTATAACCGACATGAAAAAGAAATATACATGTATTTTTCATTTTGATTATGGATAACCAACATGAAAAAATCCAACATGCTAAATAAATTTTGTGCGAGTGATTCACTCTCAAAGACTATTATAGTAGGTAGAGTCCCTTATTGAATTGGGTTCACTCCTCTTTCTAGCCCTATTTATCTCATGAGATATTAATTTTTACCCAATGCATTAGAGGGGGATATAGGTCTGAACCATCACATAATGAAAAGCATACATATGTGTGCCACAAGATCATAAAACCTTCATCATATCATAAGACATTAAAAGAAAAAGTTTTCATTAAATATTCACCACATCAGAACCCATGAAAATAAATTGGTTTTATAAACATTTCATCATAGCATAACCCATAGAAATGAAATAGGTTTCATGATTTTCTCATAAATGAATCATTGAATAACCCTTGGAAAAGGAATAGTTCTAATAAAAATATCTTTATCATTATAATAAAATATATATGGAAATAAGAAGGATGGTATAATTGGATCATATCCCGGGTACAATATAAGCAACATCAAAGGTTATTGTTCGTGATAAATATAAATTCCATAAAATAACATTAAAACATTCTTGAGGAAAATATCCTTTGTATTTAGAAAACACTTCTTGAAAATATAAAAACATCTCAAATATTAAAGAAAAAATTTTCTTTGAAAATAAACTTCGAAACTTCTGAAGAATTAAATCATTAAGTGGTTATTATGGGAGGAAATATTTTCCATTTCTTACCTGTTAAAATGGAGATTCCTTTCACATTTTCGATAAAAATTCAAAACTAACTCATTCAAAAAATAATAATAATATTCATTTTAAAATATTTTTTAAAAAGTAAAATATGAGTAGAAATGTATTTAAACAATCCTTGGATAATATTAAAACTTTCCTTAAAACGTTTTTTGAAAACATTGACATGGAAAAACAAGGGTTTTTTACCGAAGATATAAATAAATTTCTATTTTCCCTTAAAACATTATTTTGGAATCTTGAGTACTTAAATATAGTATAATGAAATTAAAACAAGTAATTTAAATAAATAACCATATTATAATAAAATTAATGAGTTTCTTGAAATTTAGATCATAATGTTTCATCATCATAATCATAATCATAAACAATCCTGATAAACAATGAGATATTAACATAAAAACTTTACCACTTTTGTATCTCTTGAATCATAAGTACCATGAAAGAATAACTTTAAATAAAACATTAAAAATAATTAGAATAAATTAATTAATTATATAATATTTAGAAATCATCTTTATATACACCTTATAAGAGAATATAGGTGCACAATATAACATTTGTCCCAAAGAAGAAAATTTGAGATGAATTTCACATACCTCAAGTATCGACTTCCTTCATACATATTTGAACCACTTTTATAAAAATATAACTTTATTATACACATATTATAGAACAATATTAAATATTTATCATTGAATGTATGATTTACTTATGGCCTTTTATTACCCATTAATTAACTATTCTTTTTTAAAATCATGTTTTGGATAATAACTGCTTCATTTTTCATGTATATTTTGGTTTGATATTTTTGGTCCTTTTAATTTTATCATGGTTCCATAATATATATAATTTTAACCATGATATAAATATCATATATATTCATTATATATGTTTTTATAGTAATCCATTAAATTTAGAGATAGAAAATGAATTACACTATTTATGGAGATGGTAGGTCATATGTACACATGAACGTTGTTTACATTTTCACAATTGATGAAATAAAAGAAATGTAAATAATATATTAAAATTAAATGATAATTTTTAGTTCATATATATCACATTTCTTCATTTAATATATCTGTATTACCTTCTATGTAAAAATTAATTGAAGAGCAAATCACATCGCTTCGTGAGACTGTAGTGCACCATACACATGAGAAACATTATTGTATTCCCATGGAATAGAAAGTAAGAATATATATGTGATATTATAATTATAAAAGTATAATTATTTTAAAATATCATATAAATATGTTAAATTCATAATTATATCAAACCTTTATAGGTGGTGATGGAAAAAAAGTTACATTGGTTCATAAGGCGGTAGTTCACTGTACACACGATTGACAATTTCATTTCTTACTTGATGGAAGAGGATATAGATGTAGGTAATTTCATTAAGATAATAACATATAATTATATTTTATATAACAATTATATTATATAATCATGGTTAAATGATATTTTAATGAGATAGAGGAATAAATAAAATGAAAATGCATGGTTAAGGACTATACCTCTTCTTTAGAGAACCCCTTTAGGTTTACACCTAAAGACTTATTGGGAGGATTTTATTAAAAAAATAAGTCATATAGGATATAGGGAAGTAATTATGGAATATTTTTGTGTAGTTATTTTTTGAATCGAATGGTTTTTGACGTGTGAAGTGGAGAGGAGAGTGGGTGGCATTTTATAAGCGGGGGAGAGGACACACTTGGAATTTTTTAAAAGAAAAAGGTGCCTCAGGTTTAAAAAATGATACAAGGCACCAAAAAGGATCATTATAAAAATAATATATGAGATAAGGTCGAAATAGTTCCATAAAATGAGAGTTGTACATGTTTTTATTTCTTTTTATCCCTTATCTTTTAAGTTTAATCCTCTGGTAAACTCATTTTGACCTCAACTGCGGTAATTAATTTTTTATTATTTTTACTATTCATTTTTATCAAAAATTTAGTTTAACTTATAATATAATATTAATTATTATGATTCCAAATATGGAATCCACTTTTAAAAATTCCATTCATATCACATGAAAATATTAATTTAAAAATAAACTCACAGACGCGATGAAAAATCATCTTTCCAAATAAATTTGTTTTATAAGTATAGAAAGTTTTAATATAAAAATTCAATATGAAATTGATTAAAATTACCTAAATTGGATTAATAAATATATATTTAAAATTATATTACTTTTTAAACTATATTAAAATAAAATTTATCTTGGAAATTTCTTAAATGAAAATGCATCTTTTAAGAAAAATAACCATTTTTTCTATTCATCAAAAAGTAATCTTCCATAAAATTATCAAAAAATAAATGAAAGATAATTTGGAAATATAGATTTAAAAAATTAATATTATTTCTTAAAATAAATTTTTTAGAGGTGGAAAAAATTATTTTATTATTTTTTCACAAAAAAACAGTAAAAATCATTTTTAGAATAAATTTATTTTCAAAGTATATAAAGGATTTACTAAAGATCAAGAACTCTTTTATCAATATGTTTTCTTTATATAAAGCCATTATACATAATTTAAAAAAAAATTATTCTTATACATACTTCCAAGTTTAATAGCTGGGTTATGATGGTCATGTTTAAATAATAATATGAATAGTATATTGTGGTCCGTTAAAACTCGGTGTTGCATATAACTCTAGCTATTGAAGTAGTTAAATATATTTAAAAAATAATATTTCATAAAATCTCAGGGTGTTATATTCTACCCCTATTAAAATGAATTTTTCTCAAAACTTATATCACTTTAGTGAAAACACCTAAGGACAATTCTTCTTCATTACATCCTCAGGTTCCCATATAGCTTCTTCAAATTGGTGGTTTCGCCACAAAACATTTACAGGGTGAGTGGTATTGTTTCATAGAACTTTATCTATATGATAAAAAATTTCCATCAGTTATTCCACATAAAAAATATCCATCTCTAATGGTATGACCTCTATTTTTAGTAAAATTGAAGGATTAAGTATCTGCTTCCTCGAGAGAGATACATGGAACCATTCGTGAACCTGAGTGAGGTTCGGTGGAAGTTATAACCAATAAGATACTATCCTGATACAGTAAATAATTTCAAGGGGACTGATATAACTAGGGCTAAGTTTTCCCTTCATTCCAAATATCATTACCTTATTCCATAGTGAAATTTATAGAAACACCTTGTCACCAATTTAAAATTCCAAATTATTCCAATGATTCTCAACATAACTTTTCTACCTACTTTGTGCTTCCTTTATATGTTATTGAATAGCTCTAACCTTTTATACCATTTCTTTAGCTAGCTCAGGAGCCAATATATTTCTTTCTCTAACTTTATCCTAGTATATTGGGGTTCTACACTTCATTCCATAGAGGTCTTCATAAGGATCCATAAAAATTCTTTATTAAAAACTATTTTGTAAGAAAACTAGACTAGATGAAGGTATTGATCCCAACCACATTGAAATCCATAGAAAAATATCTCAAAATACTCTCTAGGGTTTTAATTGTTCTCATAGACTGACCATCTATCAAATGATGATATAAAATTTTGAAACACAACTCTGTATCAAGATCCTGCTAAAGACCTCACAAGAACTTTAAGATAAACCTTGAATCCGGATCATATACAAAGGAATGTGGTACTACATTCAACCTTACCATTTATTTAATGTATATCCTAGAAACCTGATCCAAATAGAAATCATATCTAATGGTTATGAAGTGTACTCAAGTTTTAAGCCAATCAACTATAACCCATATAGCATTATTCCCTTTAGATGTATTAGGGAGTCCAATAACAAAATCCATGGTGATGTTTTCCCATTTCAATTATCATATGGGTAATGGTTGTAATATAATCTCAGACTTCTTTCTCTTAGCCTCAACATAATAATATACCAGGTTCTAAGATACAAAATCTATAATATTTTTCTTTATGTCATCCCACCTGAAATGCTCCTTTAAATCTCTATACATATTCGTACTTCCAAGATGAATAGAGAATGAAGAACTATGAGTCTCTTCTAACATCTCTTTCCTCAAATCAAGTATTGATGGGACACAAACACAATTCATAAAACTTTTCATTCCATCATAATCAAGGTTAAACTTAGGAACATTTCTCACCTTCTTCTATAACTCTATACCATCCTTTTGTACCACCTTTATCCTCACATGGGCAGATGATTAAACACTTATTTGAGAAAGATAAGATTTATACCCTTCCTTTAAGATTTCAAGATCTATCCTTTTCAAATTCATAAATATTGGATACTTTCTATCCTCATCATAGATAATCTAGAACTATCCTTTCAACTCAAAGCATCGACCACCTTGTTTTCTTTCCCAAGGTGGTAATGTATTAAGCACTCATAATTTGAATCATCTCTAACCATCTTCTCTAGTACATATTAAACTCTTTTTGTGTGAATATATACTTTAAAATTTTATGATAAGTATATATATCAGAATTTTATCCTTAGAGATAATGAAATCATATATTTAATAAAAAACTTTCAGCATCTACCACCAAATCATGAGTTGGGTAATTTTTTTGATGAACCTTAAATTCTCGTGAGGCATAAGCTATAACCATGTCATTTTTAAATCCCATGGTTATTTATGATATAAAAAATATATTTCAAAAATCAAATTAATATTTATTTTTCACATCCTTTATACTAACCAAGACATCACATAGGCCATTGGTAGGCATTTCACCCTTATCTCCCTTCAATTGGGTGTTCAAGCCTCATGGACTTCCTAAATGTGACAGGTTATCCTTTTAACTAAAAAATATTAATATAACTCTTATAAAATCCCTAAAAATATACTAAAAATCCATAATTATAAAATTTAATACAAACCCTTAAGGTTATAAATTCCTTTAAACATGTGAAAAGATCATTTTTCCTCAAATAATACTTAATTTTGAACCTAAGAGTTACATGTACCTTATTCCAATAAAACGTCTCCCAAAATGCCATTAGTCACATTAAAATACCATCAATTAGAACCTAAAAAAAGGTTTCTATGAATTTGAAATTATGATAAACCTTAGACTCATAAACCCATCATGTTATTCATAAATATTAGGTTAATCTTACATGAGGACATATATGCTTCCAAAATTGACAAAATCCTTAGATGTTTCATGATTCTTACAACTAAAATTCCATTGGTAAAATATTTATACATTATATTTCTTGAATCTAAATCCATAAATTCTTAAAACATTTTACCTTAGTGATTTGGTAGAACATAGTTCATTCCTTAGTCTAGGGGTTAACCCTTGGTTGTAACGTCCCGGTTCCGGGTGCCACACAACGGGTGCCCTGAACTCTGTTCGCCACGTAACCTCAAGTGAATTTACCCAAACGCCAGATGCTGCCGACTAGCAGTGAGGGCCCAGGTCTGATAGTGGGGAAACTATGCCCTCATTTGTCAAAGTGTAGCGCAGTGAAATACAAAATAAAACATACAACGATCAGCAAAAATTGTAAAACATGCACAACTGAAATAAACAACAGCAGGGGATATAACCAATAGTATATAAATAATGATGCTACATGTCTCAAGTTCTAAGAAAACAGCCAGAACATGTTACACATCAATACAGTACAACCGAAAGAAGAGTACAGCGAAACAAATCAAAACAACTGGCAGCGGCATCGCGAGCCTAGGCTCGGTCCCATGCCCTCCTACTCCTCAGCAGCAATCATGTACCTGTATAGGGACTCTTGCCCCTATCCACACCTGCAGCAATGTAATCTGTTTGGGCCGAAAAGTGTGACCCAAACAGGGTGTGAGAAAATATATCTCAGTAGGCACCCACCAAAGGCCCATACCCAACTGCGTATAGGCATTCAACAATAGTGTGAAATGGTAAAATGCAATAAAGTGAGAAATACTGAAAAGTAACTAACTTAACAATTAAATTTCAATTTTATTATTCATTTAATCCATTAAATATTAGAAATCACCATAGTGAATTTCTAAGTAAATAGTCCATGTCCTCAGACAAACAAAATCTTACCCTCAGGTAAGCAAAATCCAACCCGCAGGTATAGCCCTCAGGCATAATAGAATTTTCCCTCAGGCGTAGAAAGTGTCGCCCTCAGGCATAGAAGTCAAGCCCTCAGGCACAAAAGGTTTCCCTCGGACGAAATAACTACAGCCCTCAGGCTAAAGAGCGTAGTGCCCACAGGCTCATCACAACAACTCCCTCAGGCCAAACAGGTAACCGGCCCATGCCCAACATGTAAAAAAGAAGTAACAAGCAATTCCTCTCAAGTCAATTCTACAATTACTACTTCGAAGGCATACCCTCGGGTATCCTGGCCAAACGTCTAAATAGTGGAACACACCCCCGGGGTGGTTCCGGATCCAAGCAATGATACCAAACAGTAGTTTTACAATTTATTCAGTTACCTATATAGTTCTAGGTCGTTAAAAATAGCCACATCCTCAGCCACATGACACCCCAACATGATTTCGTGGCACAAAAATGCACAAAACACACGACAGTTGGAAAACTAAACACCAGTCCATCTACCTTATATGCCAACGAGCACTATACACAAAACGTCAGTTCTAGAAACGTCCAAGATCAATGTAGATCTGAGGTAAGAAAACTTTTATTCAACCTCAAATAACTCCCGCTTGGGAAAGAATTGGTAAGAAACACTCCAGGAGAAGAGATGGCTTACCCGTGCAGTTCCAACGAGATCGTCCAAGGTGGAAACAGATTCCAGACGAACACCCGGCGGATCTTCAAAGGTTCGTCCATCCCCTCCCGCTCCTTCCTCTGGTTCTAAGCCTTCCCTGTGAACAGGGGAGGCTACTGCCTGTTTTAAGAGAAAAAAACAAAGTACACGGTGTGTACTTCCAAGTACACGATGTGTAATCCCTTCATGTAACTGTTCTCCTGGCGGCACCGCCACACTGTTCATCTGTCGACATTAGTACACGGCATGTACTCTTTAGTACACGGCATGTACTATCGCCCAGAAGGCGGTTGCTCCACCGCCTTACTGTTTTGGCCTACCGACTGACTACACAGCGTGTACAGTTCCACTACACGGCATGTAGTCGGTTCCTACCCCCTTTGTCACCGACATGGCTATACGCCCCGTGTACTCATCCCTACACGGCCAAAAGTACACGGCGTGTGGAAAAAGTACATGGCGTGTACTTCCAAAATTTAGGATTTTTCCCATTTTCCATATATTCTCAAAAACACTGAAGGGAAAGAGAAAGGAAGAAACTCATACCTCAATATAAGAACCAGGTTCTTACATTGGTTTAGAGAATTGACTCGGATAAATCCATGTTCCTCACATATAGGACATCAAATTCATTTTCCTTTTTTATATGAAGAATATGAGGAAATTATTTATTTAAAAATAATTTCTTAAACTCATCTCAATCCATGGAGTCAATTTTACCTTGTTGACTCATAATATGGATATGACTATACCATTGATCTGCTTCACCTTTCAAATGATAGAAATATAAAATGAATTTTTCATGTTCTGAACACTAGAGAATGGAAAATATCTTTTTAGTGTAACATATCCACTTCACAGCATCTAGTGGATTAGTAGAACCACTAAAAGAAGGTGTGATTTTCCTCATAAATAACTCAACAAAATGTTGTTCCCTTATTTTATCATTTGTAATTTCATTATGATTTGTATCTTGAGAAAGTTGTGTGATCATAGCAATGATATTTTTCATTCTATATCCTATATTTTTTGGATTCTTAGGAGAAAAATAATTTTATTATCTATTAAACTCAGCATCAACATGGTTCCTTCATGTTCCAACCATTAATTAAAACCAAAAAAACATAATGTAATCGACAATAATCATAGTGGGGAACCAGTTAATCATGAAAAATCACTTTTAGGATGTCTAAATCATAAAAGTTTCTTTTTAATATATGACACCTTATGTTTAATCTAGGTTATTCATGGTAATTATTTAAATAATTCATGATGTTTCATAAAGTGTTTGTGAATTTACAAATCATATCCCCAAGGAGTTTCCAACTTGGTGTGTAGTAAGGCATGTTGTCCTATACCAGGTGATGGCTGAGTCCAGCTCAATGCACCCATTTTGAGGTTATTACCCCTAGGTACAAATGTGTCAAAGTTTCATTCACTTATATTATCCAAACATATATTTAATTTCATATAAAAAACTCGTTATGTACTTCATCAAAATTTCAAGATATTTTTTTATACTTAGACTTATCCTTATGGTTCTCACTATGGTTTTCTCATTTTAGTTTTTAGAGTTTTAACTAAACATTTCTCTCATTACAATTATAATGAACCATACTTTTTATACAGAGATATTATATCTTAATAGAGATATATCCATTACATAACATAATGATCCATTCCAAAATCATATACGTCTAGTGCCTTTGGAAACTTAGAAACATAAACAACTAGATCTTAAGAGTTCTAAAACATCTCCCAGTTAGATCCTCATAACTAGAATCCTTCTTAGAAATATCATATATAATACCTGTATTCATAAAATAGGGAAAGGAAACATAATAAAGGGTGAGATAATATGATTAGTAATAGTAAACAAGGGATATATCAATGACCACATAAACATAACATGAGTATAAGGGTATGATGACATAAACATAACATTTGGAAAACATACCCTCCATATCATAGATCATAATCTTGATTCATAGAATAAATATTAGTAGTTCATAAAACATGAATCTAAAATGAATAAAATAGTATAATTAATAAGAGCATAAAATTGGAATAAGAAATATATTTATGGCACACACATAAGCATAGAATATTATTTTTATAGTAATCAAGGCTTACTACCAAGGCTATCATAATGGAATGGTTTCACTACTCAAACCATCATAGTATTAAAGTTTTACTACCAAGAATATCATAATGGAAGTAGTCCCTTAATAAATTTAGTTCACTCCCCATTCCATTAATATTTATCTTATGATATATCAATCTTTACCCAATTCATTGGAGGGAGAAATAGGTCCCACCAATCACATAATTAAAATCACACATATGTGGGCTATAGGATACTAAAACCTTCATAATACCAGAAACCATTAAAAGAAACAAGTTTCGTAGAACATTCACCACATCTTAACCCATGAAAAAAAGGGGTTTCATAAACATTTCATCATAGTATATCCCATATAAAAGAAATGGGTTTCATGTTCATCTCATCAATTCATTATATCACAACCCGTGTAAAAGGAACGGGTTTCACAAAAATTTCTTCATTGTGATCATAAACCATCTATAGAAAGAGTAAATATGGTATAATTAGATCATATCCTGAGTAAAACAGATGTAACACCATAGGGTATTTTTATTGATGAATAGAAATTCCATAAAACATCATTAAAAAATTCTTGAGTAAAATATCATTACCATTTTATAAACAATTATTTAAAATATAAAAACTTCCCAAATATCAAAGAAAAAATTTCTTTAAAAATAAATTGGGAAAATTGTAAATGAATATTTAAATCATTAAGTGTTTATGATGGTGGGAAATTCCATTCATAGTATACACATTAAAATTAATATTCCTTTCACTTTTTTGATAAAAATTCAAAACTAACTTGTATGTAAAATGACAAGAAGATTCCTTTTAAAAAAATTATATAAATTAAAAAATGGGTAAAATTTTATTTACAAATTATTGTATAATAGTAAAAAAATATTTAAAACATTTTTATAAAATATGGACATGGATGAAAAAGTGTTTTCAACTGAATAGAGAAATAAATTTTGTTTTTACTTAAAGACACTATTTTAAAATATTAAGTACATAAAAACTGTAAAATGAAAAGAAAACATGTAATTTCAAGAAAAATCCATAGGATTAGAAAATTCATGAGTTTATTGAAAGTTATATTATAATATTTCATCATCATAATCATAATCATAAATAATTCTAAAAATCATTGAGGTTGTAATATAAAACCTTTACCACTTTGGTCTCTTTTTAATAATAAGACTCATGAAAGAATAAAATTAAATGAAACTTTAAATATCATGATAATAAATAAATTAATGATATAAAATTTTAAATGTGTTTTATATACACCTCATAAAAGGATATAGGTTCATAACATAACATTTTCCCAAAGAATACAATTTGAGATGAATTTCTCTTACCTTAAGTCATTAATTCTTTCATACATGTTTGAACCTCTTATATAATAAATAAAAGTTTAATATAAATTTATTAAATAACTATAAAAAAATAGCATATCATTATATGGGATATAATTAATTAATTATATAAGTATAGTTTAATAATATATAAATTATTTAGAGGAATAATTAAAATGAAAATGCATGGTTAAGTACTATACCTCTTCTTCGAAGAACCCCTTTTTGTTTACACATAAAGTCTTCTTAGGAGGGTTTCCTAACAAAAAAAAGAAATCTAAGATGTGGGGAGGAAATTAAGGAATGTATTTAATAATATATTTTCTAAACCAATGGGTTTTATAAGTGTGAATAGGAGAGGAGAGTGGTGGACTTTTATAAGTGGGGGAGAGGACACAATTTGAATTGTTTAAAGGAAAAAAGTGTATTGACGTTTTAAGCATGCCACAAGGCTCCAAAATGACTCATTATAAAACCTTAGATGATATAAGTTATAAATATGTCCATAAAATGATATTTGGACAAGTTTTTAGGAAATTTTACCACTTATCATTTAAGTTTAACACTCTGTTAAACCTTTTTTAACCATAACCATGGTAATTAATTATTTAGTATTTTTACTATTCCTTTTGAAAAAAAAAGTTAATTATATAATATTAATTAATCTAATTAAAAATATTTAATCCATTTTACAAAATTCAATTCACATTATTGGAAAATTTTAATTTAAAATTAAACCCATATACATGATGAAAACGAGGTTTTTCAAAGAGAAATTTTTCATAAGTATAGTAAGTTTTAATATCAAAAATCAATATGAAATTGGTTAAAATGACATAAATTGGATTAATAAATATATATTTAAAATAATTTTACTTTTAAACCCATATTAAAATAAAATTTATCTTGTAAATTATTTAAACTAAAATGAAGTTTTTAATAAAAATTAGTACTTTTTTACTATTCATCCAAAAATTAATCTTTTCAAAAAATTATAAAATATTCCTTAAAAGATAATTATAGAAAGAATATTTCAAAAATTAATTTTATTTTCTAAAAAAAATTCTAAAAATGTAAAAAATTACTATAGTTATTCAATCACAAAAAATCAATGAAAATCATTTTTAGAAGAAGTGTATTTTTTGAAGTATATAAAGACTTTACAAAAGATCATGAACTATTTGATCAATATTTTTTCTTTATATAAAACTATTATACTTAATTTTCAAAATTTAGTTATTCTTATTCATACCACCAATTTTAATGGATATGTTATAATGGTCGTGTTTAAATAGTAATATAAATATTATATCGGGGTTTGTTAAAACTCAGTATTGTCTGTAATGCAAGTTATCAAAGAAGTTAAATTTATTTTAAAAAATAAATATTTCATAAAATCTCAGGATATTACATAAATAAATTTTTAAATATATATATAAATAATCAATGGTTCATATTAATACAAATTCATAGATAAAATTCAATTAGTATAAATAAATAACTAATAAGATCATTTTATGACTAAAGATGTATTTTCATAAAAAAATATTTTTTTAGGAGCTATGTAATTTTTATTTTATACTAAATATATTACGGTTTAATGAAAAATAAATTTTTTATATGAATAATAGATTAAAATTAATTTAATTAGTAATTTATGTGAAATAATATTAATTATTGTAAATATATAAAAGTCATTTTCTTATTAAAATCAGTTTTTCATTATATATTATATTTTTATTTAAAATATAAATTCAAAAATTGTAGATTTTTAATTTTTAATAATGAAATTAATTTTATAATTCATCATTACAATATAATATTATGATAATTTTTAGATATTTTTCTAAAAATATTAATTTTTAGGTGAATAGTGAAAAAAATCTTTTTCACAAATAGCGAGACTTTTATGACATATTTGGATATAAGAAAATACTAAATATTTTTTAAAAAATATACTAATAAAAATGTATTTAATATGTAAAATTATACACATAAATATTATTTTTAATTTATAAAATCTATGTTTAACATTTTGAAATGCAAGTCATATTTTATTCAAATAAAAACTATTTTTAGACTCTCTTTTAATTAAATATTCACATGGTGTATTTTGGTTTTGGATTGATTTTAAATCTATAAAAATCTTATTTTTTAATAATAATTAATTTATTGAAAATAAATTACATTGATAATTTGATCCTAATTATAATTTTTAATCATAAAAATGTTTTTCCCTAAAAATGGTTTTTATGTGTTATGTGTGCTAATATAAAATTAATTTTTAAAATCCTTAAAATTTTTATTAAAAAAAATTATTTTCAAATTTATAATTATTAGTTCTAAGTTATTTAATAATTCCAATTTAATTTCTAACAATAAAAATAAATTACTTCAGTGAAAATTTAATTACAACATTAAAAACAAAATGGTAAAAGTGAAACATTTATGAGTAAAGTCATGAAAAAATTAAAACATGTGTGAAAATTAATATTTGATGGATGATAGACCTTACTCATTCACCCACTCTATTATTGTCCATTATTGGATCATTTTTACCCTTTAATAGTGACTTTCCCTATATATTATTATAAAAATGTCACTCACCTCACTTATAAAATGAGACTTCCACCACCCGTTGAAGGACACTCTAATTTATAATTCATATTTTAAATATACCCTTTTTACTTATCCTGGATCCCTATATCATTTTTGGTAACACCTTGATCCATGAAAAATCCCTAAGTCATCCATTTCTAAAAATTCCTCCAAGGGAAATCTCTAGTTATCAATATAAGTATTAATCATTCCCTAAACGACATTTTATTCTATCTTTATCTACCAAATATAATTTTACCATTCATATATAATTACATAAATATATTTTTTATACATAATTTTATTATTTTTAGTGAATAATCATTATTAACCTTTCCCATTTTCCCCTAGAAAAACAAGAATTCCATTTATACGGATTATTGTATCCACGAAGAAAGGCATTTAATTTTTCATAAACACATTGCATAGGTGGTTATAAAATTTAAATAAGATATTTATAACATGTTTTGGACTTTAAAAATATATACCATTTTATACCTTCCTCCCAACCATGTGAAAAAATAAAAAAATTGATTGTGTTATATATGGACTACAGCCTTCACAAAGAGACGTGTTTCATCTTTCTTAATTTCCATACATGGATAGTTAAAAAAATTATTTAGTAAACTAATATGTTATTTATATCATGATTAATATTCTATAAAAGATAAATCATTTCCTACCTTTATCTCATTATAATAAAAATCAAAATATCATTTGTGTGTATATGTGGATTACTGCCTCCATGGACTATGTAGTTCATTTTTCATAACCACCCTACATGGATGGTTATCAGAATATAATTAACAAATAAGTATGATATTATAATGTAAGTAATTTTTTTATAAATTAATTTTTAATATTTAACTCATTAACATAGATACCACTTTTGTTCATCAAAAATTTCCAAAACAAGCATGTCATTGATTTCATTATCAAAAATTATAACTAAAAATATCATGAGAAGAACATATGAATTTATAAATAATTATAGAAAATATATTATAGTACCTTTAATAATATATTAATTATTAACTATGTATCAAAAAATACTGATCAAAATCAACACTTTAAATCATGCGTGAAATAATCAAAATCGCTAACATTTGATGATGAAAACTATAACTCACTAATAAATATATAATAATTGATTATAAATTAACAGTTTATAGTGAGTTATATATGAGTTAGTTTCTAAATTAGGTTTCTAATATGGTTGTATTTTTTATACCAGATGTTAAAAGATATTTTATGGAAGTTGGGATTAAAAGGTATGGGGTTTTTTTAATTGATTTCCTTTCTTGAGTCACGTATATTCCTCTTTTGATATAGTTTTACAATATGGTTTAAATCTATTGTATAGTGATATTATAATTACTTCCCTATATTTTTTATGTAATTAAATTTATTAATGTATTTATTTATAAAATTTGATGATGTTAAAAATAATTTGCATCCTCTCCAAATCATCTCTTTCTCTTCCATATCAATATTCAATATTCCTGCTAATTTTATGCTATATTATTTGGAAATAAAAATATGATTTATTTATGGTTATTTTAAATTTTAATTTACCTATTTTTAAAAGGATTATTTATCAATATTTTTATGATGTGGGTTTTAATAAAGTTTTTTTCAAATTATCATAAAGGACTTCCCAATATAATTTTGTATTATTTTATCTTTCACCATATAATTCCTATGGAAAAAATTTATTCATTTTTAAGGATATATTATTTGTATTTATTTTAAATTATTTTTTAAAAAAAATTCATGTTACCTTCTTTAAAATTATTTTTGAAAGTGATTTGTAATTTCATCTCATTACGACAATGCTAAGAAATGTTTTCTAAAATCCATTTTCATAGTTTCACTTCCATTTTCCTCCTAAAAATATCTAACTACTATAGATTTATGTTTTATGAATCACATTATAAATGAATTAATTAAATACTCATTTTATTTGATTGATATTTTGGTATCAATTTATCAACTTCTGATTTCATTTTATTTGATGCCATTTGAAAAAGATATGAAACTCATTTTATTACCATGGGTTTTCTTAATATAATGAATGATTTATGTATTATAGAACACATATGTATTGATGATGATGGGTGGGTCCTATATAAACCTCTAATTCATTGGTTAAGGTTTTATATCTCATGAGATAATAATTTTGTGTGTGGACATGATCTTGTTATGAATTGTTCACAAGGTTGTACATGGATATGATTGTGTTATGCTTTTTTCACAAGATGGTGTGTCGACATGATCGCATATAGCACTTTGTTCGCATGATGGAACATGGAAATCGTAACATATAACTATTTTCATGTCATGGTTCATGGAAATTATCACATATATATTTGTTCACGTGATTTTTTATGGACATGGTCAGATTTTGTTTTGTTCACAATATTGTGTTTGGACATTGTTTCTCTTAACTTTGTTTAAAATATTACAACTTCATGTTCCATATTTTTATGTCATGTTGCAATGATTATGCTCCATTTATTATCTTTATTATTCACACTCTTATTTTATGGTATATGTTTATTTAACTGAGATAAATTTTCATGCTACTATGACTTATGAACATATCTTATCAATTCATATTCTTTTTAATATGACATTTCTCCATTGATCATTTTTTATCATATGATTATGATCTAACCCATGATGAATTATTGATAGGTTTTACCTTATTGATCATTTGATATCACACCTTTCTTATATTTATATTTTCTAGGTTATGGATGTGATTATAATCTATAAGAAGTCTAAAAGTGGGTCTAGTGTGGTTTTATTATTGATAACTTCTCACAAGTATCATAAAATAAGTTATCTATATAAGTGATCATAAAAGACACTAAACCTTAAATTCATGGGATTGTGTGATTATTTTTGAGATTCCATATTTAATATATGGAAATAATTTAAAAAAAAACTTTTTTTATCTTGGTTCATCCCTCTTGGTATCAAATACTATGTGAAAAGTTTTTTATTTTTAGCACTGGATCTGGGTGTTCCGGGCTGGGGAACCTCATCTGGTATCAGAGTAGGGTTTAGTTATTTCTAAGGATTGTTTTAGTTATTTTTAGGGATTAATAAGTCATAAATTTATTTAAAACCTTAGGTAAAATATTATTTATAGGATAACATCTTGAAGTTTTAGTAATGTATATATTGTGTGGTTTTTCTAGAAATGGAATCCATGTTAGGATACTACAAGTGGATTCAAGTTTTGGAAAATATGTACTAGGGGTTACTAACCTTTAAAATGGTGGTTTATTATTAACTCAATATTCACTTGGTGCATGAAAAAGACGCCCAAGTTCACATCTAGTTTAACACTCTTGGGAATAATCTTTGGTTAATTTACATTGTTTTTATAAATCATTATGAAGGATTTGAGAGCATTATTATAGTATAGATTAAAAACCTATTATTAAAATAGACAATGAATGCACTATATTGAAACCTATAAATTTATAAGTTAGGGTATATATTTTCTTTATGGTTTATCACTTTTAAGTTAATAGTATTCTATTTTATAATATTATCACATTATTAACCTTAATTTTTCTTAATTTATGTAACGGCTGGAGTAATCACATGCTCCAAAGGTGTTGCATAAGGAGATACTTTCTTGACCACTATTTTTTCCATTACAGAATACTATCTAAGTAGACTAATTCTCAATATGGTGAATAAAAAAAATTAAGCCTATTAGAGCTTCCAGGGGCTTAGTTGTTTCTACTAACTTATTGCATGCCAATGAAATCATATTTTCACTTGAGGAGACAAGAGGAACTTCAAGAATATCAAGGATGTTCTCCTTAATTATTAAAAGGTTATAGGGAAAGAAATAAATTGGAAAAAATCCTTTTTATACTTTATAAAGGGAATGTCTGCATCAAGAAAAGTGCACATTATTAATGAGCTTGGAATAAAAGATGGTTTTTTATCATAAACTAGATTGGAGCCCCTATATTTTGGGTAAGATTCTGGCTTGTCACTTTACACATATTTTAATAAAGATTATAAATTCATTGGATTCTTGGAAATTAAAAGAATTATGTATGGCCGATAGAGTTTGTCTTGGAAAAGTTGTATTTGTTTCTAAATTTGTTTATATTTTATGGTTTATAAATTGTCGAAAACAATTATAAAGAGTACCAACATTTCCATCCAAAAAACTTCTAGATTGGAAGAACCTTACAAAGAAGTATCATTATTGTCCCCTAAAAATAGTGTCATCAACCCTCTAATTATGGTAGTCTTGGTGTTAAAAATATTTTCAATTTTAACAATTCCTTATAGGTACACTTTTATGGAGGCTTACCAATGAGAAATTGAAGATTCTTGAATTTCTCATATATATTTTTATACATTCTTAAATCTAGTATGTTAAACTATATGTATTCTTCTATTTGTCCTACTCTCAAATCCACTTTTTTCAATATTTCAATTCATTCATGCTAGTTAGTCAATATGAAATCCTCCCTCAACTTTTTTTGGGAAAACTAGATAGATAAAACTCTCTTAAATCTATTATACTATTAAGAGTCCTTCTTTGATATCAATACCTCAATAAAATAGAAAATAGATAATTCTATGGATGTGATTCATATAGATATCAAGTTAGTGGTTTCCAATTAAAATTTCATTTCTAGTGGTGACATGTTAATATAGGATCCAAATTCTAATGGGCAACTCACCACTATGATTCACTATAAGGAAGCCTAAGTTGGACACCTGAGGACCTAGAATGTTACTGGACACCAGATAGCTGGACATACTACTTGATATCTAAGGTATCGACAGACTTTTAGACACCTAAGTACTAGAAATTTTTTTTGGAACTTGTGTGTTGGATAGTCTACTAGACTACCAAGCTCTGGATAGCTTTCTTGACACCCGAGGTATAGTCACCCAGATTATTCTTACATTATTAATACATCATTTTAATGATAAACCACATAAAATAATTACATGACCAGGATCCAAAGTCTTAGTGTATTTTTCAAATTATAACCATATATAAAATTTAAAAAATAAAACATAAGCATTTATTTAATTACTTATTATCTTGCTTCTTATTTTCCCTTGAATTCTCCTTAGTACAAGTAGTCACCTGAGGATATTAATCAAAAAGGGGTGATGTAAAATACTAGTAATAGGATATATAATAACATGAAACAATATAAAATGGGGTGATAATAATCATTATCAACATAAAATATTTATAGGACCATAAATATGAGAGGAAACATTAATAAAAGGCTTATAATGTGGCAATTCATAAAAATGAAACATCGTGTCGTAGTGGTTAACTACCACACATAGTTGTGAATAAATATAGCATCATGTTCACACATATTTCACTTTTCTCATGAGATTCATCACATTACCCAATTAATTGGAGGTCTATATAATTTAGGGTGCACCCGTCACATCATAACATTTATTTTCCCTATATATTTCTGGGTGCACCTACCACATCATAACATTTACATTATCATGCATGCCACATAGAACATATATAAATATTTAAAATAAAATAACCCTTTGACATTAATTGGTTTCATTTAATAATTCATACATTAATAAAATTTGGGTTCCAAAATGAAAGATGGAATAACATTATTGATATAATAATCATCAACCTTGAGTAAAGAAGAAACAATCTCGAGAAGTAAAAGGTGTGCTTTTTGAAAGAAAAGTTTTTTTGGAAAACATTTTGTTTTTTATAAAATCAAGTATAAAACATGTATATACCAAAAAAGGTAATATGATGATTAATAAATTATGTTTATGGAATAACCGTGCTTAAAATGGGGTGAAGAAGAATAATCCCAAAGAAAGGGAGTTGGGTTTGAGAATTCCCCTTACCTTGTGTCCGAACAATTTCTTTACTTTAATGTTCTGTATAATCACATTAGTTAATTAATTAACAATTAAAATACCTTTTATACATGAATACGATTAATTATTTTTTTATTAAGTTCATTTATGGGACTTTATATGAGTTATATAGTTTGATTTCATCGTTTGGGGGCATTCATTTTCTTAGTTTTCACGATTGGTTCACTTGTATTCATGAATGGAAGTTCATGAAAAATGAGAATAAATATACAAAAATTTTATTATATGTTATTAATGTTATTCCAGAAGTTTAAATTATATTATAAATAAATTTGTTATATATCATGATGAAGAATCATTATATAAAAGTTAATGATGATCATTTTAGGTTAATTTTGGCGATTTTTCAATCACAACGAACTCATTTTTTATCATTTAGTATTATGTTTAAATGTTAGTTATAGAACATAAAAAGGGTTTAAAAAATTATATTAAAATCTGTTTTAAACCATTTAATGGATTTATTAACATCATTTCAGGTATTTAAGGAAAATTAAAGTGTATCGCCCACAATATCGATAAATTGACACATCACAGGTGAAGATTTCATTTTTTATAATAAAAGAGTGAGAGGGATGAGTTTAATGATGGATCTTAAATTAACATGATATAATTACATTATATTTCAGGTACTATATTTATAATTCCATTTGTACTAAGTTATGTGAGTATAGAATTATAAAATAAATGAAATTGAAAGGTAATTGAAAGAAAAAGAGAGAGGATTTACCTCTTGAATTCTCCTCTTGAGATCCTCCTCAAGGCACCTAGGCTTGTAATTTTTATGATACCAAGAGATATTGGACATGGTGGAGTGTCTAGGTAAGAGTTTTGGACATAATTTGGGAAATACTCAAAGCTTTATAAGTGTGAGTAGAAGAGGGTGTGAGGGTGGTATTTATAGTGGTGGAGGGGGTGTTTTCTCATTATTTAATTCATTAGTTTACTATTTTTCTTAAGACAAGAAATAGTGTTAGTTATTGAGAATAAATACATTAATTAGATCATGTGTGTTTGAGATAATGTGCTTACATCATCACTACATCAAATATGACTCCATAATTCAAGAATTTCGCATTTATCGTAAATTATTGTATTTTACTATTCACCAAAATTTCAAGTATTTTAGAAAAATCTCAAAAAAATAACCCTACAATTTTTTCAACATTTAGAATTAAAAAATGAACTCCATTTTATGTAAATTATTTTCTAAATGTGAGTAATTTAATTTTTAATTAAAATCGTCATTTACTTGGAAAATACAGATTTTAAAATTATAACTGATTTTATAACACTTTGAAAATTTACTTAAGGTCTCATAAAATTATATTAAAATAATAATACATAAAAATATTAATTAATGAATACATTTTATAAATTTTATTTTAAATTATTAAACTAATCAAAAAATTGTAAATAAATATTTATGACTTATAAAAATACCAACACCTAATTAATAATTTTTAAAATATTTACTTACTTGTACTATGATATAATTATATAATATTTTTACTTATAAGATGCCAAAATTTTATTTATACTTTCATGGGTGAGGATACTATTCATTTGGCCAATTTACTATTCATAAGTTTCATGTTAATATTCCTAAGGTCAAGTTATTATTTCATCAGTATTGGTTCCTTAATTTCTAGAAATAATTATTATTTCATTAATTATTCATTTATAATGTTTTTATTATGGTCCATGAGTGATTATATGTGATATATATTATATAAAATTACTATAACAAGGGAGAAATTCTATTGATAAAATTTTGGGTTATTACATTCTTCTCCCCATTGGAAATTTCTCCCTCAAAATTTTGTTTTACATAACCTGGTGAGGGTACTTCTCCTTCATTGCCTCCCCTAGAACCCAAGTTTCTTCTTTATACTTATGGTTCCTCCACAACACATTGACATGGAAGATTGTATTGTTTCATAGTACCATATCTCTCTAGTCCAAAATCTTTACTAGCTTCTCATCATAAGTGAAATCATATTCCAGTTGTACCACCTCTGAGATGAGTACATGTGAGGGATCTGGTATATACTTTCTTAGGAGTGATAAGTGGAAAACATCATGAACTTAAGCGATATTCAGTGGAATTTCAATTTAATAGGTCGTGGATCCTATGCGATCATTTATTTCAAAGGGTCCAATGTACCTTGGGCTTAGCTTCCCTTTCTTTCCAAACTGCATGACTCTCTTCCATGATGATATTCAAAGGAAGACTTTATATGCCACATAGAACTCCAAGTCCCTTTAATGGTTGTCAGCATAGCTCTTTTTACAACTCTGAGTTGATTTGATATGCTACTTGATGGCTTGAGCCTTCCCTATCATCTCTTACACAAGATCAGGTCTAAGTAGCTTTCTTTCTCCAACTTCATCCCAATATGTTGGAGTTTGACATCGCTTCCCATAAAATGTTTCATATGGATCTATATGAATACTCCAGTGGAAAATATTGTTGTATGATAACTAAACCAATGGGATATGCTGATCTCATCCACCTTTAAATTTTAAAGAGTGGGATCCTATCACATCTTCAAGTGTCTGAATAATCCCTTCATATTGGCCATCGGTTTGGGGGTGATAGTATAACAACCCATACTTTACATACATTTTTAGTACTTCAAAAATTTAAGAACACTTATTACAACATATAAAAAACCAGGAAAGGACCGTATAGGTATAGAGTCTTTAGAAACTGGGAAACATAAACAACTGGTTCATAAAGCATCAACTTTTCCTCACACTTATTTCATCATATCTAGAGTCCCTTTTTGGCATATCCTACTTAATAACCTTCTTCCTGACCTGGGGAAATAAAACATATAAAAGGGTGAGCTCAAATTCTCAGTAAGGGTAAACAAAAGAAATATCAATCACATCATATACTTAAGAACATAACTTTTGGAAATCTAACCTGCAAAAGAGATCGTAATTTCATAACATGGGATAAATCATAGTAGTGAAATTTAATCCCAATAATCATAATTTAAAACATGAAACTTTGTGGCATACACACATAATCATAGAGAATCATTTCTTAGTAGTCAAGACTCATTGCCAAGACTATCTTAGCGGACAAAGTCCATTTCTGAACCGAGTTCACTCCTCGTTTCAGTCCTGTTTCACTGAACCGGTTTAACCCACCGTTCCAGCCATGTCTATCTAATGAGATATAAAATCTTTACCCAATACATTGGATGAAGATATAGGTCCCACCCATCTCATAATGATACCATTCTTATGTGTGCCACAAAATCATAAATCATACATCATTGCATAACCCATGTAATAAAAATGGGATTATTAAACAACATGACATCATAAAATAATTCATATAAGATAAAGGAATTCATAAAAATAATTCCATCACAATATAATCAAATAAATGTAATAATAGGGATAGAAACAGAACCCTATATTATCTTATATGGAAAATAATTTTGATAAAACACTTGAACTCCATTCTTGAGGAAAATATCCTTTCTACTTCAAAAACATTTTCCTTTCCTAACATGTCATATAATTTTAAACTAAAAGAAGTTGATTAAAAATAAACTTGAAATCTTGTAAAGGAAGCTTCTTGGAAATAATGTTTTAAAAATCCATTCATGCCATATAAGTTAAAAAAACATTCTTCGTACTTTTGTCGGAAAAGTCAAAAAGTACCTCGTACGAAAAACGACAAAAGATTCCTTTCATATCCTTTACTAAAAACTCACCGAAGGGTAAAATTGGATTTAAAAAATTGTAGGTGGATGGAAATAATATTAAATATTGAGGAAACATGGATGTGGATGATAAAATACACCCCAGTAAATACCAAAGTATAAACAATCTTGGATAAAAATGAGATTGTGATATTTCCCTTACCTTAGGTCCGATTTGCTTCGTAAGTGTCTGAACCTCCTGTATAATGATTTAAATAATGTTATTGACTTATTCCAGAATCATACTTATTGTTATGATATCATATATGGTCATATTCTTAGCTACTTATTAGTAATATTTCATTACTACTTGTTATTCGGGTGTTTATTACTTTTTGTTCTTATGTGTGTTTTGTCGAATAAACTCTTATTATTCTCTTTAGGTTATAGATACCTCATTTCCAGAATGGTATTAGTGTAATATATATCATATTAATTCATTCAATTCATTTATATAATCATTATGCAATGAATATCATGTAGAACGAGTCGCATCACATCGTGGAGACGGTATTCCGTACATACGCACGAGTGATGATATTGTTCCTATGATCGTGGAATTGTATTGGAGTGTATGTATACTATTTCAGAATCAATATCACTTTATAATATTAATATATAGTCATTATTTACACCATTATACCCATCCAAGTAAGGTGATGGTGGAAAATAGATCACACCACGGCGTGGAGACGGTATTCCGTACGTACGCACGCGCGGTGATTTCTTTTTCCGTAGGATGGATAAGGGGTGAAATAGGGTTTTTTCATACTTATAATAACATATCAGTATATTAGTGATACTGATGTTATTACTTCATAATGAAACAACTAAAGAAGAAGAAGTGGAAGAATAAATAAAGATGAAAGAATCGGTAACGGACATTACCTCTTCTTTGAAGTGCTTCTTTGAGACCTCCTTTTAGGGCACTAAATTAGGTCTTTGAAGAAGACCAAAACCTCTAGGATGTTTCTAGGGAAGTGTAGAGGAGAACTTTTCAGGGTTTTTTTGAGCTTGAAGGCTCAAAGTGGTGTGAGGAAGAGGGGGAGGAGGTGCCCTTTCATAAGGGAGGAGAGGGGTACCTTTGGAATAACTAAAACTATTATTTTATTATAAAGTAAAATTCGGTTTTAAATAGCTCCAAATTGATTTATTTAGAAGCTAAGTTGGGGATGGGTCGAAATACTCTCATCCAATAGAATTTAGACAAGTTTATGTTCCTATTTTAACCTTATCATTTAGATTTAACATTAAGTTAAATAATTTTACTTTTACTGTGTCTTCTTGTGTTCTTATACTATAAGGTTAATAAACTTACTATAAGCAGCCAAACGAACCCCAAGTTGTTTATTATTAATATATATAACCTTATCTAAGTAATTTGGACAAACCTTAGATTTTTATGAATATAATAACAATTACTAATATAATATTTGTTTTAAAAACTATTTTATGTCAATTTGGACACTATTTAGTAATTGATTTTTCTGAAACTCATAACAGAATTATTATTTCGAACAAAGTTAATTAAATCAATACTAACATGTCATATTAACCTAGAAAATTATTGGAATTAATAAAAAGTCTCAAATTAATTTTATTTGGGTATTTATAACATCAATTATGTAAATATTTCATTAATAAGATAATTACTGTATCATATTTGTGTCATAAATAAATTAAATTATATAACGTCTAAAAATTACAAATAAAATATCATTATGTAGGAAATATTTTAATATTTCTAATGAATATTTATAGTCTATTTTATCTTATGTATAACCCTATATTAAAAATTATTTTCTTATTAAACTTTTATTTTAACTATTTTAACCCTTCTTTAAATAAATTAATAATAAATGTCCTAATCTAATCCAAGTGGGACTAAATGGTCATATTTTATTCCTAAGGTTGTTTTTGGTAGAATTTCACTTGTCCAATAGAATTAGGACATGTGTTAAGGTAATAATAATTTCATTTTTACCCTTAATTACCCTATTTACTTTTAACCGTGGTAAAAAAAAGTAAAATGTTACTATTCACCAAAATTTATTTTCATCTCATTGAACCACATTTTACTTACTGACATCAACCGTGTCTCTCGGATTTTTGAAATTCCACTCACAGAAGCGGTAAAATTAAGTTTTATGAAAAATTCAGTTTTTTTAACTACCACTTAGTGGTTTCACTATTCATCAAAAATTGAAAGTTTTCAGAAAAATACCAAAATTTCACCCTATGCTAATTTCTATATTCCGAATCCAAAAATGAAGTCCATTTTGAAAAATAAAATTTATAATATTTCAAAAAGTGGTTATTACTATCCATAACGGCTAGTTTTAATAATATTTTAATAGCATATCATTGTTTAGTGAAACTCGGTATTGCGTATGACGCAAGCTATCGAGGAAGGTCGTGGTTGCGTGTAAAGCAAGCCAAGATAGTGTTGTGTGTAGTGAAAGATTCCTTTGATGATTTATAAAAACAAAATATTTCACATAAAAGTCTCGGGTGTTACATTCTACCCCCCTTAAAATGAATTTTTCCCTCGAAATTCATCACTTTGTAATAAACAGATGAGGATACCTCTCCCTCATCATATCCTCAAGCTCCCATGTAGCTTCTTCTAATTGGTGGTTCCTCCATAAAACTTTCACCAATCGAGTAGTCTTGTTTCGTAGGACTTTTTCGCTACGATCCATAATCTCTATCAGTTGTTCTTCATAAGAAAGATCTTGCTCCAGCGGTACAACTTCTGAGTTAAGTACATGTGAAGGATCACGTATGTACATTCTTAGGAGAGATACATGGAACACATCGTGAACTTGAGAGATATTCGGTAGAAGCACCAATCGGTAAGCTACCTTCCCAACATGATGCAGTATTTCGAAAGGACCGATATATCTAGGGCTCAACTTCCCCTTCTTTCCAAATCTCATGACCCTCTTCCAGGGAGATATTCATAAGAACACTTTATCACCCACTTCAAACTCTAGGTCTTTTCTTCGGTTGTTGGCATAACTTTTTTGTCGACTCTGAGCTGCTCTTATGTGTTGTTGAATAGATCTGGCCTTTTCTGCCATTTCATCAACGAGATCAGGCCCTAATAGCTTTCTTTCCAAAACTTCATCCCAGCAAGTTGGAGTCCTGCATTTCTTTCCATATAGAGCTTCATAAGGAGCCATATTAATACTGGAGTGAAATCTATTATTATAAGAAATTTCCACCAAAGGTAGGTGTTGATCCCAACCACCTTTCAAATCCATAGAGCAAGCTCTCAACATGTCTTCTAGAGTTTGAATTGTTCTCTCAGACTGACCGTCTGTTTGAGGATGATAAGCAGTGCTGAAAATCAACTCTGTATCCAGAGTATGCTGAAGACTTTGCCAGAACTTTGAGGTAAACCTCGGATCCCGATCAGATATAATAGAAAGTGGTACTCCATGCAATCTCACCACTTCCTTCACATATATCCTGGAAAGCTGATCCAGAGAGAAATCCTCTCTAATAGAGATGAAGTGTGCAGACTTTGTAAGACGATCAACTATGACTCAGATAGCATTATTCCCTTTGGATGTTTTAGGAAGTCCTGTGACAAAGTCCATAGTGATGTTTTCCCATTTCCATTCGGGTATGGGTAATGGTTGTAACATCCCCTTAGACTTCTGTCTCTCAGCTTTAACTTGCTGACAAACCAAGCATCAAGATACATATTCAGCAACATCTCTTTTCAGGTCATCCCACCAGAAGTACTCTTTCAGGTCCCTATACATCTTCGTGCTTCCAGGATGAATAGAGAATGAAGAACTATGAGCCTCATCCAGCAGCTCCTTCTTTAATTCAAGGATGGGAGGAACACAAACCCTATTCCTGAACTTTATTATCCCATCACAGTCAAGGTTGAATTCAGGAACATTTCTCACCTTCTTTTGTAACTCGACATCTACTTTCTGTGCCTCTTTAATCTTCACATGTATAGATGGTTGAACATTCATTTGAGAAAGATAAGATTTTCCCCTTCCATTATAATTCCAAGATCCATCCTTTGTAAATACATAAATATTGGATCTTTTTTTATCCTCATCATGGATAAACTGGCATGGTCTTGTCGACTTAATGCATCTGTCACCTTGTTTTCTTTCCCAGGGTGGTAATGGATTTAGCAGTCATAATCCTTAATCAGCTCCAACCATCTTCTTTGGCACATATTCAGCTCCTTTTGTGTGAAAATATTCTTTAAACTTTTATGATCAGTATAAATATCACACCTTTCACCATAAAGATAATGCCTCCAAATCTTTAATGCAAAGATTACCGCAGCTAACTCCAAATCATGAGTTGGGTAGTTTTTCTCATGGATTTTCAACTGTCGTGAGGCATAAGCTATCACCATATCATTTTTCATAAGAACACACCCCAATCCCTTCTTGGATGCATCACTGTAGATCACAAACCTTTCTCCACTACAAGGCAGTGTGAGCACAGGTGCACTGGATAACCTTCTTTTCAACTCCTTGAAATTCTCTTCACATTCCTCTGTCCAGACAAACTTAACTCCTTTCCGAGTCTACTTGGTGAGTGGATTAGATAATCGTGAAAAATCCTTCAAAAAATGCCGATAATATCCAGCCAAACCAAGAAAACTTCGGATCTCAGTTACTGTTGTTGGTCTCGACCATCTTTCGATAACCTCTGTTTTTGCTGGATCCACAGATATCCCCTCTTTTGAGATTATGTGACCCAAAAATGAAACTTTTTGAAGCCAAAATTCACACTTGGTAAATTTGGCATAAAGATTATCCTTTCTTAAGGTCTTCAATATAATTCTCAAGTGATTTTCATGTTCTTCTTTGCTCTTTGAATACACCAGAATATCGTCTATAAATACTACCACAAACTGATCAAGATAGTCTCTAAAGACTCTATTCATCATATCCATGAAGATAGCAGGGGAATTAGTAAGACCAAACTGCATCACTATAAATTCATAGTGTCCATACCGTGTACGGAAAGACGTCTTTGGTATATCCTCCCTTTTGACCCTTAATTGATGATACCCTGAATGGAGATCAATCTTGGAAAATTATTGAGCTCCTCGTAGTTGGTCAAATAAGTCATCAATGTGTGGGAGAGGATATTTGTTCTTGATAGTGATCTTGTTAAGTTCTTGATAATCAATGTAGAGTCTCATTGATCCATCTTTCTTCTTAACAAACAGAACAGGTGCTCCCCAAGGTGACGCACTAGGGCGTATGAACCCCTTATCAAGATTCTCTTGGAGTTGCTTCTTCAATTCCTACAACTCAATTGGGGCCATTCTATATGGTGTCTTTGAAATAGGCAAAGCACCCGGTATGAGTTCTATTGAAAACTCAACTTCACGATTTGGTGGAAGACCCGGTAATTCCTCCGGAAAGACATCATCAAACTCCCATACAATGGGAATATTCTTAATCGTGAGTTTCTCACCAACCATTTGAGATAAATAACCTTAATTTAGTGGAATCAAGACCCATAAGATGGAAGGAATTTCCACTGTAAGGTTATGTTCATCCTTGCATTGATAGACGATCATAGATTGATCTGGAATATGAAATATGACTTCCCTTCTTTGGAAATTGATATGAGCTCCATATAAAGAAAGCCAATCCATGCCAAGAATCACATCAAATTCTACTATAGGAAGGATCACAAGATTTGTAGGAAGCACTTTCCCACAAACTTTGATCGGAGAAGAATTATAAACTTTTGATGCGACTGTTGTGCCATTAGGGGTTGTCATAGCTAACACAATATATAATTGTTGAGGAAATACGGTGATATCCTTAGAAAATTCTTCAGAAATAAAAGAGTGGGTGGATCCAGAATCAAATAAAACATTTTCTACTTTAGAGTGGATGGTAAGTGTACCTTTCACCACATCGTTATCATACTCCACATTGCTGATAGAAATTGCATGTGACTTTCCTTTATCTTTAGCCTTAAGAGTTTGTTGACGTCGACCATCATCATCAACCCTTATATTTGGGCATTGATTGGCATAATGCCCCATCTCCTTGCAGTTGAAACATTGAAGTGTAGTAGGTTCATTCTGTGTATCCCTTCTTTTTTTTGCATCATTAGACATCTTCTTCCCATCATTCTGGCATTCAAATTACCGATGACCTTCCTTTCCACATTTTAAACATTTACTTGTCCCTTTAAGACAACTCCCTCCATGTTTCTTTCAACACTTCGAGCATAAGGGAAAGCTCATCTTCTTTTCAGTGTACTCTTTAGATTTTCCTTTGAATTCCATTTTCCTCTTCTTATCAAACCCATATGACTGATGGGTTACTCCAATATTCATCTCGACTTTGAGAGCACATCGAATGATTTCCTCATAGCTATTAAAGTCCCTTATGGCTAACGCCCTTCGAAGACTTGATTTTAAGCCACTAAAGAATCGATCGATCTTACTCTCAGGTTGGATAATAATACCAGAAGCGTACCTTGCAAGTCTCGTAAAATTTTCTTCATAGGTACCAACAGATTCATCATCCTTTTGCTTCAATTAAAGAAACTCTTTCTCCATCTTTGTTCAGAGAATACGAGGGAAGTACTTATTGAAAAATAAGTTCTTGAACACGTCCCATTCCATGGACTCAATTTCATCCCTTTTCCTCGTATTCTTAATAAGATTCCACCATTTATCAGCATCACCTTCCAAACGATACACCGCTAAGATGACTTTATCATGCTCATAACATTCAAGAACTGAAAATATCTTTTCAGTAGTACTAATCCATTGTTCAGTAACTAATGGATCAGTAGACCCACTGAATGAATGTGGATGCTATCTCATGAAGGATTCAACAGAATGTTTCTCCTTTCTTTGCTCATTTTGAAGTCCTGCATGATTCATAGCTTGAGAAAGTTGTGTGAGCATGGCTACAAGATTTTGCATTCCATCTCCCATAACGTTTGGTTGCTCAGGGGGACAATCATTTCATTGCCCGTCGCATTCCTCATTAACACGGTTCCTTCAGGTTCCAGCCATTGACTAAAACCAAGAAGAATAGTGTGAGCAACACTAATTATAATAGGAAAACCACATAATCAAGAATAAAATTTCACACTTAAGGTCTTATCCTAGGTTATTCATGGCCATTTCTAAAACACTAAGATTGTGTTCTATTCTTAGACTTATCCTTAGGGTTCTTACTAAGGCTTTCACATCCTAGTTTCCAAAGGTTGACTATACATTTCCTCTGATACCAACTATGACGACCCATACTTTACATACATTGTTAGTACTTAAAAAATTGAAGCACACTAATTACAACATATAAAAAAACCAGGAAAGGACCGTATAGCTATAGAGTCTTTAGAAACAGGGAAACATAAACAACTAGTTCATAAAGCATCAACTTTGCCTCCCACTTATTTCATCATATCTAGAGTCCCTTTTTGGCATATCCTACTTAATAACCTTCTTCCTGTCCTGGGGAAATAAAACATATAAAAGTGTGAGCTCAAATGCTCAGTAAGGGTAAACAAAAGAAATATTAATCACATCATATACTTAAGAACATAACTTTTGGAAATCTTAACCTGCAAAAGAGATCGTAATTTCATAACATGGGATAAATCATAGTAGTGAAATGTAATCCCAATAATTATAACTTAAAACATGAAACTTTTTGGCATAAACACATAATCAAAGATAATCATTTCTTAGTAGTCAAGACTCATTGCCAAGACTATCTTAGTGGACAAAGTCCATTTCTGAACCGAGTTCACTCCTCGTTTCAGTCCTGTTTCACTAAACCGGTTTAACCCGCCGTTCACTAGTGCAAAAAACGTTTTTTACGGCGGTTATTTTTAATTTTTTACGTCGGTTTCTAGCCGACGTTAATACGTGCGACGTTATAAATAAGGTTTTTGACGTTGGTTATTTAAAAACCGACGTCAAAAACATAAAATCGCGATGTTTATCACGTCGGTTATTTTAGAACCGACGTGATAAAGGGCCTGGAGGATGGTTTACCACGTCGATTATTTTAGAACCAACGTGATAAAGGGCCTGGAGAATGGTTTATCACGTCGGTTATTGAAGAACCGACGTGATAAACGGCCTGGACAATGGTTTATCACGTCTGTTCTTAAACAACCAACGTGATAAACAGGGGCGAGGGGGTTTATCACATCGGTTCATATAGAACCGACGTGATAAACGGGGGTGAGGGCGGTTTATCACGTCGGTTCTATAGGAACCGATGTGATAAACCGGGCTAACCACGGTTTATTACATCAGTTCATATAAAACCGACGTGAAAAACCGGGGGAGGGGGTGTATCACGTCGGTTATTATATAACCGCTGTGATAAACCGGAGGGAGGCGGTTTATCACGTCAGTTATTGAATAACCGACGTGATAAACCATTCTCCAGGCCATTTATCATGTCGGTTATTGAATAACCGACGTGATAAACCATTCTCCAGGTCCTTTATCACGTCGGGTATTGAATAACCGACGTGATAAACCATTCTCCAGGCCGTTTATCACGTCGGTTATTCAATAACCGACATGATAAACTATTTTCCAGGCATTTTATCACGTCAGTTATTAAATAACTGACGTGATAAACCCAATTTTTTTTTAAACAGAATGCAGTGATCTTCTCTCCACCAGAATCAACCAGAAAACAAATCAAGAAATCGTACCACAAAAACAGAAGTACATCAAAATTAAGCATGTAAATATATAACATATAAAACTTACCCACTAGACAGCATCCACCCTCATTTATACCCCATGGACAGCCCTCCCCCACCCCGTTGGAGCCCTCACCCTCATGTATACCCCCTGGACAGCCCTCCCCCACCCCATTGGAGCTCCCACCCTCATGTATACCCCTTGAACAACCCTCCCCCCACCCCATTGGAGCCCCCACCACACTCCTGGACTGCCCCCCGACCCCCGGACACCCCCAAACACCCCTCGACAACCCCCCACCCGCCTGAACAGCACCTCCTCACCCCCTCACCCCACTTGACAGCCCCCACCACACCCCTGGAAAACCCCCCCCCCCCCCACCCCTGGACAGCACTCCTACACCCCTGGATCGGCTTCCCACACCCCTGGACATCCCTGCCATCCTCAGAACTGTCCCCCCACCCCACCGGATAGCCCTCCCAGACCGCTGGACAACCCCAACCCCACTGAACACACCCCCACACCCTTGGAACCCCTCCCCCAAAGACCCAAATCCATACCAGAAGAACCATCAAAAGTAGACCAAAACAAGAAGTAGAGCAAAATTAAACATTCACTTATATAACATTCAAAACTTACACTGTCAACTTCAAAAAAAACTAAATCAAACCTAAAAAACTACCAAATACACAATTAAAACGACAATATTCAAAATTACATTTTACATTACAAACAACTAAAATTCAATCAAACCTGTAAAATAATTTGACCACTCCACTTGTACATGTTTGATGTCTTCAGCAGTATAGGGTTGAGGGTCATCAAAATTCACAACTGTCCCAGTTGTTATTATTTCATACATAAATCTTAACATATAATATCCTCATTCGATGAGGCCTTGTTGTTAATGACAATTCTGTTTTGAATGAGTGTAAATTCAATATATTATTTTTATGTAATAAATCAAAAATTACAAATTATAAATGGAAATTTACCTTCGCATTTACATATTTTATCTTTGCATTTCTTTTCTTTGTGTTTTTTCGAAAGTAGACCCATGCACTGTTAGAAAATAATACGAATGGGGTAAATTTAAAATTCATTATAATATATAAAACTATTGAGAAATTGAAACTTACTTTTCCAATATATTCTTAAAACTTGCCCGCGCATCACCATGAATAGAGCATATCCAATAAAGAGCTTTCTCCCTTGGGCAAAAAATCCCTAACATCCAATGATTACTGATAAAAGGAAATTTAATGTTAGTGGTTTTTTATGTTAAAAGATAATTAACTCTTTGAGAGAAATTTGTTTCATACCTCTCACAAAAAGGCATCATCCAACATTGTTGGATTATATTCTTTTCAAATCTTTCAGCAATATAAACCATTCATTGTTCCTCAGTCAATGCACATGCTTCAGGGGAAATCAATTGCGGGTCCATGAATCCATATACTTCTATCAGTTCATTCCTCTCACAAATTTTATAAAGATACCTAATACAAAACATATATAAGTATACATTTTTAATAAATATAACGCAGGGAAAAGGTGTTAAGACTTACATGGAAAAAATTTGAACCACGTTGATGCCCAACTTATCTCCAGTAACAAGCTCCATGATATCAGATTTTGTAATCCCCATACTTATTTCACATCCACAAACATGAGATTCCATTGGAAACTCATAAAAACCCAACAACAAATGTGAATATCTTGACAATCTGCCAAGACCATTGGAATCTGTATCTGATTTCATAGCATGTTGTCTTTGTTGTTGTCTATACAGTATTTCTTTAACTTTGAAGTATTCCTGTGAAAAAAAAATTGAGAATTATAGTAGTTTTCAAATGATAAAACAACTTTAATAAAAAAATAAAATAAAAGATATAAGATTCATACCTCTATGGTAATGAGTCGAAGAAGTCTGGATGACCAAACTAAAAAATGGCTGATACTCTGTCAAGCTGTCACCACCTCATCTGTAGGTATTGGTACCCTAGCTGATCTATCTATAATATCTTGTACAGTGACCCTCTAATTCTCTACCTCTAATTGTTGATGATGAATTGTATCTCCTATACAATATACCAACCCGTATGCTACTATATGATGTTGAGAATCATCAACATACAACTTGCAATATGTAGGAAGCTGCGGCGGAGGCGTAGGATAAAGAATGGGGTCTGTAGGCTGAGGTAGGGGAGTGGGAGCTACTGGCGGAGGTGGAGGATAAATAATGGGGTCTGCAGGGGGAGGTGGAGGAGTGGGAGCTGCAGTCTGAAATTTTCTTTGCATTTCTGCAAACATAGACTGCACCGACTCTCTAATATTTTCTTCCATCGTCGCATTAATATTTTGAACTTCGGCCTCCAAGGATTCTATTTTTTTTTATAAACCCCCTCAATGTTAGAAGTTGAAGAACGTGGAAACACTTTTCTTATCGATACACCTGCCGGATATCCTCTTACACGACCAGGATGTTTGGGCCTTCCCAATGCTGCAAATAAAATATCTTCCCTCCTAGTAGCTATAAATGTCCCCTCTGAACTCTTCTCCTCAAGAGAGTCCTGTATTAATTAATTGAACATTTCTGTAATGATTGAAACTTATATGAAGAAAAAATTTAACTTAAATAAATTAAATAGATATCTTACAATCCTCTCAGCTACGATTCTCGATTCTTCCAAAAGATATTGCCCTTTTTTCCCTTCCGAGCTCTCTTCCATTTTTCATGTCTAGATGGAGGGGATGGAGGGTACACCCCTCCAGAGCTTGAAGACTCAGCTCTTAGTTGTTGAAATTTTTCAGCTATCATTTTTTCTTCCAATAATGTATACCCTCCCCGAGATAAACTATGAGGGTATACATTTTTAGATTGGATCTCCTGATGATCTTTCCTTGTTTTCTGTAATTTAAGAATAATAAATCATTAACAAAACATTAATAAAATCATTTATATAAGAAAGTTTATAAAAGTTTACATTGCCCTTACCAGAAATAACTCTTTTTTTCTACTTTCAAAAAACTGTCTCCATGTGTCTTCATCTATAAAAGAATATATACGACATGGATTGTCATGACTCCTATGACCATAAATGAAATCAGATGAGAGGGTTGATTTGAAATCCCTCCATCTCCTGGCAGCCAACGATAAGCATTTCTTCCTGACTCCTCCAGTGTCAAGAATATCAAATGTCGTCTGATAAAGAAGAGGTTAAACATATTATATATACTAGAAACATTAAAAGAATGGTCAAACAATGACAAAAGATCTTACCAAAATCGTCTCCCAAAACTGAGAGATAATCTCTTTATCCACACCTCTCCAATCATCATACAGAATGCTTACTTTGGTCTTAGCCTGAGTTGCAACAAAACTCTTAAAATCTTTGGCATTTGGACCTCTAGGAATATCATCATCATCAAACTCAACTACTATCCTCTGATCCTGCGTACGGGCAAGTGATAATTTTGGAAAACGTGTGCACCCACGTTTACCAACCTTTGAACTCTTTGTCGTAATAGGAGCATGTGAATGTTCATCCCCAGAGGTATAACCAGAAATATGCTCCTCTCCAGAATCATGTGGTTGATCATCTGAATGATCTGTCATTATCCTTCAAATCAAAAAAACAAACGTTAGTTCACAAATATACAAATTCAAATATTTTAATACTACTGTAATTAGAAAATAGAAAAGTGTACTAGGTTACATAATAGTAAACATTGGTAATATGGTAAGCATGTTAAACAATGGTAAAGATGGCAAAGATGGTCAAGATGGTCAAGATGGTCAAGATGGTAAAAAATGGAAAAAATGGTAAACCTGGTAAACATTGTAAACATGGTAAAATAATTGTCAGTGAACAAATATAAAAATTCAAATATTTTAATACTACTGTAATCAGAAAATAGAAAAGTGTACTAAGTTACATAATAGTAAACATTGGTAATATGGTAAGCATGTTAAACAATGGTAAAGATGGCAAAGATGGTCAAGATGGTCAAGATGGTAAAAATGGTAAAAATGGTAAACCTGGTAAACATTGTAAACATGGTAAAGTAATTGTCAGTGAACAAAAATAAGCATTTTCAAATTCATGTAATGGTTATAAACATGATAAAGTAAACTAAACAAACTTAAAACAAACAAAAACATATACTTATTTTATTTTAAAACATGTTTTAATAAATAAAAAACTTACAATATCTAACATTTATGGAAAAAATAAATGTAAACAAGAAATAAACATATGTTACCTGTAATTTTAGGAATGTACAGATGGATTGTTTTCCCAAATTCCTTCGTCGTGATCATTCCTTATGGCACAAACTATGTCTTCAACATGATCGTCATTATGTTCTGTTAATATTTCCATGGAAGTAGGGATCTCACATAAATCAGTATATTCATCAAGTTCATCCTCACCAACATATTTTTTTCCCTTGTAAAACAACAGCCCGCTGCATATCTGATTGATCTACCACATAAAAATTTTGTTTTGCATGTGTTGCCATTATAAAAGAATCAGCTATGTCTTCCAATCTATTCAGATTAACAAGTGTCATTCCAAATTCATCGTGTCTGACACTGTTGTTACCGTTAAACCATTTACAATTAAAAACGGGAAATTTAATTTTAAAGTAATCAACCTCCCATATGTCTTCAATCACTCCATAATATGCATTTGATGCAAAAATTGGGTTTTTGTCCTTACCACTCGAAAAATGCATTGCTTCTGCAAACACCAATACACCACTATTCTGAACTGCACTTTTGTTGTCCTGAGCTTTTGTATGAAATGTATAACCATTAATGTCATAAACAGACCATGTTATCACATTTAAACATGGACCACCCACTACCCATTTTAATGTCTCTGATACATCTGATCTACCAAGCAAAGTCTTTTTAATCCATGACAAAAAAGTTTTGTTGTGCTCATTCAAAATCCACATTTCTTTCTTCTTTGGATGACATTGTTTCAACTCATTAATATGCAATGTGATATATGGTTGAGCAGCAGCTATGTTATTCAAGATGTATGATTATAACTTCTTCATCTGTTCAGCTGAAAATGATTTGACTTTCAAGTTGCGAATCCCCTTTCCCTCATTATTAACTCGTTCATGGCGAGATGGAGGCAAACCTATGTGTTGCGCCGTAGCCAAGTAGCTCGTACAAAACTCTTCTACCTCCTTCGAAATATACTTTTCAATAATGGAGGATTCAGGTCGATATAGATTTTTAACATACCCCTTTAATATTATCATATACCTTTCAAAAGGATACATCCAACGAAGATATACAGGTCCACAGAGCTTTATTTCTCGAACCAGATGAATCATTAAATGCACCATTATATCAAAAAAAATTGGAGGAAAATACATTTCCAATTGACAAAGTATAAAAATTGAATCCTTTTCCAAAATGTTCAAATCATTCACATCAATCGCCTTGTTACAAATTGAATTGAAAAAATAACACAACTTCATTATAGTCTTTCTGACACTAATGGGCAATATTCCACGCAATGCAACTGGTAGAATTTGTTGCATCATGACGTGACAATCATGTGATTTCATACCTATCAACTTCAAGTCCTTCAATGAGACAAAATTTTTTACATTAGAAGAATAACCTTGAGGCACTTTGGTATCATGAAGACACTGACAGAAGCTAATTTTCTCCCTCTTCGATAATGTATGACAAGCCGGGGGAAGAAATGTTCGTCTTCCTTTAGGAGTGGGAGCTAACTCCAAACGTATTCCCATTGATAGGAAGTCTAATCTTGCATTTGACCCATCTTTAGTCTTTCCTTTAATATTTAACAATGTTCCAATAAAAGAATCACATATATTCTTCTCCACGTGCATGACATCAATATTATGTTTAACTTCATGATACCTCCAATATGGCAGCTCAAAAAAATTGACCTTTTCTTCCAAATATGTCTATCATTACCAGATTTCTGTGTCTTTCCCAATGTCACGTCAAGGTTTTTCACCCTCTCAAAATACAGATCAGGGGATAAAGGTTTTGGAGCAGTATCAAATTCTTGTGAGCCATTAAATGCCTTTTTTAGTCTTCTATAAGGGTGTTCCATAGGCAAAAACTTTCGATGACCCATGTACACTATTTTCCTCCCATGATGCAATTGACAATAGGACATCTGTTGTTCGCAAATTGGACATGCTTTATGCCCTGTAACACTGTATCCAGACAAATTTCCATATGCTGGGAAGTAATTTATAGTGAACAGAAGCACTGCATGCAGTTGAAAATATTCCATTTTATAAGAATCATACACCCTAATACCATCAGCCCATAACAGTTTCAAATCATCAATCAATGGTGAAAAGTAAACATAAATATCATTACCAGGTTTCTTTGGACCAGAGATCATTGTACTCAACATGAAATATTTGCGCTTCATACAAACTTTAGGAGAGAGGTTGTAAATTACCAATAAAACAGGCCATGAACTATGTGTGCTACTGAGTGTTCGGTATGGATTCATTCCATCTGTGCACAACCCTAGTCTGAGATTTCTTATTTCATTTCCAAATGTAGAATACTGCGCATCAATTTTCTTCAATTGTGGACAATCATCTGGATGACGTATTTTTCCATCACATACCCGCTCTTCATCATGCCATCTTAACCTTTTTGCATCATGTGAATTAGCAAATAAACGTTTGAAACGATTAATTATAGGAAGATACCAAAAAACCTTTGAAGGGAGCTTTGTAATCTCTACATCACCCTGTGATTTTTCTTTCACCTTATACCGTGATGTCCCACATTTTGGACACTCTGACAGAAATTCATATTCCTTCCTATATATAATGCAGTCATTCGGACAGGCATGTATTTTCTTGTATCCCAATCCCATCGGGCATAATATTTTCTTGGCTTTTTAATGTGAATCTGGAAGATCGTTATCTTTTGGAAGAATGTCTTTCATCAATTGTAGCAGCTTTGTAAAACTTCTGTCACTCCATCCATGCTTCGCCTTCAGGTTAATCAATCTTAACACCACCGAAAAAACCGTAAAATCTGTACAACTGGGATATAATGGTTTTTCAGCATCACCATATAGACGTGCAACTGTCGGTTCTATCTCAATTTGTTCTGCTACAATATCGCGAATCATTTCTTCAATTCCATCGGAGTTACCATCTTGCGAATCATCATCATCAGTGACATTCCGTCTAGTTTCACCATGCCAAATCCAAGGGCTGTAACTCGGATTAAAACCATGACATATCAGATGATCTTTTATCTCTCTACTTTTCAACTTCTTCATATTCAAACATTTCAGGCATGGACAGAAAAAAATATCACTACTTGGAACATTTCGTTTTGCGAATTCCAAAAAGGCATCAACACCTTCCTCAAATTCATTGCTCATTCGATGTGCCATAATCCAACTTCGACTCATTATTACCTATAACAAATATCAACAAAAAATATATATTTTTAAGATAAGACAAATACATGTTTATATGAAAAAAATCATAATTTGAATGTAAAACAATTTAAAATATAAAACAAATATATAGGTATTTAAAAAAATATGCTTGAATATTATTTTTAAAACAAAATATAGTTAGATATAACAGTTTTAAATTTCATTGAATTAAAGAAAACCATGACGCCTAATGATTCTCCAAATAAAATATACATCAATAAAACATAAACAAAATTATTTTTATCTGGAATAAGTGAATATGATCAGATGATACACATTTATAATAATCTCATGCCAATATACTAATAAACATGTTAAAATATAGGAATACCTAATGGAGCATATAACATGTGTTATTCATGCTTGTTGTTCAATCATTATGATCTAAAGTACTCAACACTTTCAAGTGCCAAAATCTTGAAAGTAGTAGTAGTTTTCATAAGTACCCAACACCAAATAGCTATACATCGTAAGTGTCATGTTAGAAATATGAATATAGACCATTTGTTTTATGTTTAATAATATTGTCATATTATCTGATCATTCTGATTATATATTAGAATTACTATATCTTTTTGATCTGATATATAATCTAAGGACATTAATATTTCTTTAGAAAAAGAAATGTTAATATCATGGTAATGTAAAAAAAAGTATATGTCGAACTATATATATGTAATACCAATAAAAAAAATACATATGTGTTTGGCCTGGGTTTCACACATAAAACAAATTATCTCACAGATTAAATTTTTGAATCATCCTACATAATACTTATTTTTATAACTTAGGGAATGAAAATAATAAAAGTTTTGATTTACGATACTCATTATGGGTAAACATGATATATATAAATATAATATCTAATCTCATAAAAAGATATCCATGGGGGTATAAGAGCATACACAAAGAACATGATCAAAAAGATAAGTGAAACAGTTCTATATAATCATAAATCATAAAACCTGAGTCCAAGTATAACAATTTTAGCATAACATAAGACATGATTTATATGATAGTGGGAACCTGATTTAAAAAACCTTATTCACAAGATCACAACATTGGTATGTGGAATAACATAAGAGTGTGGCACAAACATAATCATATAAGTCATAACATATGTCAAGGTAAAACATAGTTTCATTCACCTCATATTGGGATATGTTAATCACCTTTCCTATAATTTATTATAATATTTCTTACGAGACACATCACATAACACATTGGACATGGTATAACCATCTATATCCCATATTGATCTATGATATATAATGCATTGTCAAATGAATTAGAAGGATATTATGGACCCAAATGTCACATAATGACTAACCATATATATGGGTGAATTGTGATCATCAAATCATTTATAACACTTTCGTAGATAAATTAACTAACAAAAATGAAATGGGGGTCATAATTGTTTTTACAAAACATAATAATTATTAATACATAAAAATGTGTTTGGATGGTAAGATAAGATAATATACCTAATTCAATCTAATTATCGTTAAATTATTTCTACCTAGATAGAAAAGACCTTTATAAAAAATATAATTTAACTTGAGAATGAAAAGAAAGTACCCTTTACCTTTTTTATAATGAAAAATCTGAAAAGGATGATAATAATATTTAGGTATTATAATTTTTTTATGAATTATTAATAATAAAAGAAATCACCTCACTTGGTTTTGTTGAAAATCTGACATACCATCGTATTCAAGAAATCAGATACACTTTGCATGAAAAGGTCCATCATTTTTAGGAGATGACTAAAAGAAGAAATGTATTATCAGACTCACTATGAGTCCAGAATGAAATATTTGATTGTAATAGGTATGAATTGATATTTTTATGAATGCAGATGAAAACAGATGATGGTTTTCAAAGCTGGCGGTAAATTATAGGGCTGTCGCCGGAAGGGGCGGAGGTGGGGTGGGTCAAGTCATGAGGTTTGACTTGGTGTTGCGGAGGGCCCCACAATGTTGCTAGAAGGACCCAACTATAAGGACATACCATCCACACTTAGCCTCTTCCTATATTTCAAAAAATATGATTTTTTTCATCAATTCATAAAAAAGGAGTATATATGATGTCTTTTTTTACTAACAGTCATATATTTTACATGATGGTTTGAAAAATAAACCTTCATATATGAGACATGTATTGCAGATATATAAATAATTGTCGTACATGTAGAGTTTTTTAACCCATAAAGATAATGCATGTTTCTCATAGCTTCAATGGGGAAAAAATGAAAAACCACTGCACCTCTTCACTCAAAAATTCATTCAAATGCTAAGAAGGCTTATAAGATAAAAACACTTAAATTCCAAGTCAAAACAGCCCAAATAAATGGAATTAAAATACTTTTTCTATACACAATGGAGAAATAATTTATACAAATTTTATGATGAGTGATAAGTGTTATAAGAAGATTTTAGTAAACGATGTCGATGAAACAATGAATTTTACCACTACACCATTTGAATGTTGCGAGTTGAATGTTGCGAGTTGAATGTTGCGAGTTGAATGTTACGAGTTGAATGGACATAATAACCATTTTCAATAACAAAAAATTCCACGAGATTCAAAAATGAATGAAAAGCACATCAAGAATCGAAACAAAAACGAATGAAATAAATTCGTGGAAGGCTTACTTGAATGTTGCGAGTTGAGATGATAGATCCGAGAGGAGTGAAGAAGATAAACAATGAAGCCAAAATGAGTTTAACGCAGGTTGATCGACGAGCTGATTAGGGTTTACCGCGCGAGAGAGAGACGAGCCGGCAGACTGTCAATCGAAAAATCGTAAATGACAGTCCACGGGCTTTAATTTTTTTAAATGTTTTATAACGTCGGTTATTGTATAACCGACGTTATAAACTATTTTTTAACTTTATAACGTCAGTTATCTTAAAACCGACGTAAAAAATCTCCCGCGCTTTGGTTTTTTACGTTGTTTATTTTATAACCGACGTAAAAAACCCGATATCTACGCGTTTTTTACGTCGGTTATTTTATAACCGACGTAAAAAACCAAAGCCCGGGTGGGTTTTTTACGTTGGTTATTTGGAAACTGACGTAAAAAACCCGATATCGACGCGTTTTTTACATCGGTTATCAAATAACCGACGTAAAAAACGCGTCGATATCCGGTTTTTTACCTCGGTTACCAAATAACCAACGTAAAAAACCCCCCGCGCATTGGTTTTTTACGTCCGTTATAAGATAACCGACGTAAAAACCCAACAGGCGCGATTTGTAACGTCGGTTATTAAAATAACCGACGTGAAAAATCTACTCGCCGCATTGTTACGTCGGTTATATATAACCGATGTAAAAAATGGTGACGTAAAAAACGATTTCTGCACTAGTGGTTTCAGCCATGTCTATCTCATGAGATATAAAATCTTTACCCAATGCATTGGATGGAGATATAGGTCTCACCCATCTCATAATGATACCATTCTTATGTGTGCCACAAAATCATAAATCATACATCATTGCATAACCCATGTAATAAAAATGGGATTCTTAAACAACATGACATCATAAAATAATTCATATAAGATAAAGGAATTCATAAAAATAATTCCATCACAACATAATCAGATCAATGTAATAATAGGGATAGAAATAGAACCCTATATTATCTTAGATGGAAAATAATTTTGATAAAACGCTTGAACTCCATTCTTGAGGAAAATATCCTTTCTACTTCAAAAAAAATTCCTTTCTTAACATGTCATATGATTTTAAACTAAAAGAAGTTTATTAAAAATAAACTTGAAAACTTGTAAAGGAAGCTTCTTGGAAATAATGTTTTAAAAATCCATTCATGCCGTATAAGTTAAAAAAAACACTCTTCGTACTTTTGTCGGAAAAGTCAAAAAGTACCTCGTACGAAAAACGGCAAAAGATTCCTTTCATATCCTTTACTAAAAACTCACCGAAGGGTAAAATTGGATTTAAACAATTGTAGGTGGATGGAAATAATATTAAATATTGAGGAAACATGGATGTGGATGATAAAATACACCCCAGTAAATACCAAAGTATAAACAATCTCGGATAAAAATGAGATTGTGATATTTCCCTTACCTTAGGTCTGATTTGCTTCGTAAGTGTCTGAACCTCCTGTATAATGATTTAAATAATGTTATTGACTTATTACATAATCATAATTATTGTTATGATATCATATATGGTCATATTCTTATCTTCTTATTACTAATATTTCATTACTACTTGTTATTCGGGTGTTTATTACTTTTTGTTCTTATGCGTGTTTTGTTGAATAAACTCTTATTATTCTCTTTAGGTTATAGATACCTCATTTCCAGAATGGTATTAGTGTAATATATATCATATTCATTCATTCAATTCATTTATATAATCATTATGCAATTAAGATCATGTAGAAAGAGTCGCATCACATCGTGGAGACGGTATTCCGTACGTACGCACGAGTGATGATATCGTTCCTATGATCGTGGAATTGTATTGGAGTGTATGTATACTATTTCAGAATCAATATCACTTTATAATAGTCATATATAGTCATTATTTACACCATTATACCCATCCAAGTAAGGTGGTGGCACCACGACGTGGAGACGGTATTCCGTACGTACGCACGCGCGGGGATTTCTTTTTCCGTAGGATGGATAGATGGTGAAATAGGGTTGTTTCATAATTATAATAACATATCAGTATATTAGTGATACTGATGTTATTACTTCATAATGAAACAACTAAAGAAGAAGAAGTGGAAGAATAAATAAAGATGAAAGAATCGGTAACGGACATTACCTCTTCTTTGAAGTGCTTCTTTGAGACCTCCTTTTAGGGCACTAAAATAGGTCTTTGAAGAAGACCAGAACCTCTAGGATGTTTCTAGGGAAGTGGAGAGGAGAAATTGTCAGGGTTTGGCCGAGCTTGAAGGCTCAAAGTGGTGTGAGGAAGAGGGGGAGGAGGTGCCCTTTTATAAGGGAGGAGAGGGGTACCTTTGGAATAACTAAAACTATTATTTTATTATAAAGTCAAATTCGGTTTTAAATAGCTCCAAATTGATTTATTTCGAAGCTAAGGTGGGGATGGGTCGAAATAATCTTATCCAATAGAATTTAGACAAGTTTAGGTTCCTATTTTAACCTTATCATTTAGATTTAACATTAAGTTAAATAATTTTACTTTTACCGTGTCTTCTTGTGTTCTTATACTATAAGGTTAATAAACTTACTATAAGCAGCCAAACGAACCCCAAGTTGTTTATTATTAATATATATAACCTTATCTAAGTAATTTGGCCGAACCTTAGATTTTTAGGAATAAAATAACAATTACTAATATAATATTTGTTTTAAAAACTATTTTATGTCAATTTTGACACTATTTAGTAATTGATTTTTGTGAAACTCATAAAAGAATGATTAGTTAGAACAAAGTTAATTAAATAAATACTAACATGTCATATTAACCAATAAAATTATTGGAATTTATAAATAGTCTCAAATTACATTTATTTGGGTATTTATAACATCAATTATGTAAATATTTCCTTAATAAGATAATTATTGCATCATATTTGTGTCATAAATAAATTAAATTATATAACGTCTAAAAATTAAAAATAAAATATCATTATGTAGGAAATATTTTTAGATTTCTAATTAATATTTATAGTCGATTTTATCTTATGTATAACCCTATATTAAAAATGATTTTCTTATTAAACTTTGATTTTAACTATTTTAACCCTTCTTTAAATAAATTAATAATAAATGTCCTAATCTAATCCAAGTGGTCCTAAATGGTCCTATTTTATTCCTAATGTTGTTTTTGGTCGAATTACACTTGTCCAATAGAATTAGGATATGTGCTAGGGTAATAATAATATCATTTTTACCCTTAATTACCCTATTTACTTTTAACCGTGGTAAAAAAAGTAAAAAGTTACTATTCACCAAAAATTATTTTCATCTCATTGAACCACATTTTACTTACTGACATCAACCGTGTCTCTCAGATTTTCGAAATTCTACTCATAGAAGCGGTAAAATTAAGTTTTATGAAAAATTCAGTTTTTTTAACTACCACTTAGTGGTTTCACTATTCATCAAAAATTGAAAGTTTTCAGAAAAATATCAAAATTTCACCCTAGGCTAATTTCGATATTCCGAATCCAAAAATGAAGTCCATTTTGAAAAATAAAATTTATAAAATTTCAAAAATTGGTTATTACTATTCATAACGGCTAGTTTTATTAATATTTTAATAGCATATCATTGTTTAGTGAAACTCGGTATTGTGTATGACGCAAGCTATCGAGGAAGGCCACGGTTGCGTGTAAAGCAAGTCAAGCTAGTGTTGTGTGTAGTAAAAGATTCCTTTGATGATTTATAAAAATAAAATATTTCACATAAAAGTCTCAGGTGTTACAGATAGGCAGTATTGAAATTTAATTCAATACTAAAATCATGTTGAAGACTCCTCTAAAATTTTGATGTGAACTTGAGATCACAATCAGTGACAATAAAGAGTGTAACTACTTGAAATCTCACCACTTCCTTAACATATATCTTTGAAAGTTGTTCACGTGATAAATATTCCCAAATTACAATAAAGTGGGCAGTTTTGGTGAGTCGGTCCACCACAACCCATATCACATTATTTCTTTTGGATATCTTCAGAAGACCCATGAAAAGGTATATAGTGAGATTATCCCATTTTCATATAGGTACAGGCAATGGTTGAATCCTCCCTTTGGAATTTTGTCACTCGGTTTTAACGTGTTGACATATCAAGTGCCTTGAGATATACTCTACAATACCCTTCTTCATTTTATCCCGCCATAAGTGTTCTCAGAGATCACGGTACATCTTTGTATTCTTGGGATGAATAGATAAAGTTGAGCTATGTACATTGTCCAATTGATCCTTATTTATCCCAGGTGATGAATTCATACATATCCTCATTCCAAACTGAATTACACCATCATCATCGATATGAAAATCTTACAGCTTCCCTTCCTTTATTTCATTCACCTTCTTCTGTAAATCAAGATCATCTCTTTATTCATATTTAATATTCTCTTGGATAGATTCTTGGTAAATAATTTGGTAAAGGTATTATGTATTCCCTGTATTTATGATTTCCAAATATATTCTTTGCATATCCAAGAATATAGGGTCTCTCTCAATACACAACAAGGATAGATTAGTAGGTTATTTTCTGCTAAGAGCATCAACTACCTTGTTTGCCTTGACATGAAGATAGGGAATAGAGAAATTGTAGTCTTTGATTATATCTAACCATCTTATTTGAAACATTTTGAGCTCATTTTGGGTGAATATATATACTAGACTCTTGTGATCGGTATATATGTCACACTTTTCACCATAGAGGTAGTGCCATTAGATTTTTAAGGAAAAAATCACAGTTTCTAGCTCTAGATCATGTATTAGGTAGTTATATTCATGGATCTACAACTACCATGAGGTGTAGGATATCACATTATCATTTTGAATGAGTAAAAACCCCAATCCTTTTTTTGAAGCATCACTGTATTACACAAAACATTCTCCGTTTTTTGTTAATGTGAGTAAAGGTTCAGAGATCATCCTCTTCTTTAGATCCTTGAATCTTTCCTCACATTATGTCATCCAGACATAATTTACCCCTTTCTTTGTTAACTTAGTTAGTGGGCTAGACAATCATGATAAATTTCTCACAAAACATCGATGCTACCCTACTAATCAAAAAAAATTGTGGATTTTTGTGACACTAGAGGGTCTGTTCCAATTCGTAATTGCCTTTTTCTTTGAAGGGTCTATGAAAATTCCCTCACTTATGATCACATATCCCAATAATGTGATTTTCTGCATCCAAAATTCACACTTTCTGAAATTGGAATATAACTAATCCTTTTTTAATTTCACTAACACAGGCCTTAGATTTTATTCATATTCCTCATTTATCTTGGAGTATATGAGAATATCATTGATAAACACTACCAAAAAAACTTCTATGTAATGTCTAAATACTCTATTCATCAAATCCATGAATATTTCTTTGGAATTATTAAGCCCGAAGGGCATTAACAAAAAATTGTAGTGCCCATAACTTGTATGGTAGGAATTATTCTAAATATCTTCCTTCTTCACCTTTAGTTAATGAAATCCAGAATGAAGATCCACCTTTGAGAAGTATTGAGTTCCTCATAACTGATATAACAAGTCATCAATCCTTGGAATAGGATACTTCTTCTTTATGGTGATCTTGTTGAGTTCTTGAAAATCAATACACATCCGCATTGATCTATCCTTCTTCTTGAAAAAGATAATTTCCACACCCCAAGGTGATGCACTAGGGAATATGAACCCTTTAAAATTCTCTGGAATATATTTCTTTAACTCCTCCAGTTTGATAGGTTCCATCCTATAAGAACATTTTGAGATAGGAGTATCTCCCGGTATGAGTTCTATTGATAACTCTACCTCACGATCTGAGGAAATTCTAGGTAACTCTTTGAGAAATACATCAATGTATTCCCTTACAATAGACATTTCCCCTAGGTTGGTACCTTCCTTTGACTCAACCATTTGAGAAAGGTATACCCTTTTATAGGGAATCAAAACCCACACCGTTAAAAGATTTTAAAAAATATATTCATATTCTTCCTTGAATTTATAGAGGAGAATGGTATGGTTTATGATATGAAAAGATATTTCATTTTCCTGACAGTTTATATGTGATCTATAAAACAAGAGCTAATTCATTCCTAGTATAGCATCAAATTCCACTGAAGGAAGTTTCATGATATTTTTTGGAAGAATCTTACCACATATTTTAATAGTATAAGAGTCGAACACTTGGGTTGTAATAATTTTACCACTTGGTGTTTTTATAAATATCTCTACTTTAAGGATTTGGGGATTCTATTCAATAGTTCTAGAAAACATACAATATATAGAAGAATGAGTAGAACTAGAATCAAATAAGACTTTTTTCATTCTTGAGTGAATAGTAAGTGTACCTTATATAAATTCATTTTATTACTCCACTTCTATAGTAGTGATCACATAATCCATCCCTTGGTACTTTGGCTTTGGTGGATGATACAACTGATTTCCCTCAAGGAATCAAGGTTTAGTGAAGTGGATTGCATAATTCCCTTTCTCTCTACGGTTGTAGCATTAGACTGTGGGTGGTTCTCTCCTTTCCTCCACCACATTATCATGATTACTCCTTTCTTTTCTACATTCATGAGCTTCGTGGACTTATATCCCACACTTGAAGCATTTACCTATCCCTTTGATACAGTTTCCATAATGCTTCTTCTCACATTTTTGACATGTGGGTGGTTGAGTTTTCTTTACACCTTTATCATGAGATCCTATAGCTTGAAACTTCATTGTTTGTTTCCTATCACCATAGCCACAGGACCATTCTCTAAAATTCATCTCCACTTTGAGAGCACATAAAACAACTTCTTCATAACTCCAAAAGTCTCAAATTTCAAGGAACTTTTTAAGGTGTGCTTTTAAACCACTAAAGAATCTATCAATTTTACTATCATTTTTTATAACAAAACCTAAAGCATACCTTACAAGCCTTGTGAAATTTTTTTTTTAGGCCATGAAATATTCTACTTCATTTTTCTTCATCTCTATGAATTACCTTTCCATATTTGTATGAATATTTTGAGGTAAATACTTGTTAAAAACATTATCTTAAAGTCTTCTCACTCTATCTCTTCAATTTAGTTCCTCGACTTGGTGTTCTTAATCAAATCCCACCATTGATCAGCCTCTCCACCTAGATAATAAAAATGAGATTAAACTTATCCATCTCAGAAAAGTGAAGAATAGAAAAGATCTTTTCCATTAGTTGATCCACTATTCCATGACTAGTGGATTGGAAGATCTACTAAACATCAGTGGTTGTTGCCACATAAAACACTCGATATCCAGTTTCTCCCTCTTAAGTGAAGGAAGACGTTCCACAATATTCAGGTTATTATTCATAACTAGAGACATCTGGTTAAGAATCACCTTGAAATTTTGAACTCCACCTCCCAAAGAATTGGGGATGTCATTCGAGCAATCACTACATTTTCCCTCACTTAGGTTTTTGGCCTGATTTCTCCTGGTTCCCACCATTTTCTAAAATAGAAAAGGTAGAAGAAAAACATAAGTCAACAATTCATAAATAATTTAACTCTAAATGAATGTATAATGGGATCCCTTTGTTTATAATTTTTTGAAATAAATATTCTTGGGTGCTTAATTATACTTAGTCTCATATTATGGGTTTTCAATAAGGTTCTCTAATACTAATTTCCAAATTAACTAAACTGTGCTATGATACCAACTATAGTGACCCTGATTCTTCTTAAATTATTAATAGATAATTTTAATGATAAAAACATAAAATCATTACATGACTATAATAAAAAGTTTTAGTGTCTTAGGAAGATTAGGATCATACATAACATTTACAAAATAAAACATAAACATTTATTTAATTCCTTTTTCCCAAACTTCTTATTGGACCTTGAATTCACTTTAGTGCAAGTAGTCATCTAAGGATATACATCAAAATGGGGTGATTTAAAATCCCAATAATAGGATAAATAAAAACGTGATACAATATAGCATGGGTTGAGCATAATAATTATCATTATTACAAAGTCATAGGATCATAAACATTAGAGGAAGCATTAATGAAAGGCTTAGAATGTGGCAATGCATAAAAATGAAACACAATGTCTCAGTGGTTAACTACCACACATAGTTGTGAAAAAATAAAGCATCATGTTCATGAATATTTCAATTTTCTCATGAGATACATCACATTAACCAATAAATTGGAGTTCTATATAATTTTGGGCACACTCATAACATCATAACATTTACTTTACATTATATAATTCTTGGTGCACTCATCACATCATAACATTTACATTATCATGCATGCCACTTGGAACATATATCAATCTTGAACATAAAATAACCCAAGTAAAGGAACTGGTTTTATTTCATAAATAATAAATTCATAATCTTTGGGCTCCCAAATAAAATAGGGAATAATATACTTGATATATGAATCATCAACCTTGAGTGAAGAACAAAAAATCTCAAGTAAAAGGTGTTCTTTTTGAAAGAAGAGTTCTTTTGGAAAACATTGTGTTTTTTATAAACTCAAGTAGAAAAAATTTATATCCCATAAAATGTAAGATAATGATGAATAAAATATATTTAATGAATTCCCATGATGGAAATGGGGTAAAAGATGGAAAACCCAAAGAAAGAGAGTTGGGTTCGAGAATTCCCCTTACCTTCTGTCCAAATACTTTCTTCACTTTAATGTCCTATATAATCACATTATATTTATTATTTAATAATTATATAACCTTTTATACATGAATATGATTCATTATGGTTTTATAAAGTTCATTTATGGGCAGTTTTATGAGTTATAGAGTTTAATTTCATCGTTTAGGAGCATTCGTTTTCTTAGTTTTCACGATTCGTTTCCTTGTATTCATGAATGGAAGTTCATGTAAAATGAGGATAAATATATAGAATTGTTATTATATTTTTATAATAATATTCCAAAAGTTTAAATTATATTATAAATAATTTTGTTAAAAATCACGAGGATGAATAATTAGATAATAGTTAATGATGATCGTTTTATGTTAATTTTGGTTTTTTTTATCACAACAAACTCATTTTATTTTATCATTTAGTATTATGTATAAATTTTAGTTATATAAAATAAATAGGGTTATATCATACAAATTAAAATCTTTTTTAAATTATTTAATTTTTTATTATCATCATTGAAGGTAGTTAAGGAAAATGAAAGTGCCTAACCCACAATGTTGGTAAATTGACACATCACGAGTGATGATTTAATTTTTATAATAAAATAGTGAGAGGGAGAAGTTTAATGATGGAAATTAAATTAACATAATATAATTCCAGTATATGTAAGTTACTAGATTTATCATTCAATTTGGATGAAGGTAGGTGGAGAGATAATAAGAAAATAAATGAAATTTAAAGGAAATTGAAAGAAAATGAGCGAGGATTTACCTCTTGAATTGTCCTCTTGAGATCCTCCTCAAGGAACCTAGTATTGGTATTTTCATGAGACCAAGAGATAATAGATTTGGGAGATGGGATAGAGAATAGTTTTGGAAAACATTTGGACTAGGATCAAAGCTTGAGAGATGTGAGGAGAAGAGGGTGTGAGGGGTGGTATTTATAATAGAGGAGAGGGTGTTTTCTCATTATTTAATTCATTAGTTTATTATTTTCCTCAAGAAAAGAAATGGTGTTGATTCTTGAGACTAAATAAAGTAATTAGATCATGTTAGTTTGATATAATGGGCTTACATTAGTACTACATCACCTATGACTCCATAATTCAAGTATTTAGCATTTATCGTAAATTATTGTATTTTATTATTCACCGAAAATTCAAGTATTTTATAAAAATAACAAAAAAAATAACCCTAAACATTTTTTGATGTTTAGAATTATAAAATGAACTCAATTTTCAGTAAATAATTTTCTAAATATGAGTAATTTATTTTTTAATTAAAATCATCATTTACTTGGAAAATACAGATTTTAAAATTATAACTGATTTTATAACACTTTGAAAATTTGATTAAGATCTCATAAAATTATATTAAAATAATAAGACATCAAAATATTAATTTATGAACACATTTTATGCATTTTATTTTAAATTATTAATTTAATCATAAAATTGTAATTAAATATTTATGACTTATAAAAATAACAACATTTAATTAATAATTTTTAAAATATTTACTTACTTATACTATGATATAATTATATAATATTTTTACTTATAAGATGCCAAAATTTTATTTATACTTTTGTGGGTGAGGGTAATATTCATTTGGCCACTTTACTATTCATAAGGGTCATTTTACTATTCCCAAGGTCAAGTTACTATTTCATCATTATTGGTTCTTTGTCCTTTAGAAATACTTCTTATGTCATTAAAAAAAATTATAAAGTTTTTATTATGGTCCATAAGTGATTATATGTGATTTATTTTATATGAAATTAATATAATAAGGGAGAAATTTTATTGATAAATGTTTGGTTCATTACACAAGGACTAGACAATCTGTTAGAAATCCAATCATTGGACAACCCGTTGGATACTTAATATTTGGATAGCCTGCTGGACAACCTATTAGACATCTTGGGACTTGGAATGGATAGTATAACTAGAAGTGGATACTTACTTACAGATTCAACCTCATATGGCAGTTGGCGTATTCTATTCTCCTAATAGATGGAAACCTAAAAGCTATTGGTTATTCTGTGTACCCCAAATGTGTGTAGTGTAATTAATATAGAGAAGATATCAATCACTTATTTTTGATTTGTGGCATGTTTTAAGTGTTATGGTATGTTGTTTCCAACCTCTTTGAAGTGCATATTCCTTGGATGAAAAATTTTTAGGAAAATTTTTAAGTTTGTCTCAATATTTTTCTATCCCAAAAGCTTTCCAATCTCATCCTTACAACTTGTGATTAAGTGATTAATATCATTTGGCATAGCTGTAACAAGATTATTCATGAAAATTCTCCCTTTAATCTTCAATCTGCATTTGTTCAAATTATGGTGGCCATAAAAATGAAAATTTTCTAAAAATGGTCATTGCAACAACTCTATTCTTGACTTTACAATCCTCAAGAGTCTTGTAATTTTAATTAACATCAATCTTTCTTTTGGAAATTTTTATATCATGTATATTCCTCCTTCAAATGGATGGATCAAGTGTAACATGAATGGATTTTCAAGAGGGAATCCAATACCTTCTGGATTTGGAGTTATCTTTATAAATCATAATGGTAATGTCATGGGTTGTCTCTACAAACCTTTCGGAGTTACCACATATCTATATGCTTAAAATCATTTCATTATCAACATGATTGAACTAGAAAGTCAATGAGGTTGGAGAAATTTATTATTGGAATGTGAATCCACCACTCTCGTGAAAGTTATCAAAAGTGGTATTATTCACCTCTCTTGAAAGTTAACTTCCATATATATCGAATGCATGGAAATTATTTCATCCATGAGCTATATTATCACACATACATATCATGAAGCCAACTCTCTTTCTGATGGTCTTACAAACAAAGGGGTGGTTTCAACTGATCTCACTTGGTTCAATGATTTTTTGGATGAGATTTTTTCCCATTTTCATAGATTTTTTTTGTAAAATTCATTACTTAAGACTCTTTTAAATTTATTTTTTTGTAATAAAATAGACCTTTCCATATTGATAGGTTCTCATTTCCCAAAAAAAATTAATGGTTGGAGTAAGAATAAACTAAGTTAACAATGGGTGTGATGATTATCCCAATGGGAAACCAAACAGGATGGGATAATGAGTAAAAAATATTATAGAGATTCCCACTCAACTCTCCTAGGATATGAATAATAATTCAAGGAATGTTGAGCTCCTAGAAGCATCAAGGACATATTAACTTATTATTGAGTCCTTTATACGAAATTTCCACCCTCCTTTAGTGGTTCTTATATCCACCTAATTGTTGAGAAATGGATCACTACTATAGATTAGTTGTGTAAAAACCTAGGTAATGATAGAATAAATCATTTTCATGTATTATTAAAATTTATTAATTATATTTTATAGATATAGATTCACTATAAAAAAATATTAAGTAATTTTCCATTGAAAAAGGAAATAGTTTTATTCTTACTAAATTTATTTCCATATATAATACGGTTTTATATAAAGACTTGATTTCAAAATTTTATAATTTTAATTTGAAAAAATTCATTTCATTTTTGAAATAATCATATCAAAATTAGTTTAGGATAAATTTTTATAATTTTCTAAAAAGTGTTATTTTTCGACAAATAGTGAAAAGTACTGATTTTATTGGAAATTGTATTTTATTTTCAAGTATTTAAAAATTAAAAATATATTGTAGATTAGTTTTAAAATTTAATTAGTTAATTTTCATTAAATCTAATCCTATTATCCCCTTTGGAATGAATTTTTTACTTTAATTTGGTATAAAAACATTTTTTATACTTAAAAATCATTTTTCTAAATAAACCATTTTTCATCGCATTTTGCGGGTTAAATTTTATATTAAATTATTACACTAATTGAAATTGAATCCTAAAAAATTTATTCCATATTATTAATTATGAGGTAAAAATTTAGTAAATATGTCCCTTTTAATTTTTTCATTATGAATAGTAATCGTAGTAAATTTTGTTGCCATGGTAAATGTAAAATGCCTTAATCAGGGTTAAAATTAATGTGATAAGACTTAAAATTCATTAAAAACATTCATTGTATGGTTATATTTCATTAATAATCATCCTAACATATAAAATAATACCTTTTTCATTTATCTTTGATTTTGACCTTTATAATATTTAAGTAAAGCATAATGTCAAATGTGTCACTCTCTTACTTTTAATATATATAATATTTTGTGACATGGATAAAAATAAATTATTATCAGATATAAATTTTTATTCTAAATATTAATAACTTTATTATCATGAAAATTTATTTTTAATTTTTATTTATGAAATAATTAACCTGGGCGCTTATAAAATGCTCACACAACACTTGTGCACACAGTAGAAAAATAATCTAAATGATTTTAAAAACTCTTAAAGTAGATTTTTTAGGATTATTTATAGAGTACCATGAATTTTATAGACAAAAATAACATTTTAGGGATGTTTTTATGTATTATATTATAATTTCATTGTTTTTATATTATTTTCAAACTTAAATTAATTAAATAGTTCCAAAAATGATATTAATGATATTTTATAATAAAAAATATTTTATTAAATGATTTAAAATGACTATAAATTGTATCTTTGTCCAATTGAATCGTATATGTACTATGATCCAATTCATTATTGCATTTCCTTTTATAGTAACTTTCTTGACCTCTAAAGAGTAAAAAAAACTTTAATATCACAGTAATTTTCAAAAAGATTAACAAGGGTTAAAACAAATAGATAAGGGTGAAAACATCAAATAAACTTGTCCAAATTTTACTGTATGAGATTATTTTTACCCATAATTGTCTTATATTTTAATTATATTAATTTGGATCCATTTTTCCATGAAAATTAATTTATATTAATTTAATACTTTAAATAATTTCAAAATGTACCTCCCCTAACTTATAAAAGGGAACATTATCTTCTCTCTTACTCACACCTTTTGAGAACTATATATCATACAATCCCTATAAAAATCACTTACTTAAATATTTCACTATGTCTTAGAGGCAATTTTTAGATCATAATAACAACTTATGAAGGCTTTAGGTATAAACCTAAAGAGGTTGTCCGAAGAAGATGTATAATTCCTAACTGAGAATTTTCATTTTTTTCTTCTTCTATCTCAATAAACTATTATTAAACCATAATGAAATAATAACACCATTATCTTCCATATAATTATATGTTATTATTTTAATTTATATATCCATCTCTTCTACTATCAAATGCAAAACAAAACCATCATTTGTGTGTACAGTGGATTATCACCTTGCAAATAGATGTAATTCATCACCGACTCTCATGGATGGTTATAATAATGGATTTAATGTGTATATATATATATATATATATATATATATATATATATATATCTGTGTGTGTGTGTTATTAATGAAAAATTTTCATTATTTAAATATAATATATCACATACTTTCTTACCTTTTCATCCATTTAAAAATGATAATGTCATTCATGCGTACATATGGATTACCACCTCCATGAAGCGATGTCATTCATTTTTCATTATCGCATCGTGTGGATACAATATATAAGTATATTTAAAGAAATAATATGATATTTATTATATAATCATCCTTATTAAAAGATAAAATGATACTTACCTTTTTTCCATCATGCTCTTTGAAGATGAAAACATTACTCATGCGTATGTACGGCCTACCATCTCTATGATTTTAACATAAATCATTTCTCATAACCATTTTCATGGTTTGTTTTAAAAGTATAATTAATGTATAAAAATGATAATTATTTCCTGATTATTACTATTCAGATGATGAAATAATTACCCATTTAACCCTAGTCAACTTACCAAATTCATTCTGAACATATAAGCTGAATATCTTCAAAACATCCAATGTGAACATAATTGATTAATTAATTTTATATAACATGATAATATATAAAATAAAATAAATAATAAAATTAAAAAATGTTCTTAAGAAATTAAATAATTCACATAAGTTTATCATTTAGGAATATAATGAATGTACGTTATGAGTCATACTCGAGGTAAGGGACACTTTACCTTTAAACCTTGTTTTAAATGTTTTCCAAATTTATTTTCTAAATATTTTTCTTCCATTTCTTTATTGTTAAATTTAATTTATAGATGTATTTATGTGGAAATAAAGTAATTATAAAGGAAATTTTATGTCACTCTTTACTTTTTTCAAAGTTTTTCAAAATTAATCTTTTAGCATATTTTATATAGAATGATTTGATAAAAAGGCAAAAGAAATGTTTTATTTTAACGTATACAACATCAATTGTTTTTTCCACCATCATAACCATTGTTTTATATTTCGTTTCCTTTATAATATTTCATGTTTTCTTTAAAAAACCTCCTTACCTATGTTTTTTTATTTTTAAAATGTTTTTTAAATGGAATGTATATTTCTATATCTGAAAATATTTTTCTTGTGGGTGAAAGGAATATTTTTATCCATTATTTCATGTGCTATGATTATGTTATGGTTATTGGGACGTGTTTATGATGGTAAGTGGTTATGTTATAAATCAAGTATAGATGGTTCCATTATTAAACAAGGATTGGTGGTTCTATTATAAACAAAGGATAAGTGAGCCTGATATAGCCCTCCAGTGCATTGGGTAAAGTGGAAGAGTTAACCGGTTAGGTTTCTACTAAGAGATTATTGGAATTTACTAGGTAGGCTATTAAATCTCTAAATGTGATATTAAGATGATTTCCTAATTTAAAAAAATTATTTATCTATTATTTCTATTATTTTTTAAATAAATATTATGATTCCACAAGGTAAGATAATGATCTTTTGTTTAAAGAAAAGTATTTTCTACTTCTTAAGGTTGAAATATAAAGATTTTTGAAAAATATTTATTGATTTTTTATGATTATAAAGAAAAATTAATGAATCTTATTTTTTATTTAATATTTATTATGAATTTTTTTTTGAAAATATTTATGTAGAGAATTTTATTTCTTATGTAAGAAAATGTTTATTTTATAATTAATTTTTATTTTGAAGAAGGAAACTTTTTGTGAGTATTTATGGACTAATATGTTTCTTTATTTATTTTTATATAAACCTTACTGATATTTTTTGATCATTTCACATTTTAAAATATTTTTCATAGGGTTTTAAGGATGGGTAGGGACAAGGATGAGGTTAAGATTAAAATGGTGAAGATATGTCATGAAAAGAAAAGTTGTTATATCTTAAAAGTATTTTATTATAAGGAAATAGATAATGAGTGGAAGTATCCACTTTATTGTGTAATATATTATTTTATATGGATGATGAACTGATTGTATAAAACTCTAAAACTAATATATTTTTTAGAATGCAATAAAATGGATTCCTTTTTAAAGATACAATTTACATATTGTTTAAGGTTGGGTAATTATTTTTAGTATCAAAGAGAAGGATTAGATAATTTTAGAGGTTAGGATAATATAATTAAATACCCTTAAGAGATTATAATTTATGGTTATCATTATCTATAATATAAGTATTTATATATTTCTTTATATAAACTATGTTTGTTAAAAATGGTTTTTCTTAGAGAAAATAGGGAAGCGGAAGTATGAAGGAACCAAGAGGAAAATATCCTTCCAAATCATTAATTTTGAATAGTTTGAATTGGAACTGAGTAGTTTGATGTTGTGTGGATTATTTTAAATAGACTATAAATTCTTGTGGTATCTATGCTAAATACCAACCAAATCTACTATAGAGGAACATGTCAATAGTGGAGCATTTTATGAGACAGAACCATCCAATATTCAGTGAATCATTGGACAAAGTGGTATGATGCAAATTGAATTCACTGGCATTTTAAAAATAATTAACTTGGTTTTTAATTAAATATTTTAACCATTTTTATTATTTTTAGTCTATTTTATTAGTTTTATGGAGTTTTTGTTGTTTTTTATTTTTTAGTTAATTATATATTTATATTAGTTATTAATTATTATTATTAGTTTATATTATTTTTATACATTATTAACATTTAATATCTAACACTTTAATTATTTTAGTAGTTTAATTAATATTAGTTTTTGTATTAATTTATTTTATATATTAGTATTTATATTAATTTTCTATATTAGTATTGCATATTATTGTATATCATTTTAATATTTTTAGATTTAATAATAATTGTATTAATATTATTAGTTTGTTATTTTTATGATATTAGTATTTAATAGTAGTATTATTATATTTAGTAAATATTATAATTTTATCTAATTACTAATTGTATTATATTAATATACCTAATTATATTTATAATTATAAATTTATCTAAGTATTATTATTTTATAATTAGTATAATATATATTTATATAATTTTAATTCTTTTATTATTATTATTATTTTGAGTATTATAATAATTATTATTATTTAAAATTTAGATGTTAAGATATGTTTTAAATTTTAAATTTGGAAATTTTAGTTTTAAATTTTGTTCTATATATGTAGATGAGGAGGTGTTAGGACCTTTTATCTCCATAGGTCCGAAACCCTACAGAACAGGATGCCAACCACCCCTCTCCTCTAGCAGAAACATCGACTGCCAACATCCTCCCTCGGTCTGACCCATCCACGAGCCACCTCCTTCATCCTATTACAGGCAAACATATTCATCCATCCTCCTATCACACCACCAATGGTGACCTCCATTCACCAGGTGGGCAATACCCAACCTTCATATCCACCTTGAAACATTGTTCTGCCACCCACACTCAACATCTCTCATCCTCCACCAGCAGTGCCTGAGCCTGCCTCCTCCGTTGCACATCATTCCACCTCCTCCACTGAATATCAGTCGCATACACAGCACCTTCATCCTACACATCATGAGAATAAAGTGTAGTAGACTTCTCCACTTCATCTTTTTCACACCAAGGTGCCTCTTCCCCTCCTCTCAGTGTAGAAAACTAGGTGATCCCATCTGATCTGCCTCTTTTCCAATCGCACCAACCCACAGAAAGTTGAAAACCCTTCTTCCTTCACTATAGGACAATCGTGAACCACCATGTCACCTGTACTTTGCATATTACTTCCTCACACAAACATTTATTCACCTTCAGGGGTATTTGGTGCACACAAATTAGTGACACACATAATTGTTCAGTTCAGAATTGTGGTGATAAATAGAGCGATGGTTATTATTTTGTGATCATTGACAGTATCTTGTGAAGATATTCACATCAACTGAAACATGATGATATATTCTATTTATTATTTAATGTGTCGTGTTTGCGTGATGTCTAGCTAATATTCTTGGTGTCGTGGTTTCAATGTAAATGGTGGTAATTTCAAGTCTTTAATTTGATTCCATATTTGATTGCTAATAATTTCATATTATTTGGATGTTTGTTTATTTTATTGTATTTTATTTTATTTTATTTTTCTTTAATTCTTACAGAGTATTCACACAATCTATGGTGCTTGTTCTTGTGATACTTAATAATTAATCATGGGTGTAATGTTATCGGGGAATTTATTTATCCCAAAGTCGATCAGGCATGTGAGGGAATCATAAATCTCATGCGATTGAATTCTTACTAAATAAATATATTAATTAAAACATTAATATTTTGTCTTCATTTCCCTTTAAACTTACATGAGTGATACCTAATAAGTAATCTCATGTGAGAGAACCTAGCACAGATAGATACTTTGCCTTTTTAAAAAATAGGACATTGTATTTCACCAAGTAATTTGATGCTAAAATGATGTGTAAATTATTCATCAAATCATAGAGAAAAATGATGAATGATTTGTGTGAGAATAAAAAAATTGTCTCACATCATATAACAGTCCTGATAGCATTTTGATTAAATTTAGAATCGGTGATAATTTAATAAAAAAATATTCAGATGTATGAATTAAAGTATTGACATAGCATACACCTGAACAGACATCGCAACTCTCACACTTCCATCTCTGTCTATTTACTTTATTTATTAATTTAGATCACTTATATAGTTTTAGTTCATTTTAATAATCATTTTTAAATATTTTTTTAGTTTTTATAATGTTTAGTTGTTAATAAGGTTTAAAACTCATCTACCTGAACATTATTTCAAAAGGATATTCCAAGTGTATATGCACATTATCATCATGGTTTGACCCTATACGTCGCTTCTATAGTAGTTAGTTGGCAAATAAATTTCAAAATTTGACATGTCACAAAACACATACCAAATTTCTGGAATCATTTTCTGAGAGAATATTAATATTAGTAAGTCCTTAAAGATATGGATTTAGGTTAAAAATTTAAAAAAACAAAAATAAATCAATTTACTACTTTAGGAACTTTACATTGTAGGAAATTTCAAGGCACCTAGAAGTTTTAAATAGAGATTCCAGTGCCATACATCTATAATCAATACCCTCCCTACATGCTCACAGATCATGGTATAAACTATAATTATTCTCTAATCATGAGTTTTCCAGTTAATTCTTATTATTATAATGATTTTTATTCAAGTATGTGTTATGATTCATATGTCAATGCTTCACCGTATTATGCTACAAATCCTTACACATATTTTAATCATTTTCAAAATTAAATAATTCCTAAAAAATTTTAACTCGATGATTCGTGTGAAAAAAATGATTCATTAATTGGGTATATGTTGTTTTCTACTATCATAGAGACAAATCATAAGTTTGAACATCAAGATGAACATAATTAAATGTTTATTTCATAAATTAAAGATCTATAAAATTAAATGAAATATTTATAAAATAAAATTAAGAATCTTGAAAATCAACTAATTCTTCTTTTACAACTAGCTGCCTCACTACCACTCGATGATCCTACTTAGAATAATTCTTTTGAGGATAGTGCAGTAGAGGTTCTATTTGAACAACATTAATTTCCCAATTCTGATAATGAGACTAATTTTATTGATCCTATTTTTTTCAATACCATTGATGAATCCTCTCCATCATAATTTTATTCTTTCAATCTAATCACAGTTCAATAATTTGAGATCTCAGTCTTCTACTCTGGAGAATATGAAGGTCCCTTAGAAAATGTGATTTCATGTCTTTAGTATGTGAGTTCACAACCCATCCATAAAAAAGTGGAAAAGAATTCATTCAATTTATGTTGAATTAGACCATTTGAGGATTATGATTACATTGAACTAAGACCCTTATTTACTATGATATAGTCATAATTGAACCAAGACACCATGGATTTCCACATGCAAGAGAACATCACTTCAAATGACTACTTTTTAAAAATATTTGAGAGTATGAAACTTTTTTACAGTATGGATACATTGGAAACATTTCAATATTTATAAAATTGTTCAGTAATTATGGTGGGGAACACTCATAATTTTCTAGAAACAATGGAATAATAGGATTTCTTAGAGGATCCTATGTTTGTGGGGCCACATGTTCAAATGGAGAAATATGATGAGGGCAGTATAGAAGAGACTTTTGAAAACAATTTCATTCTTGACACAATAGATTCACCTACTCAAATTGAACTTGGCCCACATTCTCTGTGAATCGAGGCTAAAAATTCTTCCCTTGAAATATCCAAAGATGTTAGCAATACTATTAGACTTGATAAAATCAATGAAATTATATAACTTGAATCTAATTGGAAACCAGTGGATTTACCTATGCTATTAGTTGGAGGTGAAAATGAATTGGGATGCATCATTAACCCAAATACTATATTAAAGGATATTATAGATATAATATAACCACATAAATAGTTTAGTAAGGGAATTTATTATCTTGTGCAAATTCAAAAAGGTGATCTTATTGATCTTTATGATGATTCAATTTACACAAACTTTAATTATTTTGTGAGTCTTTCTTAAAATGAGGTATATTTATTCCCTTTTTATTTGGTCTGTTTTCATTTCTATGCTTCTATTTTACTAATAGGTTTCTATTTAGATATTGTGCAGCCTATAGGATATTTTTTATGTTAATGAATGGATTCCACACTACCACTGATAAAGAATCAAATGCATGGTGTAAATTTATATTCGATCATGGTGGAGTTTTATCAACATATGGTAGAATATGAAGTAAAATTTTCACTCAATAAAAGTAAATCCATCATTAGACTATTTTCCTTTCACTGCATTTAGTTTTATTTCATTTAGTTTTTTGTTAATAAAAGTTCATGCATTTACCGTAATTTATTTCCTCCTTGTACTATAGTGTACCTGATCATTCATCATACATATTTTTACCATCCACATGTTAATTTTATTTTTATGTTATTTATTTGATATTATATGGGTTTTTGCTATTTATGTGTATATTTTATAGGTAATCATTTCTAGAGTATCATTAGATAAAGGCGACCTTTCCACATCTATCTACACTTACATAGGGAAGTATATTATTTTTTGTTATGTTTTATACTTACAAAAACACCATGTAAAATAACTAAATAAAAATTATATTTAATAAAGAAATTAAAAATAAACTAACATTCCTTTCATTGATGAATCCACATGAAATTTGTTGTTTTTTGTTGTAACACAATCGGGAATAGACCACTTGTGTAATGAATCATTCTAAACATGTGATTCCTATTCTGAATTATTTGATCCTTGATCTCATAACTTAGATGGTTACTAATATTATTTCATTATTTTAAAATGTTTTTTGGAAACTTGTTTATTTTTGAGACATCTAATTTCACTAATGCTCATTTATGTTGTCTAAAATTTTATTTCCATTCCCATGAGGATTATGATCCCTTTTTACCTAATCTACTATTTCTATATTTTTGAGGCAATATCATCTATATTATGTCTTATAAAACTTGCCCTATTTTTTCTTCAAAGTGATAGGAATTTTGAAAGTTTTACTAAAATGACTGAGGCATTTGTTTGATTTATTTATTATCTTTGACCCAATGATCCACCTAAGCATTTTCTCTAGTATATAGCCCTTATAATCCAATAATAAGCCTTTTTAGGATGATCCCACAGTCGATACCCTTCCCTACCAATTTCTTGAATATTTTCATGATGATTTTCAATATTTGTGTGGGGGATTGATTTATTCATGGAGAGGGTTGTTTGATAGATAGTGGGTGATTTTATGCCCAAGGATCAAGATTATCCAATCATAATTATCTATTTTATATTTCACATTAGATGCATGAATTATATGTATTTTGATATGGGAATATAGATTCTTTTTTGTTCAAATAATGAGTACATTTGTGGTCATTTCGCAGTAACTCTCACATTTAGGGATACCTCTAAAAGTGATGAATTTTTATTCTAGGAGCTATAGAGTTTTCTATAAGACCTACTTTCATTGAGATTATACTTATTATGAGATACTTATGTACCTTTTCATGGGATATTGTATTATTTTTATTTTATGGGATTTGGGAGATATTACACGCCTGTTTACTTATCCATTATGTCTGCATGAGTGGTGGCCTATAAAAAATTGAGAGAGAAAAGTAAAAAAAATTGAAAGAGGCATTAGATTATCATATGTTTGAGGAAAATTTTGGAGTGATATTTTGAGTGAGACATTTGGATTGACATTTATCATGTATTTATTTCAAGATTCAGCCCTCATTTTTCCAAATTATTGAATTTTTTTATGACCTTCCATCTCACAACCTTAGATACATTTGAAACTAAAGTGAAGTACTCAAGATTTATTAATTTCTTTAATTTCCACTGGTGGAGATGTAAAATTTATAGAATGCCTATGTTAATCATGAATGTGTACAATATTTGAGAAAATATTTTATCAAATTGTTTGAGTGATGAGAGTAATTGTAAGGTAGGTTAAATAATATAGGAGTGTAGATATTTTTATTGGAAATAATGTGAGTGGAAAGGAAAAAAATTTCAAAAATTGGAATTTTCAATGAAGCGTGATATTTTATGGGTAAAAGGGATTGAAAATTTTTGAACTTGAAATTTAGATGTTTTGACATATCTAGTGGACCAGTTATGTATTAGATTAGATTTTTTTGGCCCCGAAGTGAAAAAGTTAAAGTGTAGGGGATTTGATTAATATGGAATTCACTTATATTTTAATAATTTTTTAACTTGGTTTTAATTAAATATTTTAACCATTTTTAGTGTTTTTAGTTTATTTTCTTAGTTTTGTGGTGTTTTTGTAGTTTTTTTATTTTTTTTTTAATTATATATTAATATTTGTTATATATTATTATTATTATTAGTTTATATTAATTTTAAAATTATTAACATTTAATATCTAACACTTTAATTATTTTTTATAGTTTAATTAATTTTAGTTTTTTTAATAATTTAGTTTATTTATTAGTATTTATATTAATTCCCTATATTGGAATTATATATTATTGAATACCATTTTAATATTAGTAGTTTTAATAATAATAGTATTAATATTATCAGTTTATTATTATTATTATATTATTGTTTAATAGTAATATTATAATATTTAGTAAAGTTTGTAATTTTATCAAATTACTAATTTTATTATATTAATATACGTAATTATATTTATATTTATAATTTTATCCGATTATTATTATTATTATTATATAATTAGTATAATATATAATAATATAATTCTAATTTTATTATTATTGTAATTATTATTAGTAGTAGTAGTATTACTATTTAAATTTTAGATATTATAATATGTTGTAAATTTTGAATTTTGAAATTTTAGTTTTAAATTTTGTTCTATATATGCAGATAAGGAGGCAATAGGCCCTTCTATATCCTTGGGGCAGAAACGCTACATAGAAAAATGTTGGTTAACCCTCTCCTCTCGTAGCAATGCCAACCATTAGCATCCTCCCCCAATCGTACCCAACCATGAGTCATCTTCTTTATCCTCTCATAGGCAGAAACCCTTATCCCTCCTCTGTGTACACCACCAGCGGCAGATTCCATTCACCAAGTGTGAAGCACCCAACCGCCACGTCCACCTTGTAACATCGTTATGCCACCCACACTCAGCCTCCCATATCCTACACTAGCATCACCTGATATCAGCTCCTCCACTACACACTAGGTCGCCTCCTCCATTGCACACTAGCCTCCTGCACAACACCTCGATCTTGCACATCATAAGAAGAAAGTGTGGTAGACTAATCCTCTTTATCTCTTTCACACTAAGGTTTAACCACCCATCCTCTCAGGGTATCTAACAAGGTGATCTCGTCCAAATCATCTTCTTTCCACTCAAAACAACCCACAGTAGGTTGAACAACCTTCTTCCTCTACTACAGATCGTCCGCGCACCACCACATCACCCATGTTTCACATCTGAATTCTCTCACAACCGTTTTATTCACCTTCAGGGTAATTGGTGTGTATGTTTCATTAACTCAAGCGATGGTTCGATTCAGCATTGTGGTGATTAGCAAAACAATGATTATTATTTTATGACTATCCACAGCAGCTTGTGGTGATATTCATATCAAAATGGACATGGTTATATCTTCTATTTATTATTTTATATGTCATGTTTTCATGATGGTTGGATAGTATTCTTAGTGTCATAGTTTTGATGAACATGACGGCAATGTCATGCCTTTTATTTGACTCCATATTTGATTGCTAATAATTTCCCATTATTTGAATGTTTATTTATTTAATTGTATTTTTGTTTTCTTTAATTATTACAGAGTCTACACATAATATGTGGTTCTCATTCGTGTGATACCAAATAATTAATCATGGGTATGAGTTCATCAGAGAATTTATTTGTTCAGAAGTCAATCGTGCATGTGATAGAAACATAAATCACACGTGAGCACATTCTAAATATATTAATATATTAATTTATAAATTAATATTTTGTGTACATTCACCTTCAAAATTTCATGAGTAATACCTAATAATTTATTTCATGTGAGTGAACCTGACATACATAGATGCTTCAACTTTCTGAAAAATGGGTTGTTTCATTTCATCAAGTGATTCGATGCTAAAATGACGTGAAAATTATTCATCAAATCAGAGAATAAAATGGCATATTATTTATGTGAAAATTTTAATACTATATAATATCATAGAATTAGACCTGATAGTATTTTGATTAAATATATAAATTATGATAATTGAATAAATAAATATTCAGATGTGGGAATTAAATAATTGGTATTTCATGCACCTGAATGGACATCAAAACTCCAACAGTTCTATCTCTTCCTATTTTCTTCATATTTAATTTAGTTTACTTAGATAGTTTTAGTAAATTTTAATAATAATTTTTAAATAGTTGTTTGGTTTAACAAAATTAAACAAATCTTATTCAAAATACTCTTAAGTATTTAAATAGTAATCAGACTTTGACCTAGGTTCTGATAAAAGAAATATCATAATCAAGTAGATTCTGATATGTAAATCCATAGGTCATAAAGATATTATATCTTAACAGTGTAAAAATCATAATCAATAAGTGATGGAAAAGTATTTACAATTTAGTCGTATTCACAGATGAAAAATATTTAACAAAGTATTCACAAAAGAATCATAATCATAATGGTTATGATAAATCAGAGTATTGCAAAAGTAATGATTCTATCTTAAAGAATATAGAATCATAATCAGAGTAAAATGATTGTATTGTAATTAAATAAATTAAAATAAATAAAATAGAAATAGAAATTTGAATATAAAAGAATTAACTTTCTATTAAAATTGCAGCATAAATAAAGAATTGTAATAAAACAATCGAATGAGTGCAATTCTTTTAACCTAAGGAGAAGGGTATCCAATAACCTAGGATAAAGGTACCTTGTTTTATACAAACAAGAAAGTTTTTCTTTCCCTTACTAGATAAATCCCTTTATATGATGATCGATATGTTTCATTATCCTGGAAATCCCATGATATGATGATCGGATTCTCTATCCACTTATCCTTATCAACCCTCAATCTGATGAATTAGATTATATCTTATTATCCCCACAAGCCCTTGATCAAGCAGATTGTATCTCTATATTCCTACCTCAAAATCCCTTGATTGTATTCAAAAAATTAGATATATAAAGAAATTACAAAACAAATTCTTAATGATACAACCTGATAAGGCTTCCTTAATAAGGAATATCTCTAAAGTAATATAAGAAACTTAGAACAAGTTGTTCATGCTGTATACACTTTAGAAAATTTGAGATCAAAATCAAATCAGTAGAGTGTCCTATTAGTGTCTCTTCTTATTTTTGTGAACTACAAAAATTACATAGTATTTATAGTCAATCCTCTAACAGTCATAATGATCCTCCAACAGTCATATTTTCTCCATGATTTTCGCAAGGACTTGGAAACCTAGCACTCCAACGGTCATATTATAATAGAATTCATATCATCATTTTGGTATACATCATTTGTAGTGTAAAATGTATTCCATTATGATAGAATATGTTTTTTCATATTAATAATTTAAATAAAGGATAAATCCAAAGGACTTACTTATAGAATTTCATTACGATTTTCTTTATGAGTGTGATTCTGATACTATCGGTTCTGATGTCAAGTTCGATTATAAAACTTTTTTTAGTAAGAAGAAAAGACAAAAAGTCTTTAAATCTGATTTGATAAAGGTGAATATGATAATTATCATATTCATTCTCATTATGATAATTTTAATGAATAAAGTAGGTTTATAATTCATGAATACTTTAAAATAATTTATAAGTATTGTAAAACATATATGTTTTCTGCAAAACAATTAAAACCCTTTAGATATAAAAGAATTAGTTAATTAAGTATTTAATAAATATTTTATGATTTCCAAAACAAAATGAATGGAAAAGTAAAAAAATATACTTTTGAATCAACAATCTCCCCCTTTTTGGAAAGTACAAACTACAAGACTTAAATAGAAAATGACTTTGAAAAAACTTAGGTACGATATCTTTTAGGTATATCATATTCAAAATTAAACACTAAAACTCATCTCCCCTTGAGTTTATAACTCATCTGAATACAATATTGAATCTGACTAACTCTCCATTAGGATAAGAACTTCCCCTAAGGATATTATTATTTTCTTTAGAATTATTTTTCCACCTTACTTAAAATTATCCCCCTGTGTATAAATGTATTCCACTTTGTCGATCAGAATGCCCTGAAGGCCTTTATTTTTTATTATTTTGATAATACACCTTTCAAGAGGTGAGAAGGAACCCTTAAAAGGCCCGAAGGCTTAGAGATAATTACATGACCCATAGGTATTAAAGGGAATCACCCAGACAATACAACTTGGAACTGCTCCTCCTTAGCATATGTCATAATATCAGCACTCCAACTTCACAAGGCTAGTCAGATAGTTGTCCTATTCAAGGTTGCATAGGCCCAGTACTGATGCCAAATCCATAACCTCTCATTCTTCCAATTATGGTTAGCTCATCTCTAGTGAATGTGCCTACCCTAATCCTCATCTGAAGCCTTGTCAGTTGTATTTCTGACTGTTACATCAGCATCATGTGGATCGAAGTCCTTGAGGTGGCCCTAAGGCATTAAGGTGGCCTAAAGGCCTTGAGAAACACTTTTCCTAAAGGCCTTGGGTGGCCTGTAATCCTTACAGGACCCGAGGACCAAACCTGTGTCCCAGAGGCCCAGATGGATGAATAGTTTTAGCTGCTACAGTACCGAACAGTTCCTACTACAGTACCCGAAAATATTTCTCCACCCGGATTTGATCTCGGGTCTCTTGGATGAACTTGTCGAGTCCTCACCAACTGGGTTGAGGTTCACATGCTCTCCCCCTTTGTGTTTTTCAAAAAATAATGGGAAAGATTCTTCTAATACATGAAAAGGATTGGAGAAACATATATGAAAAACAATATAATGAAGTACTTGATTATCAAAAATAATGAAAGAACATCCAATAAATCAGAATTGAGATACATTCAAACAATTTTTAATGAGATGAAAAATTTTCTTCATTAAGGGAAAATGTTTACAAAAAATAGATGCAATAAGAGTTTAGGGAAAGAAAAATTAATCCTTCCTCTTCAGCATCAAGAAATTCACTATTGTCTTAAACTTCTTGAACTCATTCCTATCGTCTTCAATCTTTGAAATGAACTCTTCTTGAGACTGATTATTCTTTTCTAGATCTTGTATCCTTTCTTACTGAACCTGAATCTTTTTGTCTTTCATCTGAATTTTTTCTTCTTGATTTTTGAATTTTTGGGAAAACTCATTATTGAGAATATTTACATCCTCATTACGATTATTGAGTCTCCTTATCTGATCTTCAAAATACCTTATTTTTCACTTAAATCATTTACAATCTTCGTATGATTGTCAGTATAATCATTCAAATACATAACAAAGTTTACTCTTTCTACCATATCCTTTTTAACTAACAGAATTTGTCTCTTATAGTTTTAATTTCCTTCCTTATGTATTCAAAATTATGATAAAGTAGTTTGATATAATTATAAATATTATAAAACCATTTGACCAACTTATTACAAATATTTATGTGAGCCTCAACACTTTCTTTAAAAATCTTGAAATTTTCTTCCAAACGTATTAACTTTTCTAGTTAGGGATTTTACTAAATCTGATTCTTTGTGTTTATTTTCAACAACCAAATCAACATTTTTTATAATCTGAGAAAGGAGGGAATTGTTTTCTCTAATAAGATCAAACTATGAAAAATATAATCAAGACCTTGAGCTATGATTTTATTAGGTGATTTTAACTCTGATTAAATGATTTTGTGACTGGTTCTAATATCTTCCCAAATTTATTTCCTTTTTCCTTTCTTTGAGTCTAATTTATGATTTTAATCATAAATATCAATTTCATAAACAATGATCTTTTTTATTTCTTCATCCTTTCTATTCTGATCTTGTTTATCTCTCTTGGATAAAGATATATCTTCTCAAAATGAGGGAGACTTTTTTCTGACTAATAGAATTCTCTTTATTATTTACCAAAGAGGACAATTATTTTGATGAAGCTTGGGAAGTTCTCATAGAAAGTTTGTCGGAATGGATCTCATCCTCCTTTTCTATTGAATCTATTCTTCTTCTTATTAACCTTCTTCTCCTCCATAATCTTCTATTTGTCTGAAAACACTATCTTTTTAACTACCTTCACTCCATTTTTTAGAATATCTAATTCTACAGCAACTTCTTCCATTTTTTTCAAAACATTTCATGAATTTTTGAGTCTAATCTCTAATAAAGTTTTCCAACTGGAACTAATTCCTTATCCACCATAATAGTCATTCCCTTATCTACAATAGAGGGGGAATCAGCATGAAAAATATATGTTTCTTGAAAAATTAATCCAGTATTCAAATTCTATAAAACAATATTTGTAGAGGTGTCTACAACCCCATTCATTAAGGAATAAATTATCTTACCACCTTGAAATTTCTTTTTCTATTTCTTTTCTGTGATTTATTTCTCTTGAACTTCTACTCCATGTATGTTCAAGGCTAAATCTTCTATTGGGTTGAGTCTGAATTATGGATCACATTTTCTCTTTTATCTTATTTCCTCCTCCACTCTACAGCTCCTTCATATGAAACTTTATTTTGTTTTTTTGTTGAGGGAATAGATTCATCCTTTCTCTTCTTCTAAACTTTATTAGATTTCTTTTTTTTATAATAAGTATCTTTTTCCAATGCATAAACCCGGGTATTCTTTATAAACAATTTTGATTTAGAATCAAAAACAAGATTCATTATTTTTATTATGTCATCACTTATAAACACAATCTTTTCTCTGACAATCTCGAACTTGATCACAATGTTGAAATGCTTCATAATTGATTCAATTATATTACTAACCAATGCTATAAAAATTTAAATTTGAGACTTCATTGATCTATATTTTATGTTCTTGACTTTTAAAAGAAAAAAAACTACCAAATTTATTTTCCTCATGTTTACCAGATAATCCAAAATAAAAATATTAGATACTTTCAAAGAATCTCTATATTCTTTTATTGGAATTAGAAACCCCTATATCCAAAGGGATAATACTTTTTGGTCTATAATGATATGAGTGAACTTCCTTGGTTCATCATCTTCTATATTATTAAACAAATATTTTTAAGATATTTCTTTGATAAACGTATCCTTTAAAAATGTTAGTTTATGAGAGGTAAAATCCATCTCTTTCATATGAAATACCTAGGAAACCCACTAATTCCCTAGGTGTTATCTTTTAATAATTCTCATAAATTCAAAAAAACCATCACTTTTCCATATTATTTGAATAAATTTAAAGAATCATAAAAATATCTAACCAAATCCTAATAAAAAAATCATAATTGGGATCTAATTTTTCCACACATAAATATTTCCAACCTCATAAATATATTACTCTTCCAAGAGATAAATCATACCTTTTATAAAAATGTTTTTCTACTAACCTTTCCTAAAAAACAAACCACCTACTTTAATCCTCCATTAATGCCATCATATTTAGACTTGAGATAAAAGATTTAGACATGAAGAAAATAATTCATACTTAAGAACTTAAATGAGCCAACACTTTGAGGAAAAAAATATTAAATAATCATTGTGGGATATGAGGGTTCCCTTTATATAGTCGTTTTTAGGTGATAGTTGAACTTCAAAATAAATATAACAGCTGATATTTGATCAATCTAATCTAACATTTGATATAATACTTGGAGATTTTTTTTAAAAAAACTTGAGTCTTTATTAAAACTTTATCATATTGGGTGCATATGATTGGAAAAGTAAAATGAATTGAAAAAAAAACATTAATAATATTTAATAACAACAAACAAACATAAAACTAATTATAATAAAATAGTGTTAAAGTGTAAAAGGAAAAAGAATACCTTTCCAAGTGGAATCATCAATATTATTATTTTTTATTATTTTTTTATAACATAATATATTATGATAGTTGAAATATAATTTTTTAAATGACCTAAAAAGTTTGAATATGATAGAATTTATATGAAAACTCACATATGATAAAATTTATATTAAAACACGAATACAATAAATTATATATGAAAACTCAAATATGATAAATTTTATATGAAAAATATAATAGGATAAATTTTATATTAAAACTATAATATGATAAATTTTATATAAAAAATTGAATATGATGAATTTTCAAAATCAGATTTATAACAAACTCAAGTTCATGAAACTCATTACAATGGAGTTCTTAGAAAACTTAAAAAATTTATAAAACTAAATATTTAGAAATTGAAAATAAATAACAATCATATATACTCCTCCTATAAAAAAGAGTTACTTAATGTAAGGAGATGGTTTTAAAAAAAGTAAATATGAATGATTACTTTACATTAATCATTCTTAGCTTTTGTTTAACGTATTCAAATCTATCAGAAGGTAGTGGTTTTATAAAAATATTAGCAAGTTGTTCTTGAATTCCAATTAATTGTAAAATGATATCTCCTTTAAGTGTGTGATCCCTAAGAAATTGATGCATGATATCTATGTGTTTTGTATAAGACTGATGTGTAGGGTTATTACTTAATGCTATGGAACTTTTGTTATCATAATGTATTTTAGTTTTTGTAAAACTCATGCCATAATTAGTGAGTGTGTGTTTCATATACAATACTTGAGGACAAAAACTTCCAACAGTTACATATTCAGCTTTAGTAGTGGAAAGTACTACCAAGTGTTTTTTCTTACAGGACCAGGAAACTAATAAATATCCTAAGAAATGACAAGTTATGGATGTACTTTTCCTGTCCATTCTATAACCACCAATTTCAGCATCTGAAAAACTTTTTAATTCAAAATAATTTCCAGAAGAATAAAAAAACCCTAAATCTATAATTCCCTTTAGATAAAAAAAAAATTAACTGCTTTTAATTGGGATTATTTTGGATTTTCTTGATATCTTGCACATAATCATACATAAAACATTAATTCTGGTCGACTTGTAGTTGAGTATAGTAAACTTCCTATCATACCTATAAATTTTTTTTGATCATATGGTTTCCCAATTTAATCAAGATCGAGTGTATTTGAGGTACCGATTGGAATAGTAATACTTTTATTATGGTTGTATCCATACTTTTTAAGGAGATATTTGATATACTTATGTTGAGATATATAAGTAACTTCTGGTTTTTTAGAAATTTTAAAACTAAGAAAAAATGTTAACTCACCCATCATACTCATCTCAAACTCATATTTCATAAGATTAACAAATGAATCTATTAAGGATTATTGAGTTGATCTGAAAGTAATGCCATCAAAATATATTTGAACAATCATAATCTTTTTAATTAATTTATTTATAAAAAGATTTGGATCATAGGTTCCCTTAACATAATTGTTTTGTGACAACAATCATGTTAATCTATCATACCATACTCTAGGGGACTATTTAAGTTCATATAATGATTTGGTAAGTTTATAAACGTATTTAGGATGTTTTTTATCTTCAAATTAAAGAGGTTATTCAACAAAAAATTAATGTTGTATATAATTTTTAAGGAAAGAACACTTCACAACCATTTAAAAAAGTTTGAAATTAATAAATGTTGCAAAGGCTAATAGAATACGAATATATTCAAGTCTAGATACTGGAGCATAGTTTTCTTTATAATCTATTACCTCTTGTTGATTCTAACCTTTAACAACAAGTCTTGATTTATTTATAATGATTATTCCATTTTCATCACATTTATTTCTGAAAATCCATTTGACTCCAATTATGGAAGTTTCTTTAGTTCTTTCAACTAAGGTCCATAGTTTATTCCTCTCAAATTAATTTATCTCATCTTGAATAGATTTAATCCAATCATTATCACCAAAATCTTGATCATGATTTTTAGGTTCAAATTGAGAAAGAAAAAAATATGTTCTACTTCATTTCTTATGGATCTTCTAGTCCTTATTGGTTTATTAACATCACCAATAATACGATCACTGGTATGATTCCTAAGAAACAATTGACTTGGGTTTTGTAAAACCTATTCATAAATATAAGGTATAAAATATTCTTGATGGAATACTTTAGAAAAAAATTTATGAGTATTCTCCTTATTATAAGAATCTTCTAATAAAGGTTGTTAATCAGTTTTGGAAAATACATATGAGGATATTGGTTGGGTTTGTTTAAAAATGAAAGGATCGATTTCATAAAATTTAACATGTATTGTTTCCTCAATAGTACAAGAATTTTTATTAAAAACTCTATATGTATTTAAAGTGGTGGAATAGCCTAATAATATACCTTCATCGTATTTGGGTAAGAATTTGTATAAGTTATCTTTTGTATTCAATATGAATACTTTTCATCCAAATACTCTGAAGTAAAAAAAACTTTTGGTTTTTGGCTTTTCCATGATTCATAATGAGTTTTATTAATGAAATGTCGAATTAAAACTCGACTTATGGTATAAAAATTAGTACTAACCACTTCAACCCAAAAATGTTTAGCATTTGAGTATTCACTCAACATGGTTCCTGTTATTTCTTGAAGAATATAATTTCTTCTTTCAACAACACTATTTTTCTAAAGATTTCATATATATGAAAAGTTTTGTGTAATTCCCTTTTACTACAAAAAGTTTCAAAGTTTAAATTTAGAAATTCTCCACCATGATCACTATGAATAGTTATCAAGGGAATGTTTTTCTCATTTATAACTTTGGCTAAAAAACTTTTGAAATAACAAATGGCTTTATATTTACTTTCTAGAAAATATACCAATGTATATTTAGTATACTCCTCAACTGAAATGAATACATAGTACCTTCCACCAATAATTCTAGGCTGTGTAGGACCAAAAATATCCATGTGCACTAACTATAAGGAATCAGAAGTTGTGACTTCACTAATAGATTGATATCTTGACTTATGTTGACTACCATATTGATAAGGGTTTCAGATTTTTGAAGAATCTAATCTAATCTCCGATAGAACCTTAACAAGATTTTTATTAGTCACTTTACATAAGTTCCTTAGGTTATAGTGTCCTAACCTTATATTCCATAACCAATATTGACCTTCCATTTTACTTGGGAAAGGTAAGTCTTGGCCTCTAATGTATTCTAAGTTAAGTGTGTATACATTCTCATGTCGATGGGAAGTTAGAATGAATTCATCCTTGGAATTGTGTACTGTACATTTATCATTCCTAAAATTCAAAAGTTAAACCACATCACATAATTAAATTATGATTATAAGGTTGTGCTTAAGAGATTTAACAAACAAAATATTTGAAATTAAATCTTTATGAAGAAGAACAATATTACCTATACTGATAATCTCTCCTTGATCATTATCTCTAAAGGTAACTTTTCCACCTTTCATCTTGATAATATTTTCAAATAAATATTTATTACTAGTTATTTGTTGGGAACAATAACTATACATATACAATATATTCTTGATGTTGTTACTTCCATTGTTTTCCTGAAAATAGAAACATTATGTCACAACCCGCCTTCACCAAAAGGAGGGAAGGGTTAGCAGATTTCCAGGCCCTCCATTCTTTAAGTTAAAGGAGAGATAATGACCCCTGAGACCCGCCTTCAATAGATCCCGGAGTGGCGACTAGCACCAAGGGTATATAAATTTCTCACAAATGGAAGGAATTACCCCTTTTTTTGTTTTATAAGATCGAGAGATAAGATGATGAAACTCACCAACACTAAGGTAAAAGAAAAGTAAACCATTCCCACATGCATGTTCCAAAAGTAAAGCCACAAAGTACAAAAGGTGACTACAAAGGTAAGTACCAAAGAAGAAAAGCAACAACTGCGACTGCCCCAAAGGTCCGAGCTAGTATGGTCCTGCGTGATCCCCGAAGTCCTCCTGGAAACCTGAAAGCAGTTTTATATACGAAGGGTGAGCATACAAGTACACTCAGTAGGGAAAACCAAAGACTCTCGTGCACAAGTGGGGGAACGTACTAAAGTCCCGTGAGAAAAAGAGTAAACCAAACACCTATCAAGGTAAACTATCCACCCCAAGCCTCACCAAGGCACACTCCCCAAATAACGCAAGTCAAGTAATATATATAATCAGAGCACATCGATGTTTGGGTACCCCGCGCCACTTTCCCACTGGTTATTGAGACATCCTACGCATCGAACCAATCCCGCCATTCTCACTGCAGTCCCACTGCCACACCCGCCCGCACACACCTGGGCCACAACTACCACATGCAGTCCCACTGCTGAATCCCGCCCGCAAACACCTGGGCCACAACTATCACATGTAACCACGCCTGCAAACACCTAGGCCAGAACAACCACCACCATGCCTGAAGACACCTGGGCTAGAAAATCCACTGCCACGCCCGAAGACACCTAGGCCTCATCCTGAAGACACTTGGGAAACCACCTGTCGCACACACCTGGCCAACCACCACACTACCCCGCCCGAAGGTTCTTGGGTTAATAATGGACCTCAGGCTATCACAGCCTGCCCGAATATACTTGGGCTATCCGGGAAAGGGAGTAGAAAAGGAGCTAATAACCAGCCACTAAGAATAGTGTTGGGAAAAACACCCTCCCCCATGAAATGGGGGTGTTCGGCACTAGGTGCTCAACTTGGGTGGGGCGTGAATAAGAAACAAAAAACTACAAGTATAGATATAGGTAACACGCACTCACCCAAAGCCTAGGTTTTTCTAACCAGCCTACAGATCACAACACCACTACGTCCAAGTCCCAAGTCACGACTTTTGCCAACAAAACCCATTTGTCCCATTCTTGTTTCAAGTTCAGTGATAATGTTCAATTGAGTTCAAGCACTACTGGGAAACTATTAAGCATAGGCACAAGTCCAGGAAAGTAAATAGACAAGCATCAACCATAACGCCCACACCCGGTTCTCAACAACAGAGGATTCCACCCCAATTTGTGATATAAACAAGTGACCACCGGGTCTTAAAACTCACAACCACCGAATCCATACCAACAGGGGATCCCATCCCCAAATTCACACAACCACCAAGAGTAGAAGACAGGGGATCCCATCCCCTCCCATATTTCTAGCAATCGGCCCGAAAATAAAACAACCAACTAACACCATCAACACAAGTCTGGGTCATGCCGGTATTTTCATATTTAAAGGACTTAACTCACTCCATGATTTCAATTTTCGTGTGTTTTAACTGGGGGTTATCACAGAAGGAAATATCCTAGTGCCTCAATTTATTTGGCCGGATATACGTGATTAACCAATTACTTTTCACGTCAGGAGTTTATAACCACAACAATCCATTTAAAACATCAGCAGGGGTTCATTAGTGCACAAACAATGACCACCAACGGCCTCGATTTTCAGAAGGCATAAGCCATCACAACTCAACAAGATGGTCATAATATAAACAACATCAACGATCACAGCCCCACCCCCCACCCCTCTTTCTTTATAGAATCCAGTTCATTATATTCATTTAGGTCTGGTTTGTCCAATTCTACAGAACAGAAGCATGCCCACCCCGCATGATACACAAAAGAGAGAGACGAAGGAGAAATTCCCTACTTGTTTGATCGATGATCGACACTTAGGCGAGGCACGGAACTTTACGGATAACGATGTGGCGCGCCCGATGCACCAGAAGCTGTTTGTGAAAAGCCGCGATCGAGGAAAGGAGAAACCACGGCTAACCCTTGGTTTATAAGAGCCACGGACGGTTGAGGTGAGAATGCAAAACTGTGTAAGGCGCGGGGGTCGTGGGTTGATCACGCGGCTCCACTCATCATTAAGGGGGTTCGGGTGGTTTAAACCGACTCATTAATTGATTAAGTATTTAATTAAAAATCTTATGCGCGTTATGGGTCTTTAAAACACACTCAAACATGTCAAAATAGGGTTTAAAACCCTATTTGTGCAAAAAGGAGCGCTACTGGAAATAACCCGCGGGGTAGGCCAGAGCCACCGGTAGCTGAGAGCTACCGGTGGGTGACAGCTACCGGTAGCTTGAGATACCGGTAGGCTGCAGCTACCGGTAGGCCGCAGCTACCGGTAGGCCACCGCTACCGGTAGGCCGAGCTACTGGTAGGCTGCCACTACCGGTAGGTCGCGCTACCGGTGGGCTACAGCTACCGGTAGGCCAAGCTACCGGTAGGCCAAGCTACCGGTAGGCCGCAGCTACCGGTAGGCCGCAGCTACCGGTAGGCCGAGATACCGGTAGGCCGCAGCTACCAGTAGGCCGAGCTACCGGTAGGCTGCCGCTACCGGTAGGCCGCAGCTACCGGTAGACCAAGCTACCGGTAGGCTGCGGCCACTGGTAGACCGAGCTACCGGTAGGCCTACACCACCGCGATTCCCATACCCAAAAACCAAAAATGAGATTTTCACAAAGTAATGGACCCCAAAAACCCGGGCCATTACATCAGATACCTCTTAAACGATTCTCGTCCTTGAGAATCAAAACAAAACCAAAATGGAAGAGAGGGTCCGAACAACCACCTCGAAAGATACCTCTTAGGAGTGAACCCATGCTAACTAAAACATTTCCCCATCAATTACCAAGCAACATACCATGCCAAACTTCCCGAGCATGTGGGTTGGGGAGTCTCCTCCCCCATGTCAAGATATTATCCGCTTTGGGCGGCACTGACTCCCCCGCACGGGTTTGATCGCATCTACCTTAATGCATCTTGATTAGGGGTCGGGTTCTCTCATCCCCATAGCCAGGGCTTTTCGCACACAAACAGAGGAAAGAAAACCAGTACATTTCATAGCCAAATGACAAAACGTTCTACCACAATAGGTACAACAAGGAACAAACTCAAAACAACTCTGGGTACTGGTTACGCATTTGTGCTTCCCTCTCCCACATACTCTCCTCAAGCCCACCATGTTTCCACAACACACGAACCAAGGGGATGGTTCTCCCACGAAGCACCTTCTCCTTGCAATCCTCGATCATCACTGGTCTCTCCATAAAGGTCACGTCGTCCTCGATGTCCAGCTCACCCCAATCAAGGACGTGTGAATCGTCGTGCAGATACCGACGGAGCTGGGACACATGGAAGACACCATGTATCCTCAGTAGTGGCAGTGGCAATGCTAGCTGATAAGTCACCTCACCGACCCGCCGCAACACTTCGAAGGGTCCGATGAACCTGGGGGAAAGCTTACTCCCCTTGTCGAACCTCCACTGCCCATGCCGAGGGGAGACCTTCAAGAACACGTGGTCCCCAACCTCAAACTCCAAGGGCCTCCTCCTGGTATCAGCATACGACTTCTGTCGGTCCTGGGCCGCCTTCATCCTTTCCCGTATGAGTTGAAACTTCTCTGCTGTGTTCTGCACCACCTCCGGTCCAAGGATGCCTGCCTCTCCTACTTCGGCCCAACACATAGGTGAACGGAATGGCCTCCCGTACAAGGCTTCAAACGGGGCCATAACGATGGTAGAGTGGTAGCTATTATTGTAGGTGAACTCTACCAGGGGAAAGTGTCATACCCATGATCCTCCTGATTCCAGAACACATGCCCGTAGCATATCCTCCAAGGTCTGGATGGTGTGCTCTGTTTGTCCATCTATCTGGGGATGGAAAGCAATGCTAAGGCGTAACTGGGTGCCAAACGCATGCTGCAATCCTCTCCAGACTCGCGAGGTAAACCGTACATCCCTATCCGATACTATAGACCTCAGAACTCCATACAACCACACCACCTCATCCACGTACTTTCGTGCCAAAGTATCCATAGTACTCGACTCCCTGATTGCCAGAAAGTGTGCTGATTTTGTCAACATGTCCACTACCACCCAGATGGCGTCGTATCCCCCTTAGACCTTGGGTAGTCCTGTGACGAAATCCATCGAGATGTCATCCCACTTCCACTCGGGGACATCTAGGGGCTGCAGTAGGCCGCCTGGAACTCGGTGTTCAGCCTTCACCTGCTAACACACTAAGCACTTGGCCACAAACTCTACCACCGCTCGCTTAACTCCAGGCCACCAGAACTGCCTCTTCAGTCCCTGGTACATCTTGGAAACTTCTGGGTGTACCGCCAGGGGTGAGTTGTGGAACTCACTGAGAAACTTGCCGCACATCACTCCTGGAACAAACAACCTTTTTGGGAAAAGCATCCGGTTCTGACCATCCTCTGTCCATCCTTCCGGAGCATTGCCCTGGTCAACTCGGTCATGCATCACTTCGCACTCCGGGTCTCCCCACTGAGACTCCTCCACTTGTCGAAACAGAGATGACTGCACTATCATCTGATATAGGCATCCTCTTCCGCTATCCATCTTCGCATCCAGGTGTAAGGCATCCAACTCCTCCATTGCCTTCCAGGTGTCCGCCGACTCTCGGACTGCATCCTTCTACGTCCTCCTGCTCAAGGCATCGGCCACCACATTTCCCTTGCCCTCAGTATAAGAGATCTCAAAGTCGTAATCCTGGAGGAACTCCACCCACCTCCGTTATCGCAAGTTTAAGTCCCGCTGGGAGAAGATATACCCCAAGCTTTTGTGATCCGTGAAGACCACAAAGCGTTCCCCGATGAGGTAGTGCCACCATAACTTTAGTGCAAAAATGACCGCTGCAAGCTCCAGGTCATGGGTGGTGTAATTACGCTCATGGGGGCGTAGCTGCCTGGACCCATAAGAGATCACCCCTTGTTGCTGCATCAACACGCATCTGAGGCCCTGTCCTGAAGCATCACAGAACACCTCATAGGCCACCCCTTCTTCTGGTAATCTCAGCACTGGGGAACTAACCAACTTCTCTTTTAGATAGCTGAAGGCTGACTCACACTGCTCGCTCGACACGAAAACCTGGTCTTTCTTGGTCAGGGCTGTCAAAGGGGCTTCAACTCAGGAGAAGTTGGGGACAAACCTCCGATAGTAACCCGCCAGCCCAAGGAAACTACATACCTCTGCCACATTCTTGGATTATTCCCAAGAAACAACCGCCTCAACTTTTGATGGGTTCACCTCTACCCCCTGCTCGGACACCACATGCCCAAGGAAGTGCACTTCCCGTGTCCAGAACTTGCATTTCGATAACTTCCCATAGAGCTGATGATGTCGGAGGACCTCCAAAACTGTCCTCAGGTGCTTCGCATGGTCCTCCTCTGATCTTGAGTAGACCAGGATGTCATCGATGAATACGACCACAAACCGATCCAAGTACTCCCAGAAGATAGAGTTCATAAGCCCCATGAACACAGCTGGGGGGTTCGTAACACCAAAGGGCATGACTACGAACTCGAAGTGTCCATACCTGCATCTGAACGCCGTCTTCGGGATGTCACCCTCCTTCAATATCAGCTGGTGGTACCCAGACCGTAGGTCTATCTTCGAGAACCACCCTGCCCCCTTCAGTTGGTCGAAAAGATCGTCTATCCTCAGAAGAGGGTAGTGATTCTTGATTGTCGCTTGATTCATCCTCCTATAGTCTATGCACAACCTGAGACCATAATCTTCCTTCTTTGCGAACAAGACTGGGTCACCCCACGGTGACGCACTTGGTCGAACATAACCCCTCTTCATCAGATCGTCAATCTGGATCCGCAACTCCCGTAGCTCGGAAGGTGTCATCCGGTAAGGAGCCATCAAGATCGGTCGATCGTTGGGATGCAGGTCTATCCCAAACTCGATATCACGCCGAGGGGGTAGAGTCGTCACCTCCTCAGGGAAGACGTCCATAAACTCAAGGACGATCTCTGGAACTTCCACCATTTTAGCATCTACTAATTCCACTGTCAGCTCAGCCAATAAGGAGAGGAGGGGTTCCTCTCGCCTGTTTCCCTTCTGACTGCTCCACTCGCCGGTGAAGGTAAAATGCCGACCGTCCAAGTCCGAGAACACAACCCTTCTTCGGAAACAATCAATGATGGCACACACAGAAAATAGCCAGTCGATGTTTAGGATGACATCGTATGGCTGAATCTGTAGCAGAAGAAGATCCCTAACCGACTGATGTGGCCCTATCATCAGTCTACATCCCCGACAAACAAACAACAAGTTGGTCTGAACTCTGACTGGTGTGCTCAACACGAGGGTCACCGGAAGTCTCTCTGCATCTAAACCCAAGGCACGGGCTAGACTGGGTGCAACAAAGGAGTGCGAAGCTCCGGTATCGAACAAGGCATAAGCAAGAGTGCTAAATAGACTAATTGTACCTGGAACAACCTCTGGCCCTACTGGAACTGCTGCCTCTACGGCGTGCAACTGTCCATGCCCAGCTCCTCTGCCCCTCGGTAGTCGGCCACCTCCCCGACCACGCCCCGGTCGAGGTCCCTGAGGTGCGCCCTGAGGTCAGCCTCCTCCTCCTACGTTTTCCCTCAGAGGAGTGGGAGCTCGTTGTCCTTGATGCTGCTGCTGCTGGAAAGGTCTGGCTGGAAGCTGCTGCTGGGGCGGGTGGTGGGGCTTTCCACCACTGCCGTACTGCACCCGGTCCGGGCACTGACTCTGGAGATGTCCAGGGCTCCCACAGATGAAGCATCGCGGTCCTGGGCCCAAAGAAAAGGGGCGAGGACCAGGGGATCGAAACTGAAACTGCTGCGGCCTGCTCCCTGTGGGTCGGAACCTAGAGGGTCCTGACGCTAGAGGCCTGGTGCTAACGGCCTTCCCCTTTGATGGTCCCTGCTGGATCCCCTCTCGTGACACACCTCCTAGAGCGTGCATTCTCTCCACCACTTCGGCCTTCTTCTAGACCTCCAAGTACGACGGTAGGGTAAAGGGGGTAACAGCATACTGGAGGGAGGGTCGGAGCGCCTCCTATAAACGTCTTGCCCAAGACTCCTCGTCGGGAAAGAGGTCCGAAGCAAAACGTAGGAGGTCCTTGAACTTGATCCCTAGCTCCCTCACGGACATACTCCCCTGCTGAAGGGAGAGTAGCTCCTGTCTCTTTTCTGCCTTCATCGTCGAGGAGAGGAATTCCGCCTGGAACTCCCTCTCGAAATCCGCCCAAGCCATCTCAGCCTCTCTCCTCTCCCCTAGGTAAAGCGCCCACCACTGACGCGCTGCTCCCCACATCTGGCTAACGGCCAGAGGAACCCAGTACTCGGCCGGGGCCCGAATCAGGCTGAAAGCTATAACTAGCTCCTATAGCCAGCCTTCCGTCTTCATGTCGGAGGTGCTGCCCTCATACTTCTCGAGGGCCTGTCGCTGGAAGGCCCGAAAAGTCTTCTGCCACTGGTCGTCCTCTTCCTATCGATCAGCTCTCTGTCGATCGTCCAAAGTAGTATTCGGGGCCTCGATCACCTGTACCACATGTGGTCGCCTTCCAGGTGCCATAGCTACAAGGTAAACAAGGAATGCCTAAGCCCAGGTAGTGCAGAATATCGTTCTTAAAATTTCTTAAGATTTTAATTTATTCTTAATTACCAAGACATCCCATAAACACAAGAACACAAGTCATTTATGATGCATGTACCTTTCCTAGGGTCTCTACCCTGCAATCAGTGTGGTCTCACTTGGTCGTTCGGTAGGTCCAGAGTCCTTGCATCGGATCACGGGGGGCCTAAAATCTCGTGTCCTAGCCGGTCTTCCCTAGCCTAATTCACGTGCAGAGGTCACCCAACATTGTTGACTTACCATCCCATGCAATCCTTACTGTTCCTAACTCTAGACTCCATCCTATCTCTCAACCATCACCTCTGATACCATTCTGTCACGACCCGCCTTCACCAAAAGGAGGGAAGGGTTAGCAGATTGCCAGACCCTCCCTTCTTTAAGTTTAAGGAGAGATAATGACCCCCGAGACCCGCCTTCAATAGATCCCAGAGTGGCGACTAGCACCAAGGGTATAGAAATTTCTCACAAATGGAAGGCATTACCCCTTTCTTTGTTTTATAAGATCGAGAGATAAGATGATGAAACTCACCAATACCAAGGTAAAAGAAAATTAAAGCCAAAAGTAAACCATTCCCACATGCATGTTCCAAAAGTAAAGCCACAAAGTACAAAAGGTGACTACAAAGGTAAGTACCAAAGAAGAAAAGCAACAATTGTGACTGCCCCAAAGGCCCAAGCTAGTATGGTCCTGCGTTATCCCCGAAGTCCTCCTGGAAACCTGAAAGCAGTTTTATATACGAAGGGTGAGCATACAAGTACACTCACTAGGGAAAACCAAAGACTCTCGTGCACAAGTGGGTGAACATACTAAAGCCCCATGAGAAAAACAGTAAACCAAACACCTATCAAGGTAAACTATCCACCCCTGGCCTCACCAAGGCACACTCCCCAAATAACTCAAGTCAAGTAATATATATAATCAGATCACATCGATTTTTGGGTACCCCGCGCCACTTTCCCACTGGTTATTGAGACATCCTACGCATCGAACCAATCCCGCCATTCTCACCGCAGTCCCACTTCCACACCCGCCCGCACACACCTGGGCCACAACTACCACACGCAGTCCCACTGCCGAATCCCGCCCGCAAACACCTGGGCCACAACTATCACATGTAACCACGCCTGCAAACACCTAGGCCAGAACAACCACCACCACGCCCGAAGACACCTGGGCTAGAAAATCCACTGCCACGCCTGAAGACACCTGGGCCTCATCCCGAAGACACTTGGGAAACCACCTACTGCACACACCTAGCCAACCACCACACTACCCTGTCCGAAGGTTCTTGGGCTAATAATGGACCTCAGGCCATCACAGCCTGCTCAAAGATACTTGGGCTATCTAGGAAAGGGAGAAGAAAAGGAGCTAATAACCAGCCACTAAGAATAGTGTTGGGAAAAACACCCTCCCCCATGAAATGGGGGTGTTCGGCACTAGGTGCTCAACTTGGGTGGGGTGCAAATAAGAAACACAAAACTACAAGTATAGATATAGGTAACAAGCACTCACCCAAAGCCTAGGTTTTTCTAACTAGCCTACAGATCACAACACCACTGCGTCCAAGTCCCAAGTCACGACTTTCGCCAACAAAACCCATTTGTACCATTCTTGTTTCAAGTTCAGTGATAATTTTCAATTGAGTTCAAGCACTTCTGGGCAACTAGTAAGCATAGGCACAATTCCAGGAAAGTAAACAGTCAAGCATCAACCATAACGCCCACACCCGGTTCTCAACAACAGAGGATCCCACCCCAATTTGTGATATAAACAAGTAACCACCGGGTCTTAAAACTCACAACCACTGAATCCATACCAACAGGGGATCCCATCCCCAAATTCACACAACCACCAAGAGTAGAAGACAGGGGATCCCATCCCCTCCCACATTTCCAGCAATCGGCCCGAAAAGAAAACAACCAACTACCACCATCAACACAAGTCTGGGTCATACCGGTATTTTCAGATTTAAAGGACTTAACTCACTCCGTGATTTCAATTTTCGTGTGTTTTAACCGGTGGTTATCACAGAAGGAAAGATCTTGGTGCCTCAATTTATTTGGCCGGATATATGTGATTAACCAATTAATTTTCACAGCAGGAGTTTACAACCACAACAATCCATTTAAAACATCCGCAGGGGTTCATTAGTGCACAAACAACGACCACCAACGGCCTCGATTTTCCGAAGGCATAAGCCAGCACAACTCAACAAGATGGTCATAATATAAACAACATCAACGATCACAGCCCCCCCTCTTTCTTTATAGAATCTAGTTCATTATCTTCATTTAGGTCTGGTTTGTCCAATTCTATAGAACAGAAGCACGCCCACCCCGCATGATACACAAAAGAGAGAGACGAAGGAGAAATTTCCTACTTGTTTGATCGACGATCGACGCTTAGGCCGGGCGCGGAACTTTACAGATAACAATGTGGCGCGCCCGATGCACCAGAAGCTATTTGTGAAAGCTGCGATCGAGGAAAGGAGAAACCATGGCTAACCCTTGGTTTATAAGAGCCGCGGACGGTTGAGGTGAGAATGCGAAACCGCGTAAGGCGCGGGGGTCGTGGGTTGATCACGCGGCTCCACTCATCATTAAGGGGGTTCGGGTGGTTTAAAATGACTCATTAATTGATTAAGTATTTAATTAAAACTCTTATGCGTGTTACGGGTCTTTAAAACACGCTCAAACAGGTCAAAATAGGGTTTAAAACCCTATTTGCGCAAAAAGGAGCACTACTGGAAATAACCCGCGGGGTAGGCCAGAGCCACCGGTAGCTGAGAGCTACCGGTGGGTGATAGCTACCGGTAGGCTGCAGCTACCGGTAGGCCGAGCTACCGGTAGGCTGTAGCTACCGGTAGGCTGAGCTACCGGTAGGCGGCAGCTACCGGTAGGCCGCAGCTACCGGTAGGCCGAGCTACCGGTAGGCTGCAGCTACCGGTAGGCCGAGCTACCGGTAGGCTGCCGCTACCTGTAGGCTGAGCTACCGGTAAGCCGCCGCTACCGGTAGGCCAAGCTACCGGTAGGCCGCAGCTACCGGTAGGCCGCAGCTACCGGTAGGCCACAGCTACCAGTAGGCCTGCTACTGGTAGGCTAAGGCTACCGGTAGGCCTACACCACCGTGATTCCCATACCCGAAAACCCAAAACAAGATTTTCACAAAGTAATGGACCCCAAAAACCCGGGCCATTACACATTAGGTTTTTGATACCCAAACCTTCTTGGGTTTGAAAATGTTAGAAAACAAAATTTTAGGAATCCAAATTTATTTCAAAAAATAAACTTTGTGGAACACTAAGGATTGAATTTAATTTAAAGAAAAATTATTTTCCCAATTTCCTCCACTTTAACATTTAGTACAAAAGGGGTCATTTTTAGGAACAGAGATGTTTTTTCTAGAAACAGGTTTTTTATAAGTATATCTCATTCCTAAACAAGTACCATGTGGTCATATTTTTTTATAAATTTTATCAAAACCTTCCTTACTAGTAGTAAAGTTTGATAAAATTTTATTTAATAAATAAATTTTAGATTTTAGTTTTACAACTAAATTCTTATACAAATTTATATTAGTTTTGGAATTAAGTTTCTCAAAAATGGTTTTCAAACTATCTTGCTAAGAAATTACTTTATCTAATTCTTTAGAAATAGTAACTTTATCAAGAATAGCTTTATCAAGGTTTTTGGAAATAGTTTAAATTTCAAAAAGAAATCTATCAAGATCTTTAGAAAGATATGATGCTTATTTTTTAAAAAAATTTACTCTAGTATTTTAATTTTCAAATTTTTTTCTAACTTTGCAATTCTCATTTTCAAAATGTTTGGAAAATCTAGAAACCTCTTCATAAGAAAGTAAAGTATTATTATCACTAGCTGAGGAGGATTCTTTATCAGAAGATATAGAATTATTCTTATCAAGATAATTTTCATTTAATGACATATTATTTGAATAATTTATTGTGTAACTTGGCTATAAAATATTTATTTTCAATAGGTAATCCTGTAAGAATACCAATATTTCTCTGATATAAACTTTCATTATCTAAGGTATTGTCTGAATAATCACATCCACTAGAACTCTAAGTGTTATTAGCTTTAATAAATTTATTAATTTTTTCATTATAAAACTTATTCTAATTTCTATCAGAATGTATATCTTTCCTATCTTTTCATTTCAACTTGGAATAGTAAGGTCGAATATATCCATCTATTTTGTATTCATAACAAGTAACTTTAAAGTATTTATTTTCATTTCTATCCTTTTTCTTATAACGATACTAAAAATACTTCTTTCTAACAATCTTATTCATTCTTCGAGAAAGATTTTATAATTCATTATCATAATGATTAAAATAACTAGAATCGGATTGATTAACAACTTTATTCTTCTTTGTCGACTTAATATTTTTATCAGGAGTCTGGTCTTTTATTGATTTTAAAGTAGTAGTAAAAGTAACTCCACCAATATTATTATTTTCTTTCTTAGCATATCTTTTTTATCTACCCTCATATTGAAAAATAGTTCCAAATAAATCATCAATAGTGAGTTTTTTTAACTTCCTCGATTCATCAACAGATGTTCTCTTCGATTCCCACTCATTGGGCAAGATGTCAATTATCTTTTTGACAAGGATTTCATCTTCTAATCCATTTTTTCCCATATATTTTATACTATTTATTGTTTTTATAAACCTTTATTGTACCTTTGTAACAGGTTCACTAAAAGGAAATTCAAAAGCTTGATAATCAACTCTAATCATTACTCTTCTAGTTTTAACAACCTTTGAGGTTCCAAAATGAGTAATCTTTAGTTTATTCCAAATACTATTAGATGTTTCAGAATAAGAAATCTAATTATAAATTATTTTGGTTATAGAACAAAATAAAGTGTTTATAGCTCTATAATTCAATTCATACTCTTGTTTTCCTTGATTTGTAAAAGCAGACACATCCTTATCAGGAATATTATAATCTCTAGTTAACATGATGAAATTTTAAACTCTAATATTTATAATGAATTTCTTCATCCAATCTCTCTAATACTCGTAATAATCTCCATAAAAAATAAGGGGTCTGTTTGGATTGAGGTTATCTATTTAACCAGTATTGAGTCCTGTCATCTTTAAAACAAATACAAAAAATTATATTCCACAATACACATTATTAGTGTTTATTTATAAACAAAAGGTTTATAACAAAATTTAACTAACTAAAAATAGTAAAGAGAAGATAAATTTAAGTAGTGGGAAACTCCTTTTATATGTATTGATGATATCAGTATCACAAAGACTCATCTATGATACCAATTATTAGATCATAATATATATAACAGATGTCTAAATACAAGAGGGGGTGAATTTTAAGTTTAAAAAATTTCTTTTTTAAACTTAAATGAAACTTAGTTTAACATGTTTAAACAAATTGTATTCACAATACCTCTTAATTATTTAAATGGTAATTGGACTTGGCCCTGGGGTCTGATAAAAGAAATATCATAATCAAGTAGATTTTTATATGTAAATCCATATTTCATAAATAGATTCTATCTTAAGAACGTATAGAATCATTATCAGTAAGTAGTGGTAATGTATTTACAGTTTAATCATATTCATACTTGAAAAACATTTAACAGAGTATTCACAAAAATAATTGTAATCACAATGGTTAATAGATATTAGAGTATTATAAAAGTAATGATTCTATCTTAAATCATATAGAATCATAATCAGAGTAAAATTATTTTCACGTAATTAAATAAATTATGATAAATGATATACAAATTGAAAAATGAATTTAATTTCTATTACAATTGAAATATAAATAAATACTTGAGGTAAAACAAGTGAATGAATACAATTATTTTAACCTAAAGAGAAGGGTATCCAAAAACCTAGGATAAAGGTCCCTTATTTTATACTTACAAGAAATTATGTCTTTACCTTACAAGAGAAATACCTTGTTGTGATGATCATTCTATCTCACTATTCCTACAAGCCCTAGATATGATGATTAGATTCTTTATCTACATATATTCAGCATCCCTTGATCTGATGGATCAGATTCTATCTTTCTATCCCTGCAATCCCTCAATCAAGCAGATCGAATCTCTATCTTCCTAGCCTCGGAATCCCTCAATCTTATTCACACAATTGGAAGCACAAAGCAATTACAAAATAAATTCTTAAGGAGACAACATGAAAAGGTTTCTTTAAGAAGTAATCTATTGAACAAAAATCCCTCAAGTCATCATTGAATCATTTTTGAGGTGATTGTGTTTGTTGACAAAGTGGGCCTCCATGTTGTGTTTGTTGACAAAGCAGACCATGATGTATGAGTGTGTTGACAAGGGGGGTTTACATGGTGATTTTTCAAGTTTAAGGGATGCTTTCAAAAATCCATTATTGATTAGAGAACCTCGACAAAGGAATGAATGATCTAGAGGCAGTACAAAAAGAGCAGAAACAAGGTGGTGCTGTTTTCCAGTGTTTTCTAAATTTTTGGGTCTGAAAATTGGAAAATGGAGAGATGTGTTTTCTCAAAGGGAGGTTCGCGCAAAATTGGAGTGGTGCAAGAAAAATAATGTGGGGTAAAAAAATTAGTGTGGTCCATGAAAAATATAGTGGCACGTGAAATATTAGCGTGGTGCGCGAAATATCAGTGTGGTGTGCGAAAAAAATAAAGTGTTGCTCAAAACATTTGTGTGGTGCGCGAAAAAGGAAAGTGGTGCGTGAAATATTTGCAGGAGGCGTGAAATAGAGGGATAAATTTTTTCACACAAGAGGTGTTTCGAGGTCCAAAGCTTAAAAATTGGAAAAGGCATGTGGTGCGTGAAATATTGGAGCAGTGTGCGAAAAATGGTGTTGCGCGGAAGATGTGTTTTTCTCACTCGAAGAGAATTACGTGCTCAAGGAGGGTTTTTCGCACGGGGTCGATTTTGCCTATAAATATGAAGTGACCCCCCTCCATTCGGTGTAGTTCAAGATAAAGAGATTATTCGAGCTATGGCGTGTGAAATTGAATTTCACAAGAGAGTTTCGTGAAAACAACAAGTTTGAGTGTAAAAGAACTATTTGCGTGCAAAGCAGAGGTTGCTAAAAAAGAAGACTGTTGCGCAAGTAAATTTTGCGCAAAAGCATAGAATTCCACGCAAGGCAGTATAAAGGTTGCGCGTAAAAGCTGTTACGCTTAAAATTGTTTGTTGCGCATAAAAGGGGTGTTTCACGTAAAAGGGATGTTGCGCAAAAAGTGAATTTCATGTAAAAGTAAAGAATTATGCGCAAGGTGAAGTAAGGGCTGCATGTAAAAATTGCAGTTTCCCGGTACACTCGGTGCAAAGTGAGATTCATCTGCGGGTGAAAGTTGGATGTCAACAGAGCATCTATCAATAGTTAAGGATGCAGATTTCATTAGAGATAATGAAGATACCTACAGGTCTATAAATAGTGAGTGGATATTCTGAAGAAGCAGTGAGCTCACATCAGTTGAGAGAGTAGTGAGTTCTCAAATTGTGAGTGGTTGTAAACCAGGAGGGACAGTGAGTCTACTTAGAACTTGTAAACAGTAGTGCGCTTATATTGGAATTGGTATATTAGCACACTGCTGGTGTATGCTCCTTGGATGTATCCTAGTGAGGGTAAACCAAGTAAAAATTTTTGTGTCCTATGCATGCTTTAAGGTTTATTCATACTCTGCATTGGGAAGGAGGGAGAAGAGGGTTTTGTCTAACAGAAATACAAGATCAAAAAGGGGTAGTTGTTTTAATCTGTCATTCCCTGATTTCACCCCCCCCCCCCCTCAGGGTATCTAGCCTAGTGGAACTAATAGAATCTATATAAATTAATACAAGACACAAATAACAAGTTGTTCATGCTTCATACACTTTAAAAAATTTGAGAGTAAATTCAAATCAGCATTGTGTTTTCTTAGTGTCTCTTTTTATTATTACGAACTCTTCAAATGACCGAGTAATTATAGAAAATCCTCCAAAAGTCATCTTGATCCTCCAACGGTCATATTTTCTCTGAGATTTTCATAAGTACTTGGACACCTAGCACTCCAATGGTCATATTATAATAGAATACATGACATCATTTTGGTATACATCATTTGTAGTGTAGAATCTATTACATTACGAGAGAATATGTTTTCAGTATTCATAAATTAAATAAGGATAAATCCGATGGATTTCCTTACAAAATGTCATTATGATTTTTTTTATGAGTATGAATCTGATGCTATCAGTTCTGATGTCAAGTACAATTATAAAAAAAATCAGTATGAAGATAAGATAAAAATTATTTAAATTCGATTGGATAAGGGTGAATCTGATCATTATTGGATCCATGGTCATTATGATAATTGTAATGAATTGGTTAGTTTTATATTCATAAATACTTTAAAACTATCTCTAAGTATGTTAAAACATATATGTTTTCTTTAAAAATAATTAAAAAACTTTTGACATAAAATAATTAGTTAATTAAGTATTTAAGAAAGAGTTTGTGATTTTCAAAACAAAAGAAATGAAAAATTAAAAAAATATATTTTTGACTCAACATAAAGTAGTAATTAGGTTAAAAAAATTGAAAATTTGACATGTAAAGATGAACATGCCATGGTATTTGAGGTCTTGATTAAATCTATGGAAAAGGTAATCTAATTAATGGGTTGTTCATAGCATCAAAAGGTAACTATTTATATTTACTTTTTTAAAGGTGAGGCTGATTAATGGTGGTTGGTGGTTAAGAATAATAAAGGAAGATAAGAGATTTATGGAATGAAATGGGAGAAATTTAAGAATATTTTCCTTGGGAAATATTTTACTAAGGCTATTAGACTTAGGAAGGAAAATAAATTCTTTGAATTGAGGAAGATGGAGGAATATTTAGTGGTCTAATATGAAGTAAACTTCTCTTGATTGGAAAGGTACGCACCAAATTTTATTCAATATCTTTATCATGAAATTTATTAGTTTTACTCAAGAATAAAGCCAATATATCTCAGTTCATTGGCTACCCATGAATTCAAAATTTAATAGAAACTTGTTTGATGTCTTTAGAAGTTATTAATGTAGTTTTTCAATGATTATGTATTCCATGAAAACAATCATAAAAATGTACATAGTAAAGGAAATGGGAAATAATCCATTAAAGAAATTTTAAGGTAAGAGTATCAAGTTTCTAGTTTGTGATATGTGTGGATAAAATCACCCTGAGGAATGTCTTATGAAATCCATCAAGTGATTCTAATGTGATAAGTTTTGGAATATGGATCATGATTGCAAGAAAAAAGATCCTGGTAGTGGTAAAACCAATATTGATAAGCATTTAGTAAGGTTTTTAAAATTTAATGAGATGGTTCATTATATGGTTTCATGTATGATAAAGAGAAAAAATGATGGTAAGCATAATACTATAATAAGAAAGGTGTGGTTAAATCATTTGTAACTACATCGATAAATTATGGGCTATTAAATGAAGTGGTAACAGGTAAGTTAATTGTTTATTAAAATTATGGTAATGTATTATTTCATTTTGGGTCTATACATTCTTTAACTTATAAGAAATTTTTTTGTAAAATAAAATTTTCACCACAATAAATGAAGTCAGTACTTTTGGTAAAAACAACTAGGGGTAGTATTATGGAAACAAGAATTTACAAATATCTTCATGTTATCAAATGTGCAAGTGTTTTCCCTGAAAACCTTATTGTCTTTTCCACTATAGAATTTGATTTTATTCTAGGTATTGATTGGATTTAATTATATCTTTCTAAGATATATTTCAGATCCAAATATATTATTTTAGAAATGATTTTTAGTTTTTATATAAGAATAAATTTTGATAACATATCAAGAAGATGAAAAACTATTAAGAGATGGAAATGAAAGTTACCATGATCATATTATTGAAAATAATAGAACATTTTGAATTAATGATGTGTTGGTAACAAAAAAATACATGGATGTTTTTTCTGATGAGTTTCCTAGTATTATACCTATTCAGGAATTTGAATTTATTATTGACTCAATGCCTGATTCTAAGCCAGTTTTAAAACCCCCTTATTTAATGGATCAATTATAACTTCTAGAATTGAAAAATATAGAATTTCCTTGATAAAGGTTTCATTCATACTAGAAATTCACCATAGGGTGTGCCTTTTTTATTTGTTAAAAAAATATGGTTCCATGAGGCTTTTCATTGATTATAGAGCATTAAATAACATAATTGTTAAGAATATGTATTGGTTTCCTCATAAAGATTATTTTTTAACACCTCCAAGGAGATTATTATTTTTTAAAGGTTTATTTAAGGTATGTGTACCATCGGCTGAAGTTAAATGAGGATGAAATTCCCAAAATAGTGTTTTGTACTAGTTATGGGAATTAAGAGTTTATGTTCATTACCTTTGGGTTGAAAAATTCTTCAGTTGTATTTATGGATCTTATGAATAGATAATTTCATGAATATTTGGATAATTTTGTGGTTGTGTTTGTTAATGATATTTTGGTTTGTTCTAAAATATTTGAGGATCATGAAATATATTTAATAATTTTTCTAAAAACCTTGAAAGAAAATAATATATAAGGAAAATTAAACAATTGTGAATTTTGGTTAGAATAAATTTCATTCCATATAAATATAACAAAAAAATATGGAATAATTGTTGATCCTGCTAAAATAAAAGTGGTTGATGAGTGGACAAGACCAAAAAAAATTATAATGATTCATAGTTTTAATGGGTTAGTAGGATATTATTAGCAGTTTTTTGGAAACATTGCATGGTTATCTAGACCATTAACCAAGTTAACATGAAAATGAGTTAGTTTTATATGGACAAATTAATATGATGAATGTTTCCATGAATTGAAAATAAGATTAGTAAATAATCCATTTTTGGCCCTCTCATCCAAAAATAGTGACTTTTTATCTATAATAATGCTTTGTTAAAGGGGTTGTATTGTTTTTTAATAAATAATAATTGGGTAATTTCTTATGCTTACATCAATTAAATCCTCATGAGAAAAATTATTCTATGCATGACCTTGAACTAGCAGTTTTAGTTTTTTATTTAAAGATTTAGAGACATAATTTATATAGGGTAGAGTGTGAAATGTATAGAGATCATAAAAGTTTTAAGTATATATATTCACACAGAAATAGTTGAACATGATATAGATGAGGTGGATGGAATTGATAAAGGATTATGACTTCATAGTTCATTATTATCTCGATAAAGAAAATGAAGTAGCTAATACTTTGATTCAGAAAAGAAATACATAATTAACTTTGATATATCTAAAACATGACCCTTTGGTTAATGATTTGATTAATATTGTCTTATAAATTATGCATGTATAAAATCCCTTCTTTTTGTTTCAGGTGTTAGTATAATCATTATCCTTTTATGGGATCAGGAAAGATCAAAACAAAGATAGAGTTTTACAGGTGAAGGTAAAATTAGTTAAGAAAGCTAAGTTTCCTAAACTTAATATTTACAAAGAAGGTGTTTTGAGATTCAGAAAAAGTTTATATGTTTCATGTGACCCCTAGTTAAAGAAACAATTATTCACTGAGTCTTTTATCTCTCCCTTTTCAATTCATCTTGGAAGTTCAAAAATGTATAGAGACCTTTGAGAACATTTCTATTGAGAATGAATAAAGAAAGATATTGTAGATTTTACTATGAAATATTTGACATATAAATAGGTTAAAGTAGAATTACAATTACCAAAGGGGATGCTTTAGCCTTTGTTAATGTTATAATAAGGATTTTGTGGTGGGATAACCAAATACATCTCAAGGTAATAATATGATTTGGGTAATTATTTATTGATTAACTATATCAAATCATTTTCTTCCCATTCAAGATAATATGAATTTGGATCAACTTTATAAAATTTATGTTAAATAGATAATTAGATTACCTACACTCTATATTCCCATTGTATTTGATCATGATCCCAGATTCACCTATAATTTCTTGAAAAGAATTCAAAATTCTTTGGGTACTGAATTAAATTTTAGTATAGTCTTTCATCCTCGATCTAATGGACAATAAAAGTGAACAATTCAGAATTTGGAGGATATGATTCAATCTTTTTAAATGGATTATCAAGGAATTTGGGATCAACATTTAACTTTGGTTTAGTTTTCTTATAATAATATCTTTCATTACAATATAAATATGGCACCTTTCAAGGATTAATATGGAAAGTGATGTTAGAATCCTTCTTGCTGGGATGAAGTTGTGGAAATAAAGTTATTGGGGATAGAATTGCTAGATGAAATTGTTGAAAAGGTGAAGATGATTTAGTATCATATATGGATGGATTGTAGCAGGAAAAAAATTTATGTGTCTAACTAGATGAAATATATTTCTTTTGAGGTAGGTGAAAAAGAATTCTTAAAGTTTCTCTATGGAAAAGTATTATGTGTTTAGGTAAAAATAGAAGTTTAATTATATGGTTTATTAGAACATATGAAATCCTATAGAAATTTGGATAAGTTTCATATTAATCATAATTGTCTCTAATTTTACCTTAGGTACATTATGTATTATATGTTTCGTTATTAAGAAAATATGTTTCAGTACATCTCATGTTTTGATCTCTCAAGTAGTTCAGTTGGAAGAAAATTTTATCATGGAGAATAATCGGTATAGATTATTGACCACATATATAAAGTGTTGTGTAATAAGTTAATTCATCGAGTTAAGGTTTTTTTAAAAAAAATATGGTTTAAGAAGTAATATGAGAATCAGAAAATTATATAAAGGAAAAAGATCCCCACTTGTTTAAGTAAAGAATAAAATTGCAAGGACATTATTTCAAAAAGGGGTGAAGAATGTAACAACATAGGTAATGATATAATAAATAATTTGTATGTATTATTAATATTCATTAATTATATTTTATAGAGATATATTTACTATATATTATGTAATATTTTGGTCAAAAAAGAAAGAGTTTTATTCTTAATAAAAAAATTTACATATATAATATTGTTTCTTTAAGACTTGATTTCTAAATTTTATAATTTTAATTTGAAAAAAAAATAATTTTTTGAAATCATCATATCAAAATTATCTTTGTGTGAAATTTTTATAGTTTTCTAAAAAGGTTGATTTTTCAATTAATAGAGAAAAATACTAATTTTATTACTAATGGTATTTTCTTCAAGTATTTAAAAAGTCAAATTGTATTTTTTATTATTTTTAAATTTTCATTAGTTCCTTTTGATTAAACATAATCCTATTATGGTCTTTGTAATTAATTTTATACTTTAATTTGTTATAAAAACATTTTTAATACTTAAAATGGAATTTTTATGAAAACTTGTTTATTATCACGTTTTGCGGGTTTAAATTTAAATTAAATTTTTCCACTTATAAAAATTAAATATTAAAAAATGGATTCCATATTTGGAATCAGGAATTAAAATTTTGGTAAATAGTTACCTTTTATTTTTCATCATTATTAATAGTAGCCATAGTAAATGTTGTTACCATGGTAAAGGTAAAATGGGTTAATTAGTTATAAAAATAATATGATAAGGATAAAATTCATTAAAAAACTTGTATTTATTTGTAACACCCCTGAATGATAAAGGGTTAAATGACTAAATGATATGACTCATGTCAACAAGGTGCACCTTCTTTTTCAGGAGTCTGCCTGATTAGAACTCCATAGTTAAGCATGTTTGTCCTGGAGTAGTGATCAGGATGGGTGACCTTCTGGGAAGTATCTTCGGGTGTGTCTGATTGGGGAAAAAACACACTGGAAAGGACATGTTTTGGCCTATGGGGATAGACATTAGTCAGATGACCTGTTCAGGAATGTGGGTGGGCCCTAGGGTGGGGACCACGTGTCTGCGGGGCAACTGGTGGTACCTGGCGGGCCAGGACCCGACGACCATGTTAAGGCGGGGTGTTTGTGCTATCACGGTGACCCAGTTGTTACATTAATCTATTATTTTGGCACCACTTTACATTTGGTTGGAATTGGGAGAAAGCTTCTCCAACGAAAAACGCTTCCTCCATGAAGAACGTCGGTGAGGAACATCTTCGACTTTTTTCTCGAAAGCACCTTGTAGAGGCAACCGACATGGGACGTCTTCGACGACTAACCTTACCTCCTCATCGTCTTCAATGAACAATATGAGTTAGGGGTTTAATTGTGTTTGATTTTGTAGTAATTTTTAGGGTGATTGATTGGTTTTTCTTCTCTCTTCCATTCTTGATAATTCTTTGAAATTCAAGAAGGAATTGAACCACTTTCTACCACTCTAAACGTGGAGGGTGCGGGTCAAATGAACATGGCCCTACCCCTCTGTCGTTCTTCTTTGATGTGTACTTCGAAATGGAGGATGGCTACAAAGGTAAAGGCGCTCTGCCACCTGCGACCTTCGCCGCTCCGCGCCCCCACCGAACCACCACTGTGTCGAGCCGCTGAGTCGTGTCGCCGCTCTGAGCCGAGCCGCTGCTCTAGGTCAAGCCACCTTTACCCCTCACAGCGCCCCATCTGACCCCCCCCCCCCCTCGTGGCACCCTGGCCGAACCATCCTCGCACCCTCGTGGCACCCCCGCGGTCGAGCCGCACCACGGCACCTGCGAGCTCTGCGGCCCTCACGGCCTCCTGGGCCTCCCAGCGGACTGAGCTGCATCACGGGCTGGGCCTGACCCAATAGGTCAAGCTAGGTCAACTTGAATCGATTCGACCCATGCCAGGTCGGGCCAAGTCAGTCTGATCGGGTCGGACCGGACCCAGACCCAATTACGCTCCTTCTGTTATATCTTGGGCACCAGACATCTATTTGACGAACCATCAGAGACTCTGGAAATCTTAGAGCGAGACGGTCCCATTGAGTATAGTCCACCGGAGTTTTTTTTTGAGATGGGAAATGGTCAGGTTGGATCGAGCACGAATCTAACCGGGGCCCCGGGACTAAATGGCTAATAACTCACAGACTGGGCGTCTGATTGACGCCCCGTCTGTTGCGTTGAGACTTTTATGACTTGCCGGACCTTTGAGATAATTCTTCGTGGGACTTCATGACAGTTGAAGTATCGACCAGTAGCTTGTGGAGCGGATCCTTCCAGAGACGAGCGAGCGTAGTGCGGAGACCTAGTAGCTGGCTTGAGACTTGATGACTGCTGACCGTTTCAACTCGGAGTGACTCGACTAGCCTAGTGGGGAGCACCTTGGTGTCGTGGCATAAAAACAGTGGGGAGTGCCTTGGTGTCGTGTAAGACCCACAATAGTCTACAGGAGGAGTACCTCAGTAGGCTATGAGGGGGAGAACGCTTGGTGACGCGGCAGACCCACGGTGGGGAGCATGCTTGGTGACGCGACAGATCCATAGTACTCGATAGGAGGAGTACCTCACCAGTCCAAGGTTAGTGGGAAGCACACTTGGTGTTGTGGTAGGTCCACTGTACTAGATAGAGGAGGAGTTATCCAGTTTCCGAGGTTTCAAAAATTTGACTGGGGATGTTACTTGATACTACGCCTAGAATAAAATTCTAGTTTGAGCTGAGTCAGTTTTTCTGTGTTTTCCTCATGATTGAGATGGATCACTTGATAACTTAGGTATATGTATGGGAATATACCTAAGTAAGGTTATCTATTGATTTAATACTTTTTGGTTTATCCTTGTTGGATTTCGTGAGTCCTTGATGGTCTCGGGGTCCCTACTAAGTATCTTTAAACTCACCCCTTCGCTGGCTATGCCCGCACCTTGTTGTCTTGGTTGCAGACGACGGACAGCGCCGACAAAGGCTAAGAGTACCAATACTAGACGGTGCCTAGAGGTGGACCATATGGCATGTCGGTACGTAGAGGATATAGACGGATGCGGAGTGCTGAGGAGGCTATTTTTACCTACCCTTCAGGTAGGAATCCCGGAGGATGACCCAGTATCTACTTTTCTTTCTTTTTCCTCAATTGTATTGTTTTCAGTTGTACTTGTACCTTTACTGTTGGGCTTGTATTTCGACCCCTTTTACTTTAAGCACTATTTTGGTTATACAGTTTACTCTTGTTTGTATCTTGTTGTGTGTATTTACAAGTTATAAAGGCAATGTCTTCCCAGTTTTAGGAAATTACGCCTTTGGTGCTAGTCGCCAGCCCCTGGGCTATAGAAGGCGGGCTTGGGGTAGTCACGGCACGGGCCCCGGGGGACGGGTCATGAAATTATTTCATTTGATGGGTATATTTCATCCATAAACATATAAACATAAAAAATGTGACCTTTTTTCATTTCGATTTGATTTTGACCTTTATAACATTTAAGTAAAGGATAAAGTGAAAAGAGTCACTCTCTTGCTTTTAAAAAATATAATATTTTTGATAGGGATAAAAAAACTTATGATTAGTTATAATTTTTTATTTTAAATATGAATATGTTTTTTATCTTGGTAATTTAGTTTTAATTTTTAGTAATGAAATAATTACCTTAAGTGCTTCTACAATGCATACTCAGTGCTTGTGTAATCAATAAAAAATCATGTGAATGATTTTAAAAACTCTAAATTAATATTTTTAGTGTGATTTATAGTATCCCATAAATTTTATAGATAAAAATAACATATTAAGTTTGTTTTAATGTATTATATTTTAATTATATTTTTTTCATATTGTTTTCAAAGACAAATTAATTGAATAGTTCCAAAAATGGCATTAATGATATTTTATAATAAACAATATTTTATTAAATATTTTAAAATTAAGAAAATTGAATGGTATATGGTTTAAAATAACAACCATGTTCTATTTATTGGTCACTTTTCATTTTATAGTAACTTTCCTGACCCCTAAAGTGTGAAAAAACTTTAATATCACGGTAATTGTCAAAAAGGTTAATGGGAGTTAAAAAAGTGATAATAATGAAAACATCACCTAAAATTTTCAAAAATTTATTGGATGAGATTATTTATACCCATACTAATCCTATACTCTAATTATATCAACTTTTATTAATTTTTAAATAAAAATTAATTTATATTAATTTAATAATTTATGCACTTCCAAAAGTGCCTCTCCCCTCACTTATGAAAGGGAACCTCCTCCCTTATCTTCATTATAAATTTTGAGAACTATATATCATCTAATACCTACCCAAATATCTTCCTTAAATCCATCCCTACATCATAGAGTCCTGGGTTTGGTCATAAAACCAATATATGAAGGCTTTAGGTATAAACCTATAGAGGTTTTCCAAAGAAGATGCATAGTTCCTAACTGAGTGTTTTCATTTCATTTCCTCTTCTATCTCAATAAAATATTCTTCAACCATTATTAAATTAAAAAAACATTATATTAAATATACTTATATGTTATTATTTAAATTTTCTAGCCTATATCCATCTCATCTTCCATCAAATGGGAAACAAAACCATCATTCGTTCTTACAGCGGACTACCACCTCATGAATTGATATAATTCATAATCGCCTCTCGAAAATGGTTATAATAATGGATTTATTATATATATGTGTTATTCAAAAAATATTTCTCATTATATAAATATAATATATCATCTAATTTCTTACCTTTCCATCAATTGAAAACTGATAATGTTGTTAGTGTGTACGTGTTGATTACGACCTCCACGAAGCGATGTGATTTTATTTTCATAACCACATCACATAGATAATATATATAATTATATTTAAATAAATAATATTATTTTTATGATATAATAATAATTCATAAGAGATAAAATTATACATAAATTTTTTTCATCATGCCCTTTGAAAAATGAAATTGTTACTCATGCGTACATACGGCTTACCATCTCTATGATTATAGCTTACTTCATTTTTCATAACCATATTTCATGGTTGGTTTTAAAATTTTAATTAATGTATAAAAATTATCATTATTTCATGATTATTATACTATATATTATTTAAAAATGTCCTCTTTGACCATATTCAACTTACAAAAGTCATTTGGAACATATAATCTGAATATCATCAAAACATCCAACATAAACTTGACTGATTAAGTAATTTTACATAGCATAGTAGTAGATAAAATAAAAAGAATAAAAATAAAAAGGTTTCTTAATAAATAAAATAGTTATCATATTTTTATTATTCTGAAATATAAGGAACGCACATGATGATTTGAACTCGAGGTAAGAGGCACTTTACCTTTAAAACCTCATTTAAAATGTTTTCAAGATTTATTTTCTTAATCTTTTTTTCATGTACATATTCTTAAAATTATTTTATGTATGTATTTATAAAGAAATAAATGAATTATAAAAAAAATTTATTTCACTTTTAAATTTGTTTCAATGGTTTTAAAAATGAATTTTTTTACATATTTTATACAAAATATTTTCAAAAAAAAATAAAAGGGAATGTTTTATTTTAACGTATACATCATAAATGGATTTTCACACCGATGTAACTATTATTTAATGTATATATTAATTTATAATATTTCATATTTTATTCAAGAAAAAAACTACCTTCTCTATTCTTTGGGTATTTTCAAAAATGGTTTTAAATGGAATTGATATTTCAATATCTGAAAATGTTTTTCTTATGGATGCCTAGAATATTTTTATACAAGATTTCATGTGTTATGGTAATGTTATGGTTTTTTTAAAAAATTTATGATGATGAGTGGTTTTGTTATAAACCAAGGATGAGGTTTCTATTATTAACCAAGGAAATTTTGTTCTGTTATAAACCAAGGATGCATGAGACTCATATAACTCTTCAATTCATTGGGAAATGGGATAGATTTCACCAGTTGTGTTTCTCCTAAGATATTATTTGAAATTATCAGGTAGGTTATTCCATTTATAAGATTGATATGAAAATTATATTTTATGTTACCTACATGATTTATCTATTCTTCATATGAATTTTTATGGTAATATTATGATTTAAAAAGGTAAGATAATGTGATTATGTTTAAATAAGTGTATATGATACTTATTAAGGGTGAAATGTGTAACTTTGTGAAAAAGTTTTCATGATTTTTTCATGATTTAAAAGAAAAATTTACAATTTTTATGTTTACTTTTATATTTCTTATGAAATGTTTTATGAAAATATTTGGGTTCAGAATTTGATTTCTTGGGTAAGAATATGTTTGATTTGAACTCAAAGTTTATTATGAAAAAAGAAAATTGTTATAAGTATTGATATACTAACAAGTTTATTTATTTATTTTTATATATCCCTTAATAATATTTTTATTCTTATATCATGGTTTAATAAATCATAGGGTTTTCAGGATGAGTATGTAAAAATATGAGGTCAATATGGAAATTATGAAGATATATCTTGAAAATAAAATTTTTATATCTTAAAAGTTTTGTATTGTGGGAAAATTGGATACTGAGTGTAAGTGTATGATTTTTGATGTAGTATATTATTTTATATGGGTGATGACCAAATTCTCTATAACTCTAAACCTGAAAGAGATTTGGTAATTTAATAAAATTAATACTTATTTAAAGATAAAATTTATGGATTCTTTAAGGGGGTCCTTATAGGTTGTATTAGTTATGTATCATTTATAAGGAATTTATGACTAATGGTGGAACCTCATTAAGAATACAAATAAAATGGGAAAATTTTGACTTCGTGGTATGGGAAGAGTTTAAGAAAATATTCTTTAGAAAATATTTTCCCTGGACTCTTCACATGAAAATGGAGCCATAATTCCTACAGTTGAAACAAATGGAGGATGAATCCATTACCACTTATGAGGATAACTTCGTGATACTAACAAGTTATGACTATAGTTTTATTACTAACCAAAAAAGTAAAATTAAATGATTCTTTAGTGTCATAAATCTAAGTATTCAAAAGGCATTAACTATAAGAGACTTTGGTAGCTACAAAGAAATTTTTTGATGTGAATTTATGGTGGAAATGGAAATTGAAGAAACTTATTATTTTAGAGATAATAAAAAGAAAATATAGTTTCATGGAAATTCAAATGATGAATCACATTGAGTAAAGAAATTATAATCGGATATATGCCAAAAATGTGCGAAGAAAAACCCAAGTGATTTCTGAAAAGAAATAAGAGAATTTTTTAAGTGTGAAAGGCTTGGCCATTGATCTAATGGTTATTATAAAGGAGTGAAGAGGTCGACCAACGAAATATGAGAGTATAAGGTCCCAATTAATTCCTACCCATACTTCAATTATTTAAATTTTAGGAGTTTTGGAATTATTAAAATCAATTCCCCAATCTAAGGGATAATGAGGATAATATATCCCAATAACCTCCTTGACCATAGGAATAAGGGGGAACCTATGTAATAAATAATGATGAAGTGGATCATGGTAATTAATTCATAATTAACCTCAACTATAAATTTGTGGATGATTTTTTTGATTCTAATTCTAGGAACCCTAGTATATCTAGGAAGTTTTATAAGATAATAAAATCGCCAACCTAAGGATTTTATTGTTATTGAAAACTTCTAGATGTATAGTTATCATATCCAAATTTGGAGTTTGTAATAATATTCTTTGTAAAAATATTATTAATAAAAAATTTATGTGAATTTATAAATGGATTACCTATAATCACATAGACTCCATATTAATTACCAAAATAATAAAATTTCATTTCATACTTCAAACCAACCTATAAAAATTTATCAATGCAAGGCTTACAATAAATTTTCTAGGAAAATTAATTTCATTATATTGGTCTTAACAACCAATCATGAGGGGTATTTATGTCAAATATTTTGAGAGGATCTAAATATTATAAAAATCCTATTATGAAGTAATGTATGATTTTATTAGTCTTACCCAACTTACTAATTCTGATACCTCATTAAAAATCAAATCTTGAGTCGTGTTTACCTTATGTACATCCTTAAATTATTTTATTAATGAATAGTAATTAAAATTGCGAGGATAAAATATATTTAAGGGAGGTAGAATTTTATGTCTGAAGATTTTACTATATATATATCCTTAAAATAAATCTAATCTGTTTGATAGCTTTCTTCACATGAAACACAGAACTAAAAAAATTATGATACATTTTATTGTAATAAAATTACAAGTAGTAAATATAAACATTTTAATTGAATTGGAGGGTATGAATAAAATTAACCATATTTTTTAATCTATATAAAATTTAAAATAAATATTTCATTTTTAATACGAATTCACTAATAAAATTCAATTAGTATAGCTAAATAACTAATTAAATTATTTTCTTATTAAAAATGTACTTTCCTAAAAAAATATTTTCTAGGTGCTATGTATTTTTATTTTATACTCAATATAGTATGTTTTAATGAAAAAATATTTTTTTCATATGAATAATAGATTAACACTAATTTAATTAGTAATTTATTGGAAATAATAATAATAACAGTTAATATCTAAAATTTATTTTCTTATTAAAAACGATTTTTCATTATATATTATATTTCCATTTAAAAGTTAAATTCCAAAATTTTAGAATTTAAATTTGAAAAAAATAATTTCATTTTTTGATTCAGAATAATAATATTATCTTAAAATGAATTTTTTAGATTTTTTAGAAAATTTTGATTACTATGTGAATAGTGAAAAATACCCTTTACACAAATATTGATACTTTTATGACATAATTAGGATATAAAGACAAATTAAAATTTTATTAAACCGTTTTACTAGTAAAATATATATTTAATAAATAAAATTATACATTTAAAATATTGTTTTTAATTTATAAAACCTATAATTAATATTTTAGAATCCATTTAATATTTAATTATAATAAAAAATATATTTCTAGCCTTTTATTTTAATTAAATATAAATATGGTTTACTTCAGTTTTTGATTGATTTTATAGACACATAAATATTATTTGGTTAATAATAAACTAGTTAATTTACTTAAAATTCAAAAACATTGATAATTTTATCCTAATCATGATTTTTATGGTTAAAATACACTTTCCATAAAAATGGTTTTCACATGTTATGTGTGCTAACATTAAAATTATTTTTTCAAACCCTTATAAAAAAAATTGATAAAATTATTTTTTTAATACTTTTAATCATTAGGTCCAAATTATGTAGTAAGGTCCATTTCATTTCTAGGGAAAACATAAATTACTTATGTGAAAATTTAATTGCCCCGGTAAAAACAAAAAATGGTAAAAGTGAAAAATCTATGAGTAAAAGACAAAAAAAAACATGTTTAAAACATGTGTGGAAATGAGTTTTTTAATTATTATTAATCATAACCATTATCGTACTCCATTATTGTCCATTATTGGATCCTTTAGACCTTTGAATAGTTATGTGTCCTTTATATTATTATAAAAATGTCACTCTCATTACTTATAATAGGATAATTCCACCATCCCTTCAAGGCCGCTCTTATTTTGAGTTCCACTTATAAATATACCATTTTTACATCCCCTAGAGCCTTATACCGTGTTTTTTATCCCCTTTATCCAAGGAAAATATGAAAGTACTTCATTTCCAAGAAGTCCTCCATGGGAAAGCTCTAATTCTCAACATAAGTACTAACCATTCCTGACCTCTTTTCTTTTCTAAATTCCAATTCCAAATATATTTTTATAATTCATATATAATTACATAAATATTTTTTTTTATTTAATTTTATTGTGTTTATGGAATAATCATTATCAAACTTTTCCCTTTTCTCTTATAAAAACAAGAATGATATTTTTTGTGTACATACAAAATACCACCTCCACAAACAATGTATTTCATTTTTCATAATCACCTTAAATGGGTGGTTCTAAAAGGGAATTTCATAAATAACTAAAAAATTAATTACATGTTTATTATTCTAAAAATATAATTCATTTTTTTCCTTCCTTCCAACCATCTAGAAAATGAAAATGTTTATTATGTTATGTGTAGTCTACCTCCATAAAATGACTTGTTACATTTTTCTTAACTTCCTTACATGATTGGTTAAAAATGGTATTTAATTAAATAATATATTATTTATATCATTATTATTATTCCCTAAATTATAAAACATTTTTTACCTCTCTCTCGTTCTAAGAAAAGTGAAAATTTTGTCTATGTACGTGGGGACTATCAACTTCATAGAGTGACATAGTTCATTTTTCATCACCATCCTAAATGGATGGTTATAATAATATAATTAATGAATAAATATTATATTATTATGTAAATAATTTTTTTGTCTATTTTATGTAAAGTTTAATATTTAACTCATTATGTAAGATACCACTTTTGTTCATAAAAAATTACCGAAAGAAGTTTTTCACTGATTTCATCATCACAAGTTGTAACTAAAGATCTCATGGGAAGAACATAGGAATTTATAAATAATTATAAAACATATATTTCAGTACCTTAAATAATATAATACTTATTAACTTTCTATCAAATAAAGTTTATTAACATTGAAACTTTAAATCATGCATGGAACAATCAAAATCACTAACATCTGATGATGAAAATAAACTATAACTAATAAATGTATAATATATGATTATAAATTAAGAGTATATAGTTAAATGTATATGAATAAATTTATTAAATAATTTATTTATATGGTTGTTTTTTTATATAAGAGTTTAAAGAGATTTCTTGGAAATTGGGAGTAAAATGTAAGGGAATTTTTACTAAACTTGCTTTCTTGAGTCATAATTATTCATCTTTAAACTATGGTTTTACAATATGGTTATATTATTTTATATAATGATATTATAATGTCTTAACTCCTTTTTAGTTTAATTATATTGATGTATTTACTTCTTCATAAAATTTTATGACGTTGATAATAATTCTCATCTTATCTAAATTAACTCTTTATCTTCCATATCCTATTTACTCTTCCCAAAAATGTTCTCCTTTCTTATTTTTAAATCCAAATATATTTTATTTCAGATGATCTTAAAAATTATCTTACCTATTTTCAAAAGTATTATTTATCAATCTTTTTATGATGTGGGTTTTAATAAAGGTATTTTCAAAATATCAAATAGTATTTCCCTTTTTAAGTTTGGAGTTTTGTTATCTTCTACTCCAAACTTATTATGGAAAAACATTATGTATTTTCAAATATACATTATTTTTATTTATTTTAAAGTAATTTTTTAAAAATTATTTCATGTTAACTTCTTGAAAATTATTTTTTAAAGTGATTTTTAATTTTTTTTCTCTTTATTAAAATGTTAAGAAATGTCTTCTAAAATCACTTTTCATGATTTTGCTTCATTTTTTCCTCTTGCAAATATTTAAATCCTATGTAGTTATGTTTTATGAATCACCTTTTAAATGAATTTATTAAATACTCATTTTGGGTGACTGAAATTTTTGTAACTACCGATCAACTTTTGATGTCAAGTTATGTGATATCATTTTGAAATGATATGAAACATATTTTCTTCCCATGGGTTTTAATGATATATTGAATGATTGATATATTATGGTGCACATATGTATGGATTATGTTGGGTGGGGTTCTATATTTCCCTCTAATTTATTGATTAAGGTTTTATATCTCATGAGATAAAAATTTTGTGTCTGGACATGATCGCATTATGCTTTTTTCACAAGGTTGTGTGTGGATATGATCATGTTATGCTTTGTTCAAATGATGGTGTGTGGACATGATTGCATATAGCCTTGTTCACATGATGGTGCATTTACATGATCATGTATAGCTTTTTTCACATGCTGGTGTATGGAAATTATCACATATATCTTTTCTTACATGATTGTTCGTGGACATGATCATAGTTTTCTTTGTTTACAATATTGCTCCTAGACATGACTACTCTTAACTTTGTTCACAATATTACTATTTCATATTTCTTTGATTGTGAAATTTTGTATGTCATATTCCTATTATTATTCTCCATGTATCATGTTTGTTATCTCACACTCTTATTCCATGGTACATGTTTGTTCAATTGAGATAAAATTTCTTGTTATTGTGACTTATGGACAACTCTTATTGATCCGTGTTCTTTTTAATAACATATTTCTCCCATAATCAGGTTTTATCATATTATTATGATGTAACCATTGATGATATGTTGATAAATTTCCCATTACTAAGCCTTTAAGTTCACCCATTTCTTTTGTTTCCTTCTCTAAGTTATGAAGATAAGTATAACCTTTGAGGAGTCTAGTAGGGGGACTAATGTGGTATGTATTGTGAGTGCACTCACTAGAAAAAACTTCTATATATACACTAATTACCATTACATGTATACAATTTGATATATATATATATATATGTGTGTGTGTGTGTGTGTGTGTTTATCTTACCATTATAGTATTGATACTTCTACATGCACTATTTTCATGGTATTTCCCTTAGATTACATGTCATATCAAAAGGTTATAATAGTTCCTAAGCTATAATGTGAACCTCAAGATACCATAAATATAAAGTTTTGACCTGATAGCCACTATAATTAGTTCCCCAAGCCAGAATTCCACATGAAATCAAGAGTTCCTCCCCATATGCCAAAGTTTGTCAACTAACAACACAGGTCTATAAAGATAAAATAAGGAGACTATATCTACTTATCAGAGTAAAACTATAGCATAAATAATATTAACTAATATATAAACCAAATGAAACAGTATACGGAATTACCAAAGTAAAGTACCAAAAATAAACCAAGTGAAAACATAATATGAACATGGAATGTATACACAATATGTTAGGAAGTCATATAATAAAGACCCAAAATATTAAAACTATAAAAACCCAAAAACACAGTACCGAGTTCAACTCAGTCTGGAATTACCATGCTCCAAACCATCATCCCATGCACAAACCAAACACCAGGTCCCCATCCCAAACTTATACCAGAAAACAAGTAGAATCTACTCAGGTACCCTAGTGTCATATCAGCCTAAGCAGGGTGTGAGTACAATTCAATAGGCCACCACCAACGGTTTCTAAATTAATAACCAGTTTGTACAATAGTGTATGCATATAATCAAGGTGAAATAAATGAATATGTCAATAAAAGAAACAAGTTTTACATTTAAACAATTATTAATTAACCATTTTATCCTTTAAGTTCAGCCTTGCGATCCAACCAACCAAACCTGTTTTGGCCATACTAGGGGCCTAAACCATAGCATAAATGGGTTACAAACTTTGAGGCACAAAGGTATTTTCACTAATAAATTCAATTTAACCACTTACCTTAGAGCATCAGTCCAAGTAACCATATCATGTTCATAATTTGGGAGCATATAACCTCATACCAACATCCCAAACCATGCCAACTTTAGGATCATAGAGCCTCGGTCCTACATCCTAAACCAAGAAAAACATCAGTGGGGGCTAGAGAATCGGTCTTGCCCGACCCAAAGAAGAGGAGCCTCAGTATAATACTCAAGTCATACAATATAATTGTGGAGTCTATAGCATCAGTTTTTCCTAACCTATGGGAGTAAATCCTCAGCCCAATATGCCACTTATACACTTATTACAAGGACATTCTTCTTTAATCATTTATCGCATTTACCAATATTAAAATTTCACTCAATGAGGTCCCAATGGACCCTTAAAACCAAATCATGGTGTAAATAAAATTTAACCCACTTCTTATGGTATTAAACACCAAAACAAAATACTATTTTTAAAATCATATATAAGTTACCCCTTAAAACATGTTACTTCCTCTTTGAAAAACTAAAATATGCCACCAAGGCATTCATTTCGATTTCCAAGCACTTAAAAGAGACATTTAAACACTTTTAGAAATAAGGTGAAACACACCCTCTTTTAAAATAATCATTTGATATATACTATGAAAACCCTTTTTTCAAATTAATTTGAGGTCAATGCCTCTTTTAAAAACATTAACTTCTTTAAAAACATTGTTTTCCTTCATTAAAAACCATTTCCATATCAAAAATCCAAAACACTTCTTTTAAACCATTTCAAAAATAGTCTTAGGAGTTTCACAAAAGAAAGCATATAAACATTTAAATTATCCCATTAACCATACCCACATACCAATTTACAATTTACAACTCACTCACTCTCATAATTACCCTATCTGGACATTTACCGATTCATTTCAGAATTTCCAAGAGTTTGGTATAACCAAAGGTTAACCCTAGGTTCGGTCTCACATCATCAAAAAACCCAATAGGGTATATGAAGGGTCTTGCACCTCAATTTAAGGCTTGAAATTACTTTCCTTATTCAAGACATAAAAAATGAAACAAGTTATGGAATTGTAAAAACTACATACAAATATAAAACATATAGACTATGTGCGAAAGCTTTAAGACCACCTACCCCATGGTTGTAGACAACCTCTCATCCAACCCTAGCCCTTTATTAGACCTAAAATGATCTCAAACACCACCATAATGAACACCCTATAAAGTAATGATTTATAGATTCATAAGTAGAAGAAACAACATGCCAATACCCTTCTAGAAAATGGAAGGAAACAAAGTTGTTTACTTACCTAGAGCTTCGATTCTCACTAAACAAAACTCCAAATGCCTAATAATTGAAGGAGAAACACCCATAGAGTATAGTAGAGGTCCTGGTTCATCACCTTTTCTTTAGGGGATCAAATGGGGGAGAAATCCATGTAAGAAACATATAATTTTAGGAGGAAAAAACAATAAAAACCTCACTTTTAATGAGGTACACAGTTTTCCAGCACTGGTTTCCAAACTGTGCACCAACCATGTAATTCCCTCTATCCAAGAGGAAACTAATCCACGTGATTTTCTTGGACACCCACACAGTTTGACAAACCATGTGGTGGTCGTGCACTTTCCACTATTCAAGGAGATCACGAGTCACTCGATCTCTTGGGCCACTCTGTATGGTTTCCCTAACTTTGCACCCCCTTCTACAAGCCACATGGTTATGGTTCATGGTTAATACTAACCATGCACCAACCATGCTCTCATCACAGATTGACCTCTTTTACTTATTTTCCATGCCCCAAACTCCCAAAACACCCCTTATACCTTTCCTACACATGGGAAACCTTTCATTAACCCATTTAGAAGTATTTTATCCAAAATTTAAATGAAAAAAAAATTGAACATCAAGATCTTAAAATCTATCCACCTTATAATAGCTCATCCTCTAGACGCACCTTCAAATGTTGCTAAACCCCCATCGAAAAAGTGTCAGGACAGTGGGCCCAAACATAAGATTCCATTCCAAATTTGATTCTCTAACACAACCATTTTATTAGAACATTCAAATCAAGGACAATCTTACCCCATAAACCTTATTACTACAATTCACAATACCAACTGGGTGCTCTCCAAAGGATTCATCAGCCTTAAGATTAACATTACCAACATCAAACACAAGAGAAAATTCTAAGTAATACCACAGAAACTGTTATAAAAAGATGGCATCAAACAAAGCACTAAACCTCCTTGGGAGAGCCAATCGGTACACCTACAATATGATTCTCCCCACAACCCCAAACAACCTAGCATACCAGGTTACCAATCTTCCCTACTTTCCAAACCCAATGGTGACCCAAAATTGGTGTCACCAAAAGGAACATACAATTTTTGAACCACATTCCATGAACTACATCAGTCTATAATTCATGGACCAATGGCCTCGTTCTACATCTAAACACACAAAACACAACCAAATCGCAACCTTTATCTTAAAGAACTCAACTGGTCAAAACCTGAGTGAAATCATATTCCCAAAATTGAAACAATAATATGGAACTATTGGATTTGGTAGCCTAGAACCAACTACATTGTACTTTATTAATTAATAAATACCTTATCACATATTAATTGTTCTTCTGCATGACAATGCATGTGATAATGTCCTAAGGACAGCTGTTGCATTAAAGGGTCATAACAGATCCCTACTATGATGAGAACCCGGAAGTTTCATAACACTGTTCTTGAATATATGTTCTATGGCCGGATGATGTTATTTGAGAGACACAAATAATACAGGCCATTAGGGTTTAGGACTCATAAAACTTTGAGGCACCTTCTCATGGTGTGCGCCCTTGGTAATATCCAGGAGGATATTATGAGAACGAGACCCGCCAGTAGGAAATCCACATTTCATAGTGTCATTGGATGTGACTATCTGTGTACGTGTGTGTTGGTACTTAGACTTTAAGATTATTATTAATGGGTATTAAAACTCACGCACTTAGATGTATTGATGAAAAATTTGATGAAACATTGTTCATAGCGAGGTAGGATACATTGGGTGTGTCACGAGTAATACTGTATTAATAGATAATGAGAGAAAGGATTTGTCCCTTTTGTTCCATAACAGAAGTAGATATCTCAGGCCCTTTGATGGAATTGATATAGCCTAAATAAATTTATGTCCATGTTAAGGTATGGGAAAGTTCAATTCTGGGAAGTCAAAGAAAGAATAATCGAGCACATGGGTTGATGTCACTAGCATGCAACCCACTTGATTAGAGATATCGAGAAAAAGGGATTACATTGCATGGTAAGCATTCGTAGGAGGTGACACGTCATTTCGGCGTTAACTTTTTTCTCTATGGGTGTCTTGGAATATTGCTAGATGCTAACCTTGGACTTTAGGTAGGCTCCGCCTAATACCACTGAGAAAGAGGCCTAGAGGGTCACACACTAAGTGTGTCCATGTATCTCAGTTAAATATTAATTTAACAAGTTGAATAAATATCATTCCTGACTATGGTTTAATAATTTTTCAAGGATGCCTGATTGTATTTATTTCGACACTAGTTATTCAAGAGAATATATTGTGGGCAAAATAATATATTTATTAGTGAGTAATGCAGTTACATTTATTTCAGAAATGCCATTATTCAAGGTCTAATAAACGTGTTGGAGGAAGTAAAGGAAATAAAAAAACAAGTACACGCCATGTATTAATGATTACACACCGTGTATTTTTTTAGTTGGGATTTTGAGAAAATAATATTGTTTTATTAAATGATGTTTATTATAATCAGTATGGGTGCATGTCAAGGAATTAATGATTCAACATGGGGTTTTTCAATAAGAGTTAATGAAATAAATAAAATGTGTAACGCATTTATTTATTGTCATAACTCTATAACTTCAAACCCGATTATAAATATCCTCACAACCCCAAAACTTTTCTACAATCGTTGTGCACAACAATTCTGGAGAGTTCTCTCAAGGCCGAAAGAACTCCTTCCTCCAAGAACGCTCTCAAGACCGAGAGAGATCCGCCACCACCGGATCAAGGCGATCGAAGGCGGACATCGCAAGCGAAGGTTCTTTCATGCGAGCACCTAGAGATCCCTTCAGAAACCTCCAAAGATATGTGGAGCATGTTTGGATCACCTCTAGAGGAATCCTACACTTGGATTCTATGATGAAACGACGGATCACACCGGATCGTGACCGGAGACATCAATGAAGAAAGAATTCCATCAAGGTAATTCATATCAATTAATTAAATTAATTATAACCAACATATGATTATCCTATTTCTATGGTTCCAAGACTCCCTCTTTTGTTTTTCATTCTTTATTCTATTCCGAAGATCCGACGTTTTACATCGTGATGGATCTCGGATTGATCATTGTTAACGCTAAAATTAAAGTTGGGTACTTGTACCAACGTGCTTCCACTACGCCTGGAACCTACAAGTGGTATCAGAGCGGTCATATCGTTGATTATAATTATTTAGTTTTTTATTGGTAATTTATGCATTTAATAATTTAGTGGTTTCAATTCAAGTTAATTGTTCTTTAAATCTGAATCTCGAGATCTGATCCTCCTCTATCGTTTCTCGTTCACTATACAGAAATGAACTTTTCTTTTAATTAAAATAAAATAGAGGATCTCATCTAGAGGATCCAAATGTTCTGGGCCGTACAACATGAAAATACATAGCGTGTATTCAGAAGTACATGTCGTGTAGTCTAGGTTCATGCATCGGACTAGTCTTCCAAATCAGGACATGTATTGATCCTATCTAAGTCATTTATGACACTGTGTGTTGACCAGGAATAGGTGGCACACATTTTCCAGATTACACATTGTGTGGTCCAACAGAACACAGTGTATAGTCCCTTCAGTTTAGGGTTAGACCGTGTACCCCGTACATGGCTTGCCCGGCTGGAAACCGTGTGACGTGGAAACTACACAGCATGTGTCCCACTGAACACACCGTGTACTCCTAAAATTTCCGAAGTACATTAACATGTCATGTGCCCGAGCGTGTACTTCGGATGGATGGTGAAGAAAAGTACACGCCGTGTAGTCGGAACTACACATCGTGTACTCACCCAAATTATGCAGATTTATTAAAATTTATTATTATATTATACAAACCCTTGAGACATGTATCATGGTGCAGGCGTAAAGTTGAGTCACAACACGTGATAGGTGTTTTATATATGTGTGTTTAATTTAACATATGTGTAATGACTGGGAATTCATTGGGTTTCCTCCAAGGTACAAGTTGCGTACAAGGATAATTTTAATTTATTTAAAATTATGATGGATGAGAATCTCAAGGAAATTCAGAAAATGGGTTTAAGATAAAAGGATTGATTAATTAAAGACAATTAATTGATTCGAGTGTGATTTATCTTAAACAAGAACGATTAAAGAATTGAATGCTAGTTTTATTTATGCGTAAATATCATTGCATGTATGGATGATCATGAGCTAGACCAAGACCTTTGTATGTGAATGGTTTCTTTTAATTTATTTATTTAAAATTTGTTGGCATGCGAGCCTTATCCTCATTAATATGTAGGGCATGTGCACCCAAGGATTATTTTACGTTAAAAACCCTTTTTACCTCTAAACTGCGTGTGAGATAAATGCATATGTAATGGATGGAACTCAAGCTAGTGGAGGCGGCTCAAATCAAGAGCCAAGGTGAAACCAATACAAGGAGATACAAAGGTGGACAGGTGGAAAGCTATAAACACGAACCCGAAAGGTTCAAGGTGTTTCTCCCCTAGGTCTTGGGTTAGTTTATCAACCACTAGATAAACTAACCAATAGAAAAATCTCATGATCATACCATTTATTTTATTTCTGTCTGTTTCATCGTTTATTTATTGTGAGTGTGTTGTCACAAAGACACAATTAATGAATTAAACGAGCATGCAAGATGGAGCTAAAATAAAACCAGATTATACTTAAATATTATCTAATACATGGTTAATCACTTAAGTATATCCCACTTAATATTAACAAGCATGTAATAAAATATAATAAATTGGAAATTTACGTATAAGGATAAAATCCCTCAATAAAATATTAAGTCGGTATAGCCTTCCATAATCTTGCTTAGAATCGAACCATAGTTCAAAGTGCTTTACCAACCCTAGTTGGGGTGATTTTAATTATCGAGGAATTCTAATTCAATTTTTTAGGTTGAATTGACTTGGTTCGCATCAGGGGTTGACTGCCATAGAAGGACTTGGTGTGACCAAGAGGCAAAGGTTGAGGAAATCCAAAATAAAAGGATTTCAGGATTGGGGATTCCACTCAGCGGATCAAGGAGTTGCGAGTTAATGCAGTTGGCATTTGGAATGCCTACCTAAAACCCTTCAAGTTTCTTGAACAACCCTAGTTGGGGTAATGTGAAGGGCAATATGGATCCTTTCCACTAGAATATTCAGGCAACAGAATATTCTGAAGTCAATGGTGAGGGCTATTGGATTTCGATAAAATAGTGGGAGACTAATAAGTATTAATTTATTTATTTGTATCATTTTTTAATAAAGTACTAAACCTTTTATCATATTAATTTTTAGAAACGGCAAGAAAAATGATTTCAAAAATATCATTGTGAACCATACTCGAGAAGGAAAACCTTCTCACCAGCACCAATTTCCAAGAGTGGCAGAGGAGTTTACGCATCATCCTTCGTCACGAAAGAAAATTTTATGTGCTGGAAGAGCCTATTCCAGTTGCGCCTAGAAAGGAGGTCAGTGATGAGGAACTATCTCTCTACGTGAAACACATGGATGATGCCACAGATGTCTAGTGTTTCATGCTATAGTCCATGTCTAATGAGCTCTTGAAGCAATATAAAAACATGGACGTGTATAGCATGATGTCTCACCTTAAGGATATTTACCAAGGGAAGGGGAGACAGGAGAGATATAAGATATACAATGCTTTGTTTACAACTAAGCTTGGAGAGTCTGTGCCAGCTGGTCCTCATGTAGTCAAGCTCATTGGCTACATTGAATGCCTGGACATCTTAGGGATTAAGTTCCCATATGAGTTGCATACAGATCTCATCCTATCATCATTGCCCAAGGCCTTGTCAAGCTTTATTATCAACTACAACATGAGAAATAATGAGAAGATTCTATTGGAACTTATGACCTTAATTCGACAGGTAGATAAGGACATGGGGCGTGACAAACTCGTAGTCCCTATGGTGAATAAGAAAAGGAATGACACGGTAAAGGGGCCAAAAACTTATAAATGGTCCAAATCCCCCGAGCACTATTCATCCAAGAAGGGGAATATCCATAGGTAATACAAGGAATGGGAGTCAGTATGTTTTTCATGTGGCAATCAAGGCCACTGGAAGAGTAATTGCACCCATAAGCATGGGGACGCTAAAGGTGCTTTCGTTATCGAGTGTAATCTTTTTATTTCTACACATTTGGTATTAGATACAGCTTGTGGGGATCACATATGTATTTAAATGCAGGAACCAAGTAGATTTAGAAAGATTTCCAGAGGAGAGGTGGATCTTCGAGCTGCCAATAGCGCAAAGATGGCTGCATTGGCTATTGGAGATTACCACCTCTCATTGCCGACTGGGATGATTTTGGTTTTGCATAACTATTATTATGTGCCTAGTGTTACCAAGAACATAATTTCTGTATCTTGTTTGGATATAGATGGATTTATTTTCAAGTTTGGAAATAAGGGTTGTCTCTTTTATAATAACAACGTATGTTATGGTATGGCGCATTTAAATAATGGTTTGTATGTATTAAATTACAAAAACCAAGTGTTGGAAATCAATAACGAAACAAACTCACATGAATCATACATCACCTAGTTGTGGCATCACCATCTCGGTCATGTAAATGAAAAGCACTTGACAAAGCTCTGCCAAGATGGCTATTTAGACTCTACTGAGATAAAACCACTTGATATATTTCATGCTTGTTTACAAGGTAAAATGACCAAGCCGCCTTTTGGTGGATAGGGTGAAAGAGTCACAGAGCTTCTAGGATTGGTGCACACTGATGTATGTGGACCATTTCCAATAGAAACTAGAGGTGGATATTCTTACTTCATTACTTTTACTGATGATTTAAGTAGATATGGCTATGTCTACTTAATGAGGTATAATTCAGAGTCCTTATTTAAATTTAAGGAATTCAAGAATGAAGTGTAGAATCATCTTGGTAAGAAGATAAAGAAACTTTGATCGGATCAAGGTGGAGAATATCTGAAACAACAGTTTATCGATATTCTACGGGAGTCTAGGATTCTATCTCACCTCACTCCTCCTTATACACCACAGTGGAATGGTGTTAGTAAAAGGAGGAACCGCACCTTGTTAGACATGGTGAGGTCGATGATGAGTCAATCAGATCTTCCATTATCCTTTTGGGGATATGTATTACAAACTACAGCATACACATTAAACCGAGTACCAACTAAGGTAGAAAATGGAATTCCATCTAAGTTATGGAATGGAAAGAAACCCATTTTGTCACACACACATGTACGGGGATACGAGGTGTTTGTTAAGGCCTTATCATGCAACAAACTAGCACCCCGGGGTAAAAAATGTATCTTTATAGGATATCCCAAGGAAAAAAAAGGATATTACCTATAAAACCCTTCAGACAAGAAAGTGATTGTCACCAGACAAGATGTCTTCCTTGAGAGGGAGAACATCCTTAAAAAGGATAGTGGGAGAAATATTGAATTCGATGAAGTTGATGCTCAAGATACATAGGAGTTGGTACAGGAACAAGTTTCACAGGTCCCCATGGAAGAGGTTTCAGAAACACAAGTACTGCGTAGGAGCTCAAGAGAGGTAAGGGAACCAGAGATATTTGGTTTCCTAGTTACTGAGGATGGTGAATCATTATTGTTCGACAATGATGAACCTCTCTCCTATAAGGAAATAGTAGAAAGCTCAGAAGTTGCAAGATGGATAGAAGCTATGAATTCTGAGATGGATTCCATGTATCAAAACCAAGTCTGGGTTCTGGTCGATGATCCAGTTGATGTAAAGCTTGTTGGATGAAAATGGGTATTCAAGAGAAAACTGGACATGGAAGGTCAAGTTAGCACTTATAAAGCAAGGATAGTGGATAAAGGATTCAGACAGCATCAAGGAATTGACTATGATTAAACCTTCTCGCCTGTTTCCATGTTTAAATCCATAAGAATCATACTTCCCATAGTAGCTTACCATGACTATGAGATTTGGAAAATGGATGTCGAAACATCATTCATTAACAGGAACCTTCAGGAATATTTCTATATGACACAACCATAAGGTTTTGTGACACCAGGTGAAGCCAAACAGGTTTGTAAGTTGCAAAAATATATTTATGGATTAAAGCAAGAATCCAGGTCATGGAACATTTGATTTGATGAAGTCATAAAGAAATTTGGTTTAATTAAGAGAGAATGTGATCCCTGTGTTTATAATCAATTTAATGGGAATGCAATCATTATCCTAGTAGTATATGTTGACGACATATTGCTTATTGGAAATGATGTACCAGTCTTACAGTCAGTTAAGGACTAGTTGAACAAGTGTTTCTCCATGAAGGACTTGGGTGAAGCAGCCTACATTCTAGGGATCGAGATCATTCATGATAGATCCAAGAGGCTGCTTGGACTAAGTTAGGGTATATACATTGACCAGATACTAAAGAGATTTAGTATGGAGAAATCCAAGGGGGGATTAGTTTTAGTGTCACATGGCCTACATATTTCTAAGAAAATGTGTCCATAGACACAACAGGAGAAAGATAGAATGAGTAAGATCCCATGCGCTTCTACTATAGGATCCATCATGTATGCCATGTTATGTACCAGGCTTGATGTTGCTTATGCACTGATCATGGTAGGCAGATATAAAAAAGATCCAGGAGAACAGCATTGGACTGCTGTTAAGACTATCCTTAAGTATCTGAGAAAAACTAAGGATATGTTCTTAGTGTATGGAAGAGACGGGGAGCTTTTCACCAGAGGGTATGCTGATGATGGTTTTTAGAAATATTTGAACAATCTGAAGTTGTAATTTTGATATTTTTTCTGTCTTAATGGAGGAGCTTTGAGTTGGAAGAGTTCAAAGCAGCCAGTTGTTGCTGATTCTACAGCGGATTCTGAATATATAGCAGCTTCTGATGCAGCCAATGAAGCCATATGGATTCAGAACTTTGTCCAGCAGCTTGATGTGGTGCCTAGCAGTAAAGACCCTGACACATTGTACTGTGATAATACTGCATCAGTGGCTCTTGCAAAAGAACCAAGGTCACATCAACGGAAAAAGCACATACTCTGGAAGTATCACCTCTTGAGGGATTTCTATCAGAGGGGTGAAGTTGAAGTGAGTAGAGTGTCCACGGAAGATAACATGGTGAACCCCATGACTAAAGGCTTATCTCAGTAGAAGCATGAATATCATGTGAGAGCTAGCAGGTTAAAGGTTGTTAGTAATTGGCTCTAGTCCAAGTGGGAGTCTGTTGGAGTTGGTGACCTAGAACCAACTACTTTGTACTTTATTCATTAATAAATACTTTATCACATCATTATTATTCTTCTGTGTGATAATGCATGTGATAATGTCCTAAGGATAGTTGTTGCATTAAAGGGTCATAGTGGATCTCTGATATGATGAGAACCCGGAAGTGTCATAACACTATTCCTGAAGATATGTTCTATGGCCGGATGATGTTATTTGAGAGACAAAAATAATACAGGCCATTAGGGGTGAGGACTCATAAAACTTTGAGGCACCTTCTCATGGTGTGCGCCCTTGGTAATATCCAGGAGGATATTATGAGAATGAGACCCACCAATAGAAAATCCACATTTCATAGTGTCATTGTATATTCCTATCTACGGACGTGTGTATTGGTCCTTAGACTTTAAGATTATTATTAATGGGTATTACAACTCACGCACTTAGATGTATTGACGAAAACTATGACGACACACTGTTCGCAGTGATGTAGGATACGTTGGGTGTGTCACGAGTAATACTGCATTAATAGATAATGCGAGAAAGTATTTTTCCCTTATGTTCCATAACGGAAGTAGATATCTCAGGCCCTTTGATGGAATTGATATAGCCTAAATAAATTCATGTTCATGGTAAGGTATGGGTGAGTTCAATTCCGGGAAGTCAAAGAAAGAATAATCGAGCACATGGGTTGATGGAACTAGCATGCAACCCACTTGATTAGAGATATCGAGACAAAGGGATTACATTACATGGTAAGCCTTCATAGGAGGTGACATGTCATTGCAGTGTTAACTTCTTTCTCTATGGGTGCCTTGGCGTGTTTCTAGACGCTAACCTTGGACTTTAGGCAGGCTCTGCCTAATGCCACTGAGAAAGAGGCCTAGAGGGTCACACACTAAGTGTGTCCATGTATCTCAATTAAATATTAATTTAACAAGTTGAATAAATATTATTCCCGACTCTGGTTTAATAATTATTCAAGTATGTCTGATCGCATTTATTTCAACACTAGTTATTCGAGAGAATATATTGTGGGTGAAATAAAATATTTATTAGCGAGTAATGCAGTTACATTTATTTCAGAAATAAATAGCCATTATTCAAGGTCTAATAAATGTGGTGGAGGAAATAAAGGAAATAAAAAAAACAAGTACACGTTGTGTATTAATGATTACACACCGTATAGTTTTTTAGTTGGGATTTTGAGGAAATAATATTGTTTTATTAAATGATATTTATTATAATCAGTGTGGGTTCATGTCAAGGAATTAATGATTCGACATGGGGGTTTTCAATAAGAGTTAATGAAATAAATAAAACACGTAATGCATTTATTTATTATCATAACTCTATAAACTCAAACTCAATTATAAATATCCTCACAATCCCAACACTGTTCTCCAATCGTTGTGAACAACAATTCTGGAGAGTTCTTTCAAGGCCGAAAGAACTCCTTCCTCCAAGAACGCTCTCAAGATCGAGAGAGATCCACCACCACCGGATCAAGGCGGTCGAAGGTGGACATCGCGAGCGAAGGTTCTTTCACGCTAGAACCCAAAGATCCCTTCAGCAACATCCATAGATATGTAGAGCGCGTGTGGATCACCACTAGAGTAATCCTACACTTGGATTCTACGATGCAACGACGGATCACACCAAATTGTGACCGGAGACATCAATGAAGAAATAATTACATCAAGGTAATTCTTGTCAATTAATTAAATTAATTATAACCAACATATGGTGATCCTATCTCTATGGTTTCGGGACTCCCTCTTTTGTTTTTCGTTCTTTGTTCTATTCTGAAGATCTGTAATTTTACATCGTGACGGGTCTCCAATAAAGTTGGGCACTCCCACCAATGTGCTTCTATTGCGCCCGAAACCTACAGGAACTTACTCAATCCCATCCAACCCATAACACTGATCACATCATCAGCCGACTAATTTCCCACTATGGTGTTACCCACCATATGCTTTAGATCATGAACATCATATTTTAGTTTTTGAAACCTCCATTATCCGAAAAGAACCATAAGAACCCCGAACTCAAACTTCAAAATGTACCTGACATGTTTCCCAACTCACCACATATAAACATATACAAGAGCTCCAACCAATATTGTCATCCATCCTTCCCATAAAAACCACCCCATAATGGATGAACATCCATCGCCCATACTTAAACTATGTACAACTTGGTTCTTCCTCAAAACCTATTTCCATTTATGACATGTAATTTTCATTGAAAAAATTAAACTGGAGGTGGATTATAACTTACCACATCTATTCCTCTTAGCACACATGTCAGACCATTATTAGTTGACTTGTCATAAAATTCACAACTCCCGATGTTGGCATGTTACCACTTAACCTGGCCATGGTTTCTTTAATCTACGGTACACCACCACCATCTGGATGCACCTATCAGAGTCCATATCTGCTTCTCGGTAAGATTCCATCACTAAAACTCTATTTCACACAAATCATTGTCATGCCTCATTGCACCCATCAACATTCCTAACACAAGAACCTTAGATTACTTTTATATCCACCTCATGCCTGAATCCAATGCCCATATCGATCAACCACCACATCCAAAGCCCACCTAACCTTCCCTGAGGAGTCTAAACATGTACCTCATAGTTTCCTTGTCACCACATCCAACACAAAATCTACCCCACACAACTAAAAACCTACCAGTATGAGTTTCATACTCCCATGACTAATATGTGACTCCCTGCCTTAGGATATTCATTTCCACTACATTCCTCAATCAATTCCAATAATCACAGCTCAATCTTCCATCACTGCAAATCCCAAGAAGTGGATGTGACCATATCACCCTCACTTGAGTGATAAAAAAACATTAGTCTCCGCTTGTTCTTGACTTTTGATAATGAAACCCATGGAATTCACTAACTCTTGGTCTATCCTAAAGACATTTCCCATAACTAGTGATGGAACACCTACCATAATGCAGCTTTCCCCACACTTCCCCATGAACATGACCTCCAAGAGGTTCTATATCTGACAAAAATAAAAACCTTTAAGTAGCTTGGCATATAGTCATTTCTCTCTCAGTGTACCTTATAATATTTCAAGATGTTGGGAATTATCATCTCAAGTATTGAAGTACACCAAGATTTCATTAAAAAATAGCACCATTACTAATCCATCACTAGTGTAACTTCTCAATGTAGTGACACATTGTTCCCTTCAAAAACCTTGAACCTCCCTATACATAGGTATCTCATTAATACACTTGGCTACCACAACTCAAGAGGAATTTATTATCCAAAACTCACTACTACCTCATGAATATCTACTAAGAAATCATGAACATTACATTCCCTATGGCACTACCGCCAGTTCAATACTCAAGGTCCTCCACAACGACTCAAATGAGACTCAATGAAAATGCACATAGTTCATCACACTTATCCAAAACAAAATTATCTCTATTATAAATAGTTCTTACCACTTGATTTCATAGAAAATTATAGGTGCTTATCATGATCCACATGTTCACACATCCCAAATGGAATCATGAATCTCTAGAGCATGCCTACCATCCTGACCTCATCTGAACCCTTGAGGTCACACACTTTCCTATGACTACTCACTGAACCCAACTCTAGACTCCATGATTCATACATCACCGAAGATATCCCCAAACACCTGCCTTCAAAACTAACCATGCCTCCCGGTCTATCATCCTCATCGGAATCAATTCATTCTCAATATTCCCTTACAACAACCCAACCTTTCACACAGACAATCCCATCCACATGACCACCCCTCACCCCATTTGTCACTTCCAAATAAAAATCATCCATCCATGCTTTGGTCACCCTTGTCTTTCGTATACAAATTCAACACTACGTCTTTCATTAATCATTTTCAAAAAAATAGGTTAGACACCAAAAAGATCTTATCTCTTCCGAAACCAACCTTTTAACCAACCATAAGTAGTCAAGTGATTCCCTGAGAGAGAAATCAAGGCACAACCATACACTTTTAACCTAATGTTCATCAATTACACCTCTAAATAATCACTTTTGATTCATATTCCAAATCACCTGAAAAATTGGGCTAACCAACCTTAATTTTAGCCTCAATTTTCCAAAACCACCATCATATTAACTCAACTCAAGTTGCATATACAAAACCATTGACTATCTTACTTGTCACTTTAGGAAAAACCTGCACAATGAATCACTCTATGTGTGCCACTGTCAAAGTCCAAAATTTTCACCTATGCCTAATGCATCCAAAATCACCAATGACCCGACCGACCCCTCTCACGGGTTACCCTATAAGATCAAACAGTATCAACTTCATAAATTTCAGTAATGTCTAGTAAAATCCATTGTCTCTTCCCATAATCCATATATATAAACTTCCAATGAGTCACCCCTCACAGGCGGCACTCCTACCCCCCATTTCGACACACATTACGTCCAACGCACCTAAACAAAAATTTACTCTAGGTTCCATACTTGATATACTCACACACATCCATCAACACTATGAACTAAACACCCAATATAGGGTCTAGAACAAAAATCATATGGTCTCAACCCACAAGTTTCACCACATATATATTAGCAGAAAAACTTTCACAACCTAACTGAAGGTACAACAAGAAACACTCCATTATCCAGCACATCAACACCCCCTTAAGGTATCATATCCCATAACCTAAGGTCTAAAAACTAAGGCACTCTCACTACCCAAACCACCCATACATAAGGTTTGATCAAAACACTAGGGATACCCATTTCCAGTGTCCATGAAGGTTCCATCATTTCACATTTTATTTTTTAATTTAAACTTTACCATTTTAAACCCAAAGATTTACATTGAAAAACCTTTTTATTAAACAATATTTCAAAAATACCAACTTTACTAAAATTCATATTCCAAAACAATTTAACTAACAAACATTTCAAAGAAAGATAAATTGGCATAAACCACATACATAAGGTACACTACCAGCATATGAATCCTAGGGAACTACCAATCATAGGCAACATGCAAATGACTTATCAATACTATGTACCTAGCATGATTCATGAACCCACACACTCTCTATTTACATATTGTTCCAATAGATAAAACCTCATAAAGTAATAACATTAAATCCAAGTGCACCACTCGAGGTGGAAATATCAATCAATGGTAAAAAAATAGCACATCAATTCCCACCCCTAGAAACATGTGTTTTAATCCATATGTGGGGCTGTAATCACCCAAGAATTAGCTCATTACCAATCCACAACAAGATCCTAGTCATATATCTACCATGACCTCAATAGTAAGACAAAAGGAAACTCCTCTGATACCAATTTGTAATGTTCTAATCCGATAGCCCACTATAACTAGTGCCCCGAGCCGAACCGCCACGTGACCTTAAGTGCTCTACCCCATACACCAAAGGTTTTTGACTAGCAGTGTGGTCTATAAGGATAAAATGGGGAGACTATACCTACTTATCAAAGTAAAACCATAGCATAAATAATATCAATAGATATATCAGCCTAATGAAATATTAAAATAGAATGACTATAGTCAAGGTCCAATAATAAACCAAGTGAAAACATAATATTAACATGGAATGTATACACAACATGTCAGGTAGTCATACAATAAAGACCTAAAATACCAAAAATATGAAAAACCCCAAACACGTTCCCAAGTCCAACTCATTCCTAACATCCCATGCTCCAATCCATCATCCCATGCACAAATCAAACACCAATTCCTTATTCTAAAACTATACTAGAAGACAGGTAGCATCTACTTGGGTACCCAAGTGTCATGGTGACCTGAGTAGGGTGCAAGTAAAACATAATAGGACACCACAAATGTTGTATAAGAAAATAACCAATTTGTACAACAGTGTATGTAGATGATCAAGGTGCAATAGTTGAATAGGGAAACAAAAGAAACATGTTTCACATTTAAAAAATTATTAATTAACCATTTTATCCTTTATGTTTAGTTATGCAATCCAACCAATCTAACCCACTCTGTCCATTCCAGGATCCTAATACATATCATAAAGGAGTTACATGCTTTTATTCATAAAGTGGAATTAATTAATCAATTCAATTTAACCACTTACTTGTAGCATCGATCCAAGTATCCATATCATTTCCATACTTTATGAGCATAGATATTCAGTCCAATATCCTGAACCACAACAAATTTAGGATCATAGATCCTTAGTCTAATATCCTAAACTAGAAAAACCATCTGTGGGGCCTAGAGCATTGGTCTAGACCGGACTAAATATGAGGATCCTCAATCCAATACTCTAGTCATACAATACAATGGAGGGGTCTAGAGCATCAATATTTCCCAACCTGTGGGAGTATAGCCTCATTCCAATACCCCAACCATACACTTACCACATGTACATGATTATTTAATCATTTATTATATTTACCCATATTATCATTTCACTCACCAAGGTCCCAATGGAACCTTAATACCAAATCATGGTGTAAATAAAACCCACCCCTCTTTTTATGGAATTAAACACCAAAAACAAATACTCTTTTTAAAATCATCTAGAAGTGACCCTTTAAAACATGGGACTTACTCTTTGAAAAACAAAACCATGACCCATGGATTTTATTTCCATTTTCAACCACTTAAAATATATATTTAAACATTTTCACCAAAAAGGGGAAACACACCATTTTTTAAAATAATCATTTAAAATATATTAATAAAATCCCTTTTTAAAATTACTTTGAGTTCAAAACCTCCTTTAAAAACATTATCCACTTTCAAAACATCATTTTCCTTCATTTAAAAACATAGTTGGATCAAAATCCAAAACACTTCTTTTAAACCATTTCAAAAGCATCCTAGGAATTTCATAAAATAAATCATATAAACATTTAAATTATCCCACTAACCATGCCCATATAACAAATTACAATTCACAACCCACTCACTTTCATAATTACCCTATCTCAATGTTTACCGTTTCATTTCACCATTTCTAAGGGTTTTTCATACCTGAAGGGAAGCCCAAGATTTATTCTCACATCATCAATGAACCGAATGTGGTCCATAAAAAGTCACACACCTCAATTTAAGTCCCAAAATTACTTTCCTTATTCAATACATAAAAATACAACAAGGAAAAAAATTGGCACAACTAAATACACATATAAAACATCTTGAATATAGGAAAAATATTTAATACCACCTACCTCATGCTCATAGACAATTGATTGTCCATACCTAGCCCTTGATTTGAACTAAAATGGTCTCAAACGCCACAAAAAATAACACCCTAGAAAACAAGAGTTTATAGAATCATAAGGAGATAAAACAACATGCCAAGAATCTTCTAGAAAATAGAAGTAAATAAAGTCAGAGACTTACCCAGAGCTTCAATTCACACTAAACGGCACTCCAAATGCCTAAGGAGAAACACTGATAGACAAGGTAGGAGCTCCTAGTTCATCACCCTTACTATAGGGAGTCTAATGGGGGAGAAAATTAGAGAAGAAGCATATATTTTTGGGAGGTAAAATGATAAAAAATCACTTTTAATGAGTCTTATAGTTTAGCAGAACTATTTTCCAAACCATGTGCAAACCTTACGGTTCCCTCTTTCTAAGAGGAAATTGAGACGCATGGTTTTCCTGGACATCCACATGGTTTGATAAACTATGTGGTGGCCATGCAATTTCCACTATCCAAGGGGAACTCAAGACACACAGTCTCCTAGGCCACTCTACATGGTTTTCCTAATTATGCACCACCTTCTACAGGTTGTATGTTTATGGTGTATGGTTACTAATAACAGTGTGACAGCCATTCTCTCAGCATAGATTGTCCTTTTTTCCTTCTTTCTATGCTCTAAACTTCTGTAACACCCCTGAGCCCCTTCCTATGCATGGTAAATATTATATTAACCCATTTAGGATGATTTTAAACAAAATTTACATAAAAACAACCCTCATAGAACATTAGGATCTTACAATAACAATTATCTTAAATATATGTATTATGGTCTTTATATATCATACTAATATGACATATATGATTTTTGACTATCAGGTGTGAGGGAATCATGAACATTGAGACTTCATCTCATGAATTTTTCATTTTGTGATCTCGAGTTTATGAGATCATGAGGACTGACCCACTAATAAGAACACTACATAAAACATGTGTCATTGGTTGCTTCTATCCGTAATCATGTGTATTGGTCTATTGACTTTATATTATCATCAATTTTTACCATTTTATTTCATACTTTGATGCAATATGAAAACTTTTCCATTGATATTGTGGTGATGTAACTTGTATTAGGTGTTTCATTGGTGGTATGACATTGGTTGGAGGATCTAGATATGATTTTTCACTTCTAAAAAGAATAGATATCTCAGGCCAATTGACCAATATGGTAGTACCTTCGATAAATCCATGGATATGGTAGAAGAAGGTAAGTTCTTCCAATATAGTCAAGAATAAATAAAGATGGTGTGGATGGTGACTCAAGTTGTATATCCAACTTTATAAGATATTATATAGAAAATAGATTATATTTCACCGCATGTGTTTGTGGGTGACGTTGTTGTTGTTATGGTGATACCTTATCTTCTTTGAGTCCTTGATGGTTTGCTAGACTTTGTTCCTAGTCTATGATTAGTACCCACTACTTTCAAGATAAGTACCTAGAGGGTCACACACTTAACATATTAAGAAAATACTTATTCTTATGAATATTAGTTTAGGAAATTGTGGGGCCCACCACAAGGTCCAAGTAATGTTCAAGTTTGAATGATAATCATGAAATAAATAAATTAATATTGTTCAATTTTAGAATAATTGGTATTTAATTTATTTATTAATATTATTCACAAGTTATTCAATGAATACACTGGAATATATTTTATGAAGGAATATTATTTTAATATTAAAGGTTTCTTTAATACTTTTTTGAATCACAAGTCAGGTTAATGACTTGTATTTTATCACATAATATATTTATTATATTACAGGTAAGTAAAAAAAATATTAATGATGTTTATGACATGGTTAATAAGTCATAAGATTTCATTGATGTCATATTTAGTAGGTAATATATATTCGGGGACCATAGTGTAATTTTCATAAGTTTAACCTAGATATTTAGGTTGGGTAAATATAAAATTCATGGGACTATTAATCCACTTGAATTTGAGATCTCAGCACTCATTTCTCCCACATCCTAGTGAGAGAATGTTTCGTTCCAAGAAATTGATCCATGTTCACTTTTTCAAATCATAGGAATGGTGTAGCGGTGATCATTGGTAGGTTGTAAGGCTTGTCAAAAATCCATTCTAGCACTTAGATTCCAATGTTCCACACTCCCACAGAATCATGAAGCATGTGTGGATGATTTGGAGGAATCCAATGTTGGTTCCTTCAAGCAATGATCACTAACGATGAGCAAAATATGATTTCATCTTAAAATAGAATGAGGTGATAGTTTGATTTAATTTTTGTTCTTAAATACTTTCACATGAGATCCTGATATTTATTATGGAGTTACACATCCTCAGAGAATACATTATGATGTTGAACCTGTGATAAAAAATTTAAAACCTTCTTATATTCGCTTCTGATGCGTGCCCATCACCAACAATTGGTATTAGAGTTAATGCATGAATTTTTAAGCTAATTATAAATTAAATTAGAATTAAATTTACATAAATGGCATCACATCAGTCCCATAAAAATGAATAGTGATTCGATCCAATTATGGATGGCTATGTTATGGCCTTTCAAATTTTAAAATTGGATGAAAACTAATTTTTTTTAGGGTCTAAAAATTAAAGAACATATATTAGTGTGTGTGTGTGTGTGTGGTATTTGTGTGTGTGTGTGTGTTATAATTTTTGTGGTGGTGGTAGTTTATAGAGTGTCATATGATTTTTGGTATCTAGAATAGTACTCGGGTGAGGGTTTAGTTTCCACAAATTTTTGTAATTTCAAAAAAATCAAAATGCTAAAGGAGTAGGATTTGGAAAAAATTTAATAAAGAAAAAAAAATTGGGGTGTCTTTTGTTTCCCTATATGGAAAATAGTTCACCACAAAGTGAGGATGCATACTGGGAAAACAAGCACCTATTGGCACATAAATTATTAATAAAAATATATATTATTATTATAATATTATGAATGGAGGATACGAGAACCACTTCCCCCTCTTCTTCCATCCCCACATGCGGCCATGTGGTCCACCTCCTTATAACTAATCTAGTAGTCCAACTTGGTTGGACCAACCTCATTCAGCTCAAAAAACAGAATAGAACCTCTTTGGGGTTTTTACACTACCTAGGGGTAGAAAAAAATGAAAAATTTTCCAAAAAAATCAATTTAAATTTTTTGGAATGTATTAAAAATTTGAAATCGTGTGATTTATTATTTATGGAATAAAATTAAATTGAGTTATTTTAATTCACTTAAAGTGTCCTTAGGTATAGTTTATTGAAAATTTAATTTTATATTTCATGTTTATCGCCTATCGATTTATCTTGATCATAGACCAAATAATTTATATATGAAATTTAATTAATTTATTTTATTATTACTATTTTCATGTGATGATTATAATAATTTTTTTATTTTTTGAATGTTTGTGTATCGACTCTCCCCGCTTTATATGTATAAGAGCTTGTGTGTCCACTAGTGATTTCCTGCATATGTATTTTAGATCTCCAAGACCCCCTCACTTGCGTGTGAGTAATTATGTATAAAGAAGTGGATGAATGAAGATTCAGAATGCGAGAAGATGGGGATATATTCTAGATGATACAAAAATACATTGGACAGGGTATGCATTTCAACTCGATTCTGAAGTGACTCAGGTAGTTACCCCTAGTGTCTAAGTTGGTAAATTATTCACTCAATGGATTAATAAATATTATATACTCATGATTTTTCATGTTTATTTATTTAATTTATGCATGGTTTTTTATTATTTTATGAATGTGCATGTCTACGTGATCATATAGAATAATAAATAGTTGTGCGTAGATTAAAAATAGATTAATTTCCAATGAATGTTTTCTTTTTAATGCATATTTAAGTTGTGAGTGAGATCATATAGAACAAGCATGATAAATATAAAATAATTTCATTCATAAAGAAATAATAAAATCCCTCAAAGATATATATATATATATATATTAATTCAAAATTTCTTACATCACTTTAATTTGGATAAAATAGGGTGTACGCGGTGTTTTTCAATGCTAGTTGTGGATGTCTCTTACTATTAGTGCATTCTTATGAGAGAAATGGGTCAAAATAATTAAATTTAGAAGAAAATAAATAGTTATAGCTAGCTTGTTTCAACTTTAGAGATGAAGTGTTGAGTAAATCAAGGTTATAATTTCCAGAAGTGGGAACTTCACTCAATAGTTCAAGGAGTCACAAGTTAATGTAGTTTCCTAGCCAAAATCCTCCATTAAAACTCTTTGAGTAGTAGTGTAGCTATAGATTGGACTATGAGGATAGGTATCAAGGATCATTTCCACTATAATACTCAAGTGACTGGGTATTCTAAATCTAGTAGTGATGAATACTGTTATTTGATAAAATAGTGGGAGACATTTAATTATTTAATTAATTAGTAATATCTATCGATAATCAAAATAAAGTAAAAACCTGATAAATTTATTTTTTGTAGATAAAAATGGAAAACACCACCATCATTTCAATATAACTATGATTAATACTCGATAATGAGAATATCTTGACCGGTAATAATTTCAAGGAGTGGTACATGGGCTTGCACATAGTACTACACCAAGAGAAGAAACTCTAGGTACTAGAATATGAACTTTCTACTGAGACCCCCCCCCCTCCCATGGGAGTAATAAAGGAAGATAAAGACAAGTATAAGAATAATTTAGATGATTCACTATATGTATAGTGCATTAGGTTTTCATCTATGTATGGTGAGCTACAAAAAATACATGAGGATAAAGATGCCAAAAAACTGTTGTCTCGTCTCTAAGAGCTTTATTGGGAGAGATCTTGGGAAGAAAGATATGAGATATCTAGTGCACTTTATAGGTTCAATATAGTTTTTGTGAGTTGATAATTACCTCATGCACTCAAGATTATTAGGAATATTGAGAGACTTGGATCTCTTGGGTTCAAGTTGAACCAAGAACTAGCGAATTATCTCATTCTTTTCCAATTTACCACCAAGATTGTCAAATTTTATTGTTAATTATAACATGAATAACATGAAAATTCACTCCCAAATATATTGTCTTCAGTTCACCAAGATTATCAAGATATAAATAACTCCAACTCTTCATTATTTATGGTGAAAAAAATGAGGAAGATAAAGGCTAAGACATCAAAGGGTAAACATTATCCAAAGACACCAACACACTACCCCGTAAAAAAGTTAAAGATTAAAAGGGAGATCAGTGATAATAATATATTATGATTTAAATGTGGCATAAAATACTAATATAAGAATAATTAAAACACTATGAAAAAGAATTAAGGTGATTCTTCTACTTCAAGTATAGTTATCATTGAATGCAATCTAACTATTTCTACAAGTTGGGTATTAGATACATCATGGGGCTCACACATTTGTATTCAAATATGGGAACCAAGTAGATTAAAGAATATTTAAAAGTATAAGGTGGAAATCTAAGTAAAAAATGGTGAAATACTGGAAACATTAATAGTAGAATATTTCCATATCACATTACCTAGTGGTTTGGTTCTTGTATTAAATAATTATTATTATGTACCTTCTATTACAAAAAACATAATCTCAGTGTCGAGACTATACACTATGGGTTTTTATTTCATTTTTAGAAATAAATTTTATATATTTTATAAGGATAACATATATTTTGGTATGGAATATCTCAAAAATGGATTGTACATACTTGAACTCAAAAATATTGTTTTGGAAATCAATGAAAAATCTAGTGAGAGTGAATCATATTATACTTTCCTATAAAAATTTAGGCATTTACATAAGTTGCATCAAGTAGGGTATTTTGACTCCACTAAGTTAAAATCTCTATATATATTCCATTCTTATTTATAATGTGAAATGAATAAATTAATTTTTAGTGGAAAAGGAGATAGATCCATAGGCCTACTGGAGTTGATTTATACTTACATACATGGTCCATATCCAATAGATGCAATGGGTGGATTATTTTAGTTCATTAATTTTACCAATAACTTTAGTGGGTATGGTTATATCAACTTAATGAGTAATAAGTCAGATTACTTTAATATGTTTAAGGAATACCAAAATGAAGTAAAGAATCATTTTAGTAAAAAATATGAAGGAACTTTGATCAGACATTGATAGAGAGTATCCCAACCAAGATTTCATCGATCGCTTGATGGTTTGTGAGAAATTATCACAACTCATTCTTCCTTAAGAACCTCGCTGGAATGGTGTTAGTGAAAGTAGGAATCATACCTTTATTTTTATAGTAATATTGATGATGATTCATGTAACTCTATCATTATCCTTTTGGGGAAATACACTATAAACTGCAATATATTCTATTAGAGTTGGTGTCCTAGAACCAACTACTTTGTACTTTATATTAAATTTATATTCAAATAAGTGAATATTAATTTAAATTAAATATAATATATTGAATTTACTTTAGCACAAATCTAATGTGATAATGTCCTAGGGTATTTGTCCCATCAAAATAAATCATAGAAATTTCCTTCTATGATGAGGACTTTGAGATGCTATGATGATATCTCTTAAATGTTAGTTATAAGGTTAGTAATATTCTATGATAAGGTCACATAGTATATTGGCTATCATGTGTGAGTACTAGTAACCATATGAGAACTTATCTCATAAATTTCGCATTTGGTAATCTCCAAGATAGTGGATTATGATAATAGACCTACCTGTAGTAATTCTTCATGTTTATGTGTCATCAGATATTCCTATCTAAGAGCATGTGTAATGGTTCTTAAACTTTAATATTATTATCATTTCTTAGTATGACTTGTTTACTTTGATGTACTGATCAAAATATGACCAATATTTTTGTGGGAAGTGGGGTATGATGGGTTTGTCATTAATGGCATGTTATCAATGAATAAGTCAAGGAAGGATTTGTCCCTTCTATATTTATGGAAGTTGATATCTCATCCATTTGATTGAAATTGAATATTCATATTAAATTACATGGACATGGTGTAATGATGAGTTTATTTTAGATATTCAAGGAAAGACGTATCAATGACATAGGTTGATGGCATGTGTGTGTGATTTGCTTGATGATATATTGTGACAAATGGGTTGTATTACATAGTAATATTTCATCTTTAGTTTTTAATGTTGCGATGTTAACTTCTTTCTCTTTAGTGTCTTAACTCGTTTCTAGATTTTAATTTTGGACTTTAGGCAAGCCTTCTTAATTCTAATGAGAAATAATCCTAAAGGGTCTCACGCTAAGTGTTTCCCTTGATCTTAATTAAATTCTATTTGAATTTAATTGTTGTAATATATATTATTCTCAAGAATGAGGAATAATTTTATCAATGACTTGTTGATCACAAATATTCATAATATAATAAATAATTATTTATTAATAAATAAATAATTTATTTAATTATATGAATAATAAATAAATATTTATTCATTAGACTATGAATAGAATATTTATTTTATTTATTGAATATTTAATAAATATTTATTTGTCAGACTGTGAATAGAATAGTTATTTATGAATAAATATTTATTCATGTATTTGATAAATTTCAAGGAGGATGAGGGGACCAATATCATGTTCATTGATAAATATTAATTTGAAAGTTAGAAAAATAATATTTATCATTGCACCAGATAGTTCACGCTATAAAATATTATTAATATTATTATATAGAATGTGGTTAGATAATGTTTATTATATTATTTAAGGGTTTTTTTGTGATTAAATAATATTTTAACATAAATCTTAAACTCAATAAAGAGATTATTATGTCTATTGTGTAGGTTTAATTAAGGATATAGAATCATTGTGCACAACGCATTTCTCTCTATATTCCTCCTTCTATTATCCTATCAATGGAGAATCCTTCAAGTTTGAAGGAACATGAAGTGATAAAGAAGAGAAACATAAGATGATTTATCCACTATACTATCACCCTATATTCCATCGATGTTGTTTGTAGATCAAAGGACCACGTGTGGATCACCCCTAGAGGGTCTCTACTTTGGTTCCTCTATATGAAATGATGGCAATCTAAAAAGGGTTTCAAATGATCCACATCTTTATCAAATAATGATCTAAATATGAGGTAATATTTCTTATGATCTGATTTAAATTAATTATTAATTTAATGTGAAAAATATCCTCTCTAGATTCTGGATATTCTATGTAAATATTTGATGAAAAATTTCATTGGTCATAACATTTACATCTTTCACAATTGGAGAGTGATCCATAAAATATGAAAAAATACTTTAAGGGTTATTCACCCAAAATTCATTTCCATTCCACTCAAAAACTTCAAGTGGTATTAGAGTGATCATGTTTAAATTTATAATTATTTATTTTATTGTTGATCGATTATGGAAAATAGTGGTTAGATATTTCATTTCCAGATTTATTTTTTCTTTAATCTGAAGTTTAATTAACATGATTTTGACATTTTAATATTATTCATTCCAGATTCATATTTTCTTAAAGACTAAGAACAAATGGAGAATGATCAGAGATGTCATCAGGTGGTGCCAAAAATTTTGACCAGTTTATTGGGTTATAAAGTGTGTAACTGGAGTACATATTATGTTCCCAAGTTTACTACACTTGGATGTTTCATGGGATACACAACATGTCAAGAAACTATTACACATGGTGAGTTTATGATAAATTGTGTGTAGACTAGGACAACCCGACACATGATTTTTCAGATTACATAGTATGTAGCAGGTGTACACGTAGTATAGTCTACACAGTTTAGTGGATAAATACATGCTAACTGTGTGGTCAAATACATGGAATCAAACCACATGATACTGATAGCTTGGATAATTAATTAAACACATTATGTGTAGCTAGAATACACAGTGTGTAACTCATTAATTTTCCCCATCTGATGAACATGCCGAGTCATTTAGTGAGTTATGTGGAGACATGGAAAGTGGAACACATGGTATGTAGCCGAAGTACATGTCATGTGGTTTCATATATGAAGAACATCTTGAGTCAATAGGTGGGCTACGCAAACACATGGAAAGTAGAACACACAGCGTGTACCTGGTTAGTACACACCATGTAATCCAATCAAGATACACACTAAGTCCCCAGGCATTTATCTTGAATATAATTCAAATGAGGAACATGGTGTGTAGCTCATAAGTACATGTAATGTATTCTCCCAATAAATAAAAGAATTAAATTACATTAAAATATTTAATTTCAGCATTAAAACCTAATTACACTGTTGGTACCAGATATGTTTGACTATGTAATGAAGGTTTTTAAGAATAAATAAATTCTTGATTAATTTATTATAATTATATGTAATTATTGGTTATTCCTTTTTATTTTTCATGAATTCATTTATGATGGGTATACTTCATATGGTTATTAGTATAAAGGGAATTAATTAATTAATTAATTAGTTAATTAATTAATTAATGCATGCATGTTTATCTTAATAATAAATAATGAATTGAAGTGAATGTTAACAATTTTAATTTTGTGTAATCATTACATGTGCATGACCTATCATGATCTTTGACCATACTTATGTATGTGTTAGTTTATTTTAATTTAATATTATTGAATGAGTTTTAAATTATTTATTATTAAATTAAATATGATGTCCTATGATTCATCCCTCTATCTTTTATTATATAGGAACTACATGTCTAAGTATATTTATGTAATTCCACTTAATAAATCCTTTGTTTTCCCTCACCATCATATGAGTCATAAACATATTTAATAAAATTTGTACACCAAGGCATAATGAGGTGGTTCAATATGTAATAGAGATGAAACTAACCTAGGTGATACATAGTTGGATAGGTGGAATACTATAAATCATACTAAGACTGGCATAAGGAGTTTTCACATAGGGTCACAGGTTGATTTATTGTTTGCTCCATAAATCAACCATTATATAATATAATGATTGGGTCATTTATTTATTTATTTATCTATTTATTTATACTATGTGTATTATTTATTTTATGAATACAATACCGCGATCACATAAATAAATGGACTAATATGCAAAGATAGAATTTACATAAATGGATTATGTTTAAATGTTTTATCAAAATATGGTTAATCACTTAAGTAAAATACACTTAATATTAAAAATACATTTAAATCATAAACCAAGAAAATTTTATGCATATAAAATGAAATAACTCGACTTAATATTAAGTCAGACCATGTCTTCCATTACTTGATTAAGAATGAAAACCATATAACTAAGTGTTTGACTAATCCATATTGGGACACTTACTTTTATATTGGATTTCTTATGAAAATTTTTGTTGAATTAAACAATTTACATCAATAGAAGTATCTAATGATAGAATTGATGTAACATAGATTCAAGTGTTGAGGAAATTAAAGTCATTATTTCTGGATTGGGGAGTCTACTCAATAGATCAAGGAGCTACAAGCCCACAGTTGGAAAAGTCATGGCTACCTAAATACCTTTAAGTAATTGACCAAGACCATGTTTGGGTTATGAGAATGTGCATATAGATCATTTCCACTAAAATGTTAGAGAAATTAGAAATTATAATTCCAATGGTGAGTGTTGTTGGGACTTGACAAAATAGTGGGATACTTAATAAAATTAAAATTATTTTATCTCACATAATTTTTAATCAAGTAAAGTTCTAATCATCTATTTTAATTATTTTAGAAAAATGGAAAATAAAACCACAAAACCACTGTGATCATTTCTTAACTTAGGGTATGTCCTTACAAATATAAATTTTTGGATATGGTAAAATAATTTATGTGATGCATTATTATCAAAAAAAATTATTTTTTATTAGAATCCCCTATTCCTATTCTACCTCCCCAACAAGTGATCGAAGGTAAAAAGGATGCCTACCAGAGATATGTTGAGGATGTTTTCTATATACATTGTATTATATTATCAACTATGTTAAAAGAGTTTATGATACAACATAAGGACACAGATTCTTACACGATAATATTGTATCTCCATTTTCTTAAGAAAATAAGGAAAGGCTTGAGATAAATAATATTGTTAATGAACTATATCAGTGTGAACTAGAAGAAGGGAATCTAGTAACTGATCATGGTTTCAAAATGCTAGGGTATATTGTTCAGTTAAAAAAATTTGGCTTTCACTTGGGTAAGAAGTTATCCATTAATCCTATTTTATTATCCTTGACACTAAGGTTATCCTTATTCATCCAAGCCTATATAAATGAAATGGATAAGTCACTCGGGTACTTTTTTCCATACTTCACCAAGTGGATAAGGATTGGTTGAAACATTTTTCTCTACCACTTATGATTAAAAATTTTAAAGACAAGGATGAATATCACATAGATAATATAAATCCAAAAGATCATTTACATCATCCTTCAAAAAGAAAAAAATAGAGGTGGAAGAATAAATATAAGGTTATTTACTTCTTGTGTGGAAAGAATAGACAATGGAAAAAATTTGTAATGAATTAAAGAATAAAGTATATGGATCCATTATAAGTATATTCATCAAGCTTTTTTTCACAAATTTTTTATTAAATACAATATTTTTATAGTATACATGTATTTAAATATAGGAAATGAGAAAGAATATAAATGTTATAGATTGAACTCAAAAGGATATAAGAAAGGGAGATTCCTATATTAGTTGAGGGGAGTTCACTACTTCTCATTTCCAAATGAATTAAGTCAAGTTTATAATAAGTGTTACTAAAACATTTATCTCATTTTACAGCTAAATACAACGAGAAATTATTTCACATTTTGAATAAATGTTATTATAGTACTTCAATACTAAACTAATGGTTTAATAACTCTTGAATCACATATATTGATCACAATGAATGATTAATGTATAATATAAGACTCTTACCCAATTATGTCAAGATAATTATTTGTAAAATAAAACTAAAATTAGTTGATTTTTTTATCTCCATGAAATTATTTTAGTCTCAATTGATCTAAGATACTAGATATGCGAACAAACTACTTATCATATTTTAGATAAAAAAAGTTTACAAATAAAGGTATGTCATAAATATTTTAAAGTTAGTCCAACATGGCCATATAAACTATTCTAAAGCTAAGGGTAACTTTATAAACTTCATGATATTCCTTTAAGAAATTTTAGAAATGCTCAGTGATGTAAATGGGTGAACATGGTAAATATTGAGGAATCTATGAGCTATTTTTTCAAAGAATATCTTATCCAAGTAATCATTAATCATACATGTGGATTAAAGGAATTCCCAAGAACACATTTACTTATATACATAAATATCATGATGGTAGTAAAAGGAAGATAAATGATGAGACTTATATATATTTAAAATATTCCCTAATTTTTCCAAGATATGTTTTAAAAATATAATTGAAACAACTAAACATATGTCAACTATATTTTCTAATGGATATCATATCAATTGTGATATGATAAAAATCTATTAGGATACTACCACAAGTTTTTATTGAATATCATTTGTTAAAAGCTTTATATATCTAAAAACAAACATCAAACTCTAAGGTGCATCTAAGTTAATAATCCTATAGCCACTAAGGATATTAACATCTAGTCGAGACCAACTATATTTACATAAAGTAAGGATATCTCTTTAAAGATAGTGTGATATGACTTAACTTCTATGGGTTAAGTCTCTAGATACACATTGGTGGGAATAGAAATATTGGAATCTACTGAGCTCAGTGGGAGGGGTAGTTTTAAGTATATAGGAATTTATAACCAAAGAGGTAGTTTATGTTCACCACAGTGGGTGATACATATATTATTCTTTCATAATAATGATTCCTATAAATAAGAAATAAATGAAAAAATGCTAAGGTTGATAATTATGAATAAATTCAAGTAATGGAATCCATGTATAAAGATTTAGGGACTTTTTATTTTGAATGTTTCTATGACTTGATATTGTTAGTGAGTATTTAAGAGAAACTAGAAATGGATGGTATAAGATGGTACCAATAAAGCATGATTAATTATTGAAAGGTTTAGTCTGTGAAAAAAGCTATACACCAATCATCATGAATAAAATATTTTTGAATTATACTTTTCAAATCATACTTCTATAATCATCATATTGGGCTATTGATATTAAAGGTCACCTCATTAGAGGAATCCTTATGGAAGCTGTCTATATGACACAACCAAAAGGAGACCCTATAGTATATGTCTATAAAGCATAAATAGAAAGGTTTGATGAAATAAATAAATTCCAATGAGATATATAGATTATATAAATTCATTTATGAATAAATCATTCATAGTGATCATAGAATATTCATTTGTAAGGGAATGAGTAACATATTCTTCCAATAGGTTAGTGGGAACACTGTAAGTTTTCAAGATAGATATGTTGATAACATATGGAAAACAATTGTTATGTCTTACTAGTTTTTTATGAATAAGGAATGAAATTCCTCCAAGTATGGCTTAAAGTATCAATTGTGTTCTAGGGAATAAGATATATAAAATAAATCCAAGGGTTTACCAAATCTAGTACTAGTAAATATATTAATAATTTTTTGAAAAAATACAATTTAAAATAATTCAAGATTGAATTATTGTTGGAATATAATCCTTTGAGTAAAATATATATGGGTATATGAATATATTATAGAGATTAAAATAATTTCATGAGCTTAAGTGATAGAAATTCATCTCATATTCCATGATATGTACTAATGTTTTATATTACTGAAGCATAATTCATAGTATATGAATATCAAAAAGATATAATATAACTACATCGAATTTCAGTTAGAACTATTTGATAGTACTTTGAAAATGATAACTGGATGAGTTTCGGGTGTCTGGATAAGTGATAATACTGGTCATCAAGGGAATTTAATGTTTTTCTTTACTTAGTTTAATTTTATTTTGTATCATAGAAAAGGATAAGGTAATATGAATGAAAAACTTATTACAGTTAGTGGTTTCCATATCTATAATATCTAAGTATTTTGTGGATTCTGATATAGCTTAAGGAGTGGTTTAGAAACATGTAGTTCCAATTTTAGGTTATACCAAAAGAAAGACTTTTATCATTATTATGATAAGCTTTGACTATAGACTTAGTCAGTATATTAGGATTCTGAAATGGGAATAAGATGTGTATACTTGGTTGTATCACTACTTAAGGTATTTAACAAGGTGGTAATGTCACAGTAAGTAGAATCACCACACATACATGTGAATTTACCAATTTTAGTCACAAAAACATGATAGGGCTAGTGTCTATATTCATACTCAACATAAGCATGTTTGACATGTTAGAACTAACCATTCATTATTCATTAAATCTAGTGAAAGTGGGATTTTGTTGTAGTTGTTTCCCTAGAACCAACTAATTTGTACTTTAGATTTCATGTATATTTAAAGAAGTGAATATTAATTTAAATTTCATATCACATATTTTTTTCATCTCAATTAATCTAATGAGATCATGTCCTGGGGTATCTATAACATCAAAATAAGTCATATAAGTTCCCCATTGTGATGATAACCTTGAGATTCTATAATGGTATCTCTTGAATGTTATTTATATGGTTGGATAACATATTATGATAAGGTTACATAGTATGTTGACAATCAGTTGTGAGTACTCATAAGCATATGAGTCTATCTTATGAAGTTCACATTTATTAATCTCCAAGAAGAGAGATTATAAGAATAGACCCACCTATGGTAATTTTTAATGTTTATGTGTTATCAGATATTATTATCTATGAGCATGTGTAATATTCCTTAAAATTTAATATTATTATTAATTCTTTTCATACTTGTGTACTTTAATGTACTAACTAAAACCATGAAACCATATTTTCATAGGGATTAGGGTACATTGGGTACAACGTGAATGACATGTTATTAATGAATAATTTGAGGAAGGATCTTTCCCTTCTATATCTATGGAAGTTGATAACCCAACCCTTTGATTAAAATGGAACTATCAAATTAAATTTCAGGGTCATTGTGTAATAAAGATTTTATTTTAGATATTAAAATAAATATGTATCAAGAACATAGGTTGATGTTATGTTTGTGTAACCTAATTGATGAGATATTGTGACAAAGGGATTATATTACACAATAAGTGTTCATGTGTGGTTTTTGATGTTGCGACATTAACATCTTTATCTTGGGTTTCTTGACCCATTTCTAGATAATAATATTTTTTTGACAAAAAAATAGAGATATATTAATCATAAAGAACCAGAGAAACAAGATCTAGCATACATGAAGGGAAGAAATCAATCCAGAGGTGATTCTCTCCAGGAAAACAATGGGTATCCAGATGATGTACTGCTTTGTTTCCCTCTCTTTTGATGAAATAGAATGAGTAAGCTGAAAATATGTGACTGAGAGACTATATTTCCTTGATGAGGAAGCCATAATATTGGAGGCCAAACTCATTTATTTTTATGGAGTTCATGATGTTGATACAATCAGATTCAATGTGTATCACATTCCAACCATAATCTTTTGTGAAGGTCAGACCGGTCATGATAGTGGGGCTTTAGCAACAACGGGTTCCCAATAGGTGTAGTGTGAATCCTGTCTGGCCGCGATGATCTTACCATAATGATTTTGAACCATCAAATTGATTCCCACACAACCACCCATGGGTAATGAAGCATCAACATTGATCTTTAAGGTCCCTTCCAGAGGGGGAACCATTTGGCCTCATCCACTCGAGAATTAGAGAGGCTAGTCTGCTCAGGTTCCCGTTTCCATCCATCAATCTAGGAGTTTTCACATTTGATCTAGAAAACTCAGGGTTTGGAGGACTGATTAAAGATGAATTCATTACATCTAACCCAAATGATCTAAGACACAACATACAGAGAGGTGACCTTATCAGTAGTGTATTTGGAAGACCACATCAACAAAAGTGATGGGAGATCTGACACCATATCCAACAAAAGCTTCGAAGGACATCTCTATGCACTCCAAACCTCTAAATCCCATGGGAAAAGGGTAATAGCATGTAAAGTGTATTCCAAAACATCTAAACAAAAGGTTCAAACCTTATTATCTGTAACATGGTAGAAGAAAAGGAAATTTATGGGGGGCAGAATACAAGTACAAATCTTCTAACATAAGTAGTGGATCTTTGGGGTGACATACAGGTGCCAAATACATTTCCAGAGCCCCTCCCTATCCTCAATGTGGGAATCAAGAGCGAGTATGTATCCTGATTTCACTAAATAAGTTCCTAATATACCATTTCTCCAAAAAAAACAGTCTTTCCCCACATCTATCACACATGGAATTCTAAGAATAGTCTTTTTGTCACATTCATTAAACCAGGAGTTAATTTTATTCAAACACCAACCATTTCCATAATCATCGAACAAGCAGCGGATAGTGGCATCCTCAGATCCATGGAAGATTGGGGAAGTATCCAGCATGCTATCATTATCAATCAATTGGGGGTCTTTCCAAATGTTGACTTTTTCTCCATCCCCAATCCTCCAGCTGATTCCTTTATCCAATAGTTTTCATGATCCCTAAAGGCCTATCCATAAGAAATTGGGATGAGGGTCGAGAAAGGATTTATGAAAATAAGAGTGCAGAAAATATTTTTCATGGAGAATTCATGCATAGAGAGATGACGGTTGATTCAAAAGGTGCAATCTCTGCTTATAGCTACCCTAATTGTCTTACATTACTTTACATAATTTTATTTATAAACAAAATAAAACCATTAAAAATGAGGATCCAAAGGTTTATTGGTCTTGGGAAAACTAGTACCATACATAATATTTACAACACAAAACATTTATTTAATTCCTTATTCTCTGGATTCTTATTGGCTCTTGACTTCTCCTTAGTACATGTAGTCACCTGAGGATATACATCAAAAAGGGGTGAGCTAAAATCCCATTAAGAGGATAGATAAGAACATGAAGAAACATAACATGGTATTATAATAATAATTATCATCATAACATAGTCATAGGATCATAATCATGATAGGAAACATTAAGAAAAGACTTGGAATGTGGTAATGCATAAAAATGAAACATCATGTCTTAGTGGTTAACTTTCACGCGTATTTGTGAACAAAGATAAAATCATGTTCACACATAATTTCACTTTAACTCATGAGATTCATTACTTTACCCAATTCATTGGATCTATGTATAATTTCAGGTGCATCTGTCACATTCAGACATTTATATTGCGCGATATAATTCTGGGTGCACTCATCACATCATAACATTTACATTATCATGCATGACACATAGAAAATATATAAATAAAGAACATAAATAACCCATGGAATGTAATGGGTTTTATATCACAATAATACAATCATAAACATTGGGTTCCTAAAAGAAAGTGGTAATAACGTACTTGATACAAGAATCATCAACCTTGAGTGAGAAGTAAAAGGTGTGTTTTTTAAAGAATAGTTCTTTTGGAAAACATTTTTTTAAGATAAACTTTAGTGGAAAACATTTATTATCCCAGAAAAGGTAATATAATTATGAAAAATTATTTTTAAGGAGTAACCATACTGAAAATGGAGTGAAAGAGGGAGAACTCAGAGAAAGAAATTTAGGTTCAAGAATTTCTCCTTACCTTGTATCTGAACATTTTCTTCACTTTAATGTCCACTATAATGAGATTATATTCATTAATTAGAAATTAAATAACCTTATATAAATTAATATGGTTCATTATAGTTTCATTAAGTTCTTTTTGGGCCTTTGGATGAGTTATAGAGTTTAAATCCATTGTTTGGGAGTGTTCTTTTTCTTAGTTTTCATGAACGATTCACTTGTACACATGAATGGAAGTTCATGTAGAACATGGATAAACATACAGAAATTATATCACATGTTATTAATTATATTAAAGGAGTTTAAATGATTATATTATATACCATCTATATGAATCGTTAGTTAAAATTTAATGATGATCAGTTTAGGTTAATTTGGGTGGGTTTTTTGGATCACAACGAACTTGTTTTATTTTATCAATTAGTATTATGAATAAAATTTGTTTCCATAACATAAAAGGGGTTAAAACATAAATATTAAAATATTTTTTCAACCATTTAATGTTTTCATTTACATCATTTAATTATTTTTAGGAAAATGGTAGTGCATCTCCCATGATGTAGGTAAATTAACACGTCATGGGCAACAGTTTCATTTTTATAAACAAAGAGAGATAGGGAGAAGTATAATGAATAATATTCCATTAAAATGATATAATACTAGTATATAAATAATAATAGAGTTATAATGATATTTTTATAACAGAATTTTAGGATAAGAGAAGAAAATAAATGAAATTTCAAAAGAAATTTAAAGAAAAGAGAGAAAAATTTCCTCTTGAATATATCTTCTTTGAGAGCCTCTTTAAGGAATATTTTTTGGTCTTTTAATCAGATAAAGGGATGATGGATGTGGGGGGGTATATGGAAGATATTTGATCAGAATTTGGACAAGTATTGTTTCTTGATAGGTGTGAATAAATCAGGGTGTGAGGGTGGTATTTATAGTGGAGGGGAGAGGGGGTTTCTCAATATTATATTCATGAATTTATTATTTCTCCACAAGACAATAAATAGTGATGATTACATGACAAATAATAGTAATAAGTGAATGTGATTTTGATATTTGGGTGCTTACATCACTCATGATGTCAAGAATAGTGGATTTAAATTATAATGTATTTAGAGAGCAAATTAATGTATTTTACTATTCACAAAAAAATCAAGTATTTTAGAAAAATCCCAAAAATTTACCCTACTAATTTTTTTACATTTAGAATCAAAAAATCAAATCCATTTTATGAAAATAATTTTCTAAATATGATTAATTCAATTTTTAATTAAAATAATAATTTACTTGAAAATACAGATTTTAAAATTAAAACTGCTTTTATAATGCTTTCAAAATTTACATATGGTCTTATAAAATTATCTTAAAACAAGAATAAATAGAATTTTTAATTATGAACACATTTTAGGAAAATACATTTTCTTTTAAATTAATTAATTTATTAATTAATTATAATTATTTATTTATGACTTACAATAATACTAATACTTTTACTATGGTCATATTGCCACTTATAAGATGCCTAAATTTTATTTAATCATTCATGGGTGAGGTTACTATTATTTTAGAAGATTTAATATTCATAAGGATCATTTTAATATTCATAAGGGTAGGATACAATTCATAAGGGTAGGTTGCTATTCACCAAAAATTAAGTTTGTCCTATCTGACTCCAAACATCATACTGATCGCAACCATGTATGTCATATTTTCAAAATTCAAAACACAAAAGTAGAAAATTTATGTTTAAAGGTCGCATACTGGTACATTTAAGCTTAACGTGGCATTGTGTTTAGTAATTTGATTTTATATTATTATTAAATTACTACAAAAATGGATAAATTGCATTGATAAAAAAATTTGGTTCGTTACATTTTTTCCCCTTTTGAAAATTTTCCCTCAAAATTTAGTTTTACATAAATAGGTGAGGGTACTTCTCCTTAATCACATCCTCTAGTTCCTAAGTTGCTTCTTCATACTCATGGTTCTTACACAAAACTTTGACAAGATGGGTTTTCTTATTGCATAGAACCTTATCTTTCTGATCCATAATCTTTATTGGTTGCTCCTCATAAGAGAGATAATCTTCCAGCTATACCACCTCTAGGTTCAGTACATGTGAGGGTTCTGGTATATAATTCCTTAGGAGTGATACTTGAAACACATCATGAACTTTATCCATATTCAGTGGAAGTGGAATCTGATAGGCCACGGCTCCTATGCGGTCAAGGATCTCAAAGGGGCCAATGTACCTTGGGCTTATCTTTCCTTTCCTTCCAAACTGCATGACTCTCTTCCATGGTGATATTCAAAGGAAGTATTTATCTCCAATGTCAAACTCTAAGTCCATTCTATGGTTGTCAATATAGATCTTTTTTCGACTATGAGAAGCTTTGATGTGTTTTTGGATGAATTGAACCTTCTCCTTCATCTCTTGAACAAGATCAGGTCTAAGTAGCTTTATTTCTCCAACTTCATCCCAACAGGTTGGAGTTCTACATCACTTTCCATACAGAGCTTCATATAGATCCATCTAAATACTTGAGTTCAAGTTATTGTTGTATGAGAACACAACCAATGGGAGATGTTGATCCCATCCACCTTTGAATTCTAAAGAGCAGGCACTTAGCATGTATTCAAGAATATGAATAGTCCTTTAAGATTTTCCATTAGTTTGGGGGTGATAGGTCATGTTGAAATTTACTTCAGTACTCAAATCATGTTGAAGAATCCTCTAGAATTTAGATTTGAACCTTGATCACAATTAAATATAATTGAGAGTGTGACACCATGCAGTCTCTTCACTTTCTTCACATATATCCTTGCAAGTTGTTCAAGTGAGAGATATTCCTGAATATCAATAAAATGGGTAGTCTTGGTGAGTTGGTCAACCATATCCCATATCGCATTATTTCCCTTAGACATCTTCAGGAGACCCGTGACAAAGTTCATAGTGACATTCTCCTATTTTCACATGGGTATAGGCAATGGTTGCATCATCCCTTTGGACTTTTGTCTCCCTGCTTTAACTTGTTGACATACCAAGCACCTTGAGATATATTCCATAATCTCCTTATTCATGTTATCCCACCAGAAGTGTTCTTAGAGATCTCGGTACATCTTGTTGCTACCAAGATGGATAGATAATGTTGAGCTATGTGCATTTTCCAATAGCTCCTTCTTTATCCTGGGTGATGAAGACACACAAAGTCGCATTCCAAACTGAATCACACCATCATATTTGATATGGAACTCTTTCAACTTCCCTTATTTTACTACATTCACCTTCTTTTGTAACTCTTGATCATCCCTTTGTTCCTCCTTAATCTTCTCTTGGATGGATGGTTACGCAATCATTTGGGAAAAGTAGGATGTATCCCCTAACCTTATGATTTAAAAATCCATCCTTTTAATATCCAAGAATATAGGTTCTTTCCCAATCCAAATCATGGATAGAGTAGTAGGTTATTTTCTACTTAGAGCACCAGCTACCTTATTTGCATTTCTAGGATGATAGTGAATAGAGAAATCATAATACTTGATTAGCTCTAACCATCTCCTTTAACACATATTGATCTCTTTTTGTATGAATATATACTTTAGGCTCTCATGGTTGGTGTATATGTCACACTTCTCACCATTAAGGTAGTGTTGTAATATTTTCAAGGCAAAAATCACATTTTCCAACTTTGGATCATGTGTCGGGTAGTTCTTCTCATGGATCTTCAATTACTGTGAGGTGTAGGCTATCACATTATCATTTTTCATGAGTACACAACCAAATCCTTTCTTCTAAGCATCACTGTATATCACAAAACTTTCTCCACTTTTCAGTAATGTGAGTACAGGTTCAGTTATCAGCCTTCTCTTTAGCTCCTTGAAGCTTTCCTCACATTTTTTCGTCCAGACATACTTTACCCCTTTCCTTGTTAACTTAGTTAGCGGGCTCAATGGTCATAATAAATTTATCACAAAACATCGGTAGTGCCCAACTAATCCAATAAAACTACATATTTCTATGACACTAGAGGTTCTAGTCCATTCCTCAATCACCTTTGTTTTTGAAAGGTCCACAAAAATTCCCTCACTTGTGATCACATGTCCCAAGAATGTGACTTACTTCATCCAAAAGTCACACTTGCTAAACTTGTCATAAAAATTATCCTTTCTTAATGTCATCATCACAAGTATTAGAAGTTCTTCATGTTCCTCATTTTTATTGGAGTATATGAGAATATAATTAATAAACATTACCAAAAAAAATCGAGGTAATGTATAAAAACTCTATTCATCAAATCCATGAAGATTGTGGAGGGAATTAGTATTTCTGAAGGGAATCACCAGAAACTCATAGTGCCCATACCTTGTACGGAAGGAAGTCTTTTGAATATATTCCTTCTTCACCTTTAACTGATTATATCGAGAACAAAGATCCACATTTGAGAAGTATTGATCTCCTCTTAACTAATCTAACAAGTCATCAATCCTTGTAAGAGGATACTTTTTCTTTATAGTGATATTTTTGAGTTACTGATAATCGATACACAGTCGCATTGTTTCATCCTTTTTCTTCACAAAGAGAACTGGTTCACCTCAAGGTGATGCACTAGGGCATATTAACCCTTTGTCCAAATTCTCTTGAAACTACTTATTTAACTCCACCATTTCGATAAGAGTCCTCCTATAGGGACAGTTTGAGATAGGAGTAACTCTGGGTATGAGTTATATGGATAACTCTACCTCATAATCTGGGAGAATTCTGGGTAACTCTTCAAGAAATACATCACCATATTCCCTCACAATTGGAGTTTACACTAGGTTGACACTTTCCTTTGACTCAACCATTTGAGTGAGGTGTGCCTCTTTACATGGAATCAACACCCACACTGTTGAAGGATTTTTCAAAGTATATTCATGATATTCCTTGAATTTGTATAGGAGTATGGGATTGTTCGAAATATGAAAAGATATTTCTTTTTTCTTATATTTGATATGTGATCTATATAACGAGATCCAATCCATTCCCATTATAGCGTTGAATTCCACCAAGGTAAGTATTATGAGATTTTCTGGAAGAATATTCCCACATATGCGAACAGAAGAATAGTCAAATACTTGGGTTGCAATGATTGTACCACTTTGAGTTTTTACAGATATCTCTACTTCAAGGTTTTGTGGATTTTATTCTATAGTTCTAGAATACTTGCAAGATATAAATGAATGCGTAGAACCAGAATCAAATAAGACTTTTTCCATTCTTGAGTTAATAGGAAGTATACCTTTATGACTTCATTATCTTGATCCACTTTTTTAGTAGTGATTTCATAATAATTCACTTTTTCCTTTGGATTTGGTGGTTTCTAACACTTATTACCCTTGAGGAATCTAGGTATAGTGTATTATCTTGCATAGCGCCCTTGCTCACTATAGTTGTAGCATTGGACCATGGGTGGTGCTCTCCTTTATTCCACTGCATTCTCCTTCCTTCGTATGTATTTTCAACACTCTTGAGCATGGTTTCCTTCTTTCCCACACTTGTAGCATTTCCTCATCCCTGTGAGGTAGTTCCCATGATGTATCTTCCCACATTTTTGGCATGTGGGTGGTTTAGTTTTCTTCTCACCTTTATCATTAGATCCTCTAGCTTGAAAATCCATATTTTATTTCTTATAACCATAGCCATGAGACTATTCTCTAAACTCCATCTTCACTTTGAGGGCACACCGAACAACTTCTTCATAACTCCCAAAGTCTCAAATTTCAAGAGCCTTTTGAAGGTTTGGTTTTAATTCACTAAAGAATATATCAATTTTGTTATCATTGTTGATAACAAAACCCAATGAATACCTTGAAAGCCTTGTGAAATTCTCTTCATAGGTTGTGACAGATTCTCCTTCATTTTTCTTGAGCTCTATGAATTCTCTCTCTATCTTTATACAAAGAGTTTGTGGGAAATACTTGTTAAGAAAAATGATCTTAAAGTCTTCCCATTCCATCTCTTAAATTTATTCTCTTTTCTTGGTGTTCTTAATCAAATCCCACCATTGATCGACCTATCCATCTAGAAGATAAACATCTAGTGTCACCGTCTAAGTCTCAAAACAGTGAAGCACAAAAAGGATCTTCTTCTTGGATTTGACCCACTGTTCTTCAACTAGTGTATCATAAGATCCACTAAATTTCGGTGGTCATTGCCGCATAAAACACTCGATAGTCATTTAATCCCTCTTTGGTGAAGGAGTACATTCTCCATTATTCAAGTTATTATTCATAACCTAAGATAGTTGGGTAAGAATCACCATAAAGTTTTAAACTCCACCTCCAAAATCATTGGGTATGTCGTTTTAGCATTCTTTTCATTGTCCCTCGAATGTGTTGTTGGCCTGGTTTCTCCCGGTTCCCACCATTTTTAAAAATAGAAAAGGTTAAAACAAAACATAAGTCAACAATTCATAAATAAATAAGTTATTCATTTGTGTAATTTACACTAAAATCATATATTATGGTATCCATTGGTTTAGAAAAGATTTTGGTGTGCATATTTGTACTTAGTCTCATACGAGAGGTTTTCTCTATGGTTCACTAATCCTAATTTCCAAATTAACTAAACCTGGCCTATGATATAAACTATAGCAACCCTTATTTTCTTAAATTACTTTATATCATTTTATTGATAAACATAATAAAAACATTACACAATTAGGATTAAAAGGTTTAGTGTTCTTGGGAAAACTAGGACCATACATAACATTTACAACACAAAACATTTATTTAATTCCTTCTTCTCTAGCTTCCTATTGGCTCTTGACTTCTCCTTCATACATGTAGTCACCTAAGGATATACATCAAAAAGGAGTGAGCTAAAATCCTAGTAAGAGGATAGATAAGAACATGAAACAACATAAAATGGGATGAGAATAATCATTATCATCATAACATAGGCATAGGATCATAATCATGAGAGGAAACATTAAGAAAAGACTTGGAATGTGGCAATGTATAAAAATAAAACATCATGTATTGGTGGTTAATTTCTACACATAGTTGTGAACAAAGATAGAATCATGTTCACACGTAATTTCAATTTAAATCATGAGATTCATCGCTTTACCCAATGAATTGGAGTGCTGTATAATTCCAGGTGCACCTGTCACATTCATACATTCATATTGCGCTATATAATTCAGGTCGCACCTGTCACATCATAACATTTACATTATCATGCATGAAACATAGAATATATATAAATTATGAACATAAATAAACCATGGAAAGGAATTTATTTCATCTCATATGAATATGATCATAAACTTTGGGTTCCCAAAAGAAAGAGGGAATATCATACTTGATACAAGAACCATCAACCTTGAGTGACAAGTAAAAGGTGTGTTTTTTAAAGAAGATTTATTTTAGAAAACATTGTGCTTGACATAAACTTTAGTAGAAAACATTTATTATCCCAGAAAAGGTAATATAATGGTGAAAAATTATTTTTAAGGAGTAACCATACTGAAAATGGAGTGAGAGAGGGAGAACCCGAAGAAATAAAGTTAGGTTCAAGAATTTCCCCTTACCTTGTATCCAAACACTTTATTCACTTTAATATCCTCTATAATGACATAATATTCATTAATTAGAAATTAAATAACCTTTTATACATTAATATGGTTTTTTATGGTTTCATTATGTTCTTTTTTGGGCCTTTGGATGAGTTTTAGAGTTTAAATCCATTGTTTGGGAGTGTTCTTTTTCTTAGTTTTCATGAACGGTTCACTTGTACGCATGGATGAAAGTTTATGTAGAACATGGATAATAATCCATAAAAATATCACATGTTATTAATTATCTTCCAGGATTTTAAATTATTATGTTATATACCATTTATATGAATCATTAGTTAAAATTTAATGATGACCGTTTTAGGTTAATTTGGGTGGGTTTTTGGATCACAACGAACATGTTTTGTTTTATCAATTAGTATTATGAATAAAAGTTGTTTCTAGAACATAAATGGGGTTAAAAATACATATTAAAATATTTTTTCCACCATTTAATGGTTTAATTTACAGACTTGAAGGATTTTTAGGAAAATGGAAGTGCATCGCCCATGATGTAGGTAAATTAACACATTACGGGCAACGATTTCATTTTTATAAACAAAGAGAGAGGGGGAGAAGTATAGTGAATAATATTCCATTAACATGATAGAATACCAGTATATCAATAATAATGGAGTTATCATGACTATTTTATAAGATAAGTTGAGTATAAGAGAAGAAAAGAAATGCAATTTGAAAGAAAATTGAAAGAAAAGATAGAGAAATTACCTCTTGAATATAACTTCTTTTAGAGCCTCTTTAAGGAAGAAGTGTTGGTATTTTAATAATACCAAGGGATGTTGGAAATGGGGGAGGAGATAGGGAATATATATTTTTAGAATTTTTATAAGGCTTGTATCTTTATAAGTGTGAAGAAATCAGGGTGTGGCGGTGGTATTTATAGTGGAGGGGAGAGGGGTTTTCTCAATATTATATTCATTAATTTATTATTTCTCCACAAGACAAGAAATGGTGATGATTATATGACCAATAATAGTAATAAGTGCATGTGATTTAGAGATTTGGATGCTTACATCACTCATGATGTCAGGAATAGTGGATTCAAATTATAATGTATTTATACGGTAAATTAATGTATTTTACTATTCACAAAAAATTCAAGTATTTCAAAAAAATCCCAAAAATTCACCCTAACCAATTTTCAATGTGTAGAATCCAAAAATGAACTCCATTTTATGAAAAAAAAATTCTAGATATTATTAATTTAATTTTTATTTAAAATCATAATTTACTTGAAAAATACAGATTTTAAAATTAAAACTGCTTTTATAATGCTTTCAAAATTAACATATGGTCTTATAAAATTATATTAAAACCAGAATACATAGATTTATTAATCTATGAACACATTTTAGGAAAATAAATTTTCTTTTAAATTAATTAATTAATTATAATTATTGATTTATGACTTAAAAAAATACCAATACTTTTACTATAGTCATACTGTCACATATAAGATGCCTAAATTTTATTTAATCATTCATGGGTAAGGTTGCTATTATTTTGGATAATTTACTATTCATAAGGGTCATATTATTCATAAGGGTAGGTTACTATTCATAAGGGTATGTTACTATTCACCAAAAATTAAGTTCATCCTATCAGACTCTAAACATCTTACTGATCGCAACCGTGTATGTCGGATTTTTGAAATTCAAAACACAGAAGTGGGAAATTTATGTTTAAAGGTCACATAGCAGTTCATTTAAGCTTGATGTGGCATTTTGTTTCCTAATGTTATTTTATATGATTATGATATTACTACAAGAAGTTATAAATTTCATTGATAAAAATAATTTGGGTCGTTACACTGCTTAGCCAAAAAGGCATAATTGAACCATCTGAGGTCCCGAAAACCCATACTTCCACCCGCTTTAGGGGTGCAAAGCGACTTCCAAAAAATCTAGTGAATGTTGTTTCTCCCATTATTTTTCCCCACTAGAAGTTTGAAATGTGGGAGTGTATATGATCAAAAATAGAACCAGGAAGCTTGAATGGTAACATGATATAGCTTGGGATAGCTTGAAGAGCTGCCTTAATAAGAGTTTCTTTTTCCTCTTTGGAAATTATCTTCAGAGACCAACCCTGAATTTTTTTCATAAATCTGTCCACAATGGATGTGAAGATTTATTTTTTTATCAACCTGCCAATGTGGGGAGCCTGAGGTATTTATTATGTTTTTCGACCATCTGGATTCCTAAAGTGAGATAAAGCTTTGCTCTCTTGTTTGGTGGAATGCTAGAGCTGAAGGAAATTTCTGATTTGGACTTATTAATCGTATGCCCATAGGCACTCTTGTAGAGGAAGATCACATTGAAAATAAAAATCCATTCATTATGTGTATCTCTAAAGAAAATAAGGTAGTCGTCTACAAAAAATAAATGAGAAATAGGCAGGATAATCTGGCACACCTTTGCCCCATGGATCGAGTTAAAGGAAGATGCCAAAGAAATAAGGTTGGAAAAAACATCAGCCAAAAGGATAAAGAGAAATGGTGAGAGGGGTTCTCCCTATCATAGGTTCCTGGTGGGGGGAAAGCCTTGTTATATCCCACCATTAACATTGATCCTTAAAGAAACAGATGAAATGCAGTGCATGATCATATCGACCCATTTTGAATAAAAACCCATTTTGGTCATGACAAACTAGAGGAAATTCCATTCCACTCTATCATATTCCTTAGTCATATCCAATTTCCAGTCTATAGTACCTCTCTTTGCTGATAAGTGAGTTTTCATTGAGTGTAATACCTCATGGGCCACAATAGCATTATATGTGATGAGTCTTTTCACAACAAAGATGCTTTCATTTTCTGATATAATAGAAGGTAACCACATGCGCAGTTGGTTGACTAAAATCTTTGAGAAAATTTTATAGGTCACATTGCATAAGCTGATAGGTCTGAATTCTAAAGTCAATTGGGGTTTCTTCATCTTTGAAATAAGGGTAATAATGGAATCATTTATAGATAAGAGATTGATTTTCCCTACCCAAATATCTTTCAAAAGCACAGAAATGTCAGGACCAACAATATACCTATATTTCTTAAAGAAAAGATAATGGAAGCCATCTGGACCCAGGGCTTTTGTCAAATAGATTTGTTTCAAATCCCAAAGGATATCATCATTCGAAAAATCTTTCATGAGCTATTGGTTTATTTCATTAGTGATCACGGGTTTGATACATGCTTCCACCTCAGCCGAGATGGTGGACTCCCCTGAAGTATAAAGATCCTGAAAAAACAAGAAATACTATTATTTGAATAAATATTATTCTCAATACTGAGGAATAATTTTATCCAAGATTTATTGATCGCAAGTATTCCCAAGGTAATAAGTAATTATTTATTTATTAATAAATAATTTATTTATCTGTATAAATAATTAATATTTATTTATTCTTCTAACTGTGAATAGAATGTTTATTTTATTTGTTAAATATTTAATAAATATTTATTCTCTAGACTGTGAATAAAATATTTATTTATGAATAAATATTTAATAAATATTTATTCAGGTATTCAATAATTGTTGAGGAGGATGAGCATATCAAGATCAAGTCTGGTGATAAATATTAATTTTCAAACCGGTAAAATAATATTTATCATTAAAACAGATAGCACACACCATAAAATATTATTATTATTATTAATATTATTATTATTATATGGAATGAGGTTATATAATGTTTATTATATTATTTAAGGTCTATTTTTTAATTAAATAATATTTTAACCTAAATCCTAAACTCTATAAATATATTGTTATATCTATTGTGTAGGGTTAATTAAGAATGGAGAATCATTGTGCACAAAACATTTCTCTATAGATTCCTCCTCTCATCCTCTCAATAATGATAGGAACAAAATATAATCCTTCAAGTATAAAGGGATTTGAAGTGGTCAAGATGAACAATACAATATGATTGATTTGTCACGCTAGCACCTGACATTTCATCGGTGTTGTTTGGTGATAAAAGGACCACATGTGGATCATTTCTAGATGGTCTCTAGTTTGGTTCCTCTCTATGTAATTATTATAATACAAAATGGTTTTAGATAATAAACATCTCCATCAAAGAAATATACCGATATTAGGTATTATTTCTTCTAATCTAACTTAAATTAATTATAAATTTAACATGAATAATATCCTCTCTGGGTTCTAGGATTTTTATGTTAATATTCCAAGGAAAAATTTGGTTGGTCGTAACATTTACATCTTTCACAATTTTATAATGTTCCATTGAATCCAAAAAAATCCTTAATAGTTATTTCCCAAAAGGTTCTTTTGATGCACCCAGTACCTTAATATAAACTCAATCGAGTACCGACTAAAGTGGTCGATGTAATTCTATATGAGTTACAGTATGGAAAGAATATATCTCTATCACATATATATATATATATGGGGATGTGAATCTTTTATAAATATAATTCTAAATGACAAGATAGCATCCTAAAGCACAAGTTTCATATTTATAGGTTATCCTAATAAAACTAAAGGATGTTAAATATATAACCCTTTAGATAGAAAAGTTATTGTGGAGAGACATTCCATATCTCTAAAAAGGGAACATGTTTCCATTGGAAATAATGGGAGAAATATTGACTTAAATGTACTTGATTCTCAAAATTCACAAGAGTTGGTACGGGGACAATCTCTATAAGGGACAGTGGAAGATGAAGATGTTCTTGAGACACATGTATTGTGTAGGTCTACTAGAGTGGTTATAGAACCAGAGAGATACAATTTTCTTATCACTGAGTTATGTGACACATTACTCCTAAATAATTATTAACTTGTTACCTACAAATAGTATGTATATGGAAAGTATTCTACTAAATGGAATGAAATTGTGCATTCTAAAATTGAGTCTATAAACCAAAATCATGTTTGGATTTTAGAAGACCCTCCAGCTGATGTAAAACCTATTAGATGTAAATGGATATTCAAGAAAAATATATACATGGGTGGTAAATTAAATACCTATAAATCACATTGGGGTATGAATGGATTTAGGCAACATCAAGGAATTGACTATGAAGAAACCTTATCACTAGTTGTGATGCTGAAATCCATGAAAATATTACTTGCAATAGCAGCCTTCCATGCATATGAAATTTGGAATATGTATTTAAAAGTATATTTCTAAATTTAATGTTGGTTGAAGATGTCTATATGACTTTATATAAATTATTAATTAGCTTAAAGATTGATAATAAAGTATTCAAGTTGTAGAGATCTATTTATGATTTAAAAAAAGGAATTAGGACTATGGAATGTTCTTTTTGGTGAGTCCATAAGAGAATTTGGTTTCATAAAGAATAAAAGTGATCCATGTTTATATAAAAAGGTTAGTGGGAATTTCATAAAATTCCTATTAGTATATGTTCATGTCATATTGATTATTTGAAATATAGTGCAAGTATTATAGTTATTTAAGACTTGGTTAAATGAATTCTTCTCTATGAAAGAATTGGGTAAAGTGGCAGATGTTCTAGGGATAAAAATCTATCAAGATAGATCTTATAAGTTGTTTTGGATAAGTAAAAATACATATATTGAAAAGATACTCAAAAGGTATAAAATGTAATAATCTAATAAAGTATTATTTCTAATTTCACATGGTATCAATCACTCTAAGAAAATATGTCTATAAATATAGGATGATATTGAAAGGATGAATAGAACCCCTTATGCTTCAGTAGTGGGATCTATCATATATGAAATGTTATGTAATGGGTTTTATGTTTACTTTAATAATGGTGGGTGTTGGGACCAATTTGGATGGTGAAGTTTTTTGGATGAATTAAGTATTGTATTTTGCTATCAAGGAAGTTTGAGAAGAAATTAAATCACTTCACTTTGTATAAGTGGGTGAGGAAAGACAGTAAAGTTGCAATACTTTCCATGGTAAATCTGATGATGCTTTACTGATCTATAGTTCAAAAAGATCATAAGTTGGTTGGAGAACTTGTGATGCAATATTTATTTAGGAAATGGGGAGAAAATATGTGGTCAATCAGTATGGTTGGTCTTGAAGAAGCAAGTGTCTAAGGTGGCGCAGTTTTCCAGTGTTTACCAAATTTTTGGGGTCCAAAATTTTGAGTTGGGCTAGCATTGGGGGTGAGAATTGCAGCGATGAAGGTGAAGATAATTTCAGAGGCACAAATAAATAAGGATCATCACAGTGGTGCAAAGTATTTGACGGAACTCTTCATGATTATGATGAGAATTGTGAATCCGGAAAATAACCATGGTGTTTCGCGAAATAGAGTGAATTTTGGCGGGAATGTTGGTGCTTTGTGATTTGGTGCTAATGTGGTGATGAGGTGGCTGGAAGGTTATGGATTTGATGAAAATTTCCTGTAAATAGTCCCCTACCCCCTCAAGAAAAATATATAGACTTAACTAGAATTTTAGAGCTCTTAAATTGCAAAGAATGTTCGTGGAGAAAGCAATCTCTGTGAAGGCAGTAAGCTCCGTGAAGGAAAGGAACTTTGTGAAAAGCTTTTGAGCTTTGTGAAAGAAGTGAACTTCACAAATACCAATTTGTTTTCCATTAAATAGTGATTTCTACAATCTAGTGAGCTCTGTGAACTAGAGATATCTACAAACTAGCATGCTTTGTGAAGCTGGGAGCTTCGCAAAGGAGCTCTGCAAAGGAGATCTGCGAGCTAAAGATTTGAGTACCCAAATTAAGTGAGAAGTGCTTTCAAGTGGATCAAGATATGACTGAGGTATAATACTAAGTGTTATTACAAATTCTAGGTAGTTCCTATCAGCTTATGTATAGGAAAAAGAAGAGTTGTTTTTTAAAGATCAGATTTGAGAAAGTTTGTCAAGAAGAAAACAGATATTGTTTTACCTTATTTGTGCTAAGAGGGTGCACACATAGTTAAGGATTATCTCCCAAGTACTACACAAGTGAAAGGTAATATCCTACTTGTTTTATTCCACATTAAAAGTTTTTTCCATTGGATTGTGTGGTACTTTATTATTTATGTACCATACCAAGGACGTAGCTACTCTTGTTGAGTAGTGAACCTTGTAAATCTTTTTTTCCTGTGGTTTTGTGCGTTCAGCAGGGAAAGAACTCTTTAATTGAAGGCGAAGGTTGTTTCAAAAATAAAAGAAACATAAAAAAGAAAAGATATCCCTGATTCACCCTCTCCCCCTCTCAATGATACTTGGATCCTGATTGGGTAACTTTGGTGGGAATATATCAAGACAATCTATGGGAGTTTCATTCGGCATATATAAAAATTATCTTGAAGTACTTGAGATGTATAAAGGATGTGTTCCTAGTGTATAGAGGATATAAGGAACTAGTGGTGAGGGGATACACTAATGATAGTTTCCATAAATATCATGATGGTATAAAATCATAGGAAATATATGTATTTATTTTAAATGGTGGTGTGGTGAGTTGTAGAATCTTGAATTAACCCGTGGTCACTAATTCTACGACATAATACAGGTATATAATTGCTTCTAGTGCAGCTAAGGATGCATCCTGGATACACATCTTTGTCTTAGATATTGGTTTGGTTCTTATAAGTACAAACATTTTTATAGTTTATTGTGATAATACTATAGTAGTGGTGTTGTCCAAGGATTCTTGGCCACACCAGGGTAAAAATCATATACTTAGGAAGTTTTATCTCTTGAGGGATTTTATACAGAGAGGTGAAGTCTAAGTTATAAGAGTTGACATAGATGATAACATCACTACTATAAGTTTGATTTATATCAATGGACCTATACCAATAGTTTTCCAAACCATTATTATAAGTACTATATACCAACGGTTTTCCAAAATTGTTGGTATAGGTACCATAGAGTGAACCTATACCAATGGTTTGTCCAAAATTATTGGTATAGGTACCTTAGTGAGACCCTATACTAATGTTTTTGGAAAAACCATTGGTATAGGTACCCTAGAGATACCTTATACCAATAGTTTTTTTCTAAACCATTGGTATAGGTACCATTAAGTCACCGTATACCAATGGTTAACCAAAACCGTCATTATAGGTCTATACCAATTGTTTTGAGAACCATTGGTATAGGTACTTGAATTTTTTTAATTATTTTTTCAAATAATATTAAATAAATTAAAAATTAAATTAATTTTTAATATATATATATATATATCATAATATATTCACAAAATTAATTGTATCTTAGTGTTTAGGTAGTTAAAATATAAGTTGGAAGAGTTTGGATCAAAACCAGGCTTGTCTTTTTTTTACATTACCTATACCAATGGTTTTTTAAAACCATTGGTATAATTATATCATATGACCTATACTAATGGTTTAGAAACTATTGGTATAGAGAACCTATACCAACAGTTTGGAAAAACCATTGGTATAGGTCTATACCGACAGAGAATCACCCAATGGCCCTCCAAACTGTTGGTATAGGCTTTATTTATGGTAATGCATGGAAAACCCCCTAACTAAAACCATATCTCAGCAGAATAATAATTCTCATGTGAGAGATAGCGGGTTGAGAACTATTATCAGTAGGATCTAGTGAAAGTTGGAGTGTTGTGAGTGGGTTCCCTAGACCCAACTCCTATATGTAATTTACCATTACATGTATAAAGTTTGATATATGCATGTTTTTCTCTTACCATTATTGTGTTGATACTTATGCATTCATTGTTTGCATGATAATGTCCTTAGATTACATAACGTATCAAAAGGTTATAGCATTTCCCAAGCTATAATGATAACCAAAATATATTGTGAAAATAATTTTAAATATATATCATATGGTCTAGACACATCATACTGATAGGGCACAGATGATGATTGAATATCAGGTGTGGGGGGATCATAAGTATTGAGACTTCATCTCATGAAGTTCTCATTTGGAGATCTCAAGTTTATGAGATCAAGTGGACTGACCCGTTATTAGAAACACCACATAAAATGGGTGTCATTGGTTGTTACTATCCACGAGAATGTTTATTGGTCTCTTGACTTGATATCATCATAAATGTGTACCATTTTATCACATACTTTGATGTAAGATGAAAAGAATACCATTGATATTGTTGTGTGGTAGCTTTCATTAGGTGTGTCATTGATGGTATGACATTAGTTTAATGATCAAGATAGGATTGTTCTATTTCAAAAGGAATAGATATCTCCAACCAATTGACCAGGATGGTAGTACCTTTGATAAATCCATGGTCATGGTAGAAGAAGGTAAGTCTGTCCAGTATGGTTAATAATAAATAAATCATGTGTTGATAGTGACACAAGTTGTGTGTCCATCTTTATAAGATATCGTATAACAAAGATATTATATTACACTGCATGTGTTTATAGGTGAGTTTTTCATTGTTATGACTATACCTTATCTCCTTAGGGTCCTTGATGGGTTTTTATACTCGACTCTCATTCTATAAGCAATACTCACTACTATTATGATAAGGATATAGAGGGTCACACACTTAGTGTATTCAATATTCTATCATGTTCTTATGAATAAAAGTTTAGGACATGGTGGGCCCCACTATGGTGTCCAGGTAATGTCCAAGTTTGAACGATTTTTATAAAATAAATAGATTCATATTATTCAAGTTTTGAATAATTGGTTTTCAATTTAATTATTAATAGTATTCACAATTTATTCAGTGAATATAAGTGAAAATATTTCATGAACAAATATTAATGTAATATTCAAGGTTCTTTTAATATTTACAGGAATTAAGAGTTAGGTTAATAACTCATATTTATTATGTAATATATTTATTATATTACAAGTAAGTGATAAAAATACTAATGACATTTATGATATGATTAATATGTCATAATATTTCATTGATGAGTTATTAAGTAGGTAATATATATTAGGGGATATAGTGTGGTTTATGAATGTTTAACCTATATATTTATGTAGGATCATTATAAAATTCATTGGACTATTCATACGCACAAATTGGAGAGATCCTCTCTCATCTCTCTTGCATCATAGTGAGAGAATTTGTTGTTCTAAACAATCAATTCAATTTTACCTTCACAGATTATAGGAACAGCATTTTAGTGATCATTGGGAGGTCATAAGGCTCATCATAAATTCATTCTACCACTTAGAATTTGATGTTAGACACTTCATAAAACTCTTGATGTGTGTGTGGATGATCTATAGGGATCTCATGTTGGTTCCTTCAAGCAGCAGTCACCGGTGATGAACAGAATATGCATGCATCTTTAAATCAAAAGAGGTAATGGTCCATTTTAATTTTTGTGATTAAATCCTTTTATGTTGGATCCTCGGGTTGATTATTTAACTTCCCATCATCAAATATTACATTATGAAGTAAAATTGGTGATAAAAATTTTAAATCCTCAGTTTATCCACTTTTGTTAAATGCTTGGTACCAACTATTCAATTATGGAGAAATGTTCACAAGTATCATAAAATAAGTTTCTTATGCACCTGATCTTCAAAGGAACTAAACCATTAATACTTAGGATTGTGTGAATATTTTTTAGATGTAATGTTTAACTTATGAAAATGTTATAAAATAAAGTTATTTTTAGCTCGATCCATCTCACTTGGTATCAAATCCTATGTGAAAAGTATGTGTTTTTTCACTGGATCTGGGAGTGTAGGTTTGGGGTTCCTCAGCACTTGGGTACCCGAGAAGACTTCACTATTCACAAGTTCAGGTATGGTAGATGTTGAGTATTTCATGATCAGGCTGGAGCATCTTGATGGGAATTTGGAGATCAGGATATGATGAGTATTAGGGATGGTATTAAATCCTCTGATAGTTTATTCTTGCTCGTATTTTGTATATGTGGTTGATATAGTGGGTGGCTAGTTGTGGTGTATGAATGTATGTTGCATTTACATTTTATACAACATGATTCTTGTTTATTATGTTTTTTATAATCTGATTATTTATTATGGATGTTGTATGATATTTTTGTTGTTATTGTTCACTCAAATATGAGTGTATAGTCTCCTCATGGTATCACTATAGACCATCACTGCTAGTCAGCAGCCCCTGGAATATGAGGATGCACATCTGAGGTCATGTGACACCCTTGGCCCAATCACTGGGGAGTGTTCAAGTCTATAGGGGCATTACATAGATAGAGAAAATGAAATAAATAGAGACAACATGAAATAAATGAAGGTTTTATTTGTAAAATCATGGAAAATGGAACTGGTGAAGTCATACTAGATGGAATGGATGAAATCACAATAGATGAAACAGATGAAGTAGTACCAACTAGAATGGATGTAATTAGACTAGATGAAACACATGAAATCCTTCTAGATGTAATGAATGAAGGGATACTTCGTGAAGTGAAAATTATTTGAAATATCCAGATGTAAAGTATTTGGTAAGGACTCTGTAAGTGCATCCAAGCGACCAGGGTTCAAATCCAGGTGGAGGTAGAATTTTCAGGTACTGTAGCAGCACTGTAGTAGGTACTATAGCGGGAACTGCGCAGTACTGTAGCAGGTACTATAGTGGGACTATAGTAGGCACTGTTTGGCACTGTAACAGCCGGGAATATGCCCCTGTTTGGGCCTTAGGGCCACTGATTTGGTCCCTGAGTCCTGTAAGTCCTTCGGGCCACCCAGGCCTTTGGGTCAGTAAGGCCTTTGGGCCACCTCAAGGCCTTCGGGTCACCTTAAGTTCAGATGCAAACCAGAAAAACCTACAAGGAACGAGCTCTACAAGGAGGATGAGCAAGGATATTTCACCACAGCAAAAGCTAAACTGATTGAAAGAATGAGAGGGTATGACACCTGCCATCGGGACAAGACTGTGTATGCACGGGAATGCCTAGATGAACAGCCATGCGAAGGTGGAGAGCTAATTTCACGATGAAGATGCTGGGGAGGAGCGCTTCCAAGTAGTTAGTCTGGGTTGTATGTAATGTTTGAAGCCTATAGGGAATGAATTCATCTAAGGCCAACGAGTCATGTAATACTTACACCTACGAGCCTTGTAAGGGTTCCACATCACCCCTTGAAAGGTTGATTATCAAAATCAATAAAAAAATGAAGGTCTTCGGGCCATTGGAGGAAAATTCCAAAAGGGATGAAGAGTAATGAAACTGATTTGAATCCAAAAAAATATTAGAATGAAAGGGTGAATGTTGGGTTATACCACATCGGTTGTGAGAGTATCCAATGTGTTGGATATAAGTGTTAGTTAAACCCTTATCCCATGAGCTAGATTTTGGGATTAATAAGGGCCAACATCCCTACAAACATTTTCCATCAATTTTTTTGTATTTCACCTTAGAACTAGATAATAATGGTTTCTTAGAATCCACAATGATAAGATCTTTTCACATATAATTTAAAAGTAATTTATTTAATTAAATAATTACCTTTCATTGAATTATTTGTTCATTGATGAATCAGTAGACCACTCTTTTCATATCGTCATTGCATGAGAGGAATCAAGTGTAGATTCACTCTAGCAGTGATCCGCATGTGATCCAAAAACCTCTTATCATTATTGTAGAATTATTTAGGTGCCAGTATGAATGAATCTATCACTTGTGATGATTAATGTTGATCATAACTGAATCCTTCAAGGGATGAGGAATTCACTCTAGCAGAGGATGATAATTATTTTGAAATATTCAGAGCATCGTAGGGAGGGAGTTCTCTAGGGATTGAGAGGATTCTATCTAGAACTCATTGTTTATAATGAAATAATATGGCTCTAGGCTTGTATAAAATGTCATAACCGAGTTTATATAGTGTTAGGGTTAGAAAATAAATAATTGTGCAAGGGCCCTTATTATTTTCTTAATTCTTAGCAAACCCCATGTCTAAATAATAATATTATTATTATTATTATTTAATTAACATGCTCTAAGCTCACAAATAAAATAAATATTATTTTTATTAAATAAATAAATTAAAATTTATTCAAATAATATTTAATATGAAATTTCTTACCGGACCATTAAACTCAATTCATCAATCCTCCTCAATATTTATTGGTCCTTGAATAATGACTATTTATTTAATTAAATAAATACCACTGTATTATTTTATAATAAATATATAAATATTATATTCACCAAAACTAGTGGATAAATATTTAATAAATATTAATGTAACTAAATAAGTAAAAAAATTACCTTGTGAATAAAACAGAATAAATAAATATATTTATATTCACATAATTAAATAAATAATTACCTGGTGAATAAATATTTATTAAATATTCAACTCACATATATATTCTCTCAAATAACTAGTGATTGAATCTTTAGGATCAAACCAACATGAATAGTTATTAAAACACATACAGGAATAATATTTATTCAACATGTTAAATTCATATAAAATCTAACTGAGGTTCTGAATATACTTAGTGTGTGACCCTATAGGACCCTTTCTCAGTGGAATTAGACTACACTATCTAAAGTACATGGTTAGCATCTACAACACACCAAGACTCTCATAGAGAAAGAAGTTAATTTCACAATGATAAGTAACCACCTATGAATGTACATTGTGTAATATAATATCTTTATTTCAGTATCTCTAATCAAGTAGGTTTCATGGTAGTTTCATTAACCTATTTTATTGATGTATCTTTCTTTGAATTTCTAAATTTGAACTCGACTACAACACCACCATAGTAGTGAACTTAATAAAGATTTTCAATTCCAATCAAAGGGCCTGAGATATCCACTTATGTTGTTAAAGAACCGAAGGGATAAATCATTTCTCATTTTATTCATTAATACAACATCACTCGTGACGCACCCAACATATCCTAATTTTCCACAATCATATGTCATCACGGATTTCATCAATACATCAATGTAAGAAACTTATGATATATATTAATAATAATATTAAAGTCTAAGGATCATTACATGTGTATACATACATGAATATTCAATGACACATATAAATGTGGATTTCTTATTGGTGTGTCATGTTCTCATAATCTCCTATATTGGATACTACCAAGGGCATAACCCATGAGAAAGTGTCTTAAATTCCTATGGGTCTCTACCCATGATATCTTGTATCATTTGTGTCATATAAAATGATATCATCCATCTATAGAACTTATATTTAAGAATACTATCATGGAACTTCTATGTTCTCATAATAGAAGGGAACCACTATAACCTTTAAGTATTACAAGTACACTTAAGACATTATCACATACTATGTCATAAGAAGAACTATTATGATGTTATAAGATGAATTCAAATAAACAAAGTACTTAGAAGTTATTTCTAGGGCACCATCTCTAACAGACTCCCAATTTAACTAGAACCAACTACGAAAAACCTTCAGTCTTCTAGATCTCATATGATGTTCATGATTCTAATAGGATAAGGATTTAGTCGAGGGATATTCCATGTTTTCTTCCATATAAAGTCTACTCATAGTGACTTCACCCTTTTGAGAATAATCACACAATATGTGATATTTATGGTTTATGTGATTCATCTATTGATGTGACCTTGGCTTCTTTATAAGATCCATTGTTATAGTATTATCACAATAAAATGTGATAGGATCTATAATTATAGGCACCACATCATGATCTTAGAAAAATTTATGAATCCAAACAGCTTCTTTGGCTACATCAGAAGCTTCTTCGACACTTCCATCTCACAAATCCTCCATTGAGACAGAAGACATATCCCGACTATGAATTCAAATCATTCTGATTTGTTTGGAAACTAGAATCAGTATATCCTCTGATGACTAGTTCCTAGTATCCTCTATACACTAGGAACATATCCTTAGTACACCTTGGAAAGATATCCTTAATAGTAGACCAATTTTGTTCTCCTAGATAATCTTGATATCTACCTACCATGTTTAAAGTGTATGCAATATCAAGCCTAGTGCATAACATGGAATACATGATAGATCCTATATTTTATGCATATGGGATCCTCCTAATTCTATCTCCATATCTCCTATTATTTCTAAGGACACATTTTATTAGAGAGATTTATACCACGTGACACTAGAACCAATCCCCTCTTGTATTTTTTCATACTTAATCTCTTTAGTATATGGTCAATGTGTATACTTTGACTTAATCTAAGAAACCTTTTGGATCTATCACAAATGATCTTAATTCCAAGTATATATACTACTTCACCCAAGTCCTTTATATATAATCACTTATTTAATCAGTCGTTACCTAACTACAATATTGGTATGTTGTTTCCAATAAGCAATATGTCATCAATATATACTACTAGGAATATGAATTCACTCCCTCTAAATCTCTTGTAAACATATGTCTCACATTCATTCTTTATGAAACCAAATTATCTTATGGATTTATCAAACTGAATTTTCCATGACATAGATGCATGATTTAACCCATAAATGGATTTCTACAACTTGAAAATATTATTGGCATTTTCTGGAGTCAAAAATCCTTCAGGTCGTGTCATGTAGATGTCTTCCTAAAGGTTTCTATTAAGGAAAGCTATTTTGATATCCATCTTCTAAATCTCATAGTAACGAAATGTTTCTATGACAAGTAGAATTCTGTTGGATTTAAACATATAAATTGAGAAAATGTTTCATCATATTCAATGTCTTGGAACTGCTTAAACCCTTTAGACACTATCCTTTCTTTATAAGTACTTATTTTACCTTCCATGTCCATTTTTCTCTTGAATACACATTTCCACCCAATAGGATTTACATCAACTGGAATATCAACTAGAACCTATTCTTGGTTTTGATACATGGAACCCATCTCAGATTCATGGATTCTTTCCATCTTGTAGCTTCTGAGCTCTCTACTACCTCTTTGTAGGAAATAGGATTATTATTGTCAAGAAACAATGAGTCACCATCTTTGATGACTATAAAACCATATCTTTTTTGTTCTCTCACCTCTCTAGTTCTTCTATACAATACTTTTGTTTCATTAAAAACATATTCCATGGGGACCTATGGAACCTGTTTATATACTAACTCTTGTATACCTTGAGCATCAACTTCATTGAAGTTAATCTTTCTCTCGTTATCATTTTTGAGTATTTTCTACCTCTCAATAAAAATAGCTTTTCTTGTGGCAGCCACCTTCTTGTCCAAGAGGTTTTATAGATATTATCACCTTGTTTCCTTAGGATACCCTATAAATATACACTTTATACTTTAGGGTGTTATTTTGTTACCAAAATTGGCGTTAACAAATGCCTCACAGCCTCATGCATGAGTATGTGACAACACGGATTTCTTTCCATACATTAACTTATATGGTATCCCATTCACCACCTTAGTTGGTACTCAGTTTAGAATGTGTGTTTCAGCATATAATGCATATCCCCAAAAGGATAATGGAATACTTGTATAATTCTTCATCGAACTTACCATGTCAAGAAAGGAATGGCTCCTCCTTTCACTAAAACCATTCCACTATGGTGTACAAGGAGGAGTGAGTTGGGATAGGATATCACGCTCACCTAGAAATTTGATGAATTATTAGTTAAGATATTCACCATCCTGGTCAAATAAAAGTTTCTTTATCTTTTTACCAAGTTGATTCTCGACTTCATTCATGAATTCTTTGGTCGGAATGGCCCGAAGGCCTTCATTTTTTATTATTTTTGATAATCCACCTTTCAAGGGGTGAGGTGGAACCCTTAAAAGGCCCAAAGGCTTAGAGACAATTACATGACCCATAGGTCTTAGAGGGAATCACCCAGACAAGACAACTTGAAACTGATCCTCCCCAGCAAATGTCATGATATCAGCACTCCACCTTCGTAGGGCTGGTCGGCTAGTTGTCCTATGCAAAGTTGCACAGGCCTGGTACTGATGGCAAAGTCATACCCTCTCATTCTTCCAAATCTGGTTAGCTCTACTCTAGTGAATGCCCTTACCCTGAATCCTCATCTGAAGCCTTGTTCCTTGTAGTCAAACGGGTACATCTGAATTCAAGTGAATCAAAGGCCTTGGGGTGGCCCTAAGGCCTTAAAGTGGACCGAAGGCCTTGAGAATCAACTAGCCTAAAGGCCTTGGGTGGCCCGAAAGCCTTGCAGGACCCAAGGCCCAAACCGATGGCCCAAAGGCCTAAAAGGATGAATAGTTCTGGCTGCTATAGTACCAAACAGTACCTGTTATAGTGCCTGCTACAGCGCTGCTACTGTATCTGGAAATATGCCTCCACCCGGATTTGATCTCGGGTCTCTTAGATTCGCCTACCGAGTCCTCACCAACCGGGTTGAGGCTCATGTGCATGAATTCTTTGAATTTATCACAATATTCGATCTTATACCACATTAAGTAAACATATCCATATCTACTCAAGTCATTATTAAAGGTAATGAAGTAAGAATAACTACCTCTAACTTCTTCTAGAAATGGTCTGCACAAATTAGTGTGTGCCAATTCTAGAAGCTTTTTAGCTCTTTCACCTTTTCCACTAAAAGGTGTCTTGGTCATTTTTTCTTTTAAAAAAGAATGACATATTTCAAGTGTATTCTTCTCAAAAAAAGTCTAAGCAACCATCTTGATAGATCATTTTCATATGTTGCTTGTTTACATGAACAAGATGATGATTCTATAGTTAGGTGTGAAATAAGTCATGAAAACTTGATTTGTTATCAATTTATAATACTTGGTTTTTATAATTTAATACATGAAGACCATTATTTAAATGAACCATACCATATAATATGTTTTCTTTATAAAAGAATCAACTTTCATTTATGAGCTTGAAAATAAAACTTTCATTTCTGAAATTGAAAATAAAAGCATGTGTATTTAGGAAAAATTCAAAAGAAAATATTTTTTGGTAGAAGTTGGTACATAATAAAAATCTTAAAAAACTAAGACCATATCAGTTGGAAACAGAAGGTGGTATTCTACAATGGATAGATCAGCCATCCTTACACCATTAATAGCCCGTAAATCCACATATCCTCTAGAAATATTTTAAAATCTACTTGGTTCTTATATTTGAATATATATGTGAGAACCAAAATCTATATTTAATACCCAATGTGTAGATATAAAAAGATTGTGCTCAATAATGAATGAACTTGAAGCTTCCTCTTGCTTATTTAATTGGGTTTAGTTCTTTTTCCAATAGCCTAGATTTCCATGTGAAAAACATATTTCATCATTTTCCTTTTCCTATCTTTGGATCTTCATTTTCTTAGAAGAGCAGTGCTCAGGATTCTTAGACTTGGTATGAGTCTTGGGCCTCTTTACCTTGTTCTTAATATTCTTTTTCACCATAAATAATGTAGGCTTTTCATGTCCCGTGCCTTTATTAACATGGAGAATAATATAAAGGAGTTCCAAAAGAGAATTCTCACTATTACTCATATTATAATTAATAGTAAAACTATAGAAACTCTTATTCAATGAGGAGAAAATGAGATATTTGTATAGCTCATCAAGGATAATAAATCTCATGATGTCTAAATGCTTAATGTAGTCAGTCATCTTGACTATGTAAGGCCCAGCTGGCACCGACCCTCCAAGCTTGCACATGAATAGTGAATTGGATATCTCATATCTCTCTTATTTCACCTTATCTTGATAGATATCCCAAAGTTGAGACATTATGATATACTCATCCATATCCTTGTATTACTTTAAAAAGCTCACTTTACATGGAAGGTAGCATGAAACATTGGAAATTTTTGGCATCATCCAAATATTTCATATAGAGAGACGGTTCTTCCTCACTGGACTCTTTTCTAGGAACCTCAGGAATAGGGTTTTCTAGCACATATAATTTTCATTCATGGGATAGTATAAAAAGAAGGTTTCTATACTATTCCTAGAAATTTAAGTCGGTGAGAAGGTTATTATTATCTATAATGGATCGTAGTGATATTGTTAAAGTTGTGTAAGCTACCATTTCAATAATAAATAAGAGAATAATTTTAGTACTTCATCTATATTACAATTTAGATAATGAATTTAATTTAATTTATTAATCTCCCACTATTTTATCAAAACATAATATCCCTCACCATTAGTTTTAGAATATCTCATCGCACGGATATCCTAGTAGAAAGGATTTGTATGTCTCTTCTCATAACCCAGACAGAGGTCAGAAAAGCTACTCGAGGGTATTTAGGAAGGTGTAACTTTACAACTAATTAACTCACCACTCCTTGATCTGTTGAGTAGACTCCTCAATCCTGAAATCCAAGATGATTATTTCCTCAACACTTTTCCTACTAGTTGCACTAAGTCTCACAGAGGCAATCAATCCTTAATGCAAGCTAGGGTAAGTCGACCCGAAACCAAGATGCAGAATCCTTGATAATTTAAAGTGCCCCGGTGGAGGTTGGTCAATCACTTTGAATTATGGCTCGATATCTACCAAATTAGTATAAGGATATACCAATTTAATATTTTATTTGAGGGATTTTTATCTTTATGTGGAAACTTAACATTTTATCTTATCACATGATCATTAATATTAAGTGGAATTTATTTAAGTGATTAACCATGTTTAGATAAAGTTTACACATATTATAATATTTATTTCACTTCTATATTTTATGCTTGTTAATTAGTATATTTAATGATTTAAATATCCATAAATAATTAACCATGAAACTGAAAGAAATAAAATAAATAAAGTGGAATGAACATGAGATTCTCTGATGGTTGGTTTATCTAGTAGATGATAAACCAACCCTTGACCTTGGGAATTAACTCCTAGAACCAATCATGGTTCGAGTTGTAGAAATCCACCCATGCTAAAGTGTACCTCTTGGATTGGTTTTGCCTCAACTCCAAACCTGAACCGCCTCCACTCACCTAGGAGCGTCGCCCATTACATAATCTTACTCACACATGGGTGAGAGGAACCAAAAGATTAGTTAATTAGGGGTTTACATAAAAGAAATTGTGGGCATACAGGTGCTTATATAATGAGTGGAGTGGAATGACTTGCAAGCCATTATTTAATTTAATAAATTATTACAAAAACCATGTAATACCAAATTAAATAAATCAATCACATACACAGGATGATCTAATCTCATGGTCATCCAAATATATACAAAGAATATGTAAAAGTACACTAGCCATCATTTACTTCAATTCATTCTTTATTATTAAGATAAACACACTTGAATTTATTCAATTCATTAATTAATTAATTTCCTTTATCTTAATAACCATCTGAAGTCTATTGGAGATACTCATCATAAATACAATATGGAAAATAAATGTATTGACCAGTAATTACAAATAATTACATGGAATTAATTGAGCATTATTAATTCTGCAAACCTTATTACATAGTCAACACATCTAACGTGAATAGTGTAATTAGATTTTTAATGTTGTAATTATTTATTGTCTATGTAGTTTAATTATATTATTTATTATGAGATTACACAGTGTGTACTAATGAGCTACATGCCATGTTCTCCGCTTGTCATGTATTCAGGATAAACACCTAGGGACTTGGTGTGTATCTCAATTAGATTACACAGTGTGTACTAACGAGCTGCACGTCGTGTGTTCTGCTTGTCATGTGTCTGCATAACCCACCGGTTAACTCATTGTGTTCTTCAGAAGTGGGGATTAATGAGTCACATGACATGTAATCCAACTACACGTTGTGTATCTCATTAATGATATAGGCTTTCAGTCTCACGCGGCGTTATATCCCATATTTGACCACATGGTTAGCATGAATTTCCCCATTAAACCATGTAGACGACACGACATGTACGCCAACTACACATCGTGTGGTTTGACATGCCATGTGCCAGGATGGCCCATTCAATGTGTGATGTGCATTAAATGCTCTACATGTCATTACTACTCATCGTATCGTGCATCCCACGACACGTCTAGGTGTAGTGAACTTGGGTACATAGCGTGTGTTTTCAGTCACACACTATGTATCTACCGTCCAGAATCCTCAGCACATCCCGATGACGTCTTTGATCATTCTTCATTTGTTCTTAATCTATTTAAGATGATATGAAACTTGAACGAAGATAATTAATATGTCAAAAGCATGTTAATTTAACTCTATATTAAAGAATGAATAAACTAGAAGCAAAGAATTAAAAATAATTGCATATAATCGGTCAATGAATAAATAAATAAATAATTGTAAATAATTATGTGACCGTTCTGATACCACTTGAAGGTTCTGAGGTGAAAAGGAAGTGGTTGGGCCTATGCCCAACAAATTTTTTCCATCAACTTCTTTAGATTTCTCCTCATAACTTGATAAAAATGTTTTTTCAGAATCCTCAAAGACATGATCTTTTCACATATAATTTATAATTAAAGAATTGTCTTTTGTTGGATTATTTCTTTATTGATGAATCAGTAGACCACTCTTATCTCAGTGTTGTTGCATCAGAGGAATCAAGAGTAGATTCCCTCTAGTAGTGATCCATACGTGCTCTGTGAACCTCTAATCATCATCATAGAATTCTTTGGGTGCTAGCATGGATGAATCAAGCACTTATGATGATTGATGTTGATCGCAATTGAATCCTTCAAGGGATAAGGAATTCACAATGGTGGAAGAGGAGAATTGTTTTGCGTTCTTCAGAGGATTTTAAGGAAGGAGCGCTCTAGGGATTGAGAGATTCTCTCTATAACTCATTGTGAACAATGAAAGAATGTGGCTCTAGGCTTGCACAAAATGTCATAGTCATGTTTATATAGTTCTAGGGTTATAAAATAAATAATTGTGCAAGGGTCATTATTTTCTTAATTCTTAACGAACCACATGTCTAAATAATAATAATATTATTATTATTTACTTGAGATGCGTTAAACTCATGGATAAAATAAATATTATTTTTCTTGAATAAATAAATTTAAATTTATTCAAATAATATTTAATATGAAATTTCTCACCAAACCATTAAACTTGGTTCATCAATACTCCTCAATATTTATTGGTCCTTAAATAATGACAATTTATTTAATTAAATAAATACAAGTGTATTATTTGTCAATAAATATGTAAATATTATATTCACTAAAATTAGTGAATAAATATTTATTAATATTCACATAACTAAATAAATAAATATTTTGTTACCTTGTGAATAAACCAGAATAAAAAAATTATTTACGTAATTAAATAAATAATTACTCAGTGAATAAATATTTATTAAATAATCAACTCACGTATATATTTTCTTGAATAACTAATGATTGAATATTTTCAATTAAATCAACTTGGATAATTATTAAACCATGTATGCGGATAATATTTATCCAATATGTTAAATTTATATAGAATTTAACCGAGCTTCCAAATACACTTAGTGTGTGGCTCTCAATGCTCTTTTCTCAATGGCATTAGGTTACACTACTTAAAGTCTAAAATTAGTGTTTAGCAACACATCAAGGCTCCCATAAAGATAGAAGTTGATGTTGCAACAATATGTAACTTCCTACAAATGTGCACTATGTAATATAATCTATTTATCTCGATATCTTTAATCAAGCAAGTTGTATGCTGGTGTCATCAACTTATATGTTCAATGTCTCTTTCTTTGATGTTCTATAAATGAAATTGTCGACATCACCACCATGGTCATGGACTTAATCAGGCAGTTCAATTCTTATCAAATGGCATGAGATATCAACTTCCATTAAAAAATAGAAGGGGTCAATCTTTTCTCACGTTATTCATTAATACAACATCATTCTTGACGCACCCAACCTATCATATTCCACCGCAAGCATATGTCGTAGCTGTTTTCGTCAATGCATCAAAGTACGCAACTTATTCCATGTATTAATAATAATCTTAAATTCTTAGGATCTTTACACACATCCGCATATAGGAATATCTAATGACACATATAAATGTAGATTTCATATTTGCGGGTCATGTTCTCATAATATCTTGCATTGGAGATTACAAAGGGAATATACCATGTGAAAGTGTCGTAGAGTTTTATGAGTTTTCACCTTTGATAGCCTGTATCATTGTGTCGCATCAAATGATATCATCCGGTTATAAAACTTATACTTAAGAATATTGTCGTGACACTTCTAAGTTCTCATTATTGCAGAGAACTGCTATGAGCTTTTCAGTACGACAAGTGCACTTAGGACATTATCACATACTATGTCACGTGGTAAAACTATCATGATGTGATAAGATATTTTATAAATATTCAAATACATGAATACAACTAACCATATATTACTTAAATGTTGGTTATATTGTCGCTTCGGCGGTGGCGTGGTGGTGAAGGTGAGTGGCCTAAATCAGTCGTTCTTTGGGAGGTTTAGGGTTCGAATCTTGGGAGTCTGCTTTCGGGGCGAACATCTCCTCCAGGATCCACCCGTCTTGCTGGGTCCCCCGATTCTTGATTGGGTGGGTGTGAGGCGTGTCCCACTTATGCTGACAGATTGTTGTGTTGAACCATCACTGTTCGGGCCATAACCCTCGGGGATGCTCTGTCATCCCGGTTGGCATCGGCTCCTTCCCGATTGGGGCTTCTTCGGAGTGATTTCTTCATGGGGGTGTTTTCTGGTGTGGAGGGTTCGAAAAGTCCACACCTAGGAAATTCCCTTTAAAGAAAGGGAGAAAGGACTTAAATGTTGGTTACATAGCACCAACTCCAACAGAATGTTGGGTTATTCCACATCGGTTGTGGGGGGGTCAATGTATTAAATATAAATGTTAAGAAAACCCTCATCCCATTAGCTAGATTTTGGGGTTGAGATGGCCTAATAGCTCTACAAGTTGTCTAATAGCCTAGGTTGTAACAACTCTGCCCCTAAGTCCATAGATAGATCTAGTTGATGGGGATCTGGGTGAGGGCTCAATGTATGTTGTGGTGATTGTAAGGTTATCTCACATCGATTGTGGAAGGGATCAATGTGTTAAATATATAAGGTTGGTTACATCCGTCACTGCGGAACACAATACAAGGAAACAAATGACAGTAAACACGTAGGCTCAGGAACTTGATCCCGTGACCTGCTCAATGTGCTAAATATAAGTGTGAGAGAAACTTTCACCTCATGAGCTGCCTTTTGGGGGTGAGAAGTCCCAACAACACCTGCAATGGAGTAGAGGGAAAAGATTGAAGGAGTTGTGCGTGCAAGGAGCATGCAGACTAATATGGAAGTTGGGAAATAGCCGTAGTTGAAGAGAAGACGATGTCCGGCTAGATTTTTTGGACAACCGATTGAAGAGGAAAGGGAAGAGAGTGTGTAGGCAAAGAACGTGGCAGACTAATAGGTAAGCTAGGAAAGAACCATAGTTGGAGAGGACGTGGCGTCTGATTAGATTTTATGGACAACCGATTGAAGAGAAAAGCAGAGTAAGTGGGAAATTGAAGTGGGAAGTAAGAATGTGAGGGTGACACATGTATGAAGAATTACACATTTTAATATAACTATAGACGTATTGATGTTCAATTATTTTATGGTAGAATAAATCGCATAAAATTATGCTGATTACATTTTTATTTTAATTGATTGATTTTCTAAGGGCGAGTGTGAAGTGAATCGGACCCCATTCATCAGATGGGCATGGGCCGGAATCGGACCGTCCGGTCTTTTTTACACAGTCCGTGAAAACCGGTCGATCCGGTCATGAATAATTTACGGGCGAGTGGTTCGGCTGGCGCAGGTCAGGCGGTCACGTGGGGGACCGGTGATTGTGCTCATCCGTTGTCGTCGTTATCCGACGGTCAAAGATTGAAATTTCACTTTGTTTTTTTCGCCAGCGTTAAATTTGTCCCTCGTGCTTCAATGGTCGACCAGCAGAGTGGGTTGATGCTGACGTGTTACTGATGGGGATGAGTTGGAATAATCAATATTATATATAATATATATCATAATAAATAATATATACGTGTCTAATAAAAATTATTAGATATATTTATATAATTATTTTTCAATTATAAACTCAAATTACGGTGGAAATTTTCAGTACATACATACAAATATCAATGTAAATTTGCATTGAAATTTTCATTTTTATATTTACACTGTCAATCCCCACTAATACAAATCTATAGTAAAAAAATTTATTGCAAATTTATAGTTCAAAATTTGAATGCATGTATACATACATAGATATATATGTATATATACAAATATAAATATACAATATAATTTTGAGTACAAATTTACACCGGAGAGACACACAATCCCATAGAAAATTCTCAATGAAGACTCCGCTGCATTCCTGGTATGATCAGTTTTTTGTGTAAGTTATTCATTGATTGTTAATTCTATTAATGATAGATTTTATATGTATTTGAGTTTGATTTCACTACCTAGGATCATAGGATGCAAATTTTCATCACAAATTTTCAATTCGAAATTTTCACTTAAATTACAAGTGAAAATAGATTAATACATAAATAAACAATGCAAATTTGCACTGCAAAATTACAATGAAAATTCGAAAAAAGAATTGTCATCTTATTTGAATTTCCACTTAAATTATAAGTGAGAGTATATCAATCCACAAATAAACAATGCAAAATTAATTTCCTGCGAAATATTTCATTAAAATTTTCTAGAGTTTATTTCCTTTAAATAATATATTTCCTATTATAAATGCAAAACAATTTTTTTTAGTGCGAAATTTTAATACAAATTTTTCGCATATGCATACATAATATATTATTATATAAAAAACAATGTAAAATTTTAACGCAAATTTCCACCGACAATTTTAGAGTGAATAAATATAAAAAATGTATATAGTTAAAAAAATATTAGTAGTTCTTATATATTTATAATGTAACACCCCAAGCTTCCACGGTACGTTTCACTTCGAATAATGCAATAGCGTGTGTTGTACGCAACCTCGAGCTCTAACACACACCACAACGAATTAAACTAGCCGTTGTGAATAGTAATACCTACTTTTTGAAATTTTATAAATTTTATTTATCAAAATGGACTTCATTTTTGGATTCGGAATATCGAAATTAGCCTATGTTGAATTTTTGGTATTTTTCTGAGAACTTTTATTTTTTATGAATAGTGAAAAATACTTAAAAACAACTTTTTTAATCAAAATAATTTATAGTGATAAATTATACTATTTAGTGGTTTTAAAGTATAATTAGAATATATTTTTACCATTTTATCCAATGGTGGTCATTAGAATTAATTTAACATAGAAATTGGACATAAACAATTGCCAATCTTTTGATATAAATTATTTCTTAAAAACACGCTATTTGTTGTAACAGCGGGAATTAATTATAAAATTAATTAATGCAACTTATATGTTTGGAATTTTGTAAAATAGACATCATTTTTGAATTCGGAATATCAATTATAGCTTAGGGTGAAATTTTGGCCTTATTCTGAAAAACTTCAATTTTTGATGAATAGTAAAACCACTAAGTGGTTGTTAAAAACTGATTTTTCGTTAAAATGAAATATTACCACTTTTGTGATTTGATTTTCAAAAATCCGACATACATGGTTGTCATTAAGAAGCAAAATGTGGTTCAATGAGATTAAAATAATTTTTTGGTGAATAGTAACTTTTAAGTTCTTAATCGCGATTAAAGGTAATTAGTGTAGTTTAAGGTAAAAATAATGTTTTAATAATATGAGATGAGCTTGACACATGTCCTACTCCTATTGGATGAGTCATGGCCGACCAAGACAACCCATGGGTCAACTTGGGGACCCCATGGAGCCACTTTAGTTGGAAAATGACATTAATATATATTTATTTAATGTTAAAATTAAATTGACACAAACATGAGTTGTTTTACTAAAACAGTTTTTAAGTGGGGTTACACAAGTCCAAATTTTGATTATAAATATTCATTAGAAAGCTAAAAAGATTTCCTACATCATAGTATTTTTTTTATAATTTTTAGACATTAAATAAATTAAATTAATTATGACATCATAATGATGCAGCGATGACCTCATTATTTAACGATTTAAATAAAATGGAAAGATAATGTAAAATCCAAAGCGTACACTTGTCAAAAACCTATTGGATGAGTAGATTTCGAACCCTTATCATCTTATCCTCGAATTATATAAGTGTGGGACCTCTAAAATCCGAAACTCATTTTATAATAAAGTGACTTTTCTTTACTTTCCAAGAGTGCCTCTCCTCTCCACTTATAAAAGGCCCCCACCTCTCCCACCTCATTTACACTTTCAAGTCATTTGGCTCGGTCAACCTCTGCCCAAATACTCTTCCAACTTCCCCCTCTTACTCCTAGAAGCCTCACTTTGGGCAGAACTCTTCCCAAGGAAGCCTTTGGCTCAAATCAAAAAGAGTTACCCGATTTTGAGGTAATGTCTTCTCTAATGTTGTTTTGTTTTATTTTTCTTCTCCAACCCCCTAAACTCTTTTCATTCCTTTCTTTTGTAACAACACCAGTATCTACAATATACTAGGATGTTGTTATGATAAGGATTTGGTTTACACTTACACACACCTTCGTCTAATGGTTAAAGAACATACGGTTTCTGTGGATGGCGAATTTCTGCCTCACGAAACGATGATTGTTCAACACTCATATAACACCTTCAAAGGTGGCCATTAAGATGTCACCATTTTTATATATGATTTATAATATGTTTATGTTTTACTTATGCTTCTGTATTTCTCATTTATGGCATACTTTATGATTTCCATTATGGGTAAAACGCGATAATTTCATTTTAGGAAGTGCGGACTACCGCCCCCTCAAAGTGATTTGAATCATTAATTCCATATGTGAGATGTATAAAGGATGGAGTAAATGGTATTATACACTATATTATACTGTAACTATATTATACCTTTATATAATTATGATTTCATTCCATTAAATATGAAATAGAAATGAAAGTAGCGTTCATGCGTACGTACGGCTTACCGTCTCCATGAACGGTGCATTTCATTTCTTACCCCTAAATGTTACGTGACATTATGAATGAATGTATATACTGTATATATATGATATATATGATATCTACATCATGAATATGATTCTGGATATAATGGATATTTCACCACATGAACAACTTGTAATTATAAGAAGTTTATTTTTGACTCAAGTACCAAAGATCGACAAAACGACCGTTATTAACTTAAATAATTAAATAATGTTCATAACATGGTAATAAGTGATATAAATGGAATAATGAACATTAAAAAGGTTCTTAAGTAAATAGAAATTAACTCTAGTTTATTATTCAGGAGGTTAAAGAACGGCCGAGTCAAGTCAGACACGAGGTAAGGGAACTTCTTAACCCAACTTCCATTCTTTGGGTTAATCTCCTACTTTCAAATTATGTCATGATGTTATTATGTCCTATTTTGTATTTTACTCTCTTTATGTGTACCTATAGTGATTACACATAATAGATCTATTTTATTTTAAAAATGATCTTTTTAAGGACTTCGTCTCAATCTCCTTTCATTGAGGCATATTTGGTTTTATACACAACTTTCTTTTATATGGTGTATAAACCCCTTTGACTTTTAAGTTTATTCAAAAGGAATCTTTTTATACGAAGCGTTTTACTAAACGACAAAAAGGGAATGTTTTTCTTTCCGTACTTATGCGGCGACAACGACTTCTCCGCCGCCGTGACCATTATTTGAGTTTCGGCTTCCTCTACAAGCCATCATTTTTTTGAAAAATAAATACAAAGTTTTAACTTTATTTTATTTTGGTATTTAAAATGGTTTTGAAAGCGTTTTTATTATAACAATATGTTGTATTGATATCTTGTGATTGAAATGTGGAAATGTTATGTTTCCTTTATGCATGTTTTATGTGATACGATTATGTTATGGTTTATGATATGTTTAAACCTATTCATATGAGGAATGCATTGGACTTAGTAAGTGACGGGTGGAGCCCGCTATAGCTCATCGATGCATCGGCAGGTCTCATGAGACAAACTAGTGTCTTGGCACGAGGCCTTGACAAAATCTTATTTGTGGTCTTGGCACGAGGCCTTGACTACGTGGTTATGATAGTCTGACATTATGCATTCCATCATTATGAAAGTGGTTATTGATATTGCATGTGATTATTCGACCAGTAGAATATCCATGTGAATAAGTAAATGGCATTATCTCATTTTACTTTTGCCATATTATGTTGAAGTTCATGTTTAAAAGGCTTTTGTTTTAGTTATACATTTCCTTAAAAGTTAATGTTTATTTATGAAAGCCTCCGCAATATTGTTATCCTTACTGAGCATCTGAGCTCACCCCTTTCAATGTTTTAATATTTTCCAGGATGTGAAGAAGTATTTTATGAATGACCTGCAGGGATAGTCAGAAGAGGATATGAGTGTGAACTATGAAGACTTTGTTATTAGTTTTTCACTTTATGTTGTAATGTAACACTTATGAATGTATCTAGTGTTTCCAAGGCTACTAAACTAATCGGTCTTTCGAGACTTGATATTTTGTGATCATGCCAATGTTACGAAGTAACGCACCGGCTCTGGGTAGCTGGGGTCGGGGCGTTACAGTTGGTATCAGAGGCAGTTTAGTACTAACCTTGGAAGCTAGATGTAGATAAACTCTGATTAGAGCACATAGCCCAAAGATAGACTTTGAGGATTAGTATAGAAGAACTTCCTAGAATTTTGTTATTGTAGAGATGTTATGAGTTTTCCGAGCAATACATCCCTGTCTGGATATGAGCAGGTAGAGGCGGCTCTGTCACAGATGTACCTAGGGGTAAAACCCGAAAACACCGCTTTGAGCTAGACTCGAACGGGAACTGGTGCACGACAACGGGCCTTGCTGCACTCTTGGTTACGACACTCCCGGGGGATATGCTTAGGATAATTCTCATTTTATTTACAAACCACTATGAAGGGTTATGAGTATATACTTCCTCAAAGAAAACATTTATTTTTATGATTATGGATTATATCCATAAATAGTTCAATTTATGTAAAGTGTTTTACAAGTATGGAATTATGTATTTTGATTCATAAACTAATCTAGTTTATGCCATTGTTTAGAAATGACGCCTAGTGGAAGGAATGGAAACCGTATCAATGCACGCACTCCGTGTAGGGATTTCCCTCCTGCTCAAGATAATTATTGTGGATCTGGAGATACAACTGGTGCTGATCAACTTATTACCATACTGGGACAACTCACTCAAGTTATGAATAATAACCTTACTCGTATGGAGCACCCTGATCCGCAACATAGAGGATCAATGTTAGACCGTTTCATGAGGCAAAAACCACCAACCTTCAATGGGAGTACAAATCCTATAGTAGCTGAGCAATGGATAAATTCCTTAGAGAAAATATTCCATGCCTTGGGGAGTAGTGAAAGGGAGAAGGTTGTCATGGCAGTTTACCGCCTCACTGGAGATGCCGATCAGTGGTGGTCGCTGATTCAAAACACAAAGGAAGATGATGACGTATCGAATATGTAATGGAGGGAGTTCAAAGAGCTTTTCTTAGAAAAATACTTTCCTCATGACCATCGAGCAGATATGGAAAGGAAATTTCTGAGTCTGAGGCAGAAGGAGGATGAGAATGTCGCAAAGTATGAGGCTAACTTTACAAGGTTAGCGAGGCATGCTGCCGATTATATACGTAACCCAAGAAGTAAGATTGATCGTTTCTTTGATGGGTTAAAACCATTTCTCCGTCGAGCATTAGTCTCACAAACCTTCTCGTCATACGAAGATATTGTCTCGTGTTCTATCAAGACAGAAAAGGAATTATCTAAGTCTTATGACAACAAAGTAAAGCAAGAGAAGAAGAGAACGGTGGAACAAGAGACAGATAAAGGGAAAAAGGGAAAGAAGGATTTTCCATTATGTGATAATTGTGGGAAGAATCACCCTGGTACTTGCCTAAAAGGAATGAGAGTTTGTTATAAATGTGGAGAAAAGGGTCACCAGGCTCGTGATTGCAAGGGAAAGAAAGAGGCTGTCAAAGTTGAATGCTACAATTGTAGAGAAATGAGTCATTATGCAAATGAATGTCCTAAGCGTCAAGGAAACTTACCTCAGAAAAGGCCAAGGGATCAAGGCCAATCTTATGCTGTGACTACAGTTGAAGCGGAATAATTAATGTATTGGTGCTTTTGGACTCATGGATTATATTCTGGTTATTAGAATAATGTGATATATATATAAGGATTGTACTGCAGTACTTTTTGATTTCAGTAAGGTTTTAATATGATTAAGGTAATCATATTTTTAGTATGTGACAATAAGAGAAACTTTTCTTTGTTTGGGGAATCTGATGTTACAATTGATTTTGGAATTTAGAGACCTTTTAGAGAAAGTCTGGACGGAGGTATTTTGGATAACTATTAAGGTTGGAATGGATTAAGTTGAACCATGGATAGTATTGTTTAAGGTTAAAACATTTCTGAAGATTATTTTTGGAATATTATAATACTATAGTTTTAGGAAAAGGACAACCTGCAGGGTGGGGAATAACCCGTCGCGTCAGACAAAGCTGCAGGAATCGAACCCACAATCAAAGTGCAACAGGCCTTTATTTCCTACCACTAGCCTACAGGAAGTCCCTGGTTATTACAAAATAATTTTACTAATCTAAATGGTATGTGTTAACATTTGGAACCTTATACAATTAGGATAAATAGAATATTTTTGAGTTCCGTTACCATTTGGAGTAAAAGTTGGGTTTGTGGTAAAAATTTATTAACGAATGAAAGTATACATAACAAGTATGTATATTCCCTTACGTTCTTAGTAAATCTCCTAAATAAATTCCTCAACATTATAAAAGGTAACTTAAAACAAAAATGTTGTCGGTTAACTTTTCCAACTGGGGATTCAATGACCGTTTAACCAATCACAAGTTTGTGATTTTCTTGTAGTTAAACTTTCTCCTAATCCTGTTTTCTATAAATCTCCATCAGACCTTGATGGTTTGTTTCTCCTCCATATCCATATTTTCATAGAATCCTAGAATGGGCTATATCGGGTGACCTTTGTACTTATCTTGCTTTCTTTTAATGTTATATATTTATTAACCTTATTTCTGATGTGGGTTTTCCTCAAAGGTATTTTCTCTTTTCAACCTTTTATTTTCAAAGAAAAAATTTCAAATTGCGAGGACGCAATTTATTGAAGGAGGGGAGAATGTAACACCCCAAGCTTCCACGGTACGTTTCACTTCGAATAATGCAATAACGTGTGTTGTACGCAACCTCAAGCTCTAACACACACCACAACGAATTAAACTAGCCGTTGTGAATAGTAATACCTACTTTTTGAAATTTTATAAATTTTATTTATCAAAATGGACTTCATTTTTGGATTCGGAATATCGAAATTAGCCTATGTTGAATTTTTGGTATTTTTCTGAGAACTTCTATTTTTTATGAATAGTGAAAAATACTTAAAAACAACTTTTTAAATCAAAATAATTTATAGTGATAAATTATACTATTTAGTGGTTTTAAAGTATAATTAGAATATATTTTTACCATTTTATCCAATGGTGGTCATTAGAATTAATTTAACATAGAAATTGGACATAAACAATTGCCAATCTTTTGATATAAATTGTTTCTTAAAAACACGCTATTTGTTGTAACAGCGGGAATTAATTATAAAATTAATTAATGCAACTTATATGTTTGGAATTTTTTAAAATAGACATAATTTTTGAATTCGGAATATCAATTATAGCTTAGGGTGAAATTTTGGCCTTATTCTGAAAAACTTCAATTTTTGATGAATAGTAAAACCACTAAGTGGTTGTTAAAAACTGATTTTTCGTTAAAATGAAATATTACCACTTCTGTGATTTGATTTTCAAAAATCCGACATACATGGTTGTCATTAAGAATCAAAATGTGGTTCAATGAGATTAAAATAATTTTTTGGTGAATAGTAACTTTTAAGTTCTTAATCGCGATTAGAGGTAATTAGTGTAGTTTAAGGTAAAAATAATATTTTAATAATATAAGATGAGCTTGACACATGTCCTACTCCTATTGGATGAGTCATGGCCGACCAAGACAACCCATGGGTCAACTTGGGGACCCCATGGAGCCACTTTAGTTGGAAAATGACATTAATATATATTTATTTAATGTTAAAATTAAATTGACACAAACATGAGTTGTTTTACTAAAACAGTTTTTAAGTGGGGTTACACAAGTCCAAATTTTGATTATAAATATTCATTAGAAATCTAAAAATATTTCCTACATCATAGTATTTTTTTTATAATTTTTAGACATTAAATAAATTAAATTAATTATGACATCATGATGATGCAGCGATGACCTCATTATTTAACGATTTAAATAAAATGGAAAAATAATGTAAAATCCAAAGCGTACACTTGTCAAAAACCTATTGGATGAGTAGATTTAGAACCCTTATCATCTTATCCTCGAATTATATAAGTGTGGGACCTCTAAAATCCGAAACTCATTTTATAATAAAGTGACTTTTCTTTACTTTCCAAGAGTGCCCCTCCTCTCCACTTATAAAAGGCCCCCACATCTCCCACCTCATTTACACTTTCAAGCCATTTGGCTCGGCCAAACTCTGCCCAAATACTCTCCCAACTTCCCCCTCTTACTCCTAGAAGCCTCACTTTGGGTAGAACTCTTCCCAAGGAAGCCTTTGGCTCAAATCAAAAAGAGTTACCCGATTTTGAGGTAATGTCTTCTCTAATGTTGTTTTGTTTTATTTTTCTTCTCCAACCCCCTAAACTCTTTTCATTCCTTTATTTTGTAACAAAACCAGTATCTAAAATATACTAGGATGTTGTTATGATAAGGATTTGGTTTACACTTACACACACCTTCGTCTAATGGTTAAAGAACATACGGTTTCTGTGGATGGTGAATTTCTGCCTCACGAAACGATGATTGTTCAACACTCATATAACACCTTCAAAGGTGTCCATTAAGATGTCACTATTTTTATATATGATTTTTAATATGTTTATGTTTTACTTATGCTTCTGTATTTCTTATTTATGGCATACTTTATGATTTCCATTATGGGTAAAACGCGATAATTTCATTTTAGGAAGTGCGGACTACCGCCCCCTCAAAGTGATTTGAATCGTTAATGCCATATGTGGGATGTATAAAGGATGGAGTAAATGGTATTATACACTATATTATACTAGAACTATATTATACCTTTATATAATTATGATTTCATTACATTAAATATGAAATAGAAATGAAAGTAGCGTTCATGCGTACGTACGGCTTACCGTCTCCATGAACGGTGCATTTCATTTCTTACCCCTAAATGTTACGTGACATTATGAATGAATGTATATACTGTATATATATGATATATATGATATCTAAATCATGAATATAATTCTGGATATAATGGATATTTCACCACATGAACAACTTGTAATTACAAGAAGTTTATTTTTGACTCAAGTACCAAAGATCGACAAAACGACCGTTATTAACTTAAATAATTAAATAATGTTCATAACATGGTAATAAGTGATATAAATGGAATAATGAAAATTAAAAAGGTTCTTAAGTAAATAGAAATTAACTCTAGTTTATTATTTAGGAGGTTAAAGAACGGTCGAGTCAAGTCAGACACGAGGTAAGGGAACTTCTTAACCCAACTTCCATTCTTTGGGTTAATCTCCTACTTTCAAATTATGTCATGATGTTATTATGTCCTATTTTGTATTTTTACTCTCTTTATGTGTACCTATAGTGATTACACATAATAGATCTATTTTATTTTAAAAATGATCTTTTTAAGGACTTCGTCTCAATCTCCTTTCATTGAGGCATATTTGGTTTTATACACAACTTTCTTTTATACGGTGTATAAACCCCTTTGACTTTTAAGTTTATTCAAAAGGAATCTTTTTATACGAAGCGTTTTACTAAACGACAAAAAGGGAATTTTTTTCTTTCCGTACTTATGCGGCGACAACGACTTCTCCGCCGCCGTGACCATTATTTGAGTTTCGGCTTCCTCTACAAGCCATCATTTTTTTGAAAAATAAATACAAAGTTTTAACTTTCTTTTATTTTGGTATTTAAAATGGTTTTGAAAGCGTTTTTATTATATCCATATGTTGTATTGATATCTTGTGATTGAAATGTGGAAATGTTATGTTTCCTTTATGCATGTTTTATGTGATACAATTATGTTATGGTTTATGATATGTTTAAACCTATTCATATGAGGAATGCATTGGACTTAGTAAGTGACGGGTGGAGCCCGCTATAGCTCCTCGATGCATCGGCAGGTCTCATGAGACAAACTAGTGTCTTGGTACGAGGCCTTGAAAAAATCTTATTTGTGGTCTTGGCACGAGGCCTTGACTACGTGGTTATGATAGTCTGGCATTATGCATTCCATCATTATGAAAGTGGTTATTGATATTGCATGTGATTATTCGACCAGTAGAATATCCATGTGAATAAGTAAATGGCATTATCTCATTTTACTTTTTCCATATTATGTTGAAGTTCATGTTTAAAAGGCTTTTGTTTTAGTTATACATTGCCTTAAAAGTTAATGTTTATTTATGAAAGCCTCCGCAATATTGTTATCCTTACTGAGCATCTGAGCTCACCCCTTTCAATGTTTTAATATTTTCCAGGATGTGAAGAAGTATTTTATGAATGACCTGCAGGGATAGTCAGAAGAGGATATGAGTGTGAACTATGAAGACTTTGTTATTAGTTTTTCACTTTATGTTGTAATGTAACACTTATGAATGTATCTAGTGTTTCCAAGGATACTAAACTAATCGGTCTTTCGAGACTTGATCTTTTGTGATCATGCCAATGTTACGAAGTAACGCACCGGCTCTGGGTAGCTGGGGTCGGGGCGTTACATATAAACATAAAACAAATTATTTACTATTGTTATACTTTTAGTTTTATTTACTATTATTATATATTTATTATTGTTTTATACTTCCAATTATATTTATTATTAATGAATTCTTATTATATATTTTGTTTTGATTTAATTTTTATGAGTGAGTTTTTTTTTGCAATTGCATTCTAGTGAAGGGTATTTAAGTCCAACACGTTCAAATAAAACAATTTGTTTTTTAAAAATCAATATAATTTTAAATTTAGATCTTCCACCACATCAATTTTTTGACACACGAAAGCCATCAGCTGAACCTGAGACGATAATTTTCCGATGGGGATAGGCTGCACTCATATAGTTATAATATATATTTATTATATGTTAGCGCCTCAATAGATATATATTATAATTACTTATAATATATACACATGAATTTATATATTATATGTGTGCACCTATATACGTGTATTTATTTATCTATTCATTCATTTATATTTATAATATTTTTATGTAGTAGTAGCAATATATTGCTATTAGGAAATTGAAAACATGGTTAGTTCATTAACTGTATGTTATTAAATGAAGATAAAATTGCAAAATATATTTGATTAAATTTTTGATACGTTTATTTTAAATTTATAAATAAAATTTAAATATTTGTATTTCTAATCAAGAAATTAAAAGGGCTATGATAGTTAAATGGGTAATAAAAAATATAACAAGGTAGGGTTTGAATATTGGATTTGAAAAATAAATGAGTTTGAGTTTAGGTTTGGGTTTTATAAAAACAAACGAGTTAGAGTTCAAGTTTCCCAAATTTCATAGGAACCCGACCTGTTTTCATCTCTATGTATACACACATACATATTGAACAAAGTGTATTGGTCGAAGAAAACGATGTACGGTTTCAAGCAAACACCTTGGTACTCAAAATATGACCTTTTTAAAACTAATGTTTTTTCAGAGGTGAGATTGATCACAATAAGTGAGTGGGAAAAATAATCCACATTAATAGTAATTTATTGGAGACTCAAAAGTGATTGAAGACGTTTATTCTATGTATCAAGTAAATGGACAGATTGTCTAATTATCACAATTAAGAGGAAACACTATTTCGACATATTGTTTAACCATCACAATTAAATTCTTTTTGTAGCAATTGATAGATAAATTGTCTCCATTGGACAATAAAATATTAACAAAATCATTGAAAAATCAAACATATGTCATTAATTTGAAACTAATTGTTTGGTCGTCATAATGAAATTCATCTTTTGTATCTTTCACTCATAATCATCATTAGTTGGTATAGTGACTCAAACCTTTTACACATTATTACATGATTTTTAAAATAAATGTCCATTAATTGCAAATCAAAGATCACGAGACCTAGTATCTTTGAAACAATGTGTTCATAAAACATCAAAGTGGGACTAAAATAAAAATTCTTTATTTTATTCTCCATAATGAGCTCCTAAATCCTTTAAAACTCCTAAAACTGCATGAGATAACATGACGAATACATAGACAAAAGAGCTAAGCTAAAAAAACTAGTAAGAGAATAAACATGATAATGAAAAATAACTTGTGAGTCAAAAGTATAACATGATATCATAAAAGCGAAGACACATGAGTAATCACATGAGAACATAAAATAAAAAATATGGTATCATAAGATCATGATAGTGTAAGAATTATGGCAGTAACATATAACATGACATAAATATGAGCCAATACTAACTGCCTAGACAATATCACATCGTGGACAAAGTCCCATAATGGATTAGGTTTACTCCCTTATCCCATACATGACGTCACATGAGATTAAACCTTTACCCAATGTATTGGAGCGCTAGTTGGGCACAACCATTATAACATGTTCATGATTATTTGTGTAGCGTCCTCGACCCGATTAGCCACCCGAACCATGCTATCAGGCCAGATGCCACTAGCCTTAGGCGTGCCTCCCTGTACGGAAAAGGCTGCCGACTAGCAGCGAGAGTGTAAATAAGTATAGTGGGATGACTATACCCTCAGGAGAAAGATATAATAAAGGTCCAAGTATATACATATAATAAGTAGCAGATAAATAAAGACTCAACAAACCCGAATCAGACCCACCAATGGTAGAATCACAATCAATCATAAGCAATAACAGAAGCAATAAATAACAGGAGCAATGAAAGATAAAAAAACATACCACTTGTAGCAACTAAAGCAAAACATGCCTCCATATCAAGTCATACATACCAATATCCAAAAAGGGGTCGCCAATGGCTGACCACAATAACTACATACATATAAGCATGCTAATACATAAAGATAAACAAAAGAAAAGCTAAAACATGAAAATCCAGCTAATGCAGGAACCTCAAGGTCTCCTGCCATCCATCCAACTCAACTAGGATCCTTCTCCTAAGCCCAAACCCTTTCCTGAACGCAATAACATAAAATCTACCCACGTCTCGAAGGGCCCGTGTATGGCGTGAGAATGTGTCTCAATAGGATACCACCCAAGTATGCATACCCAACATAAGTGTTTAAGCAGGTGTGTAATATAATTAAAAAAGGAACAACACATGCAATTTAATCAAAACAACCAAACTTTTCTGGTGCTCAATATCCATCAGGAAGTTGTCACCTGCTTCAACCAATGCCAGAATCACTGAAGCGGTGAGGATCTATGGACCATGGCCCAAGGTATCCTCTGATGTCATATAACTCAGATGAACCCTCAGGTTCTACCTCAAGATAAGCAACCCGACACCTTGTGCGTCCTGACACATCGTGTCTCAAACAAATCATCGACATCCCGAAGGCACACCCAAACATTAGTAACCAGTCCTTCAGACCCCTGCTCGAAAGCACTCGTTGACTCAAGGCCCGACATCCAGAGGCACAATGGTATCTGTCCTCAAATAAAATTCATCTTCATCTCACAGCATGACGTCCTGAGGAACAATGATCTCCATCCTCCCAAAATTGTCCAGACCTAACAACCACAATATGGCGAGCCTCAGCCCCCAACTGATAGTCTCAATGCTACCAACCGAAGGCTCCTCACATTCCCTGTGGCTTTCTATGACAAGCACCCCCCAAAAAAAGTTCCTAAGCCACACTATCGGGGCCTCTACTCACATGAGTGGTCAAAACCACCTCATCATTGAGTCAACCTATGTTCACATGACTCCAATCAGTGCTTTGACCATTACGGGTGAGTGGAAAATCACCAAATTTAGTACCTAAGCCACATCCAACCGACACCTTGTGCCCATGCAACCATGTCTCTCAAGTCTGATGACCACGCCATCCATCTTCACGGTCCATGTCCTCACCTGACGACCTCACTGCCTCAAACCGACGTCTATGACACCCAATCGGTGATCACATCACTTAAGTATATCTGGGCCAAGCCCAGCTAGATGACCACATCACCTCAATCCTGATGGCCATGCCACCTCAATCCCTCAGGTTGATCCCGTCACAATCCCAAGGATCTCAACACATGCAATTCAATCATTTTATATATATGGTTCAAATAAATTTACTTTAAATAAGAAATTCAATTTAATATGATTGAATTGAACAATTTAAACAAACACAAAAAATTCAATTTAATTGATTTGACTAACTCACCCCAAAGAATCAATTCAATATAAGAGAATTGAATATCTTAGATTCAAATGAATGAACCAATTTAATTTAAATAATTCAATTTAAATGAATATAAACACCCCAAACAAGCCACCTGAGGAGTGAAAACCTCTAACTCGACCTCACTCAAGCGATTGAAGTTTGGGCATGCCCAACGACATCCCATAAGGGCATACAGTCAATTTAACATCAAGAATGTGGGTCTCTCTCAATTACCCAAAATCATGCTAAAATACGCACTACCAAAACTTCCAAAAAAACACAAAGAAAGATATGAACCACCTAACTTGGACTCGTAGACGTAGGCACATCCGATATTAGCCTCGAACTCCACGCGGTTTGGCAGAAATCAACATTTCCGCCGATCGCTCTAAAAATAGGAAAAAATGGATCAAATGGATTTATCGTTCTATGAGATGAGAGAAAAATGAAATATAATCATGGGAGAGGCAAGTCTTACTGAAACGGTTCAAACACACCCAACAGATCGAAGAACGGATCTCAAACGAGGGAGATGAAGCAAAATGAAGAGGATGAGGAAAATAGAGGGTTTCCTCCTACTATGCACGACCCATGGGAGAAGGAGGAGGAAAAATAAAATAGGAAGAATAAAAAAATAGTATTTTCACCCATTTTTAAGGATGTATGGTTATCTCGTATGATTTTCCAAACTGTGCACAAACCGCGCAGACTACAGTGCATGGGTACTACCTAAGTGGCACTACCCACGCGGCTTGCCGCATAGTTTTCTCTAACCATGCACAAACCATGCGAAAGGCTCTACAAAAAATGTAGACAAGGCCGCACGACCGTGTGCCCCACAAGCATGGTTTTCCCCAAATCGTGCTCAGTAAAAAAATGGGCTGCACAGTTAGCTGGAAGAGGCCACACAGTTTACCCCAAACCGTGCACATTGACCTGTAACTCCAAAAATAGGCCTTCAGTCCTCCGATGCTCCTGATATGGCATCCCACCTTTTTATTAAATAACTTATCATTTACATGGTACAAAAAGAGGATCTTTTAAAGTTTAGTTTCTTCAAAAAAGGTACATGAAAACTTAAAACATTCTTCTAATCCACTTGAAAGGCTTCATCATAGGTTCATCCTAAGTACATTTACTACATCTCATAACCTAGGGACATACATCAAAAGAAAGGGTGAGCATAAGGCCCAGTAAGGGAAAGAAAGAGAAATAATTTACAAGTGATATTGAGGAATATAAATATGAATATGAGGAATATAATTATTGAATGATTAAGGGAACATGAGGCATATCATAATAAAAATAACATGATTCATAACATGGAAATGTGACTGTAACATTTAAATGAGACATTCATAAGCATATCACCAAGGTTTGTTACCGAGGTTTCATAAAAATTACTAAGGTTATTCACCAAGGAATAGTAAAACATGTCATCTCTAGAGATTAAATTCTTTACCCAATACATTTGAACGCTATCAGGGCACACCTTTCATATGAAAGAAATAAGTTTCATATAAAAAACACAATGTTTCAAAAGTGCTTAAAGACAATATCATTATGTCATTTTTAACCCACAAATAGGGAATGTGGGTTTCATGTATGTTAATACCATAATCAAATAAATCATTTTTACATTTAGGTGAATACCATTGGAAAATAAAGAGGTTTGTGTATTTGTAAAAAGAAAATAAAAGAGAATTTCTTGAGGAGAAAAGGGAATTTTTGACAAATAAATTCGGCAACATTACAGGTATAAAATGTGGTTTTAGAAAAGGGTAAAATGAGAGGTGAAAGGGGTATCCCATTCATAAAACATAACTTGGTAGTAAGGGTATGAATAAAAGGGTAATAACAGAGTGTAACAATAATGATTAGAAGACATATATAAAAAGTGGTTCTTGAATCTAAGAGAAAAGAAGAATAACTCCCTTACCTTGAAGAGCTATTCATAAAACTTGAGGATTAGAACCTTGGGGTATTGAGGACACATTGGAAGGTAAAAATACCATATATTCATGGAATATAGATTTTGAGTGAAATAAAATAGAGAAATGGGTGGTTATTTATAGAAAAAACAGAGGATTTGTTTATCAATTTCCAAATATAGGCCTTGGAAACCTAGGTTGTGTAAAATGAAAAACCATGGGCCTGAACATGGTATATTCCCATGGTTTTGGACACTTGGGTCATATTTTATGTTATTTTAATCTAAAAGAGTCTTACAGAATTTTATATTACTTATTTTTTCATGGAAAACTAATGTTTCTACAAAATAATGTTTTTAATGTTAAATTTTCCATTTTAGACTTTGGAAAGTAAATTATAGGTTTGGAAATTGATTAAAATCTATTAAAATAATTGTTATTAATAAAATAACACATTTTAGGTCATGGATTATGGTTAAATAATTATTATATCATTAGGAAATAATTATGAAGTCATTAAACATACCAAAAACCTCAAACTATATTTTTACTATTCATAAAAAATAAAGTATTTTAGAAAATTATCATAAATTCACCCTAACCTAAATTTGATGCGATGATTTAAAAAATGATATTTATTTTATTAGAATAATTCTCTAAATATGATAATTCTAACTCTTAAATATTAAAATCCTTATTTATTAAAAATAATAACAGATTGAAAATGTATAGTAAAATTTCTAACACTTGAAAAAAATAAAATTATTTTATCATTTATATTTCAATAAGAGTGTTTTTATCATACTATTTCATTAAAATAAGTATTATTCATAATATCTTAGTTTATTATAAATATTTATATCTTTTTTAGAAATTACAATTTCTGTCCGAAAAATCAATTTATCAAATTCCATCTCAATTTTATTAAGAAAAAAATATTCTTAAAACAAAAATAATGGAATAAAATTTTATTTATACAATGGAATTACACTTTAAGTAACTAGGTCCTGGACATATAACCCTTTATAACACCCGTATATGACCTAAGGGTAAGGTGTGAGATGATGATAGATTCATGGGGCGGCTCGGGTAGCATCGCCCATGGGTAATTTCCACTAACTTGAACTTCTCCCGTATGTGATTTCATTATAGCTTCACTTATTGAATCTCATCTTGGTCTTGGTCAAGAGAAAACCCCAGTGATGATACCTCCCTCCCAAGTTCTGATGGATGGGATTCATACAACACGACCCTACTGGTTGAGGTCATCATTTCTCCTTTTTGAATCAATTAACATTTTCTATTTCAACTTATAAGCACTAATTATAACATTAAAATTATTACCAAGAGTATAGTTTCCAATGATTATATCGACCAACAACCATATTTGACCAATGATCATATAACGGTTGAATCCCTATAGTCACATTTCCATTTATACTCTATAAATACTACTTTATTATTAAATAGATATAGTTTTTTGAGTTTAGTATAACATAACACACATTTTCTCAGGAAATGAAATATTATTCAAAAAGTTTGGGTCATTACATGCTTCCCCCCTTAAGAAATTTTGTCCCCAAAATTTCAAATCATTATTTCAGTTGAGAAAAGGTGTGGGTATTTCAGTTGCATTGTCTCCTATAGTTCCCATGTTTCTTCTTAATATTTATGGTTCCTCCACAACACTTTTTTGAGGTGGGTAGTCTTGTTGTGTATAACCTTGTTTCTACAGTCCAAGATCTCCACCAGGCGCTCCTCACAAGAGAGGTCATGTTCTAGTTGTACCAACTTAGGATTCAGTACATGTGAAGGGTTAGTTATGTACTTCCCTAAGAGAGATACATGGAATACATCATGAACTTGAGCTAGATTTGATGGAAGTTCTAGCCGATAGACCACTACTCCTATATGATCAATGATTTCATAGGGGCCAATGTACCTAGGGCTAAACTTCCCCTTCTTCCTAAATCACATGACTCTCTTCCATGGTGATATTATAAAGAACACTTTGTTTCCAACATCAAACTCCAAATCACTTCAATGATTGTCTACATATATCTTATTCTAATTTTGAGCAACATTTATGTGTTGCTAGATAGCATGAACCTTTTCTATCATCTCTTACATAATATCAAACCCAAGATTCTTTCTCTCACCAACTTCATACCAACAAGCAGGAGTTCTACATCGCTTCCCATATAGAGCCTCATATGGTTCCATTTAAATACTCAAGTGGAAGTTTTTGTTATATGAGAACTCAACTAATAGGAGCTGTTGATCTCATACACCTTTAAATTCCATTGATCATGTTCTCATCATGTCCTCAGGTGTCCAAATAGTCATTTCAGATTGACCATTAGTTTGGGGTTGATAGGCTGTACTGAAATTCAATTTAGTATTCAAATCATGTTGAAGAATTCTCCAAATTTTTGATGTGAACCTTGGATCATGATCAGAAATGATAGAAAGTGACACTCCATGCAACCTCACCACTTCCTTTACATATATCTTAGAAAGTTAGTCAAGAGAGAAATATTCCCGAATAACAATGAATTGGGAATTCTTGGTGAGATGATCCACTATAACCCATATTGCATTGTTTCCTTTGGATTTTATCAAGATGCCAATGACAAATTCCATAGTGATATTGTCCCACTTCCATGTTAGTATGGGTAGTGGTTGTAATAACCCTTTAGGAAGTTATCGATCTGCCTTCACTTCTTAACACACTAAGAACCCTATAGTGTAGTCAGTTATATCTATTTTCATGTTATCTAACCAATAATGATCATGAAGGTCCTTATAAATTCTAGTGCTTCCAGGATGTATAGAGAAAGCAGAGCTATGAGCTTCATCTATCAACTCCTTCTTTATTTACAGAATAGATGGAACACATAGCCTTGTATGAAATTTCAGTACACATTCTTGATCAATATTGAACTCAGAAAACTTACTATTCTTCACAACCTCCATATTATTTTGTAATAAGGTATATTCTCTTTGAGAATTATTGATCTTCACTTGTAAAGATGTTTGAGAAATCATTTAGGATAGGGTTGATGATGTCCCTTCCCTTATGATTCCCATGCCCAGTTTTACTAGGACTTTGATCAAAGGATCTCCCTGAGTCCTCATCATTTCAAAAACAATATGGTCTTTCCTACTTAATGCATCAACAACTTTGTTTTCTCTTCCAGGGTGATAATGAATTGAATAGTCACAGTCTTTAAGAAGATACAACCATATCCTCTGTCTCATGTTCAATTCCTTTTGTGTGAAAATATACTTCAAAATTTGGTGGTCTGTGTATATATAATATTTCTCCCCATAAAGATAGTGCCTCCATATCTTCAGAGAAAAAATAATCTCAACTAGCTCCAAGTTATGTGTAAGATAATTTTTTTCACAAGGATTCAACTGTCGAGATGCATAAGCAATCACCTTGTCATTTTGTATGAAGATGCAACCAATAACTTTTAGATATGCATCACTAAAAATAACGAATCCTTCTATGATAGAGGGTATAGTTAACATAGGTGTAGTAACTAATATCTACTTCAGATCTTGTAAAAATTCTTCACACTCATTTGTCCAGATGAACTTAAACCCTTTTCGAGTTAACTTAGTTAGTAAATTAGAAAGTTGTGAATTTTTTTCACAGACCTATTATAATATCCTTATAAACTAAGAAAACTACGAGTCTTAGTTATTATTTTAGGATGAGGCCACTCCTATACAAACTTTGTCTTCACAGGGTCAATTGAGATTCCTTCATTGGTTATAATGTTCCCCATGAAATAAACTTGTTGCAACCAAAATTCACATTTTTTGAATTTTCCAAATAGCCTCTCCTTCCTCATAGTTTTCAATATAAACCTTATATGATCCTCATGCACCTCATGAATTTTGGAATATATCATAATATAATCAATAAAAACTACCAAAAATCTATCAAAGTAGTCCTTAAAGACTATATTCATAAAATACATAAAAATAGTAGGAAAATTATTCAAGCCTAAGATAATAACAATAAACTCATAATGCCCATATCTTGATCAGAAAACAGTATTTGGAATATCTTCTTTCTTCACCCTCAATTGATGATAACTAGATCAGAGATCAATCTTGGAGAATAATTGAGCCCCACAAAGCTCATCAAATAAATCATCAATCCTTGGAAGAGGGTATTTTTTCTTCACTATGACCCCATTTAGTTATCTATAATCAATTCATAGTTTCATTCATCCATCCTTCTTCAAAAAGAGAAAATGTTCTCCCCAATGAGACACACTTGTTCATACAAACCCCTTCTCCAAAAGATCTTGGATTTGTTTCTTTAATTCCTACAGCTCTACATTTTACATTCTATATGGTGTATTTGATATTGTCTTGGATCCAGGCATGAGTTCAATGGAAAAATCTACCTATATTTCTAGGGGAGGTCCAGGTAACTCCTCAGGAAATACGTTAATGTATTCCTGAATAATGGGGATATTTTCTATTCACATACTTTTATTTCCTTCTTCATCTTCACTGATCATTTTCATAAATAAGACTATAGTAGGTGCTTATAGACAAAGATAAGGTTGAGATATCTCTCCTTTGAAAAAAATATAGGTTTCCCATTCAAGAATACTGAGATTTCCTTGTTTCTACAATTGATCTTAGTATTATACTTTGAGATCCATTCCATCCGTAGTATAGTGTTGAATTTCAGCATGTGAATGACTGCTATATTTTTTATGATATTTTTCTCACCAAAGTGAATACTAGAGTTTCTATACACTTTTGATGTTTTGATAATCCCCTAGGAGTCTTGACTGATAACTCTACTTTTATAAGTTTAGGGATTCATTATATATTCTTTATAAACTTGGAGGAAATAAAGGAATGCGTAGAACCAGAACCAGACAAAGTACTTGCTAGCTTTGAGGAAAAAAATGAGAGTACCTGCTACACATAATTTGGAGCTTCAACTTCTTCCATCATGATAGAAAAATCACGACCCTGCTCCCTTGTCCCATTTTGAGGTTTATGGTGATTCCCCTCCACTAGCTTCATATTTAGACAATGATTGGAAAAGTTCCCAAGCTATCCACACTTGAATCATTGGACTTCATCCTAGGCCTACTTCATCTTCCCTTTGTCGTTAGTGTTTAAAAGTTGAGACTTCACCTTAATATGATAGTTCCGATCAATATGACCATCTCTTCCACACTTGTAACATTTTCCTCTCCCAAACAAGCAATTCCCCAAATGCTTCTTCCCATAGTTTTTCCCATGGGAAGTTTCAGTTTCTTTCCTACTCTTCTATGATCAAAGTTCCTCCCTAATATTATATCCATTGATCACTTCTTTTCATTTGATCTATGGGATAATTGAATCTTTCCAAACTCTAGTTTAACCTTCATGGCACTCCGCACTATCTCCATATAGTTTTCACAGTCTCAATCGGATACATTCTTCTGCAGATGAGGTCTTTGTCCACTAAATAATCTATCAACCTTTACATTAGGATCCATGAAAAACTAGAGGTGTAATGATAAAGTATTGTAAAGTTTATCTCACAGCTTCCCACAGATTCATTTTCCTTATACTTCAGCTCTAAGAATTCCTTATCCATTTTCATTCACTTCGAACAAGAAAAATATTTTTGTAAAAGGTTCCCCTAAACTCTTACCACTCCATATATTCAATATCCCTTATTGGATTTGTGTTTTTAATCAGTTTCCACCACTGGTCAACTTCTCCCTCTAAATGGTACATAGCCAGGGTTACTTTCTATTGTTTCAAACAATGGAGTACAAAAGAGATCTTTTCTATAGAGCTTATCTATTTTTTAGAAATCAATGGTTCAGTAGATCCACTAAAATAAGGTGTCTATTGAAACACAATGGACTCAATGAAAAGTTATTCCCTTCGAGGTGAAACTAGTATCTCGACTTTATTCAAGTTATTTCTCATAACTTGAGTTAGTTGATTCATCATTCTCATGAAGTTTTCTATTACAGCTTCCATTGAAGACCTGTCGGCACATGGTCTGTTGCACTCAACATTTACACAGTTCATCCTATTTCCCTCCATTTTATAAAAGAAGAAAACCTTAGTTTGAAACTTATTTCTTTTAATAATCTTATAACTCTAAAGGAATTTTATGTCTTAAAACATCATGCTTAAATATGTTATTATTTAACAACAAATACATTTTCTATAAATCCTTCATAATGGTTTATAAAAATCTTGTGATTAACTAAAAATATCCCCTGAGAGTGTCAAAATAAGAGTAAAACAAGGCCCATTTTCATGCACCAGTTCCCATTAAAGTCTAGCTCAAAGTAGTGTTTTTGGGTTTTACCCCTAGATAAATCTATTACAGAGCCACATCCACTTATTTGTATCTATACAAGGATTTATTTTCTCAAAAACCACTTACTTAATACTTCACCAAAATACCAGGATGTTTTTCTATATTTAAACTTATCCCTAGGGTTCTTCCTAAAGTTTTTTAAAACCTAATTTAAACAAATAAACAAACCATCCTTTGATACTAACTATGGAATCCTGCATTTTTATTACATAACTTCTCATTTACATGGTACAAACCGAGGATCTTTTAAAGTTTGGTTTCTTTAAAAAATACATAATACATTAAAAAATATATTTTTTTATAATACAATTTAAAGTATTCATAATAGGTTCATCCTAATTACATTTACAACATCTCATAACTTAGGGACATACATCAAAGTAAAGGGTGAGCATAAGACCCAGTAAGGGAACGCAAGAGAGACAATTTACAAGTGATCTTGAGGAATATCAATAAGAACATGAGGAATATCATTATGGAATGAGAAAGGGAACATGAGGAATGCCATAATAAAAAGAACATGATTCATAATATGTAAATGTAGCTACAACATTTAAATGAGACATTTATAATCATATCACCAAGGTTTTTCACCGAGGTGTCATAAAAATTACCAAGGTTATTCACCAAGGTATCGCAAAACATGTCATTTCTAGAGATAAAATTATTTAACTAATGAATTGGATCAATATAAGGGAAAACCATTCATATTTATTAATTAATTTTAACCACATATATTATAATCAAACATTTCATAAATCACCCAGGTAGAATGAAATAAATAGGTTTTATATAAAAACATAGTGTTTCAAAAGTGCTTAAAGACAATATCATTATGTCATTTTTAACCCATGAATAGAGAATGCGGGTTTCATGTATGTTAATAAAAAAATAAAATAATTCATTTTTATATTTAGTTTAACACCCTTATAAAATAAAGAGGTTTGTGTATTCACAAAAAGAAAATAAAAGATAATTTTTAAAGGATAAGACAGAAATTTTGAGAAGTAAATTCAGCAACATAACAGGTATAAAACGTGGTTTTAGAAAAGGGAAAAATGAGATGGTGTGGCGGTCTCCCATTGATAAAACACAACTTGGAAGTAATGGTATGAATAAAAGGGTAATAAAAGAGAGTAATTATAATGACTAGAAAACATATATAAAATGTGGTTCTTGAATCAAAGAGAAAAGAAGAACAATTCCCTTACCTTGAAGAGTTGTTCCTAAAACTTGAGGATTAGAACCTTGGTGTCTTGAGGAAATCTTGGGATGAATCCCTAGGAGGTAAAACTACTAGAGATTCATGGATTATGGATTTTGAGTAAAAAAATGGATAAATGTGTGGATATTTATAGCAAAAGTGGAGGATTTGTTTATTAATTTCCAAATATAGGCCTTGGAAACATAGGTTGTGAAAAATGAAAAACTAGGTCTTTTACATGGTATTTGCCCATGTTTTTGTAAAATTGGGTCATATTTTATATTATTTTAATCCATAAGAGTCATACATCATTTTATATTACTTATTTTTGCATAGAAAAGTAAAGTTTTCACAAAATAATGTTTTTAATGTTAAAGTTTATATTTTAGACTTTGGAAAGTAAATTATAGGTTTGGAAATTGATTAAAATATATTAAAATACTTTATATTAATAAAATAACACAAGTTAGGTCGTGGAATATTTTTAAATAATTATTAAATCATTATGACATAATTATGAAGTTATTAAACATTCTGAAAACCTCAAACTGTATTTTTACTATTCATGAAAAAATAAAGTATTTTTGAAAATTTTCATAAATTCAACCTAAGCTAAATTTTAAGTGCAAATTTAAAAAATTATATTTATTTTATTATAATAATTCTATAAATATGATAATTCTAACTTTTAAATATAAAAATACTTATTTATTAAAAATGACAAGGGATTGAAAATGCATTGTAAAATTTATAACACTTGAAAAAAATAAAATTATTTTATCATTTATATTTAAATAAAAGTGTTTTTATCATAATATTTAATTAAAATAATTATTATTCATAATATCTTAGTTTATTATAAATATTTATATCTTTTCTATAAAGTACATTTTCTGTCTGAAAAATCAATTTATCAAATTTCATCTCTATTTTATTAAGAAAAAACTATTCTTAGAACGGAATTGATGGAATAAAATTTTTATTTATACAATGGAATTACAATTTAAGTAAAAAAGGACTCAACACATAACCCCTTATAACATCTGCATATGACCTAAGATTAAGGTGTGCGATGGTGATAGATTCATGGGGTGGCTCAACTAACATCGCTCGAGTGGAAATTTCTACTAACTTGAACTTCTCCCATAAGCGATTTCATTATAGCTTCACTTGTTGAAGATCAGCTTGGGATTAGTGAAGATTAAACCCCAATGATACTACCTCCATCCCAAGTTATGATAGATGTGATTCATACAACACAACTCTATTGGTTGAGGACATCATTTTTTCTTTCTGCATTAATTATCCTTTGTCATTTCTACTTATAAGAACTAATTATAACATTAAAATTATGACCAAGAGTATAGTTTCCAATGGCTATATCAAGAAATGGTCATATTTTACTAATGTTAATATAATGGCTGAATCCCGATGGTTATATTTCCCTTTATAATCTATAAATACCACTTCATTATTAAAGAGATATAGTTTTGTTGAGTTTAATATAATATAACAAACATTTTCTCAGAAAAAAACATCATTATAAAGGTTCAGGTTGTTACACTTGAAACATTTATAAACACTTGAGGCACTCTCCAAGCCTCTAAACCCATCCAAAAACATGATATTGGATTGAGAAAACTCTCAAAATTGAGTTCTAATTCATGAAAAAGAAAAGGTCACACCAACTAATTCAAAAATTCAAGAACGAAGAGGTTTTTGACCCGATTCAAAAACTCAGGATATTAAAATCTCCCCACCTTAACATAGTTCATCCCTAATCTATAAAACAAAACCTAGAGATGGTACCAAACATACCCATCTTGGTGAATCCCTGGTCTCAAGGGTACAATTCAACTACTTCAAGGGGGATCCCCACCTTAGGAGTGACCTACCTCGGTCTCATCCCGACCAAAACTCAAAATAAACAACTGTTCCATCAACCATATTTTATATCCCAAACTTAATGTCCTACTGTGATACATCATCACTCCTGCACCTCATCAGGTGCTCCCATTTCATATCTGACACCCATCATAATCCCACACCACATCAGTGACCACCTCATGCCCATGTCTCACATGACACCAATTAGGTCCCACATCTCATCAAATTCTCAAAACAAACCTGGATCCTCACACCTTAATCAAGTACCACACCGCAACAGTGCCTAGATGCTTCTATCCTCAAGTAATCCACATCTCTTAGATTCCCTGATTCCATCACATCTCAAAAATCCCATATCCTACGATGCTCAAATATAGAACCTGGTGCCACATGTAGGTTCTGGGAACATCAGAAGCATGGTTAGGCCGACACCCAAATTTAATTTTTACCATGATCAATGATTATTCTAAGATTGATATGATGATGAATTCCAATATCCACATAATAGAATAAAAGATTTAGATAAATAAGGAAGAGTCCCGAAACATTTATAGAGGATATTTCACATCATGTTTATAATTAATTTAATTAATTTCATAAAGAAAAGAATACCTGGATCTTTGGTATTTTCTTTATTGATGTTGTTGATCTTCCAGGATGAAACTTTCGGATTATATCATTGCGCTTGCAAGGATACAAACTAAAATCCCTCTAGCGATGATCCATACGTGCTCCAATGGCCTCTGATCGACACAACTCGTTCTCCGGGTGCTAGTGCGGCGAAGCGAGTGTCTTGTGTCAGTCGTTATTGATCACTTGTTCTTCGGCCTTGAAGAACATATCTCGTTCATGATAGGGGAAGGAAGAGGATTCAAGAGAGAAATCATTTAGCTCAACAATCCTCAATTCACTAGGTGTACAATTTGGTATGTGGCACAATAGACGTATGTGTCTATTTATCGGCACAGGGCTTTAGTTACAATATTTAATTGTGCAACAGCAATTAAATACATTAATAACCTTAGATAAAACCCATGATTCTAATAATAATACCACTTCATTATTTATGGTGCGCTAAATTGTGAAAAATGGAATTATAAATGAAATTCTGCGTCACAAAATAATAATAGCGTTATTATTATTTTAACTTGTGCCAACTAGTCAAATAATTATGTATTGTCTTGAAAATAATTATTTTACTACCAGACCGACCTTGGCCTGCTCGAACTCTACTTCCATTTATTGAACACCTGAATAAATAAATAAATAATTTATTCTATTAAATAAATATTTTATTTACAAACTAGTAAATAAATATTTATTAAATGTTCAATAAAATAAATAAATATATTTTACTCACAATATGGTGAATAAATATTTATTTAATTTATGCAATCATTTTAACTTGAATAAAATTATTCCATGGTCTTGAGAATAATATTTATTTCATATATTAAATTCAAATAGAATTTAACTGAGACCACCAGAAACACTTAGTGTGTGACCATCTAGGATTCTTTCTCATTGGCATTTGGCGGGCTTTCCTAAAGTCCAAGAGTACTGTCTAGCAATGAGTCAAGGAACCCAAGATAAAGAACTTAAATTCACAACAACAACATCCACATGTAAATGCTCACTATGTAATATAATCCCTTTATCTCAATATCTCATAAAACAAGTTTCATGATAGTGTCATCAACCTTTGTGCTTGATACGTCGTTCTTTGACTAACTAAAATAAACTCGTCATTACACCATGGTCATGGAATTTAGCACTATGGTTCTATTTCAATCAAAGGGCCGAGATATTAACTTTCATGAATGGAAGGTAAAAATCCTTCATCAACTTATCCATTAATAACATGCCAATAATGATGCACCAAACATACCCTACTACCCGCCAACTATCTGCGTGATGATTTTTGTCAGTAAATCAAAGTGTGCGAGTCATGACACATATTAATTATAATATTAATGTTTAAGGATCATTGCACACAGTTGTAGATAGGAATATCCGATGACACTAAAACATGCAGAATTCCTACTGGAAGGTCTGTTCTCATAATCTCCCATCTTGGAGATTACCAAGTACGAACTTCATGAGAGGAAGTCTCATCTGCTTACAGTTACTCGCACCTAACGGTCTGCATACTATATGTACCATTATAGTATGTCATCCAAACGCAGAACTATATTTAAGAATATTGTCATAGAACTTCAAGGTTCTCATCATAACTGGGAACTGCCATGACCTTGTTAATGCAAAAAAATACTCCAAGAAATTATTACACTATATTCATGAAGAACAATGAACAATATATAATAAGATGTTTAATATTTAAATATATTAAATATTTATATAATAAAAGTAAAACCAGTTCATTCTAGGACACCAACTCTTAAAAAATCCCACTTGGACTAGATCTAAATGCCTATGACTTTCAGTCCGCTCGACCTCACATTATGATCATGTTTATGCTAAGTCAATGCTTTATTCAAGGGTTCTTCCACGTTGTCTTCCATGGAAATACTGCTCATTGAAATTTCACCTCTCTGAGAAAAATCCCTCAAGACATGATACTTTCGAAGTATGTGCTTCGTTCGCTGATGTAACCTTAGCTCTTTTGTGAGAGCCACCGCTGCAGTATTATCACAGTATAGTGTGATGGGATCTATACTGCTAGGTATCACATCTAGCTCTTGGATGAAGCTTTGCATCCAAACTGCTTCTTTAGCTGCTTCAGAAGCTACAATATACTCAGACTGTACTGTAGAATCTACGACCACACTCTGCTTTGAGCTCTTCCAACTCACTGCACCTCCATTCAAAGTGAAGATGCATCTCGTTTGTGACTTCATGTCATCTTGATCAGTCTAGAAACTAGAATATGCATATCCTATGATAATTAGTTCCCCATCTCCTCCATAAACTAGGAAAATATCTTTAGTACGACTCATATACTTTAGGATAGTCTTGAATACCTTCCAATGGTGGTCACCTAGGTCAGCTTGATATCTTCCTACCACACTCAATGTGTAGGCGACATCCAATGTAGTACATAGCATGGCATACATGACTGACCCAATCAATGATGCGTATGGATTCCTTGCCACTATCCTTATTTCCTCATGTGTCTGAGGACACATTTTCTTGGAAAGATGAATGTCGTGTAATGTTGGCAACAATACCCTCTTGGATTTTTCCATATTGAATCTCTTCAGTATCTTATCAATGTATGTACTTTGACTTTGGTCTAACAATCTCTTGGATCTATCACTATGGATCTTGATCCCAAGAATATATACTATCTCTCCCAAGTCCTTCATAGAGAAACATTGATTCAACCATTCCTTAATAGACTGTAAGACTGGTATCTCATTTCCAAAAAGTAATATACCATCAACATATAATATTAGGAAAATAACTGCACTCCCACTAAACCATTTGTAGAAACAAGGCTCACATTCATTCTTGATAAAACCAAAATTCATTATGGCTTCATCAAAAGGAATGTTCCATGACCTGGATTCTTTCTTTAATCCATAAATGAATTTTTAAAACTTGCATACCTTATTGGCATCATTTGGAGTTATAAACCCTCCAGGTTGTGTCATGTAGACATCTTCCTGAATGTTCACATTAAGGAAGGCTATTTTGAAATTAATTTTACAAATTTCATAGTCATGGTAATTGGCAATGGACAATAGAATTCTGATTGATTTCATCATTGCAATTGGTGAAAAGGTTTCGTCGTAGTAAATTCCTTGACACTACTTGAACCCTTTTGAAACCAATCGTGCCTTATAGGTACTGACTTTTCCTTCCATGTCTAGTTTCTTCTTGAATACCCATTTGCAACCAACATGATTTACATCAACTGGAGGATCTACCAAAATCTATGCTTGGTTTTGGTACATGGACTCCATTTTAGAATTCATGGATTCTTTCCACCTAGAAACATCTGTTCCACTTACTACTTCCTTGTAGGTCAGAGTATTAGTATTATCAACTAATAACAAGTCACCATAATTAGTAACTAGAAAACCATACCATTATAGTTCTCTAACCTCTCTTGTACTCTTACGCAGTTCTTATGTATCTGGAATAGTTATTTCTTCCACGTGGCTTTGTGGAATCTGTTCCTATAACAACTCTTGTTTACCTTGATCCTGAACTTCATTGATGTCTATCTCACTCCAACTATCTCTTTTGGAGATGTGATCACTCTCAAGGAATATATCGTGTCTTTCCACTATAACCGTTTTGTCTGAGGGGTTTTATAGGTAATACCCCCTTTTTTTCTTGGGGTATATTATAAAGGTACACTTTGTACCTCAGTGTGCAAGTTTGTTACTTGAAGAGGCCTTAAAAAATTCATAGCTTCCACACACATGTAAATTCAATAACATGGATTTCTTTCCACACCAAAACTCATATAGAATACCATTTATCGATTTAGTTGGCACTTATTTTAGTATGTGCACTTCTATTTGTAATGAATATCCCCAAAAGGATAATGGAAGATTCGCATGACTCATCATTGATCTTACCATGTTCAACAAGGTGTGGTTCCTCCTTTACCTCACACCATTCCACTGGGGCATGTAAGGAGGAGTGAGTTGGAATAGGATCCCAAACTCCTCTAAGTAATCAATGAAGTATTTATTAATATATTATCCACCTCAGTCTGAGAAGAGTTTCTTAATCTTATTACCAAGATGGTTATCAAATTCATTCTTGTATTCTTAGAACTTATCAAAATAATCCGACTTATACCTCATTAAGTAGATATATCCATATCCACTAAAATCATCAGTAAAAGTTATGAAGTATGAGTACCCTACTCTTGATTTAACTGGAAATGGTTCACACACATTGGTATGAAATAATTTAAGAAACTCATTAGCCCTTTCACCTTTCCCACTAAATGGTACTTTAGTCATTTTTCCTTGTAATCATGCATGACATATGCCAAGTGGTTTTAGTTCGAAATAATATAAATATTCATCTTGATGTAACTTTGTCAAGAGTTTCTCATTTACATGACCTAGCTGGTGATTCCAAATTTGGGTGTGGTATGAGTCATGTGAAGTATCTTTTTTTATCGATTACCATTACTTGGTTTGTGTAATCCAACATGTAAAGACCATTGTATAAATGCACCCTACCAAAACAAATGATATCTTTGTAAAAGAAGCAACATTCATTTTTAAACTTGAAAAAAATCCATATGTATCTAATCTAGATACAAAAATAATGTTTTTAGTAATAGATGAAACATAATAACAACCATTTAACACCAAGATCATCCCAGTTAGAAATGTGAGGTGGTATTCCCTGACAGCTACATCAGCGAGTCTGACTCCGCTGGCTGCTCATAGATCTACCTACCCTCAGTCAATCTTCCTGAATCTACTTGGTTCCTATATTTGGATACATATGTTAGAACCAAAATCTGTATCTAATACCAAATTTATAGAAAAATATAGATTGCATTCGATAAAAAACGCACCTGAATCTTCCCCTTACTTCTTAGGCTGGGTGTAGTTCTTCTTCTAGTGGCTCTTCTTTCCACATGAAAAATAAACAGATTCAAGTTCCTTTTCCTCCCCTTTTATCCTCCTTTTCTTGGAAGGTTGTGAAGAAACTTTGGGCTTAAATCTCTTATCCTTCCCTTCCCTCTTATTCACCATAAGGACAAAAGTCTTTTCGTGCTTCATATCTTTGTCCACTTGGCGAATAAGGATAATATGATCAGATAAAGACTTCTCAATGTTGTTCATATTGAAATTAACAATAAAGTTGGAGAAGTTATGAGGTAGTGATGCAAGAATGAGATCGGTCTCTAGTTCTTCAGGGAGTTTAAACCCTAGAACTTCCAACTACTCAATGTAGCCAATGATCTTGACTATGTGAGGCCCATTTGGGGAACCTTCTCCAAGATCACTCTAAAATAGTGCCTTGGAGATCTCAAACCATTGTTGTCTTGCTCTCTCCTGGTAAAGACCACAAAGGTGCTTGAGCATGCTATAGGCATCCATATTTTATGAGACTTCATGATATCACTAGACATTGATGATATCATCAAACATTGAATGTCGACCATGTCATTCATATATTTCTCATATACTAAGACCTCTTCATCACTCACCTCTTGGGTAGGAAGATCAGGTAATGCTGACTCTAGCAAGTAAGACTTACATTCGTAGCATAGAATAACCTAAAGACGTCTAAACCATTCCTAAAAGTTACTGCCAGTGAGGATGCTGTCTTTATCTAGAATTGATTGCAAAGATAGTGTGGTTGAAGAGTTTGTCATTTTATTCTATAATTAAAAGAGTATATCATCAGTAATTTCCTTATTACATTTTATGAGAAATAATAAATTAATTTTATTAAGTCTCCCACTATTTTATCAAGTCCCAATGGCCCTCACCATTGAACTTGGAATATCCAGTTGCCATGAAACTCTAGTGTCAAGGACCCATATTCCCCTTTCGCATAACCCCAATAAGGGTTGTTCAAGCTATTTGAAGGTATTTTGATAGGCAGGTATTTGATAACTATGGATTTGCAGCTCCTTGATCTATTGAATGGACTCCCCAATCTCGAAATCCTGACTTTGGATTTCCTTAACTCTTGCCTCTAATATTACACTAAGTATATCAAGGGCTACTCCTCTTGATGTAATATGGTTAAGTCAACCCAAAACCTTTCATAAGGAATTCCTGTATAAAATTAAGTGTCCTAAAAAGGGTTGGTCAAACAGATAGTTTTATTGATTTTTTCCCTTAATCAAGTAACAAAAGGCTTGATCCGACTTAATATTTTATTTGAGGGTTTTTTATCTCTTATGTATGAATTTATTATTATCATTAACACATGATTTTTAATATTATTTGGAACTTACTTAAGTGATTAACCATGTCTTGATAATATTTACGCATAATCCTGGTTTATTTTAGTTCTATCTTGTATGCTTATTTAATTCATTAATTATGTGATCATGAAAACACATTCATAATGATAAACCATGAAAATGATGGAAATAAAATAAGGAAAAGGGCATGATCATGAGATTTTATAATGGTTAGTTTATCTAGAGGTTGATAAACTAACCTTAACCTAGGGGATAAACACCTTGAACCTTTTGAGTTCGTGTTTAAAACTTTCCACCTGTCCACCTCTGTCTTTCCTGGGATTGGTTTTGTCTTGGCTTCAGCTTGAACTGCCTCCATTAGCTTGGGAGTTCCATCCATTACATATTTTTTTTAACTCACACGCAGGTGAGGGGTAAATGGGGGGGGGGGGGTGGGGGTTACATAAAAGAAACCATGGGAATGCATGCCCTACATATTAATGAGGAGATATGACTTGCAAGACAACAATTAATTTAATAAATAAATTAAAAGGAAACCAATCATATATAAAGGTCTTGGTCTAGCTCATGATCACCCACATACATGCAGCGAGTTAGGTATTTAATAAAACTAGTATTGAATTATTTAATCATTATTGTTTAAGATAAATCACACCCAAATCAATTAATTATCATCTTTAATTAATCAATCATTTTATCTTTAAATATTTTTCAAAATTTCCTTGAGATTCTCATCCATCATAATTTTAAATAAATAAATTTATTTAAAATTATCTTTGTACGTAATTTGTACCTTGGAGGTAACCGGTGAATTCCCATTCATAACTATTCCATGATTAGGAATGAACATTACACAAATGTTAAATTAAACACACACACACACACATAAAACACCTATCACGTGTTGTTCCCCAGATTTATTCCTACACTATGGTACACGTCTTAAGCGTTTGCATAATATAATAATAAATTTTAGTAAATCTGCCTAATTTGGATGAGTACACAGTGTGTAGTTCCTACTACACATCGTGTGCTATCATTCACCGTCCATCCGAAGCACTTGCCCGAGGATACAGCGTGTATATGTACTTTGGAAATCCTCATAGTACACAACATGTCTAGTGGGCCACATGCCGTGTAGTATCCGTGTTAAACGGTCTCCAGCTAGGAAAGCCGTGTATGAGGTACACGGTCCAACCCTAACATGAAGGAACTACATGTTGTGTCCAATGGGCCACACGGCATGTAATTCATAAACTGTGTGCCACCTATTCCTGGTCAACACACAAAGTATTTAAGACTTAGACAAAACCCAATGACATGGCTTGGTTTGGTGGACCAGTCCTGATGAATTGAACCTTGATACACGACATGTGAATCCAACTACATGCCGTGTATTTTAGTGTTGTATGGACAGGAACCTTTGTCACCTCCAGATGAGATCCTCTGTTTTATTTTAATCAAAATTAAAAGAAAATATATTTTCTATAAGGTGAATGAGAAACGAAATAAGAGGAACATATCTTGAGATTCAGATTTGTATAATTATTAACTTTAATTGAAAAACTAAATTATTAAATCGTAAAACATCAACAAATTATTTAAATAATTATAAACTATGACGTAACCCACTCTGATACCACTTTTAGGTTTCGAGCACAGTGGAAGCGTGGTTGGGATGACACCCAAATTTAATTTTTACCATGATCAATAATTGTTCCGGGATCAATACAACGATGAACTCCAATCTCTATAGAATAGAATCAAAGATTTAGATAAATAAAGATGAGGCCTGAAACCTTTAGAGAGGATCTTCCACATCATGTTTATAATTAATTTAATTAATTTTATAAAGAAAAGAATACCTAGATCTTTGGTATTTTCTTTGTTGATGATTTTGATCATCTAGAATGACCCTTCCAGATTATCTCGTTGCGCTTACAAGGATCCAAACTAGAATCCCTCTAGCGGTGATCCACACATGCTCCGATGGACTCTAATCAACACCACTCGTTCTTCGGGTGCTAGTGCGGTGAAGTGAGTGTCTTATGTTGGTTGTTCTTGATCACTTGTTCTTCAGCCTTGAAGAACATATCTCGTTCTTGAGAGGGGTGGGAAGAGGATTAGAGAGAGAAATAATTTAGCTCAACAATTCTCAATTCATTGGGCATGTAGTTTGATACATGGCATAATAGATGTATATATCTATTTATCAACATGAAGATTCAGTTACAATATTTAATTGCATAACAACAATTAAATACATTCATAACCTTAAATAAAACCCATGATTTTAATAATAATACAACATCATTATTTATGGTGTGCCAACTTGCACAAAATAGAATTATAAATGAAATTCCACATCACAAAATAATAGCAGCGTTATTATTATTTTAACTTGTGACAACTAGTCAAATAATTATTTACTGTCTTGTAAATAATTATTTTACTACTGGACCATCCTTGGTCTGCTCGAACTCTACTTCCATTTATTGAACACCCGAATAAATAAATAAAAAATTTATTCTCTTAAATAAATATTTTATTTACAAACTAGTAAATAAATATTTATTAAATGTTAAATAAAATAAATAAATATATTTTAATCAAAATACGATGAATAAATATTTATTTAATTTATGTGATCATTTTAACTTGAATAAAATTATTCCACGGTCTTGAGAATAATATTTATTTCATCAATTAAATTCTAATAAAATTTAACTGAGACCACCAAAAACACTTAGCGTGTGACCCTCTAGGATTATTTCTTGTTGGCATTAGGCGGGCTTGCCTAAAGTCCAAGAGTACAGTCTAGCAATGGGTCAAGGAACCCAAGATAAAGAACTTAAAGTCACAACAATGAAATCTATATACAAATTCTCATTGTGTAATATAATCCCTTTATCTCAATATATCATCAAGCATGTTTCAAGTTAGTGTCATAAACCTTTGTTCTTGATACGTCGTTCTTTGAATACCTGAAATAAACTCATCGTTACAACATGACCATGGAATTTTGTGCGATGGTTCTATTTCAATCAAATGTTCGAGATATCAGCTTCCATGAATGGAAGGGGAAAATCATTCCTCAACTTGTCTATTAATAACATGCCACTTATGATGCACCCAACGTACCCTACTTCCCACCAACTATTTGCGTGATAGTTTTTGTCAGTAAATCAAAGTGCACATGTCGTGACACGTATTAATGATAATATTAAAGTCTAAGGATCATTACACATGCTCATAGATAGGAATATCCGATGAAATCAAAACATGCAAAATTATTACTGGTAGATCTATTCTCATAATCTCCCATCTTAGAGATTACCAAGTATGGACTTCATGAGAGGAAGTATAATCTCCTTATGAGTACTCACACCCGATAGTCTGTATACTATGTGTCCCATTATAGTATGTCATCCAACCTCAGAACTATATTTAAAAATATTATCATAGCACTTCAAGGTTATCATCATAGCGGAGAACTGCTATGACCTTGTTAATGTGACAAATACTGTAGGACATTATTACACTATAGTCATGTAGAACAACGAAAAATATGTAATAATATGTTTAATATTTAAATATATTAAATATTCATGTAATCAAAAGTACATCTAGTTGGTTCTAGGACACTAACTCTTACACCACACACCTCTATCTCTATCTATCTCTCTCTCTCTCTCTCTCACACACACATCACACACCCAAGATGATGCCAACCTACTAACCAACATTTGGTTATCACATATAAATCTCCTGTAAACCTTGTGAACTCAAAATAGACCTGCCTAAATAGGCCATACCAAAGTATAACAAAAGTGAGACTATTCCCACATCGTACCTTTGACCATAGTCAGCTCACCAGTCATCTCAGCACCTGGAAGCTCCACAAAATGCACCTAGATTGACGCTCGGCTGCCTAAAACCTGACATCCCTGTGGTGTTGCACCACCACCAGAAACTGACTCCACTACTGGGTCCCACTATCTCTGACACATCCTCCGCGTGCAGCTGAAGCTCGGTTATCCTCACCCGGTACCGATCCTGATCCAACTTTAGACACCTAAGTTTGCCCCAGTCATTGACTACCGGCTATCCAAGAAGGCTTCTTGCAGAACATCTAAATATTCCCAACCTTTCCACATGTATGATACTCCTTTGGAGGCCTCTCACACTGAGTCTGGACATGTAATATCCGCCCACACTAAAAAAAACCTATTTAAGACCCTCTATGAGGTGGTATTCTTGAGTCCTTGGCCTGACTGCCATGTTGGAACTCATTCCAACCTTGCTTCTTTCCTTCTGAAGAATTTCCACTGAAATCACCTGAATCCACTTCCTGGATTGAGTATTACCTATCCATTAGGTTTCACTCAGCTATGAGTTCCTATTTCACTACCTCTAAGAATGAGTCCAACCTAAAGATGTTTACCTACACCCAAATGAGATGTCATAAACCATCCCCTAAGTGCCTCACTCTTGAGGTGTCGTTGCTCACCATGCCGGGTGAAAAGGGAGACAATTCAGTGAACATCACTGCATAGTCCATGATGAAAACGTCTCCCTAATAAAGGATCAAGAACTCCTAATCTCTCTCCACCATCAACATCTCAAAAAAAAAAATGCTCGAAGAACCTAGCCACAAAATCCTTCTAGGCCAGTCCCTCATGTCTGCCGGCCTGCACCTGCATGTCCCTACAGTGCTTAGTCGGTCCTTTGAGCATATACGTTACCAGTTTCACCATCCTTCCTAGAGGAATATCTACTTTCTCAAATATCATCTGCATCAACTCAATCCAATTGTCAGTTTCATGTGGACCACCCTCACCCTGAAAAAGTGGCGGGTGCTGCAACTGGAACTCTTGAGTCAGGTATTCCATAGAAGGATCTGCTCCTCGAGTACCCCTGTCGATACCCTAAATGACATGTACCAAGCTCGATCTGAGCTTCTTATCCAACCATAACCCAAAATCTGTAAGATCTGGAAGCTTCCCCACCTGCACTAGAACACGAGCCTGTACCTACAACTTTACTTGTGGCTCATGCTCTACCTAACCCTCATGGGCCTGAATCTGCTCATGCTTCTACGAAACCAATCCAATATCCACCTGACTCTCCATCTGATACATCTAAGAGGAACCTTTTGAATACCATAACATGTCCGTACAATGCATATAATATATATATATATATATAATGCAGATAAGGAAAACAGTAATAGGTAGCACATCCTTACTACCTTTATCCTTTCCCATCGCAACTATGACACATGGCATACCAACCTCATAGCCTCCTTACCCAACCTCAGAAGAGCCAAGTATCAAAAGTACCCTAGGACATGCCCATCCTGACAACCAATGTTTCCTCAAACCCAATGACCAAGTCATCTAACCTAGTGATCACCATCACCCCATTTCATACCTGCCTGCTCCTATAAGATCCAGAACCATTTTTTTATACCACATTAAATATATATATATATATATACACATTACATGTAATATTATATTTCACAAATAATTTGATATCACATGTAATATATATTACAGGTTTGCAGTTACATACATTACACCACAAGGCATATCACATTTGCAAGGCATTTCACAATAAATTTTCAAAGGTGCATGATGTTTCATAATTTAAAACACCTTAATAAGATTCTAAATAAAAGATTAAATAATCATAAAATCACCCCTTTCCATACCGGGCCAAGGGTCTAAGATCTCATCCTTTTCCACACCACGCCAAGTTCACATATCACAACATGTAACAATTCACATTCCAAGAATACCACTCAAGGTGGAAATCATATAAATTTTCAAATGAGCGAAGCAAAATAGAATTTTTCCACCCATGGTAACTTGGTCCATCCCTCATACATGGGGATGTAAGAAACCAAACACAAGTTATAAACCCAGTTCCGACCACATCCTAATCTACAGTCTACCACATCCCAAATAGTAAGACCAGTAAAAAATAAAATAAAAAGAAATATCGATCTAATTAGTAGCTAGTCTTACATTGCTACTAAATCCCAGTCTAATCACAATAGATACATAAAAATAAGCATGATAATACAAAAAGATAAAGAAAAGGAAAACTAAAAAAAGAAACTCCATCTGATGTAGGAACCTCAAGGTCCCATGCCATCCATCCAACACAACTAGGATCCAGATCCTGAGCCTAAACCCTTTCCTAAATGAAATAATATAAAATCTACACACATCTTGAAGGGATCATGTAGGGTGTGAGAACGTGTCTTAGAAGGATACCACCCAAGTGTGCATACCCAACATAAGTGTTTAAGTAGGTGTGTAATACAATTAAAATAAGGAACAACTCATGCAATTTAATCAAAACAACTAAACTTTTCTAGTGCTTAACAGCCACCAAAAGTTTTCATCTACTTAATTCAATGCTATAATCATTAAAGAAGTTAGGATCCTTGGCCCATGGCCCAAGTTATCCTCTAGTGTCATAAAACCCAAGTGAACCCTCAAGTTCCACCTTAAGATAAGAAACCCAACACCCTGTGTCTCTTGACACCTCATGTCTCAAACAAATCATCGAAATCTCGAAGGCATGCCCAAACAATAGTAACCAGTCCCTCATACCCCTCCTCTAAAGCACTAATTAACTCAAGTCCTAATATCCAGAGGCACAATGATACCTTTCCTCAAATAAAAGTCACCACTGGCTCATGAAATGACATCCCTAGGAATGAAGATCTATATCCTTTCAAAATAGTCCAAACCCAACAGCCTCAATATGATGACCATCAGACCCCAATGATAGCCTCAACGTTATCAACCGAAGGCTCATAACCTTCCCCATGGGTTTCTATGACAAGCACCCCCCAAAAAAATTTCCTAAGCCACACTATTGGGGCCCTCTACCCATATGATTGGTCAAAACCACCTCATCACTGAGTCAACCTGTGTTCACACAACTTCAATTGGCACTTTAGCCATCACGAGTGAGTAGGAATCACCAAATTTAGTACCTAAGCCACATCCAACCGACACCTCATACCCCTGAGACCATGTATCTCAAGTCCGATGGCCATGCCATTCATTTCCACAGGCCATGCCCTCACATGATGACCTCACTGTCTCAAACTGTCATCCATGATACCCAACCGGTTCTCACATAAGCTGATCTAGACAAAAATATTACCTCAATCTTGATGTAAACACCACCTAAATCCCTTAGGATGAGCCCATCATGATCCTAAGGATATCATAAAATGTAATTGAAGTATTTCATATATATGGTTCAAATCAAATTACTTAAATAATAAATTCAATTTAATTTGATTGAATTTAAAAATTTAAACAAACACATAAATTCAATTTAATTGATTTAATTAACTCAACCCAAATAATAAATTCAATATAATATAATTGAATATCTTAGATTCAAATGAATGGACCAATTTAATTTAAACAATTCAATTTAAATGAATATAAATACCCATGTCCAAGCCACTCAAGGAGCGACAACCTATAAGATGACCTCACTTGAGAGATTGAGTTTTATCCACACCCAAAAACATCTCATAAGGTCATATGATCAATTTAACATCAATCATGGGGGTCTTTCTCAATTACCTAAAAGTGCGCTAAAATCAGCACTACCAAAAAATTTTCAAAAACAAAAAGAAAGGTATACACCACTTAAGTTGGACTCGTAGATGTAGGCACGTTTGGTATTACCCTATAAATTAAAGCGTTTTGGAAGAAATAAATTTTTTTGTTGATCTACCTTAAAATAGAGAAAAACAGTTCAAATAGATTTAGTGCTGCATGAGGTGAGAGCAAAACGAAAGAGAAGAATGGGAGAGGTAAGCTTTACCGACTCGGTTCTAACACACCCAAAGGATCAAACAATATATCTCAAATATAGGAGATGGAGAAAAATTAAGAGGAGTAAAATAGAGGGTTTCCTATTGTTGTGCACAACCCATGGGAGAAGGAGGAAAAATAAGTAAAAAGAAAATAGAAAGAAGGGAAAAATTGACTTTTCATCCATTTTAAGGCCACACGGTTAGCTTGCATGATTTTATCTAAACATGCACAAACCATGCGAAAACCTCTATAAAAACTGCATACAACGCTACACATTTATGTACCACACACGCATGGTTTTCCCCAAACCATTCTCAATGCACCTATGGACTACATGGTAAGATAAAAGAGGCCACACATTTTTCCCCAAACCGTGTGCCTTGAACTGCAACTCCAAAAACAAGACTTTGTGCCTTTGATGCTTCTGAACCCTTTTTGAACACCCGAGGCACTCTACAAGCCTCTAAAACCATCCAAAAACATGATATTGTATTGAGAAAACTCTTAGAATTGAGTTCTGATTCTCAAAAAAGAAAAGGGTATACCCACTAATTCAAAAATACAAAACGAGGGAGGTTTTCAACATGATTAAAAAACCTAGGATGTTATAATGTATCCAAAAAAATTAAATCAATCATAAATATAATAATTACCCATGAAAATAAAATGGGTTTCATAGTATTATCTCATATCATAATCAAAGGAAATTTCATAATGAAGGCATTTGAGAGATAAAGATAAGGCATTTATTACCTCATCAAAATAAGGGAAAATAAGATAGATATGTATTTGAAGAACATATATACATAATTTAAAATAAATCCATAACATTATAGGTTATCTTCATTGATGAAAATATCTTTAAAATATTACTTAGAACATTTCTTGAGGAAAATATACTTTTCACTTTGAAAATCACTTTTAAAAACTAAAAATTTCTAAAATATTGATGAAAAAAATTTTCTTTTAAAATAATCATGGAATATTGTGAAGAAAGTTCAAAAAAATTGGTAGTCATTATGGTGGGTAATTCTATTCATACCAAGTACATTAAAATAAAGAGTCCTTTCACATTTTCTATAAAAAGTTAAAAGGTACCTTATTCGAAAAGTGATAAGAAGATTCATTTTAAACCATTTTGGGAAAATTCAAACATGGTTAAAAATTTCTTTAATAAATCATTGGATAATATTAAAAATATTATTTAAATCATTTTAAGTAAAATATAGATATAGAATAAAAATCATTTTCATCTAAAAATAAAAATAAAGGTGACTTTTCTTAAAAACATTTTATCAATTATTTTAAGTAGCAAAGAGAGGAAAATGGTACTATTACTTGAAAATTTCATGAGTAAATAGAGGATAATAAAACAAAAATGGGCTTATTATAAAATGATCAAATAATTTTCTTTAATGGAAATTCAAGCATACATGATCTCGATTAAAATGAGATTGAAGCATAAACCTTTACCACTTTGATAATTTTTGAATCATAACCCCCATGAAAGAAATAACTTAAATATAAAAATTAAATACTATTAATATAAATATATTAATGATATAACATATCAAATAGGTAGTATATAGACCTCATAAAAAAATAAGTTCACAATACCAAATATGTATCAATGGAGTGGAAATTGAGATGAAATTTCTTACAAAGATCGTACTGTTGAAGTAGAGATTAATCAATGAGTTGATTATGTGTATCAAATGTAAATCCACATAATTTTTTTTAAATAAAACATAATATAATAAAAATACATCACATTTATAATCTTATAATATTGAAGATAATGAATAAGTAATATAACCCACTTAAAAGAAATTGAGTTATGAAATTCCATACCACTTGGTAAATTTCAATTCAAACCCCCTTGGATGAAATAATTTAAATTTAAACTTAAAAATACCATTAATTATAAATAATTAATGGTATTAAATATAAAAATGGCAGTATATACACCATATAACATTAATTGGTTCATAATATTAAAATATGCCTCAATGAAAGGAAAATGAGATGAAGTCCCTTACTTTACACTTCCCTTTAATTGAACATGATTTAACCTCCTATATAATGATTTTAAACATGTTATTAATTTATAAAAGAAACATATTAATAATTATAATATCATATATTATCCTTTTATAACATCTTATCACTCATTTGTTAATAAGTATTCATTATTACTATTGTTTCATGTGTTAATTGTGTTGTTTTTTCATGCATGTTTTGTCATCGAAGTTCCAATTCTCATGAATATGATATAGTTAAATCATATATAGAATCATATTAATGTTATAAATATCATATTTATTCATTGGATATATTTTTATAATAATTATTTAAATTTAAACATGGAAAATAAATCACATCTCTTTATGGAGATGGTAGGTCATACGTATACACGAGCGATGTTATCATTTACTTAATGGGTGAAAGGGTAAGGAAGTTTATGGTATAATAGTTTTAAATAATCAATATTATTTCATGATTATCATATTTATTCATTATTTTTATCATTATTACTATCCATACGAGTTGGTTATGGAAAAAAAATTACCTTGGTTCGTGAGGTGGCAGTCTACCGTACACACACGCGATGGTTTTGTTTATCATTTGATGGAGGATGAGATGAATAAATATTATGCCATAAACATATAACATCTTAGTATATAGGAGATACTAGTGTTATTATATTTTAATTTTTAAGACATATTTAAAGGCGAAAAAATAATATATAAAAAATAAGGATCCCCGTTAAGACGATTACCTTTGCTTAGAAGAAACTCCTTTGGATCTCTTATTAAGGACCTTAAGGTTAGTATTCTGGGAATACTAGAAGCTCTATAATGTAGATAAGTATTATGGGGGGATATTTTGGTAGGGTTTGGTCAATAAAAATGGTTTTAGAAGTATGAAGAAGTGACAAGAGGGGTTCCCTTTTATAATTGAGGAGGATTGGCATTTTGTAAATAACCAAAACTATTCAATAATGGGAAGTCACTCTCAAGGAAAGTGCCTCCAAAATTGATATATATTAAAGTGTAGGGGTGATATGGTCAATAAAAATATCCACAATTCAAAAATAAATATTTTTAAACATATTATTCCATTTACCTTTAAGGTTACTCACTTTTACCATTTTAGTTTTTCACTCTGGTAACTGTAACACCCTGATATTTTTATGAAACATTTCTCTTTAAATAATTTAATTTCTTCAGTAGCTTGTGTCGCATGTAACACAGAGTTTAAACGAACCGTGATATACTATTAAAATATTATTATTTTAAAATGACCATTATAACCTAACCATTGAATTAGAGGGTATGAATAGGAATAACCATAATATTAAATATATTAATACTTAGAAAATAAATACTTAATTTTTAATAAATTTATTTTATTCTTAAAAAATATGTTTTCTTTAAAAAATGATTTTATTGATTTCTGTGAGAAAATAAATATAATTAACTTTGAAACTTTTATAAAATTTATTTGAAAAAATAAAATTCAATTTTGAATCTAGTATGTCAAAATTATCTTAGGATGAATTTTTGGAAATTTTCTAAAAAGTTTGAAATTTTAATGAACAATGAAAAATACTGAATTACATTAAAAATAGTATATATTTTAAAAACATTTCAAAAGTTAAATTATTTTTTTTAAACTTTAATTAGTTATTTTTGATTATAAATAATCTAATTTTTATCTTTGAAATTAATTTTATACATGAATTTAGTATAAAAACATTTTATTCTTAAAAATGGTATTTTTTGAAAAAATTGTTTTTCGTCACATTTTTTCGGTTTAATTTTAAATTAAAATTTTCCGCTTCTAGGTTTTTAATTTTTAATAATTTATTCCATATTTAGAATTAGGAGGTTTATATTTTTTAAATATACCCCTTTTATTTTTGGTTAATATGAATAGTAACTGTGGTAAAATTTATCAACTCAGTAAAGGGTAAATTGGGTTAATCTAGATTAAAAATAAGTGTAAGGACATAAGTTTTAACCCAAATTATTATTGGATTAATTAAATTTTACCCTTAACACTTAAGGTTTTAAATTGAGTTATTTAATGGACACTTTTCCATACAAATGACTTAGACATTATTAAAATCAAAGAAAGTGACAAAATGCCACACTCTTATTTTTAATAAGTATAATATTTTTAATATGATTTTAACTAGAATATATTATCAACTATAAATATTATTTGGAAATTTAAATAATTTTTATTAATCATGGTAATTTATTTAAAAAATTTAGGAATTGAATAGTTACCCTAAATGCTTATACAATGTTGATGCAGTAATTATTCAATTAGCAAAAAAATAAAATAAATAATAATAAAAATATTAAAAGTAATATTATTTGAGATATTTAATTTTATCCATGAATTTTATACATAACAATGACATTTTATTTATATAATAAATTATTTGGTTCTAATTTGGCTTGGTTTCTTGATACTTTAAATGTTAATGTAGTGAATAGTATCAAAAATGACAATAATGATATTTTTATTTTATTAAATTATTTAAAAACCATAATAATAATAATTAATTAGGAAATGATGAAAAATTTCATAAATTTGACTTTTATGGTCTAAATGACTCAATATAAGTAAAAAATACAACCTTTTAATATTGAAAAAGTTGTTACCGTATTTAGAATTAAAATAGGTTAAGCAAGGGTTAATCAAAATGATAAGATTTAATATAAAACCAAAAAATTTGTACATTTTATTGGTTGATGAGAATACAAAATTATCTTATCTTATCTTTTAATCCATGTCCATTTGGTGGTATTTGGATAAAAAATAAATTTATTATAATTTAATCTTTTGAGAAATTTCGAAAAACACCCCTCTCCTCCCTTATAAATACCACCCCTCATAACCCCTTTTACTCACACCATCCAAGCATCAAACATTTACAAATATCTACCAAACACTCTACTCCCCACTCTACTAATTTCCAAGTGCTACTGTTCTCACCAAAATACCAATTCCAAGTTCTTAAAGGGATCCTTTAAGGAAGTGATATTCAAGAGGTAACTTTTTTAACCACCTATCTTAATTTCTTTTCTTCTTCTACCTTCTACTCACCTCATTCATCCATAAAATCATAATAAATCTAGTATCATGTATATAATAGAATTTTATATTTCTAATGGAACATTTTCTATTCATCCCCATTTTCTCATCTCCTCTTATTCAAATAAAGGAAACCATTGTCCAAATTATGTCGATTAACCATCTCCGTAGATAATGAGTTTTCGTTTTTCATTACCAACTTCAAGTATGATTATAAAAATATTATTATTGTTAAATAATATTTTAAAAGGTATATTATAACTTATTTAATGTTATTAAAAAAATATATAGACATAATATTAAATAAAACTAAACTAGTTCGTGATGGATATAAAAATTGCCAAAATAAATAAAAAACATTTCTCATTAATGTTTTATTAAATGAATCATACTCATGTGAGAAAATAAAATTATATATGGGAACATTTAAAATTATTTAAGTGTATTAATAAAATTTCATTTCACTTCTGGAATTGTATTCCCATTCTTCATGAACTTCCATAATTATATACAAGTGAAACGTCTATGAAACCATGAAACAAACATTCCCGAAATGAAGAAATTTAAGCTTATAACTCATAAATATTTCCATAAATAAACTTAATAAAATTATAATAAATAAAATACATGAGTAATAGGTTCTTAATTAAGAAATTAAATAGTATAATTTCATTATCAGGACATTAATGACAAGCGTAGAACGTATTCAGACATAAGACAAGGGATCTCTCCGAACCTTAATATTTTTTTTGGGTTGCACTTTCTCTATATTTTCATTAATTTATACCATTATTATTCTTATATACTTGTCTTATATTCAGTGTATATGTACCACACAAATTTATGTAAATTTATTCATATTTTTTTATGGGGAATTACATGTTTTATAAGGTTCCCTTCCCAATTCCTCTCGATAAGCAAACCTGATTAAAGGGAACTTGTCTTTTTCTTAGCCATTTTCAAGTACACTGAATAAAATATTTTAAGCCACCAATATTTTTATAAAATAACTCAATTTATAATTTAAAAACTATTTTATTTTATTTCTATGCCACTTAAGAATGGTTTTAAGATAGAGAGGGAGTACCCTAGACAGAAGAAAAAGGAAGATGAGTCTATTAGGGAATTTGAGGAAAAATTTACAAGGATTTCATGATATGACTCTGAATTTGTCATGAAAATTGAAATCAAGGTGGATAACTTCTTTAGTGTATTAATTCTGAGTCTATGAAAATCATTGGAAATTTGATAATTTGAAAGCTATAAAGAGATTTTCTATTTTTCCCTTAAGGTTGAGATGGATATTGGAGACTCTTAGTGGTCTCATGGGATCAAAGATAAAAAGAGGAATATAAAGTTTAATATGGGAGGATAAACAGATAAATATCATATAAGAAAGAAAACCCAACATCTCACGTGTCAAAAGTGTGGGTAAAATCATCCCCATAACTATCTAAAGGGAACCAGGAGATGATTCAAATGCGGAAAAGAGAGGCATTAGGCTAATCATTTCCAAAGGGATATGAAGAATCCTACTAAAATAGAAGAATATAGGAAGGTTCAGATCAACTCTCAACCTATAGTACAATGTTTCAACTAGAAGGAACATGAGAATTATGCAAGACAATGCCCTAATCCAAAGGTTTTCAGAGACAATCAATGATAACAACCTCTAAGGAAGCAAGGAAGGGAATATACTATCACTACTAATGAGGTGGATCCCGACACTGATTTATTGACACGTATGCTAATTATTCATTAAATAATAGAAAAATTACTTTTTGATTCTGGTTCTATACATTATTTCATATCTGGAAAGTTTAGTATAACTATTTAAACACCACATCAAAATATGGAAGTTGAGTTATCTATGAGAACAATGAATGGGAAAATTATTGAATATAATGAATATAACTCCTCCCTTATCAATGTTTATTGATTAAACCTCCTATAAAATCTTGTCTTACATCCTTTGGTAAGGTTTTATGCTATATTGGTAATGGATTTATTATCTTTATATAAATCCAACATCAAATATCAGTAGAGGGAGATCACTCTTCACACCCCAAGGCATCCTTTAATTCTATACAACTATAAGGAGTAGGATGAATCTTCTTCAGAATCATCAACTCAAGTGTGGATATTATTGAATTATGAGAAAGCATATCTAGCTCAAATTATTGAGATAAAGGAGAGGATCATTCTTGAAGACATTCCCATTATAAGGGACTAGACTGATGTGTTCCCTAAATAATTACCTAGTATTATTTTTGATCAAGAGGTTGAGTTCTAAATTAAAATTATACCTAGATCTCTGCCCATGTCAAAGACTCCTTATAGTATGACAACCATTGAGTTGGAAAAATTGAATAAGTAGTTATAATATAACCTGGATAAGGGTTTCATACACCCGAGTGATTCACTATGGGGTGTGCCAGTCCTCCTTTTCAAGAAGAAGGGTAGTTCAACGTGCCTATGAATTGATTATCATGAGCTTAACAAAATCATAATAAAGAACAAGTATCCCCTACCATGGATATATTAATTTTTTGATCAACTTCATGGGTCCAATTATTTCTATAAGGTTTAAATTCATTTCAGATATCACCAATTAAAGGTGAATAAGGAAGACATTCCCAATAATGACTTTCGAACAAGTCATGGAAACATTGAGTTCATAATTATTCCCTTTAGACTCACTAATTATATAGAAATATTCATGGACTTAATGAATAGAGTCTTTATAAATTACCTTTAAAAATTTATGTTAGTCTTTAAAGATGATATTCTGATATACTCTAAGAGAAATGAGGAACATGAGGAGCATTTGAATAATATACTAAATAATTTTAAAAGGGAGAAAATATATGAAAAGTATAGTAAATGTGAGTTATATATAGAGGAAGTATCATTATTAGGATATGTTATCACCAAAAAAGGGCTATCTGTGGACCCATCTAAGACAAAAGAAATTAAGGAGTAGCCCAAACTAGCATCTATAATAGAGATCCATAGTTTCCCGAGTTTACCTGGGTATTACCAATGATTTGTGAATAACTTCACAAAATTTTCAAACCCACTAACCAAGATGACTTAGAAAGGAGTAAAGTTTGTCTCTACCAGTGAATTTAAAAAATTATTAAAAGAGTTGAAAAAGAGGCTTATCACTACACTAGTACTCACACTACTAATAAGTGGAGAAATATTCATGGTATAAAATGATGCATCAAAGAATAGATTAGGTTGCATACTACTACAAAATGATAAAGTAACATCCTGTACCTCACAACAGCTAAAAGATCATGAGAAGAACTATCCCATGCATGATATGAAGTTATCAGTTGTGATATCCCTGTTGATAATCTAATGAAATTATATTTTTGGGGAGAAGTGTGAGATATATACTGATTACAAGATCCTCAAATATATATATATTAATAAAAAAGGAGCTTAATATGAGCCATCGAAGATGGTTAGAGCTCATCAAGGATTATAATTGCTCAATACACTACCATAATGCTAAAGAAAATAAAGTGGATGATGATCTAAGTAGAAAGGATCCTGAAACTTTACCAATGATGAAAATTGAGAAGGATCCAATATTATTAGACTTATAAAGGATGGAAATGGGAATCACAAGGTAAGGGACATAATCACTCTTTTATAAAATGATTACTCAACCATCCCTTATGGAGAAGATAAAGTATGCTCAAAGAAATGATATGGAAATTAAGAAGAATGTGGTATCTATCAGAAATTATAAATCCTTGGATTTTAAAATTGACAATGAAGGAGTTGTAAGATTTGGGTCACAAATATATGCACCATAAAACCTTGAGATAAAGGGGGATATTTTGAATGATGCACATACCTCGACCTTCTACATCAACCCAGGGAGTAACAAGATGTATCGAGATCTATGAGAGAACTATTAGTGGGACAATATGAAAAATGGGATATTTGAATGTTCATCAATGTTCATAGTATGTCAGCAAGTAAATGATGAATAGAGAAATTCTAAAGGGATGATGTAACTATTAATTATACCTATATGAAAATGGGAAAACATCACTATGGACTTTTTCACTGGACTTCCAAAGACATCTGGAGGAAATAGTGCCATATAGATCATTGTAGATTGTCTTACAAATAAAACTCAGTTTATCACAATTTGAGAGGACTTATCACTCGATAAACTAGGAGATATATATATCAAACAAGTGGTAATAATTCATGGATTACCATTATCAATTGTATCAGATTGAGATATGAGATTTACCTCCAAGTTCTGGAAAATTATACAACATGCTCTAAACACTGAACTAATTTTCAGTACGGCTTATCACCTTCAAACTGATGGCTAGTCTGAGTGGACTATTTAGACACTGAAATACTTTTTTAGAGAATTCTCAATGGACTTCAAAGGAGGATGATACCGACATATTCCACTGGTCAAGTTCTCTAACAATAATAGTTTCCACTCAAACATACAAATGGATCCATATGAAGCCCTTATGGGAAAAGATGAAGAGCACCTACATAACGGTATGAAGTTGGTGAACATAATCTGTTAGGACCTAAAATGGTTGAGGAAATGGTAGAAAATTTGAAGACTATTTAGTATAAAATCAAGGCTTCCTAAATTTGACAAAAGATCTATGCAGACAATTATCGATGAGACTTAGAGTTTAAGGTTAGAGATAAGGTATTCCTATGAATATCTTCATGGAAGAGAGTAATGAGATTTGAAAAGAAGGGAAATCTAAGTCCTAGAAACATCATCACCTTTTATATTATTGATCACATAAGATCTTTGGCATATCAACTAGCACTTCCACCAACCTTGTCTCAAATACATGACATATTCAACGTATTCCTCTTAAAAAAGTACATACCAGATCCCTCAAATGCACTAAATTCAGAAGTAATACAACTGGAAAATGATCTCTCTTATTATTATCATCTAGTGAAGATCTTGGACCATATAAATAAAGTTATATGAAATAAGACCACTTACTTGGTTAAAGTACTATAGAGGAAACACAAATATGAAGTGGAAACATGGGAATTAGAGGAAGTGATGACAGAGAAGTACCCTCACATGTTTTCAAATTAGTATGTAAAATGAAATTTTAAGGGTGAAATTTCATAAGTGGAGAAGAATGTAACACCTATATATTTTTTAGGAAGTATTTCTCTTTAAATAATTTAATTTCTTTGATAGCTTGTGTTGCATGCAACCCTGATTTTAAACGAATCACGATATACTATTAAAATATTATAATTTTAAAAGGACCATTATAACCTAGCCATTGAGTTACAGGGTATGAATATGAATAAAAATATTATGAAATATATTAATTCTTAGTAAATAAACATTTTTTTAATAAATTCATTTTATTCTTCAAAAATATGTTTTTGTCAAAAAACGATTTTATTTCTTTCTATGAGAAGATAAATATAATTAATTTTGACACTTTTAGAAAATTTATTTTAAAAAATAAAATTAATTTTTGATTTCATAATTTCAAAATTATTTCAGGATGATTTTTTTTTGGAATTTTCTAAAAAGTTTAAAAATTTAATGAATAGTAAAAAATGTTGATTTTCATTAAAAACTGTATATATTTTTTAAATCATCTAAAAAGTCAAATTATATTAGTTTTAAAATATAGTTAGTTCCTTTTGATTATAAATAATATAATTTTGGTTATTGAAATGAATTTTATATATGAATTTTGTATAAAAACATTTTATACTTAAAAATGGTATTTCTCAGAAAAATTGTTTTTCATTGTGTTTTGATGGTTTAATTTAAAATTAAATTATGAAACTTATTTTTTTTTGAATTTTGAAAAATGGATCCCATATTTTTAATCAAGATATCCAAATTTAGTAAATATACCACTTTTAGTTTTGGTCAATATGAATAGTAACTGTAGTAAAATTTATCATCTCGGTAATGCGTAAATCGAGTTAATCTAGATTAAAAATAAGTGAGAATGTTATAAATTTTCATAAAAATTCTTAATTTATTAATTAAATTCTACCCTTAACACTTAATTTTTGAAATTGAGTTATTTAATGGACACTTTTCTATGAAAATTACTTAAACATTATTAAAATCAAAGAAAGTGATAGAATGTCACTCTTATTTTTAATAAGTATAATATTTTTAATATGGGGTTAACTAGAAGATATGCTCAAATATAAATTTTATTTATAAATCTAAAATATTTATATTCATAATTTAATTAAAAATTTTATTAATTAAATAATTACCCTAAATGATTATTCAACATTGACGCAATAATTATTAAATTAACAAAGTAATCTAATAAATGATAATAAAAATACTAAAAGTAATATAATTTTAGATATTTATCATGATAAATTTTTTTATAGATGACCATGAAATTTTTAGGATATAATAAAGTAATTTTTTCTAATTTTACTTGTTTTATTGATGTTTTTAAATGTCAATATAGTGAATAGTATCAAAATTGACAATAATGATATTTTTATTTTATCAAATTATTTATAAATCATAAAAAACTTTTAAAAATATAAATTAATTATGATATTATCTAAAATTAGATAAATTATACATTTATCATCCAATTGACATGATATAAGTAAAAGTTAAAACCTTTTAATATTATAAAAGGTTTTACCATAGTTAAAATTAAAATAGGTTAACTAAGGTTTAATGAAAATTATATGGTTTAAAATAAAACAAAAACATGTATAAATTTTATTTTAATATTATATTACCACCTTATATTATCTTATATTCTAATTCATTCCAATTTGGTGGTATTTGGATGGAAAATGAATTTATTATAATTTAATATTTTGAGAAATTTCAAAAAACACCCCTCTCCTCCCTTATAAATACCACCCCTCACAACCCAATTTCCTCACACCATCCAAGAATTAAATATTTAAAAATATATTCCACACACTCTCCTTACCACCCTAACTTAATACAGGTGTTTTTGGTATCACTAAAATACCAATTCCAAGTTTCTAAAGGGATCCTTCAAGGAAGTGATATTCAAGAGGTAACTTTCTTTAACCACCTCTCTTAATTTCTTTTTTTCATATACCTTATCCTCACATAATTCATACATCAAATCATAAAAAATACGGTATCATGTATATACTAAAATTTTATATTGATAATTTAATATCTTCTATCCATCCCTTTTTTCTCATCTCCTCTTATTCAAATAAAGGAAACTATTGTCCAAATTATGATGATTAACCATTTCCATGGATAATGAGTTTTCGTTTTTCATTAACACCTTCAAGGCTTGTTATAAAACAATTATTATGGTTAAATAAGATTTTAATAAGTTTATTATAAGTTATAACATGTTATAGAACTAATATATACACATAATATTAAGTAAAATAAAACTAGTTCATGATGGGTGAAAAAACCGTCAAAATAAACTAGAAATTTAACATTAATGTTTTATCAAATGAATCATCCTCATGTCATAAAATAAAATGATATATCGGACCATTTAAAATTTATCAATTTAATGAATACCATTTTTTTCACTTATGTAATAGTATTCCCATTCAACCAGAACTTCCATAATTATATACAATTGAAATGACCATGAAACCATGAAACCGACACTCATAGAAAAACGAAATTGAACATTATAACACATAAAAATAGACTTAAGTAAACTTAATAAAATTATAAAAAATAAAATATATGAGTAATATGATCTTAATTAATCAATTAATCAATGTAATTTGATTATATAGGATATTAAGTGCAAGTGCAAAACTTATTCAAACATAAGACAAAGGATCTCTCTGAACCTCCATATTTCATTTGGGTTACGATTTCTCTATCTTTACCTTAATTTATCCCTTAATTATTATTATATAATTATCCTATAATATATTTGTATGCACCACACATATTTATGCATCATAATTCATCTTTCTTTGATGGGGAATTACATGTTTTGTAAGGTTTTCTTCTCAATTACTCTAGATAAACAAACCCGATTAAAGAGAACTTATCTTTTTTCTACCCATTTTAAAGTACACTCCATAAACTATTTTAAGCCTAAAATATTTTTATAAAATTAATAAAATTTTCATGGAGAAAATATTTTATTATAGTTCCAGTTTTATGAAAATAATTATTCCTTTATCCTCTTTAAAGACACTTTATTGTTTTCCTTAAAATCGTGCTTCAATGAAACATTTATAAAGTTACATAACCACTATTTTTAATGTTTTAACTTTAGTTGGACTTTATTATTCTTGATATATTATTATATTTCTTTTATTAAAGTACAATAATTTTTTAAATCCCTTATTTCATGGATACCATTATTATATGCCCTTTGGTTATTCCTTATGACATGATTACGATACCCATTTCATTCCATGGTTAACCTTTATGTTTATTCCTTGTATTTGATTCTTTATGTGGTGCACATATGCATGAACATGTTATAATAGGTGTGCCAATATAGTTCTATAATGAATTGGGTAATGTTTTAGTCTCATGAGATGTTATTTATGGTGTTTGGGAGTAAACCTAATCCATTACGGGACTCTATCCACCATGTGATACAGTCTTAGAAGTTAGCCATGAATCATGGTTATGTCATGTTATAAGTTGCTACCACTTTACTATGTTTCCATGAACATATGATTCCATGTTCTATATGTTATTATTCTACATGTTTATTCATGATCCATGCCTTTTATGTCATCATGTTATTCCTTCTAACTCAAGTATTATGCTTCATTCCCATGTTTATTCCCTTATTGGGATTTTTAGCTCATACCTTTTTTCTATGTATTCCCTAGGTTATCCTATATAGTTGTAGGAGCTCAAATGAATTTAGGAGCTCATTATAGAGATAAATAAAAAGATTTTTTATTTTAGTTTCATGTTTTCTAATTATGTACCCAATCTTCCAATGACACTATACTTTTGAATCCTTGGTTTGTATTTCATGGATAATTATGATTAAAATCATGTAATAGTATATGTAAAGGTATTGGATCACTATAGTTGGTATCATAGCATGTTATAGTTATTTTTGGGGATTAGGACTATAAAACTTTAGTAATAAGCCTATGGATAATTCTATTACCATGGATAACCTATATTGAAAATTTGGGAATCACAAGTTTGTATATACTTTTCATTATAAGTTTATCCTTCTATGTTCATAGTTGCCTTTTTTTTCCTCATTATATAAGTATTCAAGTCCCACTACTTTTATTTTTTTCTTATTTGTTAATTTCTGGAAATTGGAGAACCCATGATAATAACCAATGTGATAGAAAATGCAACAATTGTCTGAATGATATGCCAAAACGTATGGGAAAAGGTATTCAAAACTTCATAAAAATACTTTCTCAAATGGATAAATTTATGAATAATAACTTGAATCATGCGAAACACCCTCCTTATCCTAAGAAATATCAAGTTGCAGTCGAATAATTTATGTGACAAAGGCCTCCTATCTTTAGTAGAGCCTCTAATCCCCTCATTTTAGAATAATGGATTGAATCCATTAAGAAAATATTCTCTATCCTATAATTCTCAAAAGAAGAAAAAGTCATGATGGTGGTATATCATCTTAATGGGGAAGCTAATTGGTGGTGGACACTAATAAAGAACTTAAATACTAAATTATAAATTGATTCCATGGAATTAGAAGCCTTCAAGAAAATATTTTTCAAAAAATATTTTCCCCAAACTCTTCATCTTAAGTTATAGAGGGAGTTACTTGGACTGAAGAAAAAGGAATATGAGTCTATTAGAGCATTTGACTAAAATTTACAAGGCTTGAATGATACACCTTTGACTTTATCATGAACACTAAAATCAAGGTGGATCACTTATTTAGTGGATTAAAGCTGAGTCTATGAAAAGAAATAGTGATTTGAGAATTTGAAATCTATGAGAAGATATTCTATTTTTCCCTTAAGGTTGATATGGATATTGGAGACTCTCAGTGGCCTCATGGGATCAAATTTAAAAAGAGGAATATGAAGTTTAATATGTGAGGATCAAGAGATAAATCTCATAGAGGAAAGAAAAAAAGACTCTCACGTGTAAAAAGTGTGGGAAAAAGCATCTCAAGAACTATCTAAAGGGAACCTAGAGATGCTTAAAATGTGTAAAAGAGAGGCATTAGGCCAATAATTTCCATAGGGATATGAGGAAGCCTACTAACATGGAATAATAAAGGAAGGTTCATATCAAGTCTCAGCATATAGTGCAATGTTTCAACTACAAGGAACACGATAATTATGCAAGATAATTCCCTAAGACTAGAATTGTTAGAGACAATCAATGATAACTACATCCAAGGAGGAAAGGAATGGCATATGCTATCAATACAACTGAGGTGGAGCCCAACAATGATGTGGTGATAGGTATGCTAATTATTTATACAATAACAACAAAAGTACTTTTTCATTATGGTTTTATGAATTCTTTCATATCTTGTAGGTTTAGTAGAAATACTTAATCACCACCTCAAAATATGGAAGTTGAGTTATCTGTGAGAACAATAAATGGGTAAATTATTGAATCTAATGTATATAACACCTCCTCAGTCAATTTTTATTGATTAAACCTCTCAAAAAACCTTATATTACTTAATTTGATAGAGTTTTATTCTATATTGGTAATGGATTGACTATCTTTATAGAAATCGAACATCAAATTTTGGGAGAGGGAGATCACTCTTCACATCCCTAGGAATTCTCTAATTCTATACAACTATAAGAAAGAGGATGAATCTCATTCAGAATCATTAACTCATGTGTGGAATTTATTGCATTATGAGAAATCATATCTAGCTAAAATTATTGAAAAAAAGGAGAGGATCATGATTGAAAACATGCCCATTATAATGGACTACACTAATGTGTTACCTAAAGAATTACCTAGTATTCCTATTGATAGAGAGGTTGAGTTCTCAATTAAGCTTATAGCTGGATATCTACCCATATCAAAGAATCCTTACAGGATGACCACCATTGAGTTAGAAAAACTGAATAAGTAGTTATAATAGAATCTGGATAAGGGTTTCATACACCCGAGTGCTTCACCATGCGGTGTGCCATTCCTCTTCATTAAGAAGAAGGATGGGTCAATGCACCTATGAATTGATTATCATAAGCTAAATAAAATCATAATAAAGAACAAGTATCCCCTACCATGGGTAGATTAAATGTTCTATAAACTTCATGGGGCCAAGTATTTCTCTAAGGTTGACCTTTATTTGGGTTGTGGCCAATTAAGGGTGAAGAAGGAAGTCATTCACAAGAATTAATTTCAAAAAAGTCATGGAAACATTGAGTTCATAATTATTCCCTTTAGACTCACTAATTCTATAGAAATATTCATGGACTTAATGAATATAGTCTTTAGAGATTACCTTTACAAATTTATGTTAGTATTTAAAGATGATATTATGATATACTCTAAGAGAAAAGAGGAATATGAGGACAATTTGAATACTTTTCTAAATACTTTTTAAAGGGAGAAAATATATAAAAAGTATAGTAAATGTGAGTTATATATGTAGGAAGTATCATTTTTAGGACATGTTATCACTAAAAAAGGGTTATATATGGACCCATCTAAGACACAAGAAGTTGAGAAGTGGCCCAAACCAACATCTATAATATAGATACATAGTTTCCCAAGTTTAGATGGGTATTACTGATGATTTTTGAATAACTTACCATAATTTTCAAACCCAATAACCAAGATGACTCATAAAGGAGTAAAGTTTTTCTGGACCAGAGAATGTGAAGAATTATTTAAAGAGTTCAAAAAAAGGGTTATCACTGCACTAGTACTCACACTACCTATAAGTGGAGAAATATTCATGGTATACAACGATGCATCAAATAATAGATTAGGTTTCATACTGATGTAAAATGAGAAAGTAATAGCCTACACCTCAAGGCAGCTGGAAGATCATGATAAAAACAATCCCATGCATGATATGGGGTTAGCAGTTGTGATCTTCGTGTTGATAATATTATGACATTATCTTTTTGGGAAGAAGTGTGAGATATGTACTGATAATAAGAACCTCAAATATATATTAAAAAAAAGGAGCTTAATATGAGCTTGTGAATATGGTTAGAGCTCATCAAGGATTATGACTATTCAATACACTACCATCATGGTAAATAAAATAAAGTGAAAGATGCTCTAATTAGAAAGGATTTGAAAACTTTACCAATGATGAAAATTGATAAGGATACAATATTCATAGACTTATAAAGGATGGAAACTGGAATCATAAGGGAAGGGACATAATCACTCTTTTCTAAAATGATCACTCAACTATACCTTATATAGAAATAAATTATGATCAAAGAAATGATATAGAAATTTAGAATAAGGTGGAATATTTCAGAAATGGGAAATCATCGGAGTTTAAAATTGATGAGGAAAGAGTTGTAAGATTTGTGTCACAAATATGTGTACCATCAAAACCTGAGATAAAGAAGGATATTTTGAATTATACACATAGCTTGAAATTCTCCATCCACCTAGGGATTACATAGATGTATCGAGATCTACAAGAGCACTATTAGTGGGACAATATGAAAAAGGAGATATTTGAATGTGCATCAAAGTTCCCAGTATGTCAATAAGTGAAGGATAAACAGAGAAATTATAAATATATGATATAACTATTACTTATACCAATATGGAAATGGGAAAACATCACTATGGACCTTTTCACCAGACTTCAAAAGACATCTGAAGAAAATAATTCCATATGGATTATTGTGGATTTTCTTACAAAGAAAATTCACTTTATTGAAATTTGAGAGGAATTCTCACTCGATAAACTAGCACAAATATACATCAGAGAAGTGATAATACTGCATAGAGTACCATTATCGATTATATCATATCGAGATATGGGATTTACCTCCAAGTTTTATACAATTCTCCAACATGATCTAAATATTGAACTGATTTTCAGTATGACTTATCACCTTTAAACTGATGGCCAGTCTGAGTAGAACATTCAGTCACTGGAATAATTTTTGAGATAATTCTCAATAGACATCAAAGGAGGATGGTATCAACATATTCCACTAGTCAAGTTATCTAACAATAATATTTTCCACTCAAACATCCAATTGGATCCATATGAATCCCTTATGGGAAAGATGAAGAACACATACATGATGGTATGAAGTTGGTGAACATAAGTTTCTAGGACCTGAAATGGTAGAGAATGTGAAGATAATTCAAAATCACATCAAGGCTTTCTAAATTCGACAAAAGATGAATGCAAACAATTGTCAATGAGATTTAGAGTTTAAGGTTGGAGAAAAGGTATTCCTATGCATATCTTCATGGAAGAGAGTAATGAGATTTGGGAAGAAGGTAAATATAAGTCTTAGAAACACAATCCCATTTGAGATTATTGATCACATAAGATCTTTGGCATATCAACTAGCACTTTCACCAAACATGTCTATAATAAATGATGTATTTCACATATCCCTCCTAAGGAAGTACATACAAGATCCCTCAAATGTACTAAATTCAAAGGTAATATACCTAGAAAATGATCTCTCTTATTAGGAGTATATAGTGAAGATATTGGACCATATAAATAAAGTTATATGTAATAAGTCCACTTAATTGATTAAAGTACTATGATTGAAACAAAAATATGAAGAGGCAACAAGGGAATCAGAGGAAGCGATGGCAGAGAAGTACCCTCACATATTTTAAAATTAATATGTAAAATGAAAATTTAAGGGTGAAATTTCATAAGTGGGGAATAATGTAACACCCTAATATTTTTATGAAGTATTTCTCTTTAAATAATTTAATTTCTTTGACAACTTGTGTTGCATGAAACACTGAGTTTAAATGAATCTCGATATACTATTAAAATATTATTATTTTAAAATGACCATTATAACCTAGACATTGAATTACCGGGTATGAATAGTAATAAACATATTATGAAATATATTAATTCTTATAAAATAAACATTTTTTTAATAAAGTCATTTTATTCTTCAAAATGTTTTTTATTCAAAATTTTTTATTGCTTTCTATGAAAAAATAAATATTATTAATTTTGAAACTTTTAGAAATTTTATTTTAAAAAATAAACTTGATTTTTGAATTAATAATTTCAAAATTATCATAGGATTTTTTTTGAAATTTTCTAAAAAGTTTGAAATTTTAATGAATAGTGAAAATGCATATTTACATTGAAAATTGTATATATATTTTTAAAGAATTTAAAAAGTCAAATTATATTAGTTTTAAAATATAATTAGTTCCTTTTTATTATAAATAATATAATTTTTGTCTTTTAAATGAATTTTATTCATGAATTTTGTATAAAAACATTTAATACTTAAAAATGGCATTTCTCAGATAAATTGTTTTTCATTGCGTTTTGATGGTTTAATTTTAAATTAAATTATGAAAATTATGTGTTTTAAATTTTGAAAAATGGATCCAATATTTTTAATTAATACTTCTAAATTTATTAAATATACAACTTTTATTTTTGGTCAATATGGAAGTAATCGTGGTAAAATTTATCATCTCAGTAAAGGGTAAATCGAGTTAATCTAGATTAAAAATAAGTGATAATTACATAAATTTTCATAAAAATTATTATTGGATGAATTAAATTCTATCATTAACACTTAATGTTTGAAATTTATTTATTCAATGGACACTTTTCCTTGAAAATTACTTAGACATTATTAAAATCAAAGAAAGTGATAAAATGTCACGGTCTTATTTTTAATAAGTATAATATTTTTAATATGGAGTTAACTAGAAGATATGCTCAAATATAAATTTTATTTAGAAATATAAAATATTTATATTCATAATTTAATTAAAATTTTTTGGAATTAAATAATTACCCTAAATGATTATTCAACGTTGATGTAATAATTATTAAATTAGAAAAGTAATTAAATAAATAATAATAAAAATACTAAAATTAATATAATTTTAGATATTTAAGGTGATTCAAAAAATTTATATATGACCATGAAAATTTTAAGATGTAACAAAATATTTTTTTCTAATTTTACTTGTTTTCTTGATGTTTTTAAATGTCATTGTAGTGAATACTATCAAAATTGACAATAATGATATTTTTATTTTATAAAATTATTTAGAAATAATCAAAAACATTAAAAAATACAAAGTAATTGTGATATTATCTAAAATTACATAAATTATAAATTTATCATCCAATTTACATGATATAAGTAAAAATTACAACCTTTTAATATTGTAAAAGGTTTTACTGTAGTTAAAATTGAAATAGATTAACTAAAGGTTAATCAAAATTATAAGGTTTAAAATAAAACAAAAACATGTCTAATTTTTTTTGATTATATTACCACCTTATATTATCTTATATTATAATTTATTCTAATTTTGTGTTATTTTTATGGAAAATGAATTTATTATAATTTAATATTTTTGAGAAATTTCAAAAAACACGCCTCTACTCCCTTATAAATACCACCCCCACAAACCCTTTTACTCACACCATCCAAGACTTTAATCTTTACAAATATATTCCACAAACTCTCCTCCCCACTCTCCCTTAATACAAGTGTTGTTGGTATCACTAAAAAACAAATTCCATGTTCCTAAAGGGATCCTTTAAGGAAGTGATATTCAAGAGGCAACTTTCTTTAACCACCTCTCTTAATTTCTTTTCTTCATCTATCTTCTACTAAACTAATTCAAATATCAAATCATAATAAATTTAGTATAATTTATATAATGAAATTTTATATTGATAATGTAATATATTCTATCAATCCCTTTTTTTCATCTCCTCTTATTCAAAGAAAGGAAACTATTGTCCAAATTAGAGCGATTAACCATTTCCATGGATAATGAGTTTTCGTTTTTCATTACCACATTCAAGGATTGTTATAAAACTATTATTATGGTTAAATAAGATTTTAATAAGTTTATTATAACTTATTTCATGTTATATAACTAATATATACACATAATATTAAGTAAAATAAAACTAGTTCATGATGGATGGAAAAACCACCAAAATAAACTAAACATTTATCATTAATGTTTTATCAAATGAATCATCCTCATGTTAGAAAAGAAAATGATATATGGGAACATTTAAAATTAATTAATTAAATTAATACCATTTTATTTCACTTATGTAATATTATTCCCATTCTAGAATAACTTACATAATTATATACAAGTGAAATGACCATGAAACCATGAAACCAACACTCCGAGAACAACAAAATTGAACCTTATAGCTCATCAAAATGGATATAAATGAACTTAATAAAATTATAATAAATAAAATATATATGTATTAAGATCTTAATTAATTGATTAATTAATATTATTTGATTATATAGGACATTAAGTGCAAGTGAAAAAAATATTCAAACATAAGGTAAGGGATCAATCTGAACCTCCATATTTCCTTTGGGTTTCACTTTATCTCTATTTTCCTTAATTTATACCTTCATTATTCTTATATAATTATACTATAATACATTTATATATTCCAAAAATATTTATTTATCATAATTAATATTTCTTTTATGGGGAATTACATGTTTTTAAGGTTCCCTTCTCAATTACTCTCGATAAGAAAACACAATTAAAGTGAACTTCTCTTTTTCCTACCCATTTTCAAGTACACTCGATAAACTATTTTAAGCCTACAATTTTTTTATAAAATTACTCAATTTTTCATGGAGAAAATATTTTAGTACAGTTCTAGTTTTATGAAGATAATTATTCCTTTATCCTCTTTAAATACTCTTTATTCTTTCCCTTAAAACCGTGTTTAATGAAACGTTTCTAAAGTTACATAACCGCTATTTTTAATGTTTTCACTTCAGTTGGAATTTATTATTCATGATATATTCTTATATTTATTTTATTAATGTACAATAATGAGTTAAATATCTCATTTCATGTATACCATTGTTATATGCCCTTTGGTTATGCCTTATGACATGATTACGATACGCATTTCATTCCATGGGTAACCCTTAGGTTTATTCATTGTATTTGATTATTTATGTGGCACACATATGCATGAACATATTATTATGGGTGTGCCCATATAGTGATCCAATTCATTGGGTAATTTTTTAGTCTCATTTGATGTTATTTATGGTATTAAAGAGTAAACTTAATCCATTATGGGACTCTATACACCACGTGATACAATCTTGGTAGTTAGTCGTGAATCATGTTTATGTCAAGTTATGTGTTGATACCACTTTTCTATGTTGACATGAACATATGATTCCATGTTCTATATGTTATGCTTATGCATTTTTATTCACGACCCATGCCTTTTATGTCATCATGTTATGGCTTCTCACTCAAGTATTATGCTTTATTCCCCTGTTTATTCCCTTATTGGGATTTTTAGCTCATACCTTTTGTCTATGTATTCCCTAGGTTATCCTATGTAGTTTTAGGAGATCAAAAGAAGTTAGAAGATCATTATGGATATAAATAAAATATTTTTTATTTTAGTTTCATGTTTTCTAACTATGTACCCAATCTTCCAATGACACTATACTTTTCGACCCTTGTTTTGTATTTCATCGATAATTATGATTAAAATCATGTAATAGTATATGTAAAGGGATTGGGTCACTATAGTTGGTATCATAGAACGGTCTAGTTATTTCTAGGGATTAGTACTAGAAAAATTTAGTAATAACCCCAGAGACAATTCTATCACCATGGATAACCTAGATTGAAAATTTGGGAATCACAAGTTAGGATATACGTTTCCTTATATGTTTATCCTTCTATATTTCTAGTTTCATTTTTTTCCTCATTAGCTAAGTATTAAAGAACCACTACTTTTATTTTTCTTCTTCTTAGTTAATGGATGGAAATTTGAGAATCCATGATAATAACCAATGTGATAGAAAAAGAAACAATTTCCTGAATGATATACCAATACTTATGGGAATAGGTTTTCAAAACTTCCTAACAATACTGTATCAACTAGCTCAAGTTATGAATAATAACTTAAATCATTTGGAACATCCTCCTTATCCTAAGAAAGATCAATTTTCAATCAAATAATTTATGTGACAAAGGCCTCCTATATTTAGTTGATCCTCTAATCCACTAATTTTGGAACAATGGATTAACTCTATTAAGAAAATATTATCTAACCTATAATGCTCAAAATAAGATAAAGTCATGTTGATGGTCTATCATCTTGATGGGGAAGCTAATCAGTGGTGGACAATGATAAAGAACCTAAAGAATAAATAAGAAATGGATTCCATGGAATGGGAAGCATTTAAGAAAATATTTTTCAACAAATATTTCCCCCAAAATCTTCATCTTAACATAGAGAGAGTTCCCCGAACTGAAGAAAAAGGAAGAAGAGTCTATTATAGAGTTTGAGGAAAAATTTACAAGGCTTGCATGATATGCCTCCAACTTTTTCATGAACACTGAAAGCAAGGTGAATCACTTATTTAGTGGATTAAAGTTGAGTTGATTAAAAGCATTGATGATTTTAGAATTTTAAATCTATGAGGAGATTTTCTATTTTTACCTTAAGGTTGATATGGACATTGGAGAATCTCAATGGTCTCATGGGCTCAAAGATATAAATAGGAATATGAAGTTTAATATGGGAGGATAAATAGATAAATCTCAAAGACGAAAGAAAAACCAACATATCACGTGTTAAAAGTGTAGGAAAAAGTATCCCAAGATCTGTCTAAAGGGAACCAGGAGATGATTCAAATATGGAAAATAAAGGCATTAGGCTAATCATCTCCAAAGGGATAAGAAGAATCTTACAAACATGGAAGAAGAATGTAAGGTTTAGATCAACTCTCAACCTATAGTACAACGTTTCAACTACAAGGAGCATGAGAATTATGAAAGAAAATTCCCTAAGCCAAAGGTTTTCAAAGAGAATCAATGATAAAACCCTCCACGGAAGTAAGTAAGGGAATATGCTATCACTACCATTCAGGCGGAGCCTGAAAATGATGTGGTGATAGGTATGCTAATTATTTATTTAATAATAGAAAAAGTACTTTTTGATTCTATTCTATGCATTATTTCATATCTTTAAAGTTTAGTAGAACTATTTAAACTCCACCTCAAAATATAGAAGTTGAGTTATCTGTGAGAAAAATGAATGGGGAAATTATTGAATATAATATATATAACTCCTCCCTAGTCAATGTTTGTTGATTAAACATCCCATAAAATCTTTTCTTACTTCCTTTGGTAGATTTTGGGAGAGGGAGATCACTCTTCACATCCTGAGGCATGCTCTAATTCTATAAAACTATAAGGAGGATGATGAATCTCCTTCAGAATCATAAATTCAAGTGTGTATATTATTTCATTATAGGAAATAATATCTATATCAAATTATTGAGATAAAGGAGAGTATCATTCTTGAATACGTTCCCATTATAAGGGACTATAATGACGTGTTCCCTAAATAATTACCTAGTCTTCCTCTTAATCGAGAGGTTGAGTTATCAATTAAACTTATAACCAGATCTCTCCCAATATCAAAGACTCCTTACAATATGAAAACCCACTGAGTTGGAAAAATTGAATAAGTAATTATAATAGAATCTGGATAAGGGTTTAATACACCCGAGTGCTCTACCATTGGGTGTTCTGGTCCTCTTAATCAAGAATAAGGATGGATCAATGCACCTATGAATTGATTATCACGAGCTCAAAAAAATCATAATAAAGAACAAGTATTCCCTACCATGGATAGATTAACTGTTCGATCAACTTCATGGGTCCAAGTATTTTTCTAAGGCTTACCTTCATTCGGGATATCACCAATTAAAGCCCGAGAAGGAAGAAATTCCCAAGAATGCCTTTCGAACAAGTTGTGGACACATTTTCTTCATAATTATTCCCTTCAGACTCACTAATTATATAGAAATATTTATGGACTTAATGAATAGAGTCTTTAGAGATTACATTGACAAATTTATGTTAGTCTTTAAAGATGATATTATGATATACTACAAGAGAAAATATAAACATGGGGAGAATTTGAATACTATGCTAAAGAATTTTAGAAGGGATACAATATATGAAAATTATAGTAAATATGAGTTATATATGGAGGAAGTATCATTATAAGGACATGTTATCACCAAAAAAGGGTTATCTATGAACCCATATAAGATAAAGGAAATTGAGGAGTGCCCTAAACCATCATCTATAATGGAGATCTGTAGTTTCCCTAGTTTAGCTAGGTATTACTTATGACTTGTGAATAACTTCACAAAATTTTCAAACCCACTAACCAAGATGACTTAGAAAGGAGTAAAGTTTTTCTAGGCCGAGGAATGTGAAGAATTATTCAAAGAGTTAGAAAAGAGGATTTTTACTGCACTAGTACTCACAATACCAATAAGTGGAGAAATATTCATGGTATACATTGATGCATCAAATAATAGATGAGGTTTTATATTGATTCAAAATGAAAAATTAATATCCTACACCCCAAGGCAGCTGAAATCTCATGATAAAAACTATCTCATGCATGATATGGAGTTACTAATTGTGATAATTGTGTTGATAATCTGATGACATTATATTTTTGGATAGAATTGTGATATATGTATTGATCACAAGAGCCTCAAATATATATTCACCAAAAAAGAGCTTAATATGAGCCAGTGAAGATAGTTAGAGCTCATAAAGGATTATGACAGCTCAATACACTACCATCATGATAAAGAAAATAAAGTGGAATATGCTCTAAGTAGAAAGAATCCTAAAACTTTACCAATGATTAAAATTGTGAAGGATCCAATATTCTTAGACTTATAAAGGATGAACATGTGAATCATAAGGGAAGGGACATAATCACTATTTTCTAAAATTATTACTCAACCATCCATTATAGATAAGATAAAGGATGCTCAAAGAAATGATATGGAAATTCAGAAGAAGGTGGAATCTATCGGAAATGGGAAATCCTCAGAGTTAAAAATTGATAAGGAGTTGTAATATTTGGGTCACAAATATGTATACCATCAAACCCTGAGATAAAGGATGATATTTTGAATGATGCACATATCTCGACCTTCTCCATCCACCCAAGGAGTACAAAGATATCTTGAGATATACGAGAGCACTATTAGTGGGACAATATGAAAAAGGAGATATTTGAATGTGCATAAAAGTTCCTAGTATGTCGGAAAGTGAAGGATGAAAGGAGAAATTATAAAGGGATTATGTAACTATTTCTTATACCTATATGGAAATGGGAAAAAATAATTATGGAATTTTTCACTGGACTTCTAAGGACATCTCGAACAAATAATTCCATATATATTATTGTGGATCATCTTAAAAAGACAACTCACTTTATTTCAATTTGATAGGACTTATCACTCGATCAACTAGCACATATATACATCAGAGAAGTGGTAATACTGGATGGAGAACCATTATCAATTGTATCAGATCGAGATATGATATTTACTTCCAAGTTCTGGAAAATTCTCTAACATGCTCTAAACACTAAACTAATTTTCATTATGGATTATCACCTTAAAAATGAAGGCCAATATGCATGGAATGTTGAAAAAATGGAATAATTTTTGAGATAATTTTTAATGGACTTAAAAGGAGGATGGTATCAACATATTCCACTGGTCAAGTTCTCTAACAATAATAGTTTCCACTCAAACATCCAAATGGATCCATATAAATCCCTTATAGGAAAAGATGAAGATCACCTATCTAATGGTATGAAGTTGGTGAACATAACCTGATAGGACCTAAAATGGTTGAGGAAATGGTAGAAAATGTGAAGAATATTTAGCAGCAAGGCTGCTAAAGTCGACAAAATATCGATGCAATCAATTGTTAGTGAGACTTAGAGTTTAAGGTTAGAGATAAGGTATTCCAATTCATATCTCCATGGAAGAGAGTAATGAGATTTTGGAAGAAGGGAAAGATAAGTCCTAGGGCACATCATCCCCTTTGATATTATTAATCACATAAGATCTTTGGTATATCTACTAGCACTTCTACTAACCATGTCTCAAATACATGATGTATTCCACGTATCCCTCATGAGGAAGTACATACCAAATCCATAAAATGTACTAAATTCAAAGGTAATATAGATGAAAAATGATATCTCTTTTTAGAAGCATCTAGTGAAGATATTGGACCATATACATAAAGTTATATGCAACAAGACCACTTACTTGGTTAAAGTATTATGGAGGAAACACAAATATAAAGAGGCAACATGGGAATCAGAGGAAGCGATGATGAAGAAGTACCCTAACATGTTTTCAAATTAGTATGTAAAATGAAATTTTAAGAGTAAAATTTCATAAGGGGAGAAGAATGTAACACCCTGATATTTTTATGAAATATTTCTCTTTAAATAATTTAATTTCTTTGATAGCTTGTGTTGCATGCACCACTGAGTTTAAACGAATCGCGATATACTATTAAAATATTATTATTTTAAAACAACCATTATATACTAGTTGTTGAATTATAGGTTATGAATAGGAATATATATATTATGAAATATATTAATACTTAGGAAATAAACATTTATTTTTTTAATAAAGTCATTTTATTCTTCAAAAATATGTTTTCTTCAAAATATTTTTTTACTACTTTCTATGAGAAAATTAATATAATTAATTTTGAAACTTATAGAAAATTTATTTGAAAAAATAAACTTAATTTTTTAATTCATAATTTCAAAATTATGTTAGGATTATTTTTTTGCGAATTTTCTAAAAATCTTGAAATTTTAATGAATAGTTAAAAATGTTGATTTAAATTGAAAATTGTATATATTTTTTAAATCATTTACAAAGTCAAATTATATAAGTTTTAAAATATATCTAGTTCAATTTCATATAAATAATATAATTTTGGTCCTTTAAAGGAATTTTATACATGAATTATTTATAATAACATTTTATACTTAAAAATGACATTTCTCAGAAAAATTATTTTTCATTGCGTTTTGATGGTTTAATTTTAATTTAAATTATGAAACTTATGTGTTTTGAATTTTGAAAAATGGATCCAATATTTTGAATTAGGATGTCCAAATTTAGTAAATATACCAATATTATTTTTGATCAATATGAATAGTTATCGTGGTAAAATTTATCATCCCAGTAAAGGGAAAATCGAGTTAATCTAGATTAAAAATAAGTGATAATACCATATATTTTCATAAAAATTTTCATTGGATGAATTAAATTCTACCCTTAACACTTAATGTTTGAAATTGAGTTATTTAATGGACACTTTTCCATGAAAATTACTTAGACATTATTAAAATCAAAGAAAGTGATAAAATGGCACACTCTTATTTTTAATATGTATAATATTGTTAATATGGGGTTAACTAGAAGATATGATCAAATATAAATTTTATTTATAAATCTAAAATATTTATATTTATAATTTAGTTAAAAAAATTAGGAATTAAATAATTACCCTAAATTATTATTCAACGTTAATGCAGTAATTATTAAATTAACAAAGTAATCAGGTAAATGATAATACAAATACTAAAATTAATATAATTTTAGATATTTAAGGTGATCCAAAATTTTTATATATTACCATGAAAATTTTAGGATATAATACAATAATTTTTTATAATTTTACTTATTTTATTGATGTTTTTAAATGTCAATGTATTGAATAGTATCAAAATTGATAATAATGATATTTTTATTTTATCAAATTATATATAAATAATAAAAAAATTTTAAAAAATATAAATTAATTATGATATTATCTTAAATTCCATAAATTATATATTTATCATCCAATTTACATGATATAAGTAAAAAATTAGAACCTTTTAATATTGTAAATGGTTTTACTATAGTTAAAATTAGAATAGGTTAACTAAGGGTTAATCCAAACTATGAGATTTAAAATAAAAAAACATGCATAAATTTTAATTTATTATTATATTACCACCTTATATTATCTTAGATTCTAATTCATTCCAATTTGGTGGTATTTGGATGGAAAAATAATTTATTATAATTTAATATTTTGAGAAATTTCAAAAAACACCCCTCTCCTCCCTTATAAATACCACTCCTCACAACCCTTTTTCCTCACACCATTTAAGACTTGAATATTTAAAAATATATTACACACACTCTCTTACCCACTACCCCTTAATCCAAGTTTTTTTGGTATCACTAAAATACCAATTCTAAGTTCCTAAAGGGATCCTTCAAGGAAGTGATATTCAATAGGCAACATTCTTTAACCACCTCTCTTAATTTATTTTCTTCATCTACCTTCTCCTCACCTAATTCATACATAAAAGAATAATAACTATGATATCTTGTATATACAAATATTTTTTATTGATAATTTAATATCTTATATCCATTCCTTTTTTCTCATCCCCTCTTATTAAAAGAAAGGAAACTATTGTCCAAATTATGGTGATTAACCATTTCCATGGATAATATGTTTTCTATTTTTATTACCACCTTCAAGGATTGTTTTAAAACTATTATTATGGTTAAATAATATTTTAATAAGTTTATTATAACTTATCGTATTTTATAGAACTAATATATACACATAATATTAAGTAAAAGAAAACTAGTTAATGATGTATGGAAAAACCGCCAAAATAAACTAAACATTTATCATTAATGTTATATCAAATGAATCATCCTAATTTCATAAAATAAAATGACATATGAGACCATTTAAAATTCAGTAATTTAATTAATACCATTTTACATCACTTCTGTAATAGTATTCTCATTCAACAAGAACTTCCATAATTATATACAAGTGAAATGACCATGAAACCATGAAACCAACACTGCTAGAACAACTAAATTAAACCTTATAACCAATATTAATGAAAATAAATGAACTTAATAAAAATATAATAAATCAAATATATGTATAATATGATCTTAATTAATCCATTAATCAATCTAATTTGATTATATAGGAAATTAAGTGCAATTGCAGAACATATTCAAACATAAGGCCAGGGATCTCTCTAAACCTCCATATTTCCTTTGGGTTACGCTTTATCTCTCTTTGACTTAATTTATCCCTTAATTATTCTTATATACTTATACTATAATCTATTTATATGAACCACATGTATTTATGTATCAAAATTCATCTTTATTTTATGGGTAATTACTTGTTTTATAAGGTTCTCTTATCAATTACTCTCGATAAGAAAACCCGATTAAAGGGAACTTCTCTTTTTTTCCTAACCATTTTCAAGTACACTCTATAAAATATCTTAATCCTATATTTTTTTTATAAAATTACTCAATTTTTCATGGATAAAATATTTTAGTACAGTTTTAGTTTTATGAAAATAATTATTCCTTTATCCTCTTTAAAGACTATTTATTCTTTTCCTTAAAACTGTGCTTCAATGGAACATTTCTAAAGTTACATAAGAACTATTTTTAATGTTTTCACTTAATTTGGACTTTATTATTCATGATAAATTCTTATATTTCTTTTATTAATTCATAATAATGATTTAAATCCCTTATTTCATGGAGACAATTGTTATATGCCCTTTGGTTACACCTTATGACATGATTAAGATACCCATTTAATTACATGGGTAACCTTTTTTTTGTTTATTATATTTGATTCTTTGTGTGGAATATATACACAAGAAAATTTTATGATGGGTGTGACCATATAGTGATCCAATGCATTTGGTAATGTTTTAGTCTCATGAGACGTTATGTATGAGATTAGGGAGTGAACCTAATCCATTATGGGACTCCATCCACCATGTGATATAGTCTTCCTAGTTAGCCTTAAATCATGTTTATGTCATGTTATGTGTTACTTATACTTTCCTATGTTTCCATGATCATATGATTCCATGTTCTATATGTTATGATTCCACATGTTTATTCATGATCCATGCATTTTATGTTATCTTTTTATGCCCTCTAAATCATGTACCATGATTCATTCCCATGTTTATTCCCTTACTAGGATTTTTAGATCATCCCTTTTGTGTATGTATTCCCATGGTTATCCTATGCAGTTGTAGGAGCTCAAGGGAAGTTAGAATATCATTATGGATATAAATAAAAATATATTTTATTTTAGTTTTATGTTTTCTAATTATGTACCTAATACTAAAAAGGCACTAGAATTTTAGATCCTTGGTTTATATTTCACGGATAATTATGATTAAAATCATGTAATAGTTTCTTTAAAAGGATTGGGTCACTATAGTAACTAGTTTTTTTTACTGTTTTTACTATTAATTATGACTAAAATTATGTTTAACATATTACCTAATACTAATTATGATGATTACAAATATTTACTTCATAATTATATCATAATGATTAAATAACTAATTAAACACAATAAAAGTATTAAATTATATTATTTTATTAATATAAATTATTTTAATAGATTTTAATCAATTTTAAAATATATAATTTACTTTCCAAATTTTAAAATGGGAACTTTAAATTTTAAAATGTTATTTTGTAAAAAATTTAATTTTCCTTTCCAAAATAAGTAATATAAAATTGTGGTAGAATATTGTGAATTAAAATAATATAAAAGGTGTACCAAGTGTCCAAAACTATGTTCAAATACAATGGTCAATCCCATGGTTTTTCATTTACCACTACCTTGGTTTCCAAGGCCTATATTTGGAAATTAATAAACAAATCCCCCACTTTTTCTATAAATACCCACCCATTTATCCATTTAATTTCAATACCAATCCATCCTCCACGAATATATTATAGTTTTACCTTCCAAGGAGTCCTCAAAATGTGTCCTTAATCCCCCAAGGTTCCAATCCTCCATTTTTAGGAATAACTCTTCAAGGTAAGAGAAATATCCTTTTTTTCTCTTCATTTCAAGAACCTATTTTTGTATATATATTCTGAATGATATGGTAAATATATCTTATTTACTTTTTATTAATTCTATTATTGATAAATTATGTTTTATCAATGGGATACCCCTTTTAACTCTCTTTTTTCCCTTTTATAAAACCAATTTTTATACCCATTATGCTGTTGGTTTTACTTCTCAAAATTTCTCTCTTCTTCTAAAGAAATTCAATTTTATTTTATCTCTGTGAGTAACCAAACCAATTTATTTTTTAGGGGTATTAAAAGATATGTAAAAATTATTTATTTTATTCTGGTTTTGACATAAATAAAACCCACATTCCATTTTTGTTGGTTTAAAATGACATAATGATCATGTTTTTAAATCACTTTTGAAACACCATAATTTTGATATGAAATCCATTTTCTTTTATTCTCTATGGGTTATTTATGAAATGATTTATTTTTACATATTTAGCTCACATAAAAATTTATAAAGATGAAATTTTTTCCCTGATAACACTTCAATGCATTTGGTAAATAATTTAATCCCTAGAGATGAAATGTTTTATGATACCTTGGTGAATAACCTCATTAATTTTTATGACACCTTAGTGAAAAATCTTGGTGATATGATTATGAATGTCTCATTTAAATATTTTATTCACATTTACACATTATGATTCATATTATTTTTATTATTATATTCCTATTTTTCCATTTCTAATTCATTAATGATATTCCTTATGTTCTTATTGATATTACTCAAGATCACATGTAAACTGTTTCTATTACTTTCTCTTATTGGGCCTTATTATCATCCTTTCCTTTAATATATGTACCTAGGTTATGAGATGATATAAATGTACTTAGGATAAAACTTTTAAGAATTCATTAGACTGTATTATAATATTTTTTATGTTTTCATGTATTATGTACCTTTTTTCTAAGAAACAAAATTTTAAAAGATCATCTGTTTGTACAATGAAATGAAAAGTTATGTTATAAAAAGGCTGGATGCCATAGTTTTTATCAAAGGATAGTTTATTTATTTTTGGAAATTAAGATTTGAAAACTTTAGGAAGAACCCTAGTGATAGGTTTAAATATAGGAAAACATCATGGTATTTTAGTGAAGTTTTAAGTAAGTGGTTTCCGAGCAAAGAAATCCATGTCTGGGTATGAACAAGTGGATATGGATCTAGAGAAGATGTATATTGGGGTAAAACCTAAAAAAACCACTTTGATATAGACTCAAACAAGAACTGGCGCATGACAATAGACCTTTCTATACTCCTGATTTAACACTCCTGGGGGATATGTTTGGTTAATCACAATCTTTTTATGAACCATTATGAAGGATTTATAAAAAATTTATTTGTTGTTAAAGAATAACATATTAAAAAATAATATTTTAAGACATAAAATTCTTTTAGAATTATAATATTATTAAAAGAAACACATTTCTCATTGATTTTTTCTTATTTTAGAAAATGTTCGGATATAGGAGGAACTGTGTAAATAGTGAGCGCAATAGACCATGCACCGACAACCCTCCAATGAAATCTAGAATAGAAAACTTCATGAAAATGGTGAACCAACTGATTTGAGTTATGAGAAATTACTTGAATCAAGCCAAGAGACCAGATTAACATCAAAGGTAAAAACTTTCCATTAGGTCCTTTATGCATCAATGAACAAATTCTTTTAGTGGATCTACTGACCCATTGATTGTTGAACATTGGATAAGATCTATAGAAAAGATCTTTTCTATACTTTGTTGTTTAGAATAAGAGAAATTCACCCTGGATGTATACCACGCAGAGGGAGAAGCTGATCTATGGTGGAAAATAATTAAAAACATTAATCCAAGAAGGGAGATTGATTCTATAAAGTGGGAAGAGTTCAGGGGATCCTTTTTCAAAAAATATTTTCCCCATTCGATATGAATGAAAATGGAGAAAGAAATTCTAGAGCTAAATTAGAAGGAAAATGAATTTGTGGGAAGCTATGAGATTAACTTTACAATACTTTCTCATTACACCTCTAGCTTTGTCATGGATCCTAATAGAAAGGTTGATATATTCTTTGGGAGACTAAGACCCCATCTATGTAAGAATATAGACAATATAGACTATGAAAACTATGAGGAGATAGTACAGAGTACTATGAAGGTTGAACTGGAGTTCGGAGATACGTAGTGGTACCATCAATCAAATTAAAAGAAGATATCAATAGATCTAATATTAGGGAGGGAATTTGACCATGGAATAAGAGTAAATCAAGTGAAACTTTCCACATGAAACAAATATGGGAAGAAGCATTTAGGTAACTACTTATTCAAGAACAAGAAATGTTATAAGCATGGAAAATATGGCTATATTAATCAGACCTATCATAGTGAGGTGAAGCCTTATCAACATTAACGAAAAATATAAGATGGTACAAGACCAACATAAAGTCCAATGCTTAAATTTTGGATAGATTGGGAACTTTTCCAATCACTTTCCAAATCCAAATATAGTGGAGGTGATTCACCACCAGCATTAGTATATTCCAATAGACCAAGATTATGCTTTTTCTATCATGATGGAATAAGTTGAATCTCCAAATGATGTGGTGGTAGGTACTCTTGTTGTTCTCTCAAATCTAGCAAGTACTTTGTTTTATTTAGGTTCTACACATTCCTTTACAATAAGTTTTCAAAGAATATATAATCAATCCATGAACCTCTAAAAGTAGAATTATTAGTTAAGAAAATTGGAGGTATTATCCAAGCATCAATAGTGTATATAAACTCTAGTATTCACATTAGTGAGCACAATCTCATCTCAAATATAGTAGTCATTCCCATGATGGAATTAAAAACTATACTAGGGATGCAATATATATCAAAGTATAATACTAATATCAACTGAAAAAGCAAGAAATCTCAGTATTCTCGAATATAAAACCTACAATTGTTTTCAAAGGAGAGATATCTCAACCTAATATTTTTCTAGAAGCACCTACCATAGCCTTCTTTATGTAAATGATCAATAAAGATAAATAAGGAAATTAAAGTATACAAATATAAATTGTTCCCATAATTAAAGAATAAATTAAAGTATTTCCTAAGGAGATACCTGGATCTCCCCTAGAAAGAGAGGTAGAGTTATCCATTTAACTCATGCCTGAATATAAGCCAATATCAAAGACCCCATATAGAATGGAAAATGTAGAGCTAGAGGAATTAAAGAAACAACTCTAAGATCTTTTGGATAAGGGGTTTATTTGACTATGTGTGTCTCCTCGGGTAGAACATGTTCTATTTGTGAATAATAAGGACAAATCAATGTGGATATGCATTTATTATAGATAACTTAATGGGATGAAAGTTAAGAACAAGTACCCTTTTCCTAGGATTGATGATTTATTTGACCATCTTTGAGGGGATAATTCTTCTCCAAGGTTGATATTAGATTTGGTTATCATCAATTGAGGGAGAATAAAGAAGATATTCTAAAAACCGACTTTCAATAAATATATGGGAATTATGAGTTTTTTGTTATGCCATTTGGCTTGACTGATGCTCCTGCTATTTTTATGTATTTGATGAATAGAGACTTTAAGGACTACCTTGATAACTTTGTGGTAGTTTTTATTGATGATATTATGATATATTCTAAAAGTCTTGAAAAGAATGAGGATAATATAAGGGTTATATTGGAATATTATAGAAAGGAGGGGATATTTGGAAAGTTAATCAAATGTGAATTTTGGTCACAAACATTAACTTTCTCGGGGAACATTGTTACTAATGAAGGAATCCCAATTGACCATACTAAGACAAAGGTTGTGAAGTAGTGACCTCATCTTACAACATTAACTAATATTGGTAGTTTACTTGGTTTAATAGGATATTATATGTGGTTTGTGAAAAAAAATTCATGAATTTATGATCCACTAAACAAGTTAACTCAAAAAGGGTCCAAGTTAATATGGAAAAAAGAGTGTGGAGAAAGTTTCCAAGAGTTGAAGAAGATTTTGGTTACTACACCTGTGTTAACTCTAATCTCTATCAGAGAAGGATTAATTATTTTTAGCAATGCATATCTTAAAGGTCTTGGGTGCATCCTCATTAAAAATGATAAGGTTATTGCTTATGCATCTCAATATTTAAAGCCTCATGAGCATAATTATCCTAGGAATGATCTGGATCTAGCTGGAGTAGTTTTTGATATGAAGATATGGAGACACTATCTTTATGGGGAGAAATGTGATATATACATAGACCATCAAAGTTTAAAGTATATTTTCACACAAAAGGAATTGAACATGAGACAGAGGAGATGGTTGGAACTTCTTAAAAACTATGACTATTCAATTCATTATCACTCTAGAAGATCAAACAAAGTTTCTAATGCATTAATTAAGAAAGGCCCAGTTGTTTTGGAAATAATGAGGACTTAGGTAGATCCTTTGATAAAAGACCCAGTAAAACTAGACATGGGAATCGTAAGGGAAGGGAAATCATCAACCCTATACCAAATAATATATCAATCATCATTACTGGAGAAGATCAAGAAATCACAAAGAGAAGATCCTTTATTATAGAAGAAGATAGAGGCTATGAAGAATGGGAAGTTTCCTGAGTTCAATATTGATCAAGAAGGTGTATTGAAATTTCATACAAGGCTATGTTTTCCATCTATTCTATAAATAAAGAAGGATCTGATGGATGAAGCTCATATCTCTACATTATCTGTACATCCTGGAAGCACTAAAATGTATAGGGACCTTCATGATCATTATTGGTAGGATAACATAAAAATGGAGATTTCTGACTACACTATAAGGTTCTTGGTGTGTCAACAAGTGAAGGCAGAGTGGAAACTTACTAAATGGGTATTACAACCACTAACCATACCAAGAAGGAAGAGGGATAATATCACTATGGATTTTTCCCTGGTCTCCTAAGAACATCCAAAGGAAATAATGTGATATGGGTTATAGTGGATCATCTCACCAATACTGCCCATTTCCGCACAATTTAGGAATTTTTATATCTTGAACAACTTACCAATATTTACATAAAGGAAGTCATGATGTTGCATGAAATCCCACTTTCTATCATTTCTTATCATGATCCAAGGTTTATATCAAAATTCTAGAGAAGTATTCAATATGCTCCGAGTACTAAATTGAATTTCAGTACAACCTATCACCTCCAAACTGATGTATAATTTGAAAGGTATGTTCAAACACTCAAGGACATGTTGATAACATACTCAATATAATTTAAAGGTTTATGGGATAACTATACCCCATTAATTAAGTTCTCATAAAACAAAAAACTTCCATTTGAGTATTCAAATAGCACCCTATTAAGCTCTATATGACAAGATATGTATAAATCCTACTTATTGGGATGAAGTTGGTGAGATAAAGTTGATTGGGCATGATCTTGTGCAAGAGATGATAGAAAAGGTTCATGCCATCCAAAAACACATTAAGGATTCTCAAAGTCAGTAGAAGAGCTATGCTAAAAACCATCAAAGGGACTTGGAGTTTGATGTTGGAGAAAAATTCTTCCTTTGAATTTCACCTTGGAAGAGATTCATGAGGTTTGGAGAGAAAGGGAATCTTATCCATAGGTACATTGGGCCCTATGAAATCCTTGACTACATAGAAGCAGTGTCCTATCAGCTAACACTTCTACCAAATATATCTCAAGTTCATGATGTATTCCACATATCTCTCTTTAGGAAGTACATACCCAACCCTTCACATGTACTAAATATAGAGGTGGTACAGCTAGATCATGACCTCTCTTATGAAGAGCATTCGATGCAGATCTTAGACTGTAGAGACAAGGTTCAACACAATAATATTACCCACCTTATAAAAGTGGTGTGGAGGTACCATAAATATAAAGAAGTGACATGGGAACTAGAGGAGAAAATGAGAACTAAGTATCCACACCTTTTCTCAACTGATATAATAAGTTGAAATTTCCAGGATGAAATTTCATAATGGGGGAAGAATGTGACTACCTAGAATTTTTGAATGAATTTTGTTTCTTGAGAAAATTTGTGTTAAATTATATTATTTTTGTACTAAAAAAAATATATTTAATAATGAAGTGAGTATAAATTGAAATGTGAACATTGAGTTTCAACCATTATATAACCTTTGGTCAATATATCCATTAGAAACTATACTCTTGGTAATAAATTTAACATTATAATCAGTGTTTGTAAGTAGAAATGATAAATGAAAATTAATTCTGTTTCGGTGCGGATGTGCGTCGGGTTACGCTGTTCCGCCAGGACGCGTTCGCGCGTGCACCCGTCAACCCGAGGGGATGGGCGCGCGGCTTGTGGTCCCGCAGTCCCGCTTTCCAAGGGCGGGCGGCATTCGTCCCTTATTCAGGGGCGTCTGCTCCTTGATCGAAACCGGGATGATGGGATGTCGGCTCCTCCTTCCTTGGACGTCTCCTCGGAACTCGTCGCCTAATCCGGGTCTCCCTCATAGACTTAAGAATGTTCGTGAATCTCGTTCCCGGCGCCATATCTTCATGGACACCGGTTAATTACGCTGCTTCCGCCCGGACGTTCCAAGGAGTCTGGGCGGGGCAGCAACCTGCGGTGAGAAGGCCGGGTGGCTCTGGGTGCTGGGGGCGTGTCGTAACACTGCGGCTCTGCACATCTGTCTTCCGTCCCTAATAGGGCTTCTCGAAGGCATGATGGCCTGAGGCATCCCGTACTAGGTGCGGGGAACTGTGTCACCTGAGGTTTTCCTCAGCTTCCCGTGTTTAACACGGGGTATGCCGCGAGTTTAACGTCCAGCGGGGACGGCATCGGACCGATCAACACGAAAAGTGGATCAGATGACGGAACCCCTTGCGGGGAACCTCCGACGCTGGGGCCAGCACATGGGCGGCTTCCCAAGTAACGTGGAGTGGAGTGAAGTGGCATGACCCCACCGGGATGTGGCGGCCCGGGTAAGGATCAGGACGGATGATGAAGTGAAGAGCTTGGACCCCAGAGGGGCTTCCTACGTACCGCGCGTTAACACGGATCAAAGTCAACGTAGTTCGGGCATACAGTTTAACGTCATGCTGGACGTCGGCAAGCCGACTCACGAAGAGGTCGAGGCCACCGGGCGGAGGATTGAACCGAACCACCTCGCACAGAGGGGGATGGAACGGCCGGGTGGATCACAGTTTCACGTCATGCTGGACGATAAAAGGGGAAATGGAAAAAGGGGGGCTGTGGGGAGGCATCGTGGAGATACACACGGGCAGTCTCCCACAGGGGCGGATTCATAGGTGAATCAACGCAAGCGTGAACCCTGGAGGGGTCCACTGACGGACGAACCGACGTAAATACGACCGGGACGACCAGGTGGTGGGCTTGGACCTCAGGGAGGCTTCCTACGTACCCTGTATAGAAGACAGGGATCAAAGTCCACGTAGTTCATTCTGTCAGGACTTACGCACTTGAGGCAGCCCGGTTGCGGCAAAACTCAGTTGGAAGGGACTTGGACCGAAAGCAGAAGACACCTCGATCCCAGTCAGACCCTCTACTGGCTTTGGCAGTGGGGAGGCGCAATGGAGATACACATGTGCAGCCTCCCACGAGAAACTAGGGGTTTGTAATACCCTGCCCCCGTAGGGAAAAGCCACTCCCATTAAATCGTCCCTAAAGAGGGGCAATCCCGACATCCCTGCAGGGACGAGCGGGTGGGGGCCACATCCAAACCGGGGGGACCCTGCGTGCGGAGCACGGGATCAGGTTGCGGACGGTTTAGCATCTTGCCAGACGAAGTACAGTTTAACGTCATGTGTTGAGGACGAAGCGGACGGTTTAACGTCTTGACGGACGAAGTACAGTTTAACGTCATGTGTTGAGGACGAAGCACTTGGCAGTTTAACGTCTTGCAGCGCGGACGATGGGGGCTAGGCAGTTTAACGTCGTGCAGCTTGGACGGATGTGCAGTTTAACGTCATGCTGGACGAATATGCAGTTTAACGTCATGCTGGACGTATGCGCAGTTTAACGTCATGCGGGACGAATGCGCAGTTTAACGTCATGCGGGACGAATGTGCAGTTTAACGTCATGCTGGGCATAGGTTGCCGGACGATGGGTGCATGTCACTTCGCACGAACCTGGAGGGCCGCACGGGAAGACGACGCACGGTGCGGGCACCCAGGATGAGGAGCATCGGGCGCCACGCAGGCAGGTGCCCTCAGGGGGTCGAGGGGACGACCCTGGCAGATTGCGCGCAAAAAGGAAGCTTTGCGCGCAATACTGTGGGCCGGCGCGCAATCGGGGCGGCTGGTGCGCAATTGGGCCAGCGCCTTGCGCGCGGATTCTCGAGATTGATCACACCGGGCTTCGGATAGCGCGCGGGGGCAACGGCTCATTCTCTAATGAATGGCCACTTGAAAGATGGGGGTGCGCGCAATCGGGCCGGATTGCGCGCACCCCGGGGGCAATTGCGCGCAAGCGGGTTCTTTTGCGCGCAAAGGCCTTAGGGTGAGTTTTATTCAAATGAAAGGAGCCAGCGGGGATTGCGCGCGAAGGCGGACCCCGAGGCTTTCTTGCGCGAAAGAAAGGAGGTTACCTGAAGTTCGTCATTGCGCGCGGAAGGGGTTGAATTGCGCGCACGAGAGACGTTTCGACTTCCGGCAACCTTTGAAACGTTGGGGGTCGCCTTGTATTTATAGGCAACCCCGGGCGCGGAATCCAGGGTGCGAGCGCGAAATTCTCCTCGCGGGCGCGGAATCGGGCGCGGCGCGCAAGGGAGTCGCGCGGACCCGCGGCGCGCAAAATTGCGCGCCGGACCGGCGCATTGCACGCATCCCGGGGGGTTTGCGCGCAGAACATCACCTTTGCGCGCGGGCCTCTGAAATTCCGCGCAAGGCCTCCGGGCCCTCCGAAACGTTCTTCCGACTCCAAATATCACTTCGCTTTCCGCATCCGGAGCTTCGTTTGGGAACAACGGACTTTTCCGGCGTCTACAAAAGCCCCCCCTCGGAATCTGATCGGCGAGAGGTCGCAACGATCGGGTTCCGAGGGAGACGCCGGAATGCCGAAGTCCTGGGCGACGCGGGACTGTGGCGCGCAAAAATGGGTGTCGGGCGCGAAAGCGGCCGATGCGGTCGCGCAAAGCCTTTTCCGCGCAGCGCGGACCACGGCCTCGCCTATAAATAGGGGCACTGGGTTTCTGGAGAAAAGAGGGAGGTCATTCCTAGGAAAGGAGACCTCAGACCTAACCAATGTATCATCCCCCAACTTGTTCCAACACACGAGCGGGACAACGCTAGGGGCGTTGAGATTTTATCCGAACATAGGGAAATGAGAAAGGGTGAATCGCGTGTCCCGAATCCAGACATCCACAACGGTCGGCCTTCCAGGAAATGCCCAAGACGGTAGGCGGACAGTGGATCGACCATAACAACTGCAATAGACGGACCGAAAAAGGCCATCATTCATATTGCAGGAGGCGGACCACATGTCATCATGAATACCGCTTTGGGGTTCCTTCAGACACAAGGGTGGAAAATCCAGATCAACAGGGCATGCGAAGCGTGGGGCGAAGTGACGATTTGTTCGGACAGAATCCAACGCTCTCAAAATTGCGCCACCGTGGGGGAAGCGTATTAGGCGGATGCACTAATCTGGCCGTGAGTCACCTCAATTCTCAGACAGAACCTCTCTGACGAGGAACCCGTCGCTTCCCATCCTTGCGATGGGGCATCCCGAGCTGAATCGGGGAGAATATTACGACTGCACCACTCTACCCGAAGTCAGGCCAGACGGCCGGCGACGAGGAGGGGCGGGACTTATCGATCCCTGAGGCTGGACCCGAGTCGAAATGCCCGGGCGTTCCTATGTACTCCATCAGGCTGGAGATCAAGCCACACGTAGTTCTGAGAGTGCAGTTTAACGTCATGCAGGACGTAGGACCCCATTTGGGGTAGATCTTAGTTTAAGGTCTTAGAGCTCGGACCATAAGGGCTGGATCTTAGTTTAAGGTCTTAGAGCTCGGACCATAAAGGGGGGATCTTAGTTTAAGGTCTTAGAGCTCGGACCATAAGGGGAGATCTTAGTTTAAGGTCTTAGAGCTCGGACCATAAGGAGAGATCTTAGTTTAAGGTCTTAGAGCTCGGACCATAAGGGGAGATCTTAGTTTAAGGTCTTAGAGCTCGGACCATAAGGGGAGATCTTAGTTTAAGGTCTTAGAGCTCGGACCATAAAGAGAGATCTTAGTTTAAGGTCTTAGAGCTCGGACCATAAAGAGAGATCTTAGTTTAAGGTCTTAGAGCTCGGACCATAAAGAGAGATCTTAGTTTAAGGTCTTAGAGCTCGGACCGTAAGGGGAGATCTTAGTTTAAGGTCTTAGAGCTCGGACCATAAGGGGAGATCTTAGTTTAAGGTCTTAGAGCTCGGACCATAAGGGGAGATCTTAGTTTAAGGTCTTAGAGCTCGGACCATAAGGGGAGATCTTAGTTTAAGGTCTTAGAGCTCGGACCATAAGGACCTCAAAGTACGCCGCATCTGGTCATATCCCCTGGATATGCGAAGATGCACTGAGGGATAGTGTCAAGAGTGTCGAGTTTTCGCCTGGTCAGGATGGGAGGTGGGAAATGTGAATCATGCGGCCATTCACTCGAGGACCGGGAGCACCGGCGTGATGATATGAGAGTACTGCCGACCGTGGCGGAAAAGCAGCATCAATATCGCACTAACCGTTGGTGGAATGAGGCAGCAAACGAGCATCGACCGCTCAATCGCAGGATTCATATCGATTTGCTGCCCGAGGCCATTGGGGGTACCGGCCCGAGTCGGTGGGAGAGCACTGAGGCATTGTGTCCGAACCGTTCGCGGGGGCTCCACCCAGGGCGTAGACGATGGGTCCGAATGAAAGGGAGCACGAAGCCTGAAAAGCGGAGGAAACCTGACCAAGCGGATCCTGACCCTCCTGGCAATAAACCAGAGTACTCTTAACACCGGTGGACCACCGCAAGGGGTCGGGGAACGCGCCTTGAGGGTGACCTGAAGGCGGCGGATTCCCCAGAGAAGGGGGAATCTCTAAGAGGTGGGGGGCTAGACCCGAAGTTTCAAACATCCGGGCGTTCCTACATATCCCATAAGGATGGGAATCAAGCCGCACATAGTTCTTGAAGCGCGGTGCAACACAATCGGGCACCAGCGCGGGGAAGAGTGCGGGTCTGACCCTCGCACACAAAAGGAGCGGCATTTGATATTTCTTGTTTGTCCTTAAAGATGAATGGTTTTTCTTTGTGCGGCGAAATGCCCGTGATTGAGAAATCTCTGGCGTCGCCACAATAATCAAGCCATGGAAGGCATTGATGAATGGCGTGGTCATTAACCAGCGCCCAACATGAGTGTCCTCTGAGGAGGACATCACGGTGCAGTGCCGTTTCTCGTCGGGCGGCCAAGACGATCACAGTTTACGGTCGTGTGGTAGGACCAGACAACACAGTTTAAGGTCGTGTGGTTCGGACCATGGAGGAATCCGCTTATTGTGGTACGGTGGACACGGCGGAGGTGGGAACATACCCAGCCCTGCGGTCACGCACGATTCCAGGAGAAGAGTCTTGGGATAGGGGTCTGCACATGTCCATCACCCGAGGGGCAGAGATGCTAGCCTCCAGATATACTGGGCCCAGAACGCAATTGTTCGGGCGACTCCCTCCTCCTTATGGGGACGAGGGTCCAGCTACGCATGGCCCTTGGGGAGAACATCCGCATATATCCTTGGTGCTCAGATCATGGGAGCCTCGAACGACATCATTACCCTGGTTGGTCTGCCTAACGTGTAGAGGCGTACCGGAGGTCAGTATGAAGAGAGTGTCAAGATCCCACTACAACGCACAAAGGCGGAGTGTGATGAGGACTGCGCAACCAATGTTCAGAGCCTGAGAGAGCTGACATGGCGATCAAGGACGTTGCTGACGCATTCGCAACACAACATCCGATCGCGTCAGCCTAAGACGGGGCAAGCAAACGAGCATCAACCGCTCAATCGCAGGATTCATATCGATTTGCGGCCCAAGACCCACCGGTAAATCGACCCGGAGCGGTGGGAGAGCACTGAGGCATCGTACCCAAACCGCTAACGAGGATCCCTTTGAGTGAAGGCTCGAACAAGAGGAAGCGCGGGGCCTGACAAGCAACACAGGACTTGTCGGGATTGAATCTGACACTACGAGTCATAGACCGAAGCACCCAAAACATGTTAACAGATCTCCGGAAAGGGTCGGAGGACTCACCCTGAGAGCAACCGAAGGGGGGCAGGTCCCCGTGATCAACCAAGAGACGGGGCTGGACCTGAAACACAAGCGTCCAGGCGGTCCTACGTATCCCATAAGGATGGGAATCAAGCCATACGTAGTTCTGGAAAGGCAGTTTAACGTCATGCAGGACGATGAGGGGTGTGAGGTAGTCCCACACACGGGGGAGGCGTACGGCGCGGCCAGTAGACCGATGTGAATGAGGACATAATCCCCCGCTCACGCGATACGCCTCGCACAAAAAGGAGGGGAACTGGGGCCAGAGGCCCAACGCGGGATAGAGATTCCCGGGAAATGGGGCTGGGCCTGAAACATGAATGTCCAGGCGGTCCTACGTATCCCATAAGGATGGGAATCAAGCCATACGTAGTTCTTGAAGTGCAGTTTAACGTCATGCAGGACGATGAGGAAAAAAGAAGGGGGGAGCAGAAGGCATCCCCAAACGTGGGGGGGCGTACAGCGTGACGAGCAAACCGACGTGAATGAGGGCATAGCCCCGCACTCACACCATACGCCGCACACCCGGGGGCAACTGGGCCAAGGGCCCGAGATGGGATGGAAATTCCCGAAGGATGGGGCTGGGCCTGAAACACGAGGGTTCAGGCGGTCCTACGTATCCCATAAGGATGGGAATCAAGCCGCACGTAGTTCTTGAGTGGCAGTTTTACGTCATGCAGGACGAATGCCGAACAGTTTAACGTCTTGTAGCTCGGACGTAGTGCAGTTTAGCGTCATGCGGGACGAAGCACTTGGCAGTTTAACGTCTTGAAGCGCGGACGAATGCTGAACAGTTTTAACGTCTTGTAGCCTGGACGAAGTGCAGTTTAGCGTCATGCAGGACGAAGCGCAGTTTAGCGTCATGCAGGACGAACGGACACTCATGCAAAGTATTGCTTGAGGAACCTAGCGTTGGTGGGAGGAGTGACACGCTCACCATCCGTAGTCGCTAGGGAGTACGCGCCATTGGGATAGACCTTGTGGACAACAAAAGGTCCCTCCCACTTGGGCTCCAACTTGGGCGGCTTCCTGCCGGGGATCATCGGTGCTCTTAGGGCTAGCACTAGATCACCCTGCAGGAAGGAGCGGAGGCGAACCTTCTTATTGAAAGCTCGAGCCATTCTGCTTTGATGCCTCTCCAAGTTGTGCAAAGCGCGAAGTCTATTCTCATCCAGTGCTTCCAACTCGACTAGACGGGCTTCAGCAACTCTGTCCGGCGCTTGCTGGTCGTAGACCGCAGTGCGCAAGGACGGTAACTGGATCTCGATGGGCAGGACGGCCTCAGCTCCATACACCAGGGAATAAGGGGTCATCTGGGTGGAATTGCGAGTCGTCGTCCGATAAGCCCAGAGGGCGTTGGGGAGCTTGTCCGGCCAACTCTTCTTGTTCTGACCAACCATCTTTTGCAGAATGTTAGAGAGGGTTTTGTTAAACGCCTCGATCTGTCCATTCGCCTGCGCATGATAGCGAGATGTATGGTTCGAGCGGATGTTATACTTGGCGTACAACTTCTTCAACTCGGCTGCTCGGAAATTGGTTCCGTTATCCGTGAGGATAGCGTGAGGCACTCCAAATCGATAGATGATGTTGGAGGTCACGAAGTCAGCGATCGAACAGGATTTGACCTCTCTGAGCGGAATCGCTTCTGCCCATTTGGAGAAGAAGTCCGTGGCGGTCAGAATGAACCGGCACTGGCGAGCTGTCGCCGGCGGGTAAGGTCCCACAACGTCCAGTCCCCAGACTGCAAAGGACCAGGAATACCTTGTGGTATGGAGAGGTTCCGGCGGCCGATGCACAAAGTTCGCATGAACCTGGCACGCATGGCACCTCCTGGCGTACTCGATGCAGTCATGGATCATAGAGGGCCAGAAGTATCCCAACCTCCGAATCTGGTGGGACAGCTTCGGCCCAGTCTGGTGGGCGCCGCATGAACCAGCATGAACCTCTTGCATGACTCGTGGGATCTCAACTCCCTGAAGGCAACGGAGGAGAACACCATCAAATCCGCGTTTGTAGAGGATCTGCTCCAGGCCGGGACTGCTCTGGAGGACGAACTGCGATGCGCGGCGTCGAACTCGCTCGCGCTCGGCCCGATCTGACGGAAGAATGCCATGTTGGAGGTACTCAACCAAAGGCGCCCTCCAATCACGGGCTGATTCGACTGCTATATCTGGGGTACTCGGGGCTCCGGGCATAGGGGCAACCGTGGTGAGGTTACTTACCAACGGGCCGCGATCTTCTTCCGGGATAACGGGAGCGATGAGCCTGCGGCGCGTCACGCGGACGATCAGGTTGTCCTATTCAGGTTCCGCAAGTGACGCAGCCAGGCTGGCCAAAGCATCTGCTCGACCGTTCTGCGACCGGGGAACATGGACAATTTCCGGCCGAGAAGGGAACCGGGCCATCAGAAGAAGGGTGCACTCCAACAATGGCACAAGTTCCGGCTTCTTGACAACGTAGTCGCCATTGATCTGCTTAACGACCAGCTCGGAGTCCCCTTTCACGCACAGACGGGGCACGTCGATCTCGAGAGCCAACTCGAGGCCGGTGATGAGGGCATGGTATTCCGCCTCATTGTTGGTACAGCCCTCTGACAACAGGAAAGAGTATGGCAGCACGGCTCGCTCCGGGGTAATGAAGACGATGCCCAAGCCCACTCTATTGAGCTTAGGATTATCGAGTCTTCTACCGGTGGGGCTCCGGGAGGCACCGTCAAATTGCATCTGCCAGCATGGATCGGCTCGATCAACCGAGAGAATGGTCTCATCAGGAAAGCCTAGATCCAGCGGCTGATCCGCGGAGGTCGGGTGAGCGGCCAGAAAGTCTTCCAATGCCTGCCCTTTGATGGCCTTCTGAGACACATACCTGATGTCGAACTGCTGGAGAATCACAGCCCACCGCGCTAGACGGCCAGTCAACATAGGTCGGCTCAGGATATATTTCAACGGGTCTAACCGAGAAACCAACTGTACCTCATGGTGCTGCAAGTAGTGCCGTAATTTCTGTACGGCAAATACGAGCGCCAGGCAGCTCTTCTCGATGGGGGAATACCTAACTTCCGCGTCGAGGAGCATGCGACTGAGGTAATAGAGGCTATTCTCTGTTCCCTCGTTGTTCTTCTGGGCGAGAAGGGTACCCAGGGACCGTTCCAGGGCGGTCACATAAAGGACCAGCGGCTTTCCGGATACGGGCGGCATCAGGACCGGAGGTTGAAGCAGGTACTGCTTGATTTCCTCGAAAGCGGTCTGACACTCTTTATCCCATACATAGGTGACACCCTTCTTCATGAGCCGAGAAAAGGGCTTACACTTGCCGGCCAGATTCGCGATGAATCGGCGTATATAGGCTAAGTGGCCTTGGAACCCTTGCAGTTCCCGGACGGTACCCGGGGGAGGCATCTGGCTAATCGCCCTGATTTTCTCTGGGTCGATCTCAATACCCCGGTATCTTACCACAAATCCAAGGAACTTTCCGGAGGTGACCCCAAAGGCACACTTCAACGGGTTCATCTTCAGGCAGCGAGACCGGAGGAAGCTGAACACTTTCTCAAGATCTTTGAGATGGTCCTGACGCTGGCGCGATTTGACAACCAAGTCGTCGACGTAGCATTCCACCAGTGTGCCGAGGATTGGCTTGAATATGTGGTGCATCGCCCGTTGGTAGGTGGCACCTGCATTCTTCAGGCCGAAGGGCATGACCCGGTAGCAAAAGGTACCTTGGGGGGCCCTGAAGGCAGTGAACTCCTCATCCTCAGGGGCCATCCGAATTTGGTTGTATCCGGAGTATCCATCCATGAAGGAGAGGGCTTGGAACCCTGCTGTGGCATCAATCAACAGCTCTGTCACTGGAAGGGGAAAATCATCCTTCGGACAGTGGCGGTTGAGATCACGAAAGTCGATGCAGACTCTAATCTGCCCGTTCTTCTTCCTGACCGGCACAATGTTGGCCAGCCATTTGGGGTACTGAACTTCCCTCACGAAGTTGGCTTTGATAAGCTTGTCAACTTCGGCCTCGACCATGGCACCGTGGGACGGGTGCATCTTCCTGGGAGGCTGCTTGAACCCGCGATGGTTCGCCGGGAGACCAAGGCGGTGGACGGCTACCTGAGGATCTAGCCCCGACATCTCGTCATAGCCCCAAGCGAACACATCACGGTGCTGCCTGAGAAAGTCCACGTACTGCTGCCGCTCCTCAGAGGGCATGGTGGCACTAACCAATGTGGGTCTTGGATCGACCTCGGTTCCAAGGTTCACCTGTATTAACTCATCGACCGTGGCGGGGACGCCCTCCTCAAAGGCTGGGGGTGCATCTTCCACGTCCTCTCCACTTGGGGAGGGATCATCCACGGGAGAGACTGCGTTGGAAACTGCATTGGGGCCACCAGATCTTGCTGGGCCGCTGGTGCTGGCACGGGCGGTCACGGTCATCTCATCAGGAGACTCACAGGCCGTCGAAACCATGGCTACGTCCAACCGTTGAATCGGGAGGACGTAGGCGTCATCCAAGCTGGCCCATGGATCGCTTGCAGCAGCGACAGGCTCAACCTCACCTGCCAGGATCTGCTTGTCCTTGCTCTTGTAATAGTCCGCGTCTAGATAACGGGCTTCACATGAGGCAAAAGGAGAGGCATCTCCTTGAAGCACGCCCACTCGACCATTAAGGGAGTATTTGAGGCATTGGTGGTATGATGAGGGAACCGCCGCATGAAGGTGGAGCCATGGCCTGCCCATCAATGCGTTATACGCAGTGTCCTGAGAGACTACCATGAATTCGGTGTTGGCAACCAAGTCACCGAACTGGGTCTTCAAACGTATCTTGCCGACCGGGGTTTGCTCGGTACGGTCATACCCCTGGATCCTGAGGTCGGAGGGGATCAAGTCATCCTCAGACAACCCCAATCTCCGGAGCGTCCGAGTCGGAATCAGGTTGATCCCGGATCCCGTGTCGACAAGACAGCGCCGGACTTCAAGGCCGTTGAACTGGCCAGTGACATACAGCGGACGAATGTGTCCCTGTATAGGAGGGTCTTCATCCTTACCAGAGAACGAGATAACTGCCTGACATTCGGCGTCCTCGATCGTTTCGGCGTGAAAGGCCTCTGCAGCCGCAACCTCTGTCTCAAACTGGAGGGGGCTCTTCAGGGCTTCAGCGAGTGCCTCGCGCATCTCAGATGACATGCGCAGAGCCTCAAGGATGGAGAGCCTTTCTGGGATGTCGGCCAAGTGCTTCAGGACATCATACTTTTTGGCCAAGCGCGAGCTCCTGGTTGCAGGAGGTTGCTCTGCGGTTGGTGGCATGACGGGCCTTACCGGTTGGATCGGCGGCCGACTGGTACTTGGCGCATCTCGCTGTTCACTGGTCGCAGTCCGGGAAATGGTCACCGTACTGGAGTCAGGAGGCCGGGATGGACTTGTGGCAGGGCGGAGCTGGTCGCGACGCGGCTGAGGCGGTTCTGCCTGGTCCCACACCACAAACAGCGGCGGAGGCGAATCCGTCATCCCCGGATGGGGAGCCTGCGCACGTTGAGCTCGATCTTGAGCCTGCTGCCTAGTCTCAGTGGCGTTCACGGCCTGGTCGGAGGTACCGACGGCTGTGCCCCGGCGACTCCTGCTGCTGCGGTTCTTCCGACGGTGGCGACGACCGGGGACACTAGGGAGGTCCACCTGGTGTTCTTCAACGTCGGGAACCGAAAAGGGATTTACCAGCTCGACGGTATTAACCGAAGCGTACCCAATACCGTCATCGGACGAATCATCCATCACCGGGCGGATCCGAGGAGGGACCCCCATCTCCGGGGGCATGAAATCGCCGAGAGTGCGGGATAGTGGCGGAACCGGCGGGGCGAGCTCTTCCTTCTTGCGCTGCCGCCGTTTGCTCCTCTTGGAGGAGGCAGACCGGGACGACGATGCCGAAGCAGCACCCGCAGGTTCTGGGGGCTCAGGCTGATTCAAGCGCGCACGGATGATTCCCTGGGCGCGAATGGTCGTCTTGCGGGCCATCCAGTTATTGTACTTCTGGGATCCGCGGTCGGAGACCAGCTGCCAATCTTCCTCATCGCCACCATCGTCATCTGATCCCACGAACACGCCCGCTACCTGTGCTGGAGCTGGGCCCAACCTGATTACATTGTTGTTAATCTGGTCTTGGAGCCAGTCCTTAAACACATAGCACCGCTGGATGGTGTGTCCCAGGGCTCGATGGTAAGGGCAGTAGCGGGGGTTATCTGTGAGATGTGCCTCCTCTGGCTTCCAACACTCAGGCAGTCGCACAATCCTCTGCTCCAGGGCACTCCGGAAATAGCCGGGGACCTGATCCTCGTGAAATGAGTAAGTCAGGTATCGCGGGCCTCTGGGAGCGTGGTCTTGACGAGGGGCCGGAGGGGCCTGCCGAGGAGGTGGACCCTGATTATCTCGCCTGGGTTGTGGCGGTACATTACGCGGAGGGGCCGGCCGGTTCTGGGGCTGCCGCTGCTGGGCCGGGAACTGAGCCCGTGGAGGCGGATTCCTGTGAGGCTGCGGAGCTGGCCTCACCGGCAGCAGCTCCAACGGCCTGGGAGCCTCTATCTGGGCCACAGCAGCGGGCTCAGCCCTACTGACTCTCCTTGCAGGAATCATAGGAGGCAGCGGGTGTGCCTGGCTGGCCTGTTGCAGGGCTTCCTCAAGACGCTGAGCTTTGTCTGAGAAGTCCCTGAACCCTCCGGGGTAATTCTGAGTGATCAGGGAAGGGACCAGCTCGGTCTTGACGTTCCCGACGCACATTGTCAGCAACTGCTCCTGAGTCAATGGCATGTCAAGGGAATACGTGAGACCCTTCCATCGGGCGACGAAGTCCGCGACTCGCTCATCAGGCCTCTGCTTGCACTTGAAGAGGTCTGCGATACTCGTCTTCCGGGTCGTGGAACTGAACTGGTAGAGGAACTGTCTACAGAGGTCCTCCCAGCTGGTTACCGACCCGACGGTCGGGGCCTCGATCCGGGTCGGGCATAGGAGTTCCCCCGCTCAGGATGCACAGAGGCCTGGCGACTGGAGCCAGCGGTGGCTCGGGCCAATGCGGCCGCTGTTGCTAGAGCCCCAAGGTGGGCATCCTCTTCCGCTCGTGCCCGACGTTGGCGTCGGGACAGACGAGTCGGAATGAGCGGCGCGGGCAGGTGGAGAGCCCGCTCTTCGACTGGAGAGGCCTGGCGGCGGTGTCGCCGTGGCCTGGCGGGAGTCCTTACCGAAGATCCCTGGAGCGAATCCCGGATAGGGTGATCCCGGGCCTCTTCCACCTCATCCGCGTAGGGAAGGGAACTGTCAGAGCGCGCCGGGGATAAGCTCCCGAAGCGGTTGGACGTTGAGGTAGGCAGCGGTGCCTCCCTGCGCGGCCCTCGGGGGCGGCGGTGGTGGCGAGGCGCAGCCTCCTCAAGGTCCAGGCGAGCCATTTCCCTAGTGGGGATGACTCCCTCTTCCTCGTATCTCCGCACCAGGGTGTTGATCACCCTTCTCTGGATGACCTCCGAGGGGGAGAGAGGGCGTGGTCGTCCCGCAATTGCGGCTGCTGGGACGGCTGTGGAACGGGCGGGACCGCGCGGAGTAGCCGCGTCGGTGTTTCCCCTATCCCTGCGCCAGTGGGCGGGTGGCGATCGGGCACTGGATCGGGCGACCTGATTTCTGAAAGCAGGGAGAATGACCCATTAACACTGACAGGAAAAAGGAATCGACAACCAACCATTAGTGCCACGACGCCTTCCGTGGGGGGAACCCAGGCCCTCGACGTTGCGAGACGGAGTGCCCGATTTCACTTCCCCAGCCCCTGGCGGGTAAGACTGAATGCTTGGCCGGGCAACATGCCGGTCTTCCAACACCTCTGAAAGCCATCGGTCTTCGTATCGAGGAGAAGAGATTCACGTCGGGTTCACCATTTTTCTGTTTCGGTGCGGATGTGCGTTGGGTTACGCTGTTCCGCCAGGACGCGTTCGCGCGTGCACCCGTCAACCCGAGGGGATGGGCGCGCGGCTTGTGGTCCCGCAGTCCCGCTTTCCAAGGGCGGGCGGCATTCGTCCCTTATTCAGGGGCGTCTGCTCCTTGATCGAAACCGGGATGATGGGATGTCGGCTCCTCCTTCCTTGGACGTCTCCTCGGAACTCGTCGCCTAATCCGGGTCTCCCTCATAGACTTAAGAATGTTCGTGAATCTCGTTCCCGGCGCCATATCTTCATGGACACCGGTTAATTACGCTGCTTCCGCCCGGACGTTCCAAGGAGTCTGGGCGGGGCAGCAACCTGCGGTGAGAAGGCCGGGTGGCTCTGGGTGCTGGGGGCGTGTCGTAACACTGCGGCTCTGCACATCTGTCTTCCGTCCCTAATAGGGCTTCTCGAAGGCATGATGGCCTGAGGCATCCCGTACTAGGTGCGGGGAACTGTGTCACCTGAGGTTTTCCTCAGCTTCCCGTGTTTAACACGGGGTATGCCGCGAGTTTAACGTCCAGCGGGGACGGCATCGGACCGATCAACACGAAAAGTGGATCAGATGACGGAACCCCTTGCGGGGAACCTCCGACGCTGGGGCCAGCACATGGGCGGCTTCCCAAGTAACGTGGAGTGGAGTGAAGTGGCATGACCCCACCGGGATGTGGCGGCCCGGGTAAGGATCAGGACGGATGATGAAGTGAAGAGCTTGGACCCCAGAGGGGCTTCCTACGTACCGCGCGTTAACACGGATCAAAGTCAACGTAGTTCGGGCATACAGTTTAACGTCATGCTGGACGTCGGTAAGCCGACTCACGAAGAGGTCGAGGCCGCCGGGCGGAGGATTGAACCGAACCACCTCGCACAGAGGGGGATGGAACGGCCGGGTGGATCACAGTTTCACGTCATGCTGGACGATAAAAGGGGAAATGGAAAAAGGGGGGCTCTGGGGAGGCACCGTGGAGATACACACGGGCAGTCTCCCACAGGGGCGGATTCATAGGTGAATCAACGCAAGCGTGAACCCTGGAGGGGTCCACTGACGGACGAACCGACGTAAATACGACCGGGACGACCAGGTGGTGGGCTTGGACCTCAGGGAGGCTTCCTACGTACCCTGTATAGAAGACAGGGATCAAAGTCCACGTAGTTCATTCTGTCAGGACTTACGCACTTGAGGCAGCCCGGTTGCGGCAAAACTCAGTTGGAAGGGACTTGGACCGAAAGCAGAAGACACCTAGATCCCAGTCAGACCCTCTACTGGCTTCGGCAGTGGGGAGGCGCAATGGAGATACACATGTGCAGCCTCCCACGAGAAACTAGGGGTTTGTAATACCCTGCCCCCGTAGGGAAAAGCCACTCCCATTAAATCGTCCCTAAAGAGGGGCAATCCCGACATCCCTGCAGGGACGAGCGGGTGGGGGCCACATCCAAACCGGGGGGACCCTGCGTGCAGAGCACGGGATCATGTTGCGGACGGTTTAGCGTCTTGCCAGACGAAGTACAGTTTAACGTCATGTGTTGAGGACGAAGCGGACGGTTTAACGTCTTGCCGGACGAAGTACAGTTTAACATCATGTGTTGAGGACGAAGCACTTGGCAGTTTAACGTCTCGCAGCGCGGACGATGGGGGCTAGGCAGTTTAACGTCGTGCAGCTTGGACGGATGTGCATTTTAACGTCATGCTGGACGAATATGCAGTTTAACGTCATGCTGGACGTATGCGCAGTTTAACGTCATGCGGGACGAATGCGCAGTTTAACGTCATGCGGGACGAATGTGCAGTTTAACGTCATGCTGGGCATAGGTTGCCGGACGATGGGTGCATGTCACTTCGCACGAACCTGGAGGGCCGCACGGGAAGACGACGCACGGTGCGGGCACCCAGGATGAGGAGCATCGGGCGCCACGCAGGCAGGTGCCCTCAGGGGGTCGAGGGGACGACCCTGGCAGATTGCGCGCAAAAAGGAAGCTTTGCGCGCAATACTGCGGGCCGGCGCGCAATCGGGGCGGCTGGCGCGCAATTGGGCCAGCGCCTTGCGCGCGGATGCTCGAGATTGCTCACACCGGGCTTCGGATAGCGCGCGGGGGCAACGGCTCATTCTCTAATGAATGGCCACTTGAAAGATGGGGGTGCGCGCAATCGGGCCGGATTGCGCGCACCCCGGGGGCAATTGCGCGCAAGCGGGTTCTTTTGCGCGCAAAGGCCTTAGGGTGAGTTTTATTCAAATGAAAGGAGCCAGCGGGGATTGCGCGCGAAGGCGGACCCCGAGGCTTTCTTGCGCGAAAGAAAGGAGGTTACCTGAAGTTCGTCATTGCGCGCGGAAGGGGTTGAATTGCGCGCACGAGAGACGTTTCGACTTCCGGCAACCTTTGAAACGTTGGGGGTCGCCTTGTATTTATAGGCAACCCCGGGCGCGGAATCCAGGGTGCGAGCGCGAAATTCTCCTCGCGGGCGCGGAATCGGGCGCGGCGCGCAAGGGAGTCGCGCGGACCCGCGGCGCGCAAAATTGCGCGCCGGACCGGCGCATTGCGCGCATCCCGGGGGGTTTGCGCGCGGAACATCACCTTTGCGCGCGGGCCTCTGAAATTCCGCGCAAGGCCTCCGGGCCCTCCGAAACGTTCTTTCGACTCCAAATATCACTTCGCTTTCCGCATCCGGAGCTTCGTTTGGGAACAACGGACTTTTCCGGCGTCTACAAATTCAAAAAGGGGAAAATATGGAATCAACCAGTAGGGTCATGCCATGTGAAGCTCAGTTTTCAGAGCTTGGTAGGGAGGTATAATCACTAGGGTTCACTCTTGATCAAGCCCAATATGGGATTTAACATGTAAATCTTGAAAAAAATTACCTATGAGAGAAGTTCAAGTTAACAGAAATTACCACTCGGGCGATGTTAGCCAGGCTGCTCCATGATTCTATCACCATCGAACACCTTACCCTTAAGGTCATATGCGGGTGTTATTAGGGGTTATGTGTAGAGTCCCTAGTTACTTAATGTGTAATTACATTGTATAAAAAAATTTGTATTCTATCAATTCCATTTTAAGAATAAATATTCTTAATAAAATTGTGAAGAAATATGATAAATTTATTTTTTGGAAAAAAATTATACTTTATAGAAAAGATATAAAAATATAAAATAAACTAATATATTATGACTAATACTTATTTTAATGAAATAATGGGTTAAAAACACTCTAATTTAAATATAAATGATAATATAATTTTATTTTTTTTAAGTGTCAGAAATTTTACTATTCATTTTCAATTTTCTATTATTTTTAATAAATTAGTTTTTTAATATTTAAAAGTTATAAAAATCATATTTATTGAATTATTATGATAAAATAAATATCATTTTTGAAATAGTCACAAAAAAATTAGGTTAGGGTGAATTTATGAGAATTTTCTATAGTACTTTATTTTTTTCATGAATAGTAAAAATACAGTTTGTGTTTTTTGGTATGTTTAATGACTTCATAATTATTTCATAATGATGCAATAACTAATTAAACACAATCCCAGACTTAAAATATATTATTTTATTAATATCAATTATTTTAATAGATTTTAATCAATTTACAAATATATAATTTACTTTCCAAATTCTAAAATGGAAACTTTAACTTTTAAAATGTTATTTTGTGAAAACTTCAATTTTACTTGCCAAAATAAGTAATATAAAATGATGGTAGACTCTTGTGGATTAAAATAACATAAAAGGTGTCCTAAGTTTCCAAAACCATGGGCAAGCCCATGGTTTTTCATTTATCAATACCTAGGTTTCCAAGGCCTATATTTGGAAATTAATAAACAAATCTCCCACTTTTGTTATAAATACCCACCAATTTCTCCATTTACTTTCACTCACAATCCACTCTACATGAAGATATGATATTTTTACCTCCCAAGGAGTCCTTTTCATGACCCGCCTTCACCAAAATGAGGGAAGGGACAACAAACTGCCAGACTCTTCCTTCTTCAAGTTGAAGGAGAGATAATGACCCCAGAGTCCTACCTTCAATAGGCCCAGGAGGGGAGACTAGCACCAAGGGTATGGAATATCTCAATATATGGAAGGCATTACCCTTTTTATAGAACAGGATCAGGAGATAAGATTGAAAATCCCAAACAACCCCAAAAAATGAAAGTAAAAGTAAAGAAAAAAACCCATTTTCATATGCGTGTTCGAAATAAAGTGATACAAAGTACAAGAAAACTTTGAAAGGAAATACCAAAAGAAAAGGAAAGCAATAATAAAAACTGTCCTGATGTCTAGCTAGTAAGGTCTTGCACGATACCCAAGGTCCTCTTGGAAACCTAAAAGCAGTTTTATATACGTAGGGTGAGTATACAGGTATACTCAGTAGGGAAAAACAAAAACTCTCATGCACAAGTGGTGAGGCATTCTAATGCCCCGTCAGAAAGTAAAGGTAACCAAAACACATAACAAGGAAAACTACCCACCCAGACTCACCAAGTAATGCTCCCCATATAATGAAAATTAGGTAAAATAATATAAATAGAACATCTATATTTGGGTACCCTGCACTGCTTTCCCACTGGTTATTTAGAACATCCTATGTGTCAGACCTCCTCCACAGATCCCACTGCAGTCCCACTACCGCCGCCAATAGCAACCATATGGGACATCCCAACCATATGCTCATCCCACCCGCAAACACCTGGGCCGCCACAACCACACCTAACCACGCCCGTAGACACCTTGGCCAAAACAACCACCACCACGCCCGAAGACTCCTAGGCTAGAATGACTACTACCACGCTCGAAGACACATGGGACTCATCTCGAAGACACTTGGAAAAACAACCTGCCCGCACACACCTGGGCCAACCAACACAACACCACCCTGCCCAAAGAGTCTTGGGCCATAATAATACTTAGTCCATCATAGCCTGCCCAAATAATCTTGAGCTACCAGAGATAGGGAGCGGAAAATATCTAATAACCATCCACTCATAAGAATGTTGGGAAAAACACCCTCCCCCATGAAATGGGGGTGTTTGGCACGAAGTGATCAACATGGGTGGGGTGCGTATAAGAAAAAAAAAGAACTAAATCTTATAAATTTAGGTAATCTAGCACTCATACCAACCTAAGGGTTCTGAAACAGACAACCAGCCCATACACCACCACTCTCCCTATTATCCCTACATGCACAAATACACAACAACCACAACCAGAACACAACCCATTTCTGGAAAACAAATCCACCATTGTACCTGTTCTCATTATCATGTTCAAGTGATTCCTTTTAAAACATTCCTCTAATACCAAGATACTAACAAGCATAACCACAAGCCAAAACAACAACTGGAGGAGAAATGGCCAAGCATGATTTTAAGCATTCACACCCGGTTCTCTTGTAAAGTCACAACAGCAAAAAGGGATCCGTGAGATCCCTCTAAGTACTAGAACCAAACCAAGACCTAACATATTGGATCCACATGACCTCTAATTCACAAAACAACAACTGGACAACTATAGGTCCCATCCCCATTCACGTCACCCCATAAAGCATCACACAGAGTAACCATACATATCACCAGAATGAAGCAAAAAGTTTCCAAAATTAGACAACACCATTCATTAAGTACCTTCTTTCCATTTGGTTAACCAGGGTAATCACACACAAGATCTTGTCCATTTGGAATCCATTTAATCAACCAAGTTTATGTTATTAACCAATTTTCATGTTATATCCATTTATACATGATATCATCCATAAAACAAAGCTTCATTAGTGCGCAATAAAGGACCACCAACGACCATGATTTTCAGTGGACATAATTCTATACAATTCACAACATAAAAACAAAGGTAGCACATCAAAGTGAATATCATCATGCCCACCCATTTATTCTTTAAAAAGGTCCATTCATTATCTTTATTAAAGTTGGTTTCATCTACGTCCCAAAGGATCATCATCATACCCACCCCTCATGATGCACAGTTAATGAGATACGAAGGAAAAACCCCTACCTGGATGATAATTGATCGAATTTTTCTCCTTATGCCAATAAATGGGGATGCATGACTTGTAGAGTAAGAACTCCAAGGACTCTAAGGATGAGTGGGAAGGGCTTCCACCATGACCACAGAATTCGTCTCTAGAAGAGAAACTCCAAGAGCACCAAGGAAAAGAAAGAGACCAAGGAAGAGGAAGATCTTGATGTGATAAAAGGCCTGATACTGGAGTTACAGGATGTGAAATCTCGAAGTGCATAAAAATAAGATCGTGGTTTGATCATGCAACCGGGTGGTTGTACACGTTATAATTTATTTAGATTTAATAATTATCTTCGGAGATGGAGGAGATAATGGGTGTGAGTTAATAGGATTCCTTTAAACAAAGAAAAAGAACACATAATAGGGGCTAAAATAGAAACATGGGAAGGGTGTGACACTAAGGAAAAAGGCCACATGTTTTGGTAATTGAGGTCCACCCCACTCATAGTGGATTTAAGATATCATTTATGGGCTTAAAAATGGGCTTAAACCAATTTAAAAGGGTATGAAGACTTAAAGGAGGCATTATGGGAAAACTGGGGAAATAATCCTGAAACCCCACAGTTGCACCATTTGGGTGCGGCACTGATTGGTGAGACTGATCGATTTCATCTATAGGTGACACCACGATGACACCCTTCCACCGACATCGATGCCCTTCTGGTTCACCGATGGTGTCTGGGACACCCCAAACACTAGAATTTGACAAAGTAATAGACCAGGAAAGTCTGATCCATTACATCAGATACCTCTCAAACTATTCTTTTCCTCAAGAATCAAGACTAAAACTGACGAAAAGATAGGGGTCCAAAAAACCACCTCGTAAGATACCTCTTGGGGAAAAACCATCCTAGTGTTGTTTGAAATCAGGAACAACCCTCAAAATCTGGGAACACCTCTCTTATCTATCTCATGAACAACTATATAAACACTTAGTAACCACACAATACAAAAGCCACACCATCCAGACATATAGATTAGGGACTTCTTTCCTCCTTGTGAAGATACTATCTGCTTTGGGCGACACTCACTCTCCCTCATGAGTTTAATCACATCCACATTAATGCATCTTGATTAGGGATAAAGTTCTCCCCTCTCCACAGTCAGGAATTTTTACACACATTCACAAAGTAAAGGAAACAACTCATCTCATAACCAAACAAGGTCAACATTAAATCACAACAAGTCACAAAAACAATAACATCAAAGAAGGCTCAAAACAAAAACTCAAAATATCTCTGGGTATTGGGCACGCATATGAGCTTCTCGCTCCCAAGTACTCTCCTCGAGGCCACCGTGCCTCCACAACACACGAACCAAAGGGATGGTCTATCCACAAAGCACCTTATCCTTTCAATACTTGATCCTTAATAGCCACTCCATGAACATAGCGTCATTCCCAATATCCAACTCTCCACATTCAATAACATGAGATTCATCGTTTAGATATCGATGAAACTGAGAGATGTGGAAAACGTCGTGGATACTTTCTAACTGAGGTGGAAACACTATCTAATATACCACCTCACTGACTCACCCCAACACTTCGAAAGGCCTGATGAACCTAGGAGAGAGATTGATCCCCTTGCCGAACCTTTACTACCCACGTCGAGGGGAAGCCTTAAAGAACACATGATATCCAACATCGAACTCCAAGGACCTCCTTCTACGATCAAAATATGACTTATGCCAATCATAATCTGCCTTCATACTCTCAATCACAAGATTAACCTTCTTCTTCATGCTCTACACTATCTCCGGGACAAGAACACCTGCCTCCCCAACCTTGGTCCAGTACACGAGCGAATGACATGGACTCCTGTACAAGGTTTCAAATGGTTCCATGCCAATAGTATAGTGATATATATTATTGTAAGAAAACTCTACTAAGGGAAAATTTCATAACCATGATCCCCCAAAGTCCAAAACACATGCCCATAGCATATCCTCTAATGTCTGGATGGTCCGATTTGTCTTACCATCTCTCTAGGGGTGGAAAGTAGTGCTAAGGTGTAGATGGGTGCCAAAAGTGTGCTGAAATCCTCTCCAGACTCATGAGGTAAACCATGCATCCCGATTTGGGACTATGGACCTCAGAACTCCATGCAACCACACCACGTCATCCATGTATCCCCGTGCTAAGGAATCCACTGCACTCGACTCCTTAATCACTAAGAAGTTATCTGATTTCCTCAACTGGTCCACCACTACCTATATGAAATCACAACCTCTCTTATCCCTAGGTATTCCCATGAAAAAATCCATCGATACGTCATCACTCTTCTACTCAATAATGTCTAAGGGATGCAACAGACTGCTAGGAACACGATGTTCAACCTTCACCTACTAACACAAGAGGCACTTTTCCACAAACTCCGCCACTTCCCCCCTTCACTCTGGACCACAAAAACTGACCTCTCAATCCCTGCTACATCTTGGAGACTCCTGGGTGTACCGCTAGGGGTGAGATATGGAACTCACTGAGAACTACCTTTCACATCATCTCTGGGAAAAAAAACTTCCCACAAAAAAGAATCCGACTATGACCATCCTCTAACAAACCTTCCGGATCATTTCCCTATTCAACCTGATCATGCATCACTTCTCTCTCTGAGTCTTCACAATGAGACTCCTCCACCTGCCGTAATAGAGAGAACTAAACTGTCATATGCAATAGACAGCCTCTACCACCATCCACCCTTGCATCCAAGTGTAAGGTATCCAAATCCTCCATCACCTTCCAAGCATCCACAGATTCCCAAACAGATTACCTCTACAACTTCTTGCTCAAATCATATACTACAAAATTCATCTCACCTTTAGTGTAAGAGATCTCGAAGTCATAGTCCTGAAGAAACTCCACCCACCTTTTCCATCGCAAGTTTAGGTCCCACTAGGTAAATATATGCCTCAAACTCTTGTGATCTGTGAAGACCACAAAGTGCTCCCTGATGAGGTAATACCACCAAAACTTCAATGCGAACACTACCGATACAAGCAATAGGTCATGGGTGGAATAGTTACACTCATGAGGAAATTACTACCTAGACCCATAAGAGATCACTCCCTGATGCTGCATCCTCACACACCCCAAGACAAGACTAGAAGAATCACAAAACACCTAAAAAAACACCCTTCCTCAAGAAAACTCAGCACTGGAGCACTGACCAACCTTTCCATCAGATAGATGAATACTGCCCGACACTGATCACTCCACATGAAGGCCTGGTCCTTTTTGGTCAAAGCTGTCAAATGAGCTACAACTTGGGAGAAGTTGGGTACAAACCTATGATAATATCCTGCCAAACCAAGGAAAATGTGAACCTTAGTCATGTTCTTGGGTTCTTCCCAAGAAAAACCCACTTCAAACTTTGATAGATCCACCACTACCCCTTACTGAGACACCACGTGTCCAAGAAAGTGAACTTATCGTGTCAAGAACTTGCACTTGGAAAAATTCCCATAGAGATGGTGGTGTCAAAGGATCTCAAAAGCCATCCTGAGGTGCTTAGTATTATCCTCCTATGATATTGAGTAGATCAGGATGTCGTCGATGAAAACAATGATGAACCGGTCAAGAAACTCATGGAAAACAGAGTTCATGAGCCCCATGAACATAGTTAGTGCATTTATAACACTGAACGACATGACTATGAACTCTAAGTGCCCATACCTCCACCTAAAAGTAGTATTAGGGATATCACCATCTTTTATCCTTAACTAGTAATACCCAAACCACATATCGATCTTAGAGAACTAACTTGCTCCCCTAATATAGTCAAAGAGATCATCTATCCTTGGGAGAGGGTAACAATTATTGACTATTACCTGAGTCAGTATCTGATAGTCTATGAACATCTTGAGACCAACATCTACCTTCTTAGCGAACAAGACTAGAGCACCCCATAATGATACGTTGGGTCTGACAAAACCCTTTTCATCAGATCTTCAATCTGAATCTGCAACTCCCACAACTCAGAAGGCGCCATCCGATAAGGAGTCATCAAAATCGGACGGGCACTGGTTTGAAAGTATATCCCAAACTCAAAATCACGTTGAGGGGGTAGAGTCACAAATTCCTTAGTAAAAATGTTCAAGCACTCTCTGACCACTCCCTTAACTTCCATCATCTTAGTATCCATTGATTCTACCAACAACTCGTCCAACTTAGAAAGAAGAGGCTACACACACTGTCTCCCCACCTAACAACTCTGTTTGCTAAAAAAAGCCACACGACGACCATCCTTATCGGAGAACATGACTCTTATCCAGACATAGTCGATAATATCATGCATAGAAAATAGATATTCGATGCCTAGGATGATATCTTATGACTGAATTTGCTGTAGAAAATGATCCCCACTTGACTGATGTGTCCCCAAAATCAACCCGCATCCTCGAAAAACATCAAATATGCTGGTTTGACCCCCAACTAACATACTTAGCACAAGGGACATGGAGATTCTCTCTACATCTAGGCCCAAGGCATGGGATATACCTGGTGTAACAAAAGAGTATGAACCTCCTGAATCAAACAAGGCACATGAAAGAGTACTAAAAAATATGATCATACCTCGAACGACCTATGACCCTACTGGAAATGCTACATCTATGGCATGAAACTACCCACTCCTAGCTCCTCTTTCCCTTGGCTATCAGATGACTCCCCAACAACACCCTGGTCAATATACTTGAGGAGTTCCCATAGGTTGGCCTCCTTTAGCACCATCCTACCTCGGTGGAGAAGTAGCTCACTATCCCTACTACTGTTGAAAAGGTCTGGCTGGAAACTGGTGCTGTTGAGGTGGGAATGAACCTGCCCACCCCTACTTTTTTGAGCTCGAATCGGGAACAAACTTTGGATGTTCCCAGAAACTCCACAAGAAAAGCACCTTGGTCCTGGGCCCATGGTGAAAGGGCGAGTACCAGGCGATCGAAACTAGAACTACTAGGGCCTGCTCCCTACCAGTCAAAACCTAGAAGGCCTTGATGCTGGAGGCCTGCTGCTGACGACCTTCCCATTTGACGAACTCAACTATTTACCCTCTCACAGAACACCTCCCAGTGTGTGAATCCTCTCTACTACCTCATCCTTCTTCTGAACCTCTAAGTACATCGGTAGAGTGAAGGTAGTAACAGCATACTAAAGGGAAGGTCAGAGTACCTTCTATAAGCGTCTTGCCTGCGACTCCTCATTTGGGAAGAGGTCTGGAGAAAAATGAAGGAGATACTTGAACTTGATCCCCAATTCCCTTACTGACATACTCCCTTGTTTTAGGGAGAGAATCTCTTTACTCTTTTTAGCCTCCATCGTAGAAGAAAGGAATTATGACCGAAACTCATTCTCGAAGTCAGTCCTAAAAACCTCAGTCTTAATCCTCTCTCCGAGGTAGAGTATCCACCACTGATGTGCTGCTCCCCTCATCTGACTGATTGCCAATGTAACCCTATACTCTCTTGGTGCACAGATCAAGGTAAATGTGATCTTCATCTCATCAAGCCATCCCTCTATCTCTAAGTTAGAAACACTGCCCTTGTACTTCCTGAGAGTCTGCCACTGGAAAAAATGCAGAGTCTTATGCCACTTATCATTCTATTCCTCTTATCCAATCCTCCGTTGGTTGACCAGATCAGACTCTTAGGCTTTAATCGCATGCACTACCCATGGATGTAATCCGAGTGCCATAACTTTAAGGTAAACAAGGAATGCCTATGCCCAAGTTGTGTAGAAGATTCCTTTTAAATTTTTGATTAAACTTTTTATTTATTTTAAATTCTCAAAACACTCAAGACACATAATAACACAAGTCATTATGATGCATGTACCTTTCCTAGGGTCTCTATCCTATAATTAGTGTAGCCTCACCTGGTCGTTCGGTAGGCCCAAAGTCCTTGCATCAGATAATGGGGGGCCCTAAAATCTCATGTTCTAGCCGGTCTTCGCTGGCCTATTTCATGCACCAAGTTTACCTAACACTGTTTCCCTACCATCCCATGTAATACTCACTATGCCTAACCCCTACATCTATCCTATCTCTCAACCATCTCCTATGATAGCATTCTATCATGACCCGCCTTCGCCAAAATGAGGGAAGAGACAAAAAACTGCAAGAACCATCCTTCTTCAAGTTGAAGGAGAGATAATGACCCTAGAGTCCCACCGTTAATAGGCCCTAAAGTGGAGACCAGCACCAAGGGTATATAATCTCGCATAATATGGAAGGCATTACACTTTTTATAGAAAAATATCAGGAGATAAGATGGAAAATCTAAAACAACCCCAAAGACAGAAAGTAAAAGTAAATCCACAAACCCATTTTCATATGCATGTTCAAAACAAAGTGATACAAAGTACAAGAAAACTCTGAAAGGATATACCAAAAGAAAAGAAAAGTAGCAATGAAAACTGTCCCGACGTCTGAGCTATTAAGGTCCAGCATGGTCCCCAAGGTCCTCCTAGAAAATGGAAAGTAGTTTTATTTATGTAGGGTGATTATATAGGTATAATCAGTAGGGAAAACCAAAATATCTAGTGCACAAGTGGGGAGGAATTCTAATGCCCTGTGAGAAAGTAAAGTTAACCAAAACACCTGACAAGGAAAACTATATGCCTAGCCTCACCAAGGAACACTCTCCAAATAATGAAAACCTAGTAAAATAATATAAATAGAACATCAATATTTGGATACCCCACACCACTTTCCCACTGGTTATTTATAACATCCTACGTGGCATACCTTCCCCACAGATCCCACTACAGTCCCATTTCCTCCCCCAACAACAACCATATGGGCCATCCCAACCATACATTTATCTCGCCCACAAACACTTGGGCCACCACAACCACGCATAATCACACCTGTAGACACCTAGTCCACAAAAAAAACCACCACACCCAAAGCCACCTAGGTTAGAACGACCACTGCCACACCCAAAGAATCCTGGGCCTCATCCCAAAGACACGTTGGAAAACAACCTGACCGCACACACCTAGTCCAACCACCACAACACCGTCCTGCCCAAAGATTCTTGTTCCATAATAATACTTAGTCTATCACAACCTTCCTGAAGAATCTTGATCTACTTGATAGATGGATAATAAAGGATATAATAACTAGACACTCATAATATTGTTGAAGAAAACACCCTCCCCCATGAAATGGGGGTGTTCGGTACAAAGTGCTCAACATGGGTGGGGTGCGTATAAGAAAAACAAGAACTAAACATTATACATATAGGTAATCAAGAAATCATCCCAAACTAAGGGTTCCTAAATAGACAACCAGACCATACACCACCACTCTCACTGCTATCCCTACATGCACAAATATGCAACAACCACAACCAGAACACAACCCATTTTTGGAAAATAAATCCCCCATTGTACCCATTCTCATTATCATGTTCAAGTGATTACTTTTAAAACATTATTCCACTACTGGGATACTAACAGGAATAACCACAAGACAAAATAACAAATTAAGGAAAAATGACCAAGCATGATTTTAAGCATCCACACCCGATTCTCTTGTAAAGTCACAATAACAAAAAGGGATCTATGAGATCCCTCAAAGTACTAGAACCAAACCCAAACCCAATATATCGGCTCCACAAAACCTCCTATTCAAAAACAAACAACTAAAAAACCATAGGTCCCATCCCCATCAATGTCACCCCACAAAGAATTGGATAGAGAAACCATACATATCACCATAACAAAAAAGAATTTTCCAAAATCAGCTGACACCATTTATTAAGTACCTTCTTTCCATCTGGTTAACTGGGGTGATCACACATGGGATATTATCCATCAGGAATCCATTTAATAAACCATGTTCATGTGATTAACCAATTTCTATGTTATAACTATTTATACATGAGATCATCTAGAAAACAGAGCTTCATTAGTGCGCAAGAAAGGACCACAAATGACCATGATTTTCAATGGAAATAATACCATACAATTCACAACATAAAAACAATGGAAACACAATAATGTCAACATCATCATTCCCACCCCTTTATTCTTTAAAAAGGTCCATTCATTATCTTCATTAAAATTGGTTTCATCTATGTCCTGAAGGATCATCATCATACCCACCCCTACATGATCTACAGTTAAAGTGAGATAAAGGAAAAACCCTAACCTGGATGATTAAGGATCAAAGTTTTCTTCTTGTTCCAAGAACTGGGGATATATGACTTGTAGAGGAATAACTCCAAGTACTCAAAGGCTGAGCGAGAGAGGATTCTAGCACAGTTGCACGATTCGTCTCTGGAAGAGGGAATATAATCACACCAAGGAAAAGAAAGAGACAAAGGAAGAGGAAGATCTCAGTGTGATAAAAGTCCTGATCCTGGAGTTACTGGATGTTCAATCTCAAAGTGCTTAAAAAGTGGATCATGGTTTGATCATGTAGTTGGGGGGTTGAAAAGATTAGAATTTAATGATATTTAATAATTCTCCTAGGAGATGGTGGAGATAATGAGTGTGAATTAATAGGTTTCCTTTAAATAGAGAAAAAGAACACATAATAGGGGATAAACTGGAAACATGGCAAAGGGTGTGGAACCGAGGAAAAATTTCGTAAGTTTTGGTAATCGTGGGTCACCCCACTCTTAGGGGATTTAAGATATCATTTATAGGATTAAAAATGGACATAAACCACTTTAAAAAGCATATGAAAACTTAATGGAGGCGTTAAGAGAAAAATGGGGAAAGAACCCTGACACCCCATGGTCGCACCGTTTGGGTGCGGCACTGATCGGTGGCACCGATAGGTGACACCACAACGACACCCTGCCACAGACATCGATGCCCTTCTTGCTCACCGATGGTGTCCGTGACACCCAAAACACCATAATTTGAAAAATTAATGGAATATTAAGGTCCATAACATTACATTCCTCCCAAGTTTTCCTAAATCCCCCAAGGTTCCAATCCTCAAGTTTTAGAAAAAACTCTTCAAGGTAAGGGAAATATCATTATCTTATCTTCATTTCAAGAACCTATTTTTTTATATGTCTTTTGAATGTTTTTGTAACTCTATATTATTTAATTTTAATAATTCCACTAATTCCAAATTATTTTTTATAAATGGTATACCCCTATCCCCTCTCTTTTTACCATTTTCTAAAACCACGTTTTATACCCGTTATGATGCCGATTTTACTTCTCAAAATTTATCTCCTCTTCTCAAGAAATTACATTTTATTTTATTTTTTTGAATAAAAAAACCTATTTATTTTATAAGGGTATTCACAAAGATATAAAAATGATTTATTTTATTCTATTATTGACATACATAAAATCAACATTCCCTTTCTGTGGGTTAAAAATTACATAATGATCATGTTTTTAAAGCACGTTTGAAATTCCATAATTTTGATATGAAACCCATTTTATTTTATTCTCCAAAATTTATTTATTAAATTACTTATTATAATATATGTGGATCATATGAAAATTAATACATATGAAGGTTGTTCTCTGACAACATTCCAAATCATTGGTAAAATAATTTAATCTATAAAGATGACATGTTTTACGAAACCCTAGTGAATAACCTTAGTAATTTTTATGACACCTAAATGAAAAACCTTGTTGATATTCTTATGAATGTTTTATTTAAATATTTTAGCCAAATTTCCATGTTATTATTCATGTCATTTTTATTATGATATGCCTCTTTTTTCCATTGGTCATGCCTTAATGATATTCAATATGTTCTTATTGATATTCCTCAAGATCACATATAAACTATTTCCTTTACTTTCCCTTACTAGGAATTATTCTCACCCTTTCCTTTTATTTATGTCCCTAGGTTATGAGATGTAGTAAATTTATTTAGGATGAACCTTTGAATAATCCTTTTAAGTGGATAAGAATAACATTTTAAGTATTCATTTATTATGTACCTTTTTTCCAAGAAACTAAACTTTAAAATATACTCTATTTGTACAATGTAATAAAAAGTTATGTAATAAAAATGTGGGATTACATAAAAGTATTAGAAAAAATCAATTTAAAATTAAACATGAAAAACGTGTCAAAAAATGAGTTTTCAAGAAATGCATTTTTGAAGTAATAAATGATTATTTATTAACTCTATCACTATAAATCATCATTATATGAATTTAATGTCATATAAATAGATGTATAATATATTAATTTCATTTAAATATTTCCTTACTAAGGGTTAGTGTGATCAATTAAAATAGATAAACTTTATGCACTTAAAAACAGTTTACAAAAAACTATGTTTTTATGCATAAAAATAAACTTATAACAAAATCACAAACATTTTTGATTCAAATAAAATTAATTAGATTATTATAAATCAAATAGTTCATATGTAACTTTAAGAAAAAAAATCCAAAATTTAATATAACTTTTAAATTACTTCATTTAATGAAAAGAAACGATAGTATTTGAAAAATCATCAATTTTCTATATTCATTGAAAAATAAAACATTTCAGAAAAGTCTCAAAATTTCACCATAAGTTAATTTTGATATGTTGATTTTAAAAATTATGTTCATTTTATATTATAAAATTTCTAAAAGTTCTATAAATTAATTATAATATTTTGTCCCAAAAAGAAATAAAAATAATTTTGAAGAAAATGTATTTTCTTTTCAGAAAAAATATATTTATTAAAAATTAAGTGCTTATTTATTAAGAATTTATCAATAAATATATATTGAGTATGAAATATATACATATTTTATAAATTAGTTAATACTATTCATACCCTCCAATTTAACAACTTGGTTATAAAAATACTATTTAAATAATAATATTTAGTGATACGTTTAAGTTCAGTGTTGCGTGTCGTATACGTTATTAAACATGAAATTATTTTAAAATCTTGGGGTGTTACATTGAGTAGTGAAATGGTAAAAATAATGATATTAATACAGGTTTAGACACCTAGTACTGATACATTATAATAGTCTGTTTAGACCCCCAAAATTGATACATTATAATGGCATTTTTAGAAGAAAATTTGATATTGTATATACATTATTTTAAAATAATTATTATCATATATGTAATAATTAAATCTAAATATAAAAAACTACTATAATATTATAGTAATATTAATTTATGGTATTCAAGTATTGAAATGTTGTATTAATGAATTAAACATTTGTTAACAACATCCAAATTTTAACTTTTAGTTCTATGAATTCAGAAATATGATATTATATGTAAATTATTTGAAAAATAATTAAACAAATACACAATATTAAATTCAATTTAACACCTGTCTTTATGATTTTGACACTCCAGTACCAAATTTTAACACATGATGGATTTTAATGATGGTGTAACAATATCTATTTTTTCTATATATTTATTCATATGTTGTTATATGAATTTTAATTGAATATTGATTGATTTAATATGAGATTCATTCCTAATATTAATGTTTTTTTATTATAATGGTAGGAAAGACATGTGGAGAAATTTGAAGGTACATAATACACGACGCGAAACATGTATTTTCAGCACTGAAAACATCATTTTTCTTAGGTTCTTCAGTTCTGAGCCTTCAAAACATCCCTTGATCATACAAAATAATGGGAAAAATTCATTTAATGGTAATCTTGATCGGTTTGGGTTCAATATTCAATCCTGGTTTCATCATCAATTTCTGTTGTGGCGCCGATCCGTGAAGCTTTAATATCCTGAACCCGGATGCCACCCAACGGTGCCCCAAGATCAGTTGGACACATGGCCTCAAGAAAAAATTCCCAAAGGCAAAATGACGCCTACTAGAAGTGTGGTCCTAGGTGATTCAGTGGGGAGACTATTTCCTCATTACTAGAGAATCACAATAGATGTCAAACATACAATAAATAGTGGAAGTGAAATAAACAGTAATCAACTAAAAGTAATAAAAGACATGAATACATATAAATAACCAAAATTGTGTCATATATATAATTATATAGATGATATAAGTATCTAGAAATCATCTAGAATAGTACATGACAATAAAATACAATAAAAATATTCCAAAAGAACAAAATACCAAGGAGTGTCTCTACCATCACAAGCCTCATCTTGGTTCTATTCTCCCCTCTTCCAATGTCACAATCAAGCAATCTATACCAAGGCACTTGACCCTATCATCACCTACAACCATATAATCTGTTTGGATCCTCGAGGAGGCCCAAACAGGGTGTGAGATAAACATATCAGTAGGAAACCACCCAGGTCTATACAGTTCTAACAACAATATAAAAGTGCTAGAAAATGTACAGAAAATAGAAAAGCAAGTGCGTATGCCCATGGAATAAGTATACAACAACTTGAAGTACCAAAACTCCCCTCAAGGCTCCCTGAAAAAGAGTTATATCTTAACAAGGTAGCTATAACAAAGTAAAAAAGTCACATGACCACGCCATACATCCATCAGTACCAAGAAATCCACAACCACACTATATAAAGAAGTCAATAATTCACATGACCATACCATGTAGTGAAAAGTAGAATCCCACGACCATTCCATATAACGAAAAGTATACCATAAGGACCATATCCAAGGTGTCACATACCAGGGCATCCATGTAATGATTTTAGACCACTACGAGCCAGATCCAAGGAGCTCATCCAAAGAATCCACATCGAGTCCCATGGGTGTCTGAGTGGAAACATGGTCTAGGAACTGGTTGGAGTACTAGGAGCATGTGTACCAACATGTCCTATGCGATTCCAAGAAATACAGATCCACGGGGTAGCAAGGCCTGAGGAATCCCATAGAATCAAGATTCAAGGGGAATAATTAACCCAAGACATCCACTAATGTGTTCCAAATCCATGGAGAGAAGTCTATGGCATCTATCAAACTATTAAATCAAAGAATTCAATTTAAAAATTCATTCCATGAGAGTATACCCACTCACATAACAAGAAACAGTTGTGAGTATACCCACTCATGCTAACCATTTATCATTTACAAAGAATATGGGCCTACCCTCCCATATAAACCATTTAATATGTCTTTAACCATTTTATATAGGTATAACCTCCCATATCAATACATTTCAATTGATAAAATCTATCAAAATAGGTATGACATTAGAAGATATCAAAAATAAAAGAGATAGTACATCTCCAAAATAAATCTGTTCAAGCTATCAAGGCATTAATGAGCTTCCTCTAACTAAGAAAACACAATCACACAAACCTTGGGTGGTTTAAATAGGAAAAATAGGTTAAATCCAAAAGGCACACTCCATGGGTGACCTTGAAATGAGAAACAGGTGGAAACACAGCTAAACAGAACCTATGGGAATCCTTAATAGGTTTTACTACAACTACTACATGCAACTCACTCAAAAATGAGGCCTCGCCAGAAATTATGATGGATGGTGAAAAGACCGAACACCCTAAAAGCACCCGAAAAGTAGAAAGAAAGTATAAACCACCCACCTCAGCTCATTAGTAGATAGATCATCTAGTATCAAGTCTTGATTCATTCTGGTTTGAAATAAATATAAATAAAAAATGAAGAATAAGAAATTAGGGCATAAGATCCTAAATCCAAATAGCACAGTTGTTGTTCCGAAGAATCAAGAATGAAAAAAAAATGAATCGATTACTTACCTATGTAGTTACAATGAGACAAAACACGCTCTAATCAGAGTCTATATGGATTTTAGATATGAAAAACCATATTAGAGAGGTTTAGGCTCTCAAAAATGAGAGAGAAGTGTTCTTTCTGTCAAAAATAAGAGGATACTACCTCTTTTTTGTTTTAAAAAACCTGATGGGAAAGTACACGATGTGTACTTCCAGGTTTTCTTTTTCCGAAAAAAACCCATAAACGTCATGTACTACCATTACACACTGTTAAATGGGAGTACATGACATGTACTTCAAGTACACGATGTGTACCTATCCTACAACCACCCTTCAACCTCTTTTCCCCTTATTTCCCCAAAAAAACCCAACTAGCCCATGGACCGACTTAGGGTCTAAGCTAAAAAGGAAAGTAAATAGAATTTAACTCGAAAGTAAAGATTTGTACCTCAAGAAAAATCCGAGATCTTATAATCTTACCCCCTTATAGAAATTCACCCATTAATTTATCTCTAAAGGGTGGTCAAAATTTGTATGAAAACAACTCTAGCCATTGTGCATGTACGTCATCCTCCCACTCCCAAGTCTCATCCTATAAACGACTGTGCTACCCTAAAAAAAATACTAGAGGAACTGATCAGCCTCAAAGAACCTTCATTCTCCTGTTAACAATACAAATCAGATGATCCTCGAAGGATGCATCAACCTGAAGCTCAACATTCTCGGGATGAAAAATGTCAGATGGGTCTGAGTGATAGTGGCACAACTAAGATACATGGAAGACATTGTGCATGGATAAGTACCTCTAAGGTAGCTGTAACCGATAGGTAACTGACCCGACACTCTATAGAATATCGAACATCCAGACATATATTGATGAAAGCTTACCCGGTCTCTTGATTTGTATGTGTCCCAACCTCTATGAAACACACAAGAAAACCCGATCCCTGAACTCAAACTCTAGAGGTCATCTGTAATAATCAGTGTATGATTTATGATGAGATTGTGTAGTATCCATCTAATTCTATATCAACTGGACATGCTCATAAGTCTCCTACATGAGACACAGTCCCATTAAAGCTACTTCACCTACTTCTAACCAGCACATGGGAGAACGACATGGCCTACCATATAAATCCTCATAAGGTGCCATCTGTATCGTCACCTGATAAATTTTATTGTATTCAAATTCAACTAGAAGAATTTTCCTCTCCCAAGAGCCCACAAATTCTAGGATGCATGATCACGACATGTCCTATAAAACCTGTATCTTATGCTCTAACTGGCCATCAGTTTGAGGGTGGTATACCATGCTTAGAAGCACCTATAAACCCAATGCCCTCTGAAAACTTTGCTAGAAACAAGACATAAATTAGGCTTACCTATCCGAAATGATAGTGTACGGTACCCCATGTAGTCATAATACCTCTCAGATATACAACCTTATGAGATCATCCACACTGAAGGTATCCTTGATCATCAAGAAATGAGAAACCTTCATAAGCCTATAAACAAAAATCCAAAAAATATCGTTACCTCAAGGAGACCTCAGTAAACCAGTCATGAAATCGATCATGACATCATCCAATTTCCACTCTGGAATAGGTAATTTCTGTAAAATCCCAGCTGGTCACTAATGTTACACCTTCACCTGCTGATAGGTAGAACACCACATAATAAAAAGAGCCACCTCACTATTTATTCTTGTCCACTAGTACTAACATCGCAAGTCATGGTACATCTTGGTGACCCCGGGATGCACTTCCCAAGATAAAGCATAAAACTCCTACATCATCTCCTCACGTATATTCACTAGAACCCAAACACATCCATGGATACATAGGATCTCATCATCGCCTACCATCTAACCAGAAGGAGGGTCCTCACCTGCCACAAAATATCGTAGAACTAAGACTTCTAAATCCGATAGCTACCTCATCCTAACTCTATCCAGTAGGGTATAGGTCACAACTAAGAATGAAAAATAAGTCTGCCCCTTCTTGTCATGAACCTCCAGATGCATCTTAGAAAACAAGGCCACAAACTTCCACTTGCTACTGGTCTACTGCACTACCTATATCTGAGTCATCATGCTCAGTGAATTGGCCACTACATTGCCCTTACCAAGTGTATAAGATAGCTCAAAATATAAAGAGTGTAGGTACTCCACCCACCTTCGCTGCCTCAAATTCAGATCACACTGAGTAAAGATATACTTTAGGATTTCTTGGTTTGTTTACTCCATAAATTTATCTTCTAATAAATAGTGCCTACAACAGTGTAATGCATGAACAACCGTAGCTATCTCGAGATCATTCATAGGGTAATTCCTCTCATGAGGCCTTAGATGCCGAGACCCATATGCAACAACTCAATCTACCTGCATTAGCACTTCCCCTATCCCAACACTTGAAGCATCACAGTAGACCATGTAACTCTTGTCCTACTCTAGCAGTATCAATAGTGGTGCTGATTTCAACCTCCCTTTTATCTCCTACAATTTTTTTTCTCAATAATCTTAAAAAAAACTTTACTCACTTCTTAGTCAGGCCCGTCAAAAATGCTTCTAAGCCTGATAAGTCCTATATAAAATTCCTGTAGAAACCAGCTATCCCTAAGAAACCCCATATTTCAAAAATGTTCTTGGGATATTACAAGGAAACTACTAATCTCACCTTCTCTACGTCCACTGACACTCCTGTCTCTGAGATGATGTGATCTAAGAAGTGAATCTGATCCATCCAAAAGTGGCACATTGCGATCTTAGCATTTAACTAATGATATCTCAATGTATTCGAAATGATCTCAAGATGGTTGGCATGGTTTTTTTATTGTGAGAATACACCAAGATATATTCCATGAAAATCGCCACAAAAGAGTCCAAGTAAGGATGGAACACCCTATCCATTAGAGCCATGAAAATCGCTGGCACATTCGTGAGACCGAACAATATAAATAGGTACTCATATAGACCATACCAACTACGAAATTCAATACAAGGTATGTTTGTAGGTCCAACACACACCTAGTGATATCGTGACCTCAAGTCAAATTTCGAGAACACTTGGGCTCCTTTAAGTTGATCTAACATATCATCTATCCATTATAAGGGATATTGGTTTTTAACCACCAACTAGTTTAGTTTCCAATAATCCATGCATAGACTAAGAGTTATGTCCACCTTTTTCGAAAAAATGACCAGCGAAACCCATAGAGAAGTATTATTTCTAATAAACCCCTTCACCTCCAAATCCTCTAGCTACCTCTTGATCTCCTACAACTCTATCGTATTCATCATATAAGGAGGAATAGACACCAACACAGCTCCTGGAACTAGCTCTACGGATAACTCCACCTCTCTCTCATGAGTTAACCTAAAAAAATCATCTGAAAAGATGTCCATAAAGCACTCAACCACTAGAGGAAAGTAAGCCTGACTCACTCCCTGATCATCCAGAAACAAACTAGTAATATGGGTTATCATCCCACCCAGTCCATGATAATAAGGTCCATCTCTGCTCGCCTGGACATCCCACTCACCATTATGAATATGTACTGCACCCTCTAATGATGTGAAAGTCACTATCCGGTGATATAATTCAATGTAAAAAATTCGTCAAAAATAAAAACCCCCAGCCCAAGGATTTTAACCACTCATGGAGATACAAAACTATGTGATGCACCTATATCGAAAAGTGCAGATGCAATAATAGAAGCTACTAATATCATACCTATAATCATAGATAGTCTAGGATCCTACTCCTATTGGTTCTATTGTACTACATAATTCTAGATTGTACCATGGCCCTGTGACCTTGCCTGGATACCCTAAGCTAATCCACCCTACTGTCTTTGAGAACTTGGTGTATGGATACCACAACCATGACCACCACTTCCCTGACTTGAATGGATTGCATTGCTCTATCTCTCAGCCTGATGCAGAGTTGAAGAACCTTCTCCTAATCCTAATGTCAAAGCTGACCCCCTACCACTTGCAGCTAGAGGGAAGCTCCTTCAAAATCATTGCATGTGCCCCATATTGCTTCAAGATTGGCACTCGAATGGGTCACAGTAACACAATTTTTCATGTGACCTCACCTACCACACTGATGAAAAAGCACCAAGATGCCTGCACCCACATCTTGACCAGCACCAAACTCATGGAAATCCTCGAAATAACGCTTCCTACCTGAATATATAGATCCATTGGGTCAAGAAATAGAACTCCCCTATTCTGCACCCCCAACTTCCCTTTGGTTCTACTCTGTAATCAGTGCCTGATTCACAATATTAGTGATAGAAGTCATCCTAAACACATTGACCTAATATTTTATAGCATGTATGAGACCTTCCTCAAAGCATATCACCCTCGAAAGCTCATTAGTAAGACACATCGGAAAAAAACACTGAAGATCTGTAAAGCGTGATAAGTATTCCATAATAGTCATTGTGCCCTACTCTAGACATACGAACTCACTAGCCCACCCTACTCACAGAGTCATGGGGTAAAAGTAATTGAAAAAGAGAGTTTGGAATTCAACCCAACCCATACTTCACAGCCTGTTATCTTGGTTCAAAACATCATACCAACGCTTTGCTGTTTCACGTAGCATATAAGTTGCGAGCTTGACCCTCCACTCCGGTGGCGTCTCTAAATGCTAAAAAAATTTATAACGTGGTATCTAGCGACAACTCTGTAGCCTGTGGACTACCATACCCAAAAAAGTGGGAGGATGCTGCTAATAGAACACCCTTGTCAGCTCATCCATAATCAAGGATGGTTGTGGTGCTCCCTATAAAGTATTCATATAACTAAAGAAACCCTCACAGAATGGTGTCTCAACACCTGTGTTTAGAACATATCATAGTGCTAAAACTGGCACTAAAATAGGATCAACCTATAGCTCATGGACCACCATCTCTGAATTATGGTCATCCCCTCCCTATGGGCGCACCACTGGAGTTTTTCATGGAATCATGTCTCTACAATGTCAAACACATGCCTCAGGAAATAACAACATCAAATCACATAGATAAAAGTGTAGGATAGGTCAAAACCCTACTAGAAACCAAGTCAAACCCATATCCTGCTTTTAAATATAGTGATGTATAAAGAACAACAAAAAAAAAACACTAGAAACTATGCCTCTTGCCCACTCAAAATCTTGGTATAGGAAAATTCTCTATTCAATAGTTCTAGTTTCCATTTCTATTTGACATTTAGTTATCTAGGAAATTTCACCAAGGGTTACCAATTCCTAATCCATGAGGGCCCATAACACCTCATTAACCCAAACTTGGTTCCCATTCAAACCATACATATATCAAGTTTATTTAGCATTTACATTACATTGGTTCATCATTTAGCAATTCAAAAGGGCCCACAATCCTTATAGACTGATAGATGATATCACTGCTTTTTCCACCACACCAAAATTAACATGACATCAGGAACAATTATCACATCAACTATCACAACAACATGAAATATATAATGCATCCTAGATGGCATTAAATAATTCATGGCATGTGATTCTAACAAGCTTCTATACGATGCATGAGATAGAATACCCTCATCTCATCAGGTTGCAATAGAAATGGAACCCACAATTACATTAATAGTAATATCATAAACCAAGTGCATCACCCAATGGTGAAATCTAATCAACTATAACCATCAAAATCTAGAAAAAATAGAAATCCATTCGAGGAAATTCAAATTTTCCCTGTACATGGGGTAGCTACTCCCGGGAACAATTTATTACCAAACTCCATTTACTTTCTATCACCATCTATTATTTCCAAAATTTAAGGCAAACCAGAAAAGAAACCCTTTTATACCACTCTGTAACATCCCAGACTCGGATGCCACCCAACAGTGCCCCGATCCCAGTTGGCCACATGGCCTCAAGCACATCTCCCCAAATACAAGAGGCTACCGACTAGCAACGAGGGACTAGGTGAGTCAGTGGGGAGACTATCCCTCATTACCAAAGTATCACAATGGATTTCAAACATACAATAAATAGTGGAAGTAAAATAAATAGCATTCAACTGAAAGTATTACAAGACATGAATACACATCAATAACGAGAAGTGTCTCATATAAAAAAAGATTTATATGATATAAGTTTCTAAAAAGTATCCATAATAGTGCATGGAAATACAATACAATACAAGTATCCTAAATTAAAAAAAAGACCAAAAAGTTTCCATAGCATCATAAGCCTCATCTTGGTCCTATGCTCCCATGATCCAATGCCACAATCAATAACCTATACCAAGGCGCTTTCCCCTATCATCACATAGAGCCATGTTATCTATTTGGGTCCCCAAGGAGGCCCAAACAGGGTGTGAGATAAGCATCCCAGTAGGAAACCACCTAGGTCTATACAGTTTTAACAACAATATACAATTTCTAGAAAGTGTAAAGAAAATAATAAATCAAGTGTGTATTCCCATGGAATAAGTCTAAAATAACTAATAGTACCAAACCAGCCCTCAAGGCTCCCTAAAAAAGATTCATCTCCTAACAAGGAAGCTCTAACAAAGTATACAAGTCATACGACCACATCATACATCCATCAAACTAAGAAAGCCACAACCACACTGTATAAATAAATTAAGAATTCCCATGGCCACACCGTATAGTGAAAAGTAGAATCCCATGGCCATGCTATATAGTGAAAAATAGACCCCAAGGGCCAGATCCAAGGTGTCACGTACCAGGGAATCAAAGTAATGATTCTAGACCATGAATAATCGGATCCAAGGAGCTCATCCAAGGCCTCCACATCAAGTCCCATGGGCATCCTAGTGGAAAATTGACCCAGGAACGGGTTGGATTCCTAGGATCATGTGAACCGACATGTCCTATGTGAGTCCAAGTAAGTCAAATCCATGGGGTAGTAACGCCCGAGAAATACTATAAAATCAAGACCTATGGGGCAAAGTCAACCCATGAACTCCACTACCGCATTCCAAATCCATGGAGAGTAGTCCATGGCATCTATCAAACCATTTAATCAAGGAATTAAATTTAAAAATTCATTCCATGAGAGTATACCCACTCACATAACAAGAAGCATCCATGAGTATACCAACTCATGCTAACCATTTATCATTTACAAATCATATGGGCCTAACCTCCCATATAAACCATTTAACATGTCATTAACCATTTTATATAGGTATACCCAACCATATCAACACATTTAATTGAATCCAATCTATCAAAATAGGCATGGCATCAGAAGATTTCAAAAAACAAGGAGGCAGTACATCTCCAAAAGAAATCTATTCAAGCTATCAAAGAATTAACAAGTTTACTCTAACTAGAAAACCAAAAGCCCACACCCCGCGGGTGGTTTAAACAGGCATAAACATGTTAAATACAAAAGTAAAACCCCATGGGTGACCTTGAAACAAGAAATGGGTGCCAATGCACCTAAACCGAATCCAGAGTCATCCTCACTAGGTCTGAATATAGCTACTGCATGAAACTTGATAAAAAACGTGGCCTCTATGGATAGTCCAAAGGATGGTGAAAAGGATAAATGCCTAAAAAGCACCTGAAAAGCCGAAATAAAGTATAGACCACCTACATTATCTTGGTAGTAGATAAATTGTCCAACATCAAGTCCTGATTCATCCTAGTTTGGAAGAAATATGAATAATGGATGAAGAAAAAGAAATTAGGGCATATGAGCCTAAATATAAGTAGAAAATTAATTGTTATGAAGAATCAAGAACAACTAAAAATGAATCGATTACTTACCAATTCTATTTCAATGAGAAAAACCACGCTTTAATAGAAGTACATATGGATTTTAGATTTGAAAAACCATATTAGAGGGGTTTAGGCTCTCAAAAACAAGTGATAAGTGTTCTCTCAATCAAACATAAGAGGCCACTGCCTCTATTTTTTAAAAAAATTGATGAGTAAGTATATTAAATTTACCTCTAGTACATGACATGTACTTTTCAATTTTCTTTTTCCAAAGTAAAGCCCATACACGTCGTGTACTTTTATTACACATTGTGATCTGGGAGTACACGACGTGTACCTGGCCTGCTGCCGGCCTTCATCCCATTTTCCACTTCTTTCCCAAAAATTACCCAACTAGTACATGGATCGACTTAGGGTCTAAATCCAAAAAGAAGAGTAAACAACATTTATCCCAAAAGGAAATATCTATACCTCAAGAAAAACCTGGGATCTTATAGAAGTGGTTTGGCATGAAGTGTCTTTATGTTCCCTAATTACCACGTGTTATTTCAAATTACTCTACATGACGATCCTACCATAAGAATATAAAAATCATTAATATGATGCATAAATCTCATATTAAATGAAAAAATATTTAATTAAAATTAATACAACACATGACTAAACAGATAAAAAATAGATTTCAAGTGACATATTTTAACACCACAATTTTATATTTTAATTATTATAAAATAAATTCACAAAATAAAAATATAATTTTAGTATAGAAAAAACATTAAATTATACAATAATGGTAAGTCAAGTGTTATAATGTGGAACTTTTTTGTTAAAATTTGGAATATAACTATTAAAATTTAGAACTTAATTTCTAAAATTGAGAAACCAATCCTATACATCATGAATTAATCCAATATTTCACCTCTACTTTAAAATAATAAATTTTCATTCATGATTTACACACATTAATAAAATACATTCCACATTTACTTGAAATTTTTAAAAAACAATTCATTACAAAATAAATTATCTTTTAAGAGGTAGTTTTATATCAAAATCAATGAATCACAATAACCATTTCACATCAATTCAAAATATTTAAAATCATACATAAAACTTTAAAAGTGAACCTTTAAACCCAAATAAGAAACCAAGTTTAAATTGATAATGTTTTATTAAAAAACCACATTGCTATTCTAAAACCACAAAAAATTAAAAATTTTAAAAATAAAATCTAAATGATTGTATCAATTATGAAATTGAAAAAATATAATGTTTGTAAAATAGCCTCAATAAATTTGATATGTCAGATAATGGTCAGAGCAGCCTACTAGAACAAGGAAGATAAAAACGTGGACAATGATGATGACAAAGGGGAGGATGGTGATACTAGAGTGGAGAGTGGACTTGGTGTCCAGGTGTATAGACATAGGCATAGTGCATCGAGGCCGGTAGAAGTAACAAAGTTGGGCAAGTGAGGAACCGAAATAACAAGGTTATGTTTAAAAAAAATTAAAAACAGTTTTAATAAAAACACCACCAATAATAATCATTAGTGTGGATTTCATTAGAACCACCACTAATTATATTATTAAATGTTGTTTTTAATTATTAGGTGTAATTGATAACAATTAAATTATAAATTAGTTTATGTTCCATCATTTTAATTGTCACATTTTGGAATCATTTTAGGTTTGAAATGATCTACAAAAATTGATGCATTTTTTTACATTCTTATATTACAAAGAAAAGAATAAAATTAATAACACACACAACTATATAAAAAACATTATATATATATATATATATTAATTAATAAAAATGAAATAAAATTGATAAATGTTTATAAATTGACATGGTTATATAAAGTGACATAAATAAGAAAACTTATTTTAAAAAGACATTCCATACGGTTTTTTGATATTTATTGTGAAAAATAGGTTCAAAAATATTTTTTCAAAAAATTTATTGATGTTTTTAAATAAATTAATTTTTTTATGTTAATTGAAAATTTTCAATATATCTACAAGTTATTTTATGAATTTATAGAATTAAATAATATTTTTAGTATTAATGAAATATTTGAAATATTTTTTTTATTTTATGTTTTTTCATTTTAACTATAAATTTTAGAATTTGTATGGCCAAAAGTGATATAAAATTCATTGTCTTTTATATTTTTCATATATTAAAAAAATAAACAAAATAATAAATAATATGCATGAAAAAGATATAAATTGATGATTATGTATACATGAACATATAAATTAATGATTTTATGTGAATGAACATATTAAAAAACAATGCTAATAACATAATTATTATTAATAGCATAGTTTTTTAATATATCAAATAATATTTTATGAAAAATTGAGGCCCCTCTATGCTTCGTTAGGGGAAGATTTATCCAATAATGCTTTTTTATTTCCATTGGCCCTTTACTAATATTATGACCCTATTTTGGCCCCCTTACATCATTCTCTCACCCAACCAACCATTGGCCTCATCATGAACTAAGATGCAGTCATCTATCATAGCCTACAAATACTTGGGCCTAGCAAATCAAATTCAGATCCATTCTGACCAGGCCATATCAAACTTAAATCCCTCAATTAATATATTATCCTAGGATAAATATATATATACCAACTTATTAAATTTTTATCATAATTTTATATATTAATTACTTTTGTCTGAATTTGTAACACCCCCTGATCTAACACTCTCTCACATGGACAAATCATGTTGGTTAGGGGACCTCAAGTGTGCCTCCTCATATGTCAAAGGCTTCTTAATAGCATCGGGAGTGTTATGAGTATAGTGGTGAGACTATAATTCCTAGTATAGAGTTACAATACAAAAAAATATATAAATAAATATTAGACTAAAAAAAATAGAATAAATAGTAAAACATACAACTAGGAAGTAAAAGGAGGCACTGATAATAATGAATCATGTAATGATAGGCCATAATGTATCTAAATGTCAAACTATGTTGGGAAAAAATCCCTCAATGTGTCCTCTTGATGTGTTTTGGGTGTGATTGTGATTTTTGACAAAGCCAGATTACCACAAATGAGTATGGTTGGTATTTTCCAAAGACAAGTTTTTAAGATGGCACAATTTCCCAGTGTTTGCCAAATTTTTGGGCCTCAAAATAGGAATTTTTTTTTTGGAAATGTAAGGATTTCTTCGTGGGACTGAATGGTGTGAATAACGGAGAACACAATTTGAAAAGGAAGAGAATCATGGAGCCTAAGACATGGATCACATACCATGTCTGGGAAGGGTACACGACCACGTACCAAGCAGTGGAAAGGTATGAAGGAGAAGTTAGTGAAACTAAAAACGGTTCACTATGGAAGGTGATGTGATACACGGATGACTTGTTGCCGGCGGAGGAGATCGACCGCGTAGAAGAAAATGCAGCACGCGGACTGCGTATGAAAAATGGTTCCCATGAAGGCCTGCAATTCATGGTAGCAGAAGGATCAGTATGCGGTGGATTGAAGATTTGGTAACTATTGGATTAATGGATATTGCAGATATCTTTTCCTATATAAGAATCACTAATACCAACAATCAAGAGTGTGATCTAATATAATTAAATAACATATTTTTGATCTGGGATTTTAGCAAAGTTCGAAGGAAGTTTGTGAGGGAGAATTCCGCAAAATCTGAAATGGTTCGCTCAGAAGAAATTCTGCTAGAGGTTTTTGCGAAGAGATGTAACCCACATAAGACATGGTCGCGGAATAAGAAGGCACAATACGTGGCTAGTTAGTAAAGTCAATCCATGAATAAAGAACAGTTTACAGACATAGGGTGTTTCATAGAGGTAGTATGCAAATAAAGAATAGTTGCAGATAGGAGGGATTTTGTAGAGGAGGTTCACAGGATCGGTACATAGAGGCGGTATGTGATAGAGAAGGCAGAGGTGGTCCATGGATGAAGGGAGGTTCATAGGAAGTGGAAACGGTACGCGAAGGAGGTGTTCCGCATACCAAACCCAGTAATTAGTACATGGGAGTGGAAGGTGGTTCATGATTTGCATAAGGAAGCTTGAGAAAGATTTAAATCAATTGGAAAAACTATTTTTTGGTACCTAGAAGTACTCGGGAAGGTAGTGTCATGACCCGTACTAGTGGGGCCCATGCTGTGACCCCCCAAGACCATCTTCAATAGGCCAGTGGATGGTGACTAGAACCTGGGAGGCATATTACTAACATGGGAGGCATTTCCTAAGAACCTATACACACGCACACATATCCAAGCCCACAAATACTGAAAAAAATGCCGAGGAACAGAATGCATGCATACAACTAAACCCAACTACCAGAGTACAACTAAAGGTAATGTTCTAAAAGTAAACTGGGCCAAAAATACAAGCCCACCAAAAAACAGTATGAAAACTGCAAAGTATAACCTGTAAACACAAAGAGGTACTGGGACTACTGCTCGTAGCTGTAGGAATACCTCGGCCTGTGAGGAACTCAGAAAGCTCTATCCTATCCTAGTTCACCCTAGACTCTGTCAAAAGCCTACTCGTCTGTACAAGATACGACACATGCAGGAAAAGCCCGTGAAGGGGTGAGTATAACAATACTCAGTAGAGGACCCTGAAAAATATGAAGCAAGCAAACAAGGGAAAGGCACAGTCAGATATACACAGTATATGTCTACTGAACATATAATATAAGGTCACAATCCATATATACTAGAAACCCATAAATGCGGTCTAGATGCAAGTCACACAACCGCATACCCCTGATAGGTATTCAGTTCGAAGATTTCCATGAAGTACTTGTTCTGAGAGAACACACTCCATGATTATAGTAGCTCTGATGACATCCGTCTGATAAGTAATGTTTTTCGGGAAATTTCACGAGAGGTAGTTACACTCATTACAGAAGAAACACTCCTGAGTGGGAAGATCACGATAGATAAAAGCACTCATTACGGGAGACACACTCCAGAGTGGGAAAGATCACAATACACAAATGAGGATCACTGCCAGGTCCATGGAAGATACCGTGACTCATCTGGATTCACCAGCTAGGTGATTCATCAGCTAGGTAGAGGATCAACGCATGATAGAGTTGGTCACGTCGATGCCTGACTCTACCTAGGGTCAGGAATGGATAGAGGATCTCGCTTTGGGCCTCTCGGAGGGATGCCGAATCTATCTCAGAAAGTCCTGCTGAAGGGATCATAATTCTATAGAAGGAAATGATGACTAACCTTCAAGGGAAGAAGAAGAAGGAGCACTAACCCAAATGAAATATGTCCAAGATATGGTAAAAAAGAAGACCACGCCATTTTCCAGAAAGTACACGACGTATAGAAAAGTTACACGCCGTGTTGTCTGACCCTGGGTACTGCCTGTGTACAACGGCCCGTGTCATGAGGATGGTCGTGTAGAAAAAGTTAGTACCTGGCATGTGGTAGGGATTACATGCCGTGTCTAAGTAACTGGGGTCGGCTCTGTGTACGCTGGCTGTGTGCCCGTACACGGCCTCAACCCGAGTATGCCAGCCCGTGTAGTCGGTACACGGGGTGTCCCGCGCTACTGGCCTCACCTGGCCGTGTGGTGTAGTACACAACCATGTACTACACCCCGTGTCCATGAACCCCCTAGATACACGCTGAGCCCCACGTAGCCACTGCTGATCTGGTCCACATGGCGTGTTCTTTAGAGATACATGCCGTGTATTCTGGAAATTTCCAGAAATGTGAACCTCCACCGTCGCGCCTCCAGTGGTGCCTCGTTTGTCGATCTGGTCATACGATCACCATGAAACTCCCGGGTTTTGGTTTCCTCAATGCCACGAAGTGGCTTCCGGTGTTTTCAGACCTCCTATTGGCTCCAAAAACATGTTTTGTTCCTCCCACGTGAAGAACTCTCAAAGAACAACCTCTTCAGATTCGGGCTGATTCATCGTCCATCATGGCCGTCGAACCTCCATAGGGTCATTGTGATGTCGGATCTATAGTTTGGGATCATTACATTGCAAGATAGGTGCACAACAATCTGTTTTTCATCACCCCACGAAGAACGCGAAGAACATGAAGAAAGAAATGGGGAAAGAAAAGAATCCAATAAAACAAATTGAGGAACGAACCTCCGCTGTCATTCATTACAGCGTTGATCTTCTCCCATTAATAGGCTTAAAAGAAGCAAAAATCAACAATAATAATCAACATGGACTAATTCCTCATAACCATCCCAATAAAACCTTCCCGTAAGAATTTACAAATCCGCGGATCAACTTGTTCGTGGTTTATCCACATTTGTCATTTAAATTCAAAAATCGGAAAAGAGGAATGAAATAACAACCCCTAAATTTTAAGAACGGATCGATCATTGAAGAAAAGGGTCGCGGTACCATCATCATCGAGATCCTTCAACTTCTTTGGCGCAACAATTCTCAACATTGATTCGTCGTCGTTAATCGCTGAGGGTTTTCTCCAAAGATCCACAGATTCTCCAGAATTTCCTTTCAATCCTTATCAATGAGAAACATTCAATTATCCCAATAAAAAGGGAAACGTGTTTGACATTCAATTACGCTGTGACATTAATGGGTTAGCATTGCTGTTTCTGATTCATTATGACATGACATTTAATATTGAAACAACTGCCCTATCACTGCGCTGTAGTGGATGTTTCCATAAAATAAAAAAACATGGAAAATTTATTTATTTTTATTTTACTAAAAACGTCTGAAAATTAACTTTTTCCCTCGACCGACGCCAGTCGAGGTTAGAATCATTCTTAGTTAAAGTCGTCATCCCAGATGCAATGGTGCTGTCATATTTTTAATCCAGGCATCCATTTGAAAACTGCCACAACCGCGCACATGTGCCGACTCACTTAACTTAAAAAGTTTCAAACCACCGTTCTGGGCTCACTGGTCCTTGGAATGATGTGTCTTCTCTATGCCTGGTCTCGTAATAATTCCATATAATATTTAAAAAAATACATGAAAAAATCCAAGACATTACATTCTCCCCACCTTGTGTCTTTACATCCCTGAAAATCCAAAACAAGACTACTAAAAAAGATGGGGGTACTGGGCATGGATCTGAGCCTCCGGCTCCCACGTGCTCTCTTGAAGATTTTCATGCTGCCATCGAATGCACACCAAGATAATTGATCACCCACGAAGGATCCTCTTCTGCCGATCCTTGATCTCCACCAGGTACTCAGCAAAGGTCACTCCATCCTCAATGTCCATCTCGCCCCAGTTGATAATGTGTGATGGGTCATGCATGTACCTCCTTAGCTGCAACACGTGGAAGACATCATGTACCCGATGAAACTGTGGCAGTAAATATAGGAGGTACGCCACCTCACCGACTCTGCACAATATCTGAAAAGGTACGATGAACCTTAGAGATAACTTGTCACCCCTGCCAATTCTCCGTAACCCTCGTTGACGTGAGACCCAAAGAAAGACGTGGTATCCCTCCTCGAACTCCATAGGTATCCATTTTCTATCACCATAAGACTTTTGCTAGCTTTGTGCAGTCCTCATCCGCTCCCAGATGATCTGAACCTTCTCAATGGTAGCTCACACCAACTCTAGACCCATGAGTGCTGACTCTCTGGGGTCGGTCCAGAAAAGCGGTGACCGACAGGGTCTCCCATATAAAGCCTCGAAAGGTGCCATACCAATGGTGGAGTGGTAGCTATTATTTTATTCAAACTCCACCAGTGGTAGGTGGTCCTTCCAACTGCGAAAAAATTCCATGATACAGGCCTACAAAATATCCTCAAAAACCTGAATGGTCTTCTCCGTCTAACCATTGGTCTGTGGATGGAACGCCGTGCTCAAGCGCAGTTGTGTCCCAAAGGCCTCCTGCAATCCCTTCCATAACCGGGATGTAAAGCAGGCATCTCGTTCTGAGACTATCGTTGATGGGATGATATGAAACCGAACTATCTTCTGCATGTAGAGGCTTCCCATGCTCTCTACGGAACTCTGCTCTCTGATGGCTAGAAAGTGGGCCGACTTGGTGAGTCAGTTAACGATCACCCAGATAAAATCATGCCCCTTATACGTCCATGGTAAGCCTGTCACGAAGTCCATCGATATTCCATCCAACTTCCACTCCGGAATTTCCATGTGGTGAGCTAATCCCACTAGAACTTGGTACTCAGCCTTCACCTGCTGGGACGTAAGGCATCGAGAAATGAACTCTGCTACTCCCTTCTTCATGCCTGACCACCAGAACTGCCATTGGAGATCCTGGTACATCTTTTCCGCTTCTGGATGTACTTCCAAGGGGGATGTATGAAACTTCTTGAGAACCTCTTCCTGCAATGACACTGGTACGACAATGCGTCCTCTGAAAAGAAGTACATGCTCCCCACCTTGCGAATATCCATCAGAAGAATATCCTGCGGATAACTGAGCACATAAAGTATCATAGTCGACATCCCCAAGCCGTGACACCTTAACTCACTGTAATAGTGGAGGGGTGACAACCATCGACTATAGGTAAGCTGCATCCCCTATGTCCACTAAGGACAACTGCAACGTGGCCAACTGCTCCATCACCTCACTCAACAGCTATGAGATTAACCTTCTACTAAGAGAATCTACCACCTTGTTTCCCTTCCTAGGAGTATAGATGATCTCAAAATCATAATCCTGAAGGAACTCTAGCCAACACCTCTATCTCAGATTCATATCCTTCTGTGAGAAGATGTACTTGAGACTCTTGTGGTAAGAGTAGATGATGAACCACTCACCCATAAGGTAGTGTCTCCACATCTTCAATGCAAAGACTACTGCTGCCAACTAGAGATCATGGGTCGCATAGTTTTTCTCATGTGGCCTAAGCTGGCGCGAACCATAATCAATCACTAACTGTCTCTGCATCAAGACACAGCCAAGATCAGTGCATGATGCATCGCAGAAAACGACGTAATCGACACCCTCCTCCGGTAATCTCAAGATTGGGGAACTCTTAAAACTTTGTCTCAACTACTCAAAAGCTTGCTGGAACTTCTCTGTCCACGTGAAGGGTTTCCCCTTCTGGGTCAATGCTATCATTGGTGCTAATATTTGTGAGAAATTAGGAATTAATCTCCGGTAATATCCCACCAACCCAAGGAATCTCCGCACCTCCGTCACGCTCTGAGGTGGTTCCCATGATAACACTGCCTCCACCTTGGTTGGGTTCACAACTACACCATCTTCTGAGATGACATGTCCTAGAAAGTGGACCTTCTGAATCCATAACTAGCACTTTAAGAGCTTCCCATAAAGCTGGTGCTCTCGGAGTACATCTAGAACTATCCGTAGGTGTCTCGCATGCTCCTCCTCTGACGCCGAGTATAGAAGGATGTTGTAGATGAAGACCACTACGAACCGGTCCACATACGGCTGGAAGATCTGGTTCATTAGTCCCATGAACACTACGGGGGCGTTTGTCATGCCGAAAGGCATCACCAAGTACTCATAGTGACCGTAGTGGCATCTGAATGTCGTCTTCGGTATATCCACGTCCCGTACCTGTAATTTGTGATAACCTGATCAAAGGTAAACCTTCGAGAACCACTGTTCCCCTCTTAACTGATCGAAGAGGTCATTGATCCTTGGTAGTGGAAACTTGTTCTTCACCGTCACCTAGTTCATGTGTCGCTAATCCACAAAAAAACCTCAAACTCCCATATGCCTTCTTGGAAAACAAGACTGGGGCCACCCAGGGTGAAAGGCTGGGTCTCACGAAACCCTTGCTCTAAAAATCTTCCAACTCCACCCTCATCTCACGAAACTCTGTAGGAGCCATCCGATATGCTGATGAAGAAATCTGTGCCATTCCAGGGTGTAAGTCAATAAAGAAGTCAACTTCTCAGTGATGAGGTAGTTCTAGAACATCTTCGGGAAAGACATCCTTATACTCCACCACTACTACTGAGAACTGGGAACTCATCATATCTAATACTCCGAGGGCTAGGCTAGCCAACTCATGAGTGACCGGATGTACCCTCCTATGCATGAGACCGTTCTGTGCTGCCTGGGTCTCCCTTTCTCTGAAAAAGGAAAACCTCGTCTCATCCCTGCAGACACACCACACTCTTCGCCTAAAACAGTGAATCTGGGCATGGACCGAATATAACCAATCCATATCGAGAATGATGTCGTAAGGACTCGATGCTACCACCAAGAGGTTCCAACCGAAACTCTTGCCTCCAAGTGGAAGATCACATTGTCTACAAAGGTGTCCAATTGCTGAGTCTCCTCTCATAGGTGTCTCCAAGCATAAGGATTAAGTCAACGGTTCTACCGGAATCTCAAGGTTTCGCATAAGACATGTGGAGATGAAGGAATGACTGTCACCTCTGTCTATAAGTATGGCAGCTAAGGTAGAAAAGACACAGATCATACCTTGTATCATCCCTGGAGCCCCTGGGTTGTATGCCTCAACCGCATGCAGCTATCCCCCTATCCCCCAGCTCCCTGAGCTTGGTGCAGACCTCTTGGGGGTTGTGGTAGAAGTAAGTAGAAGAATCTGCTACCACCTAAAGCTCTCCCTGCTCCTATGCCACTTCCGCAGCCTACCGAGTCTGCCTACTCCATTAACTGTCTCTACCTTGGTGGTCCATCCACCGCCTCTCTGTCAGCAGCTCGACGGGTCGGAAAATCTCTAGCGAGATGTCCCCTACTGTTGCACGCGTAACACCACTTCTCCTTGGGATGACTGGATCCATCCTGAGAGTCCTGGACTGTCGATACCCTATCCTAGGTCCTCCTCCGACGTCTCTCACATCCTGATCCCTATGTCCGACATCGGCTCCCTGCTACCAAGGTCTCCGGACCTGCCTGCCCACTGCTAACTGTCATTAGTTGTCTCTGCTCCTCCAAGAAGCTCTCGATCACCAAGCCTCTCTCAAGCACTCCAGAATAAGTCGAAATGGATAGAAGATAAATGCTTGATAGAGTTGGTCATGTCGATTCCTAACTCTTCCTAGGGTCAGAAATGGATAGAGGATCTCACTCTCGACCTCTTAGTGGGATGTTGACTCTATCACAGAAAGTCCTGCTAAAGGGGTCATACTCCTGTAGAAGGAAACAATGACTGACCTTCAGGGGAACAAGAATAAGGGTCACTAACCCAAAAAAAATATTCCCAAGATACGGTGAACAAGAGGACCATTCCATTTTCCATAAAGTACATGACGTGTAGAAAAGTTACACGTCGTGTTGTGTTACCCTGTGTACTGCCCGTGTACAACGGCCCATGTCGTGAGGCTGTTCATGTAAAAAAAGTTAGTACAGGGAATGTGGTAGGGATTACACGCCGTGTCTGAGTAACTGGGGTCGGCTCCGTGTACGCTGGCCGTGTACCCGTACACAGCCTCAACCCAAGTACGCCAGCCCGTGTAGTCGGTACACAGAGTGTCCCGTGCTACTGGCCTCACCTGGCCATGTGGTGTAGTACATGACCGTGTACTACAAACTGTGTCCATGTACCCACTAGATACACACCGAGCCCCATGTAGATGCCACTGAGATGGTCTACATGGCGTGTTCTTCGAAGATACACACCATGTATTCTGGAAATTTCCAGAAACGTGAACCTCTACCGTCGTGCCTCCGGTGGTGCCCCGTTCGTCGATCTGGTCGTCTGATCACCATGGAACTCCCGGTTTTTGGTCGCCCTGATGCCTTGAAGCTTCTTTCAGTACTTTTAGACCTCTGATCAGCTCCGAAAACATGTTTTTATCCTCCCGCATGGAGAATGCTTGAAGAACGACCTCTTCCGATCCGGGCCAATTCATCGTCTGTCATGGATTTCACACCTCCGTAGGGTCATTGTGATGTCGGATCTCTAGTTTGGGATCGTTACGTTGCAAGACAGGTGCACAAAGATCCATTTTTCATCGCCTCGCAAAGAACGCGAAGAACGCAAAGAAAGAAAGGGGGAAAGAAAAGAATCCAATAAAACAAATTGAAGAATGAACCTCCGCTATCGTTCATCACGACATTGATCCGCTCCCGTTATTAGGTTTAAATGGAGCAGAAATCAACAATAATAATCAACATGGAATAATTCCCCATAACCATCCCAATAAAACCTTCCCATAAGAACATACGTATATGCAGATAAACTTGTTTGTGGTTCATCCGCGTTCGTCGTTTAAATTCAAAAATGGGGAAAAAGGAATGAAATAACAACCCCTACCTTTTGAGAAAGGATTTATCATTGATAAAAAGTGTCACACTGCCATCATCATCGAGATCCTTCAACTTCATTGGCGCATCGATTCTCAACATCAATTTGTCATCATTCGTCATCAAGGGTTTGATCCAAAGCTCCATGGATTCTCTAGAGTTTCCTCTAAATACTTTCCAACGAGCAACATTTAATTATTCCAATAAAAAGGGAAATGTGTTTGGAATTCAATTATACTACGACATTAATGAGTCAGTGTTTCTATTTATGAGTCATTATGACATGACATTTAATATTGAAACGACTGCCCTGTCGCTGCGCTGCCGCAGATGTTTCCATAAAATAAAATAACTTTGAGAATTTATTTTATTTTTATTTTACTAAAAACGTCCAAAAATTAACTTTTTATCTCGACCCATTCCAGTCAATGTTAGACCCATTATTAGGTAAATTCGTCATCCCGAATGAAACGATGCCCTCATATTTTTAATCCGGGTATTTGTTTGGAAACTGCCACAACCGCGCACATGTGCCGACTCAATTAACTTAAAAAGTTTCAAACCATCATTCTGGGCTCACCGGGCCTCAGAATGATGTGTCGTCTCTACACCTAGTCTCATAATAATTCTGTTTAATATTTAAAAAAATACACGGAAAAATCCGAGACATTACAGGTAGAATTCATCTATGGGTGAAAAAGGAACTTCAACAGTGCATCTACCTATAGTTGAGGATGCATGAATTCATATAAATGAAGGGACCTACATGTCCATAAACATTGTTTGACCTACAAGTCTATAAAAAATGTGTGGTTTCCTTTCCAGGAGTAGTGAGCATAGGAAGAGGAAGATGGTGACCCTTTCCACTGACAGTGAGCCAAGGAAAGAAGCATAGGGAGTGAACCTTGGGAATTTAGTGAACAGACCCTAAAACTTGTAAAGGTAGCGAGCTTGGGCATAGAATATCTAGCCCGAACATTGTACCCATTATTTGCAGTAAGACTTAGTGAATTTGGTACATCAACACATTTCCATTTTATGCTCCTTGGATATAGCCCAGTTAGGGTGAACCAAATAAAAAATGTTGTGTCCTGTGCATATATGTTCATGTATTTATATGGGAGGAATATAGAATTGAGTTTTTTTAACAACAAAACAAGATCCAAAGGGGAAGAAGTTTTAATTTTTCATACCATAATTCACCCCCACTCTTAGGGTACTCGACCTTATGGACCTAAAAATTGGTATAAAAGGGAAAGGTTGAAAGTTAGTGATTATATCTTAAGAAAAATAAATGAGGTGGTCAATCATAAAGGAATTCTGATCTTTGACGAAAATAATTTTCAACTATGGAAGAATGAGATTCAGAACTACTTCCGATCAGTAGGGATATATGTATTCACAGCAGCTATGCATGGAATATCAGCTGACATTAATAGTAGTGCTCTATTAGAAGCTGAAATAAGGGAATTGGATGCTGATGATAAAGGGATAAATGCTTTAAGGGGAGCCCAATCAAATGAAATTTATATGAAGGTGATGTCCTATAAAACATCACAAGTAATGGGGGAATTTTTTTTGAACAATTATGAGGGAGACACAAAAGTACGAGAAGAAAATCTGTAGGTTCTATGGGACAAGTATGAGGATCTCAGAATGAATCCCAATGATATTTTTGATGAATTTTTTAATAGGATAAATATTATTATGGAATACATGTAGGGTATTAGAGAAGTCATTGAATATATAAATATTGTGAAATGTATCTTGAAGAAACTTCCACCGTGGTTCAATCTGAAAGTTTCAGTGTTGGAAGACAAAGACTCGAAAGAGCCGACACAGGATAACCTACATAGTACCCTTGTATCATATGAAATGAGAAACGATGGTAATGATGTATTGGAAAAGAGGAAGTCTAAGAAAGTGGAATTCAAGTCAATGAAGCATCTCTCTGTTGAAGATAATCATGAGGACAATATGGATGTTTCCATGTAATTTCTCTCCTCTAACCTTCAAAGGGAAAAAGGTTAGTTCAAAGGTAAACTTCTATTTGCATGCTTTCAATGCGGAAAGATTGGGCATTTGGCAGCAAAGTGTCCTAAGAAGTTTGATGATGAAAATGAGGAAAATTATGAAATTACACAAAAGAAGTATTCATCAAATGAGAAATAGAGGAGAAGTACTTAGAGAAAGTTCTTCAAAAAGAAGAATCTGATTTCAAAAGAGGATGAAAGTTCAGAAGAATCTGAGGCAAAAGAGTTGGAGGACTACAAGGATACTAAAATATATTCTTTGGTGGAAGTTGTTAGAAATTTATATACAAGAGTAGAAATTGACAATGAAGAAGGATAAATTGAAGGAAGAGTTGATCTTCAGGCTGAATTATAAGATTCCCTTGAAGATGTATATATTTTGAGAGACAAAACAAAGATAGATAACAAAGTTATTTGTGATGAAAAACTCTATATTCAGTAGTAGGAAGAAGAGAATTCTAATATGAATATATAAATTGAAAATCCGAGGTATTCAATAATAGAAATCTTAGAAAATGTGGTTGATTAAAAAATCAAAATTGAAGAACAGAAAATAGAAATCATATAGAATCCCGTCTTTTTATAACATAACTTTCATTCCATTACACAGAACTGAGGATCTTTAAGGTTTAGTGTCTTGGAAACAAGGATCATAAAATATGAAACAAAAAAAAACATTCTTCTTAAACACTTGAAAGGCTTCTCCTCATGTTAACCCTAGGCTCATTACTGCATCTCATAACCTGGGGACATACATCAAAAGGAAGGGTGAGCAGAAGGCCCAGCAAGGGAAACAAGTGAAACATTTTACATATGAACTTGAGATACATCAATAAAGTCATGAAAAGAACTTTACGGCATGAAAATGAAATAATGAGGCATATCATAATAAAAATAAAACTTTTTCATAACTTGAATATGTGGCTACATCATTTAACATAGACAATCATGAACATATCACCAAGGTCCATCCCCAAGGTGTCATTTGAAAATTACCAAGGTTATTCACCAAGGTATCGTGAAAATTGTAATCTCTAGTGGTTACATCATTACCCAATGCATTGGAGCGCTATCAGGGCACACCCTTAAATTTGACTTTATTATCATGTGAGACACATATATCATCATCAAAAATTTCATAAATAACCCATATAGCATAAACGAAATGGGTTTCATTTCATAATCATAACATTTTAAAAACTGCTTTAAAGACATGATCTTTATATCACTTTAAACCCACGGAAGGGAAAGTGGGTCTCATGTATGTAAATCCCAGAATTTAAAATAGAACATTTTTATATATATGTGAATACCCTTGTAGAAATAAGAGCTTTGAGTATTAACTTTATAACATAATATAATTTTGAGAAAAGAGAGAGAGGCATAGACGAAAATTCTGCAGCATAACGGCTATGTTACGAGGTTTTAGAAGGCATTAAAAAGAGAGGGGAAATGGTTCACCCACTCATAAGTGATCCATAAAACAGTATAGGGACAGAATATGAAGGATATATGAACATGGTAATGAAATTTGAAAGATGTACCATATGAAATGAAGATCATGAAAGGAAGACAAAAATATGATTTCTCTTATGAAAACTCGACAGCCTAACGGCGTCACATAAACTTTAACCAAAAAAGAATTGATGAGATAAAATAGGATCTCTCATCATATGAACATAAAAGATCAGTATGATAGATATAGAGATAATACCCTAACATAATACAAAAGGAACTTGAAACACTTGACATGAAAGTTGATCTTTGAAAAACGAGAAGGGCGAACGAATCCCCTAAAAATTCGGCAGCCTAACAGCGCCACTTAAAACTTCAAAATACTGAATTGAAGAGATCAAATGGGGTCTCTCATCATATGAACATAAGATTATAGTATGATAGATATAGAGATCATACCCCAACATAAAAAAATGAAGTTGAAAGAATTGACATGAAAGTATAACTTCAAAACGAGACGGGTGAAGAACCACTTAAAAATTCGGCAGCCTAACGACGCCACTTAAAACTTAAAAATACTGAATTGAAGAGATAAAATTGGGTCTCTCATCATATGAACATAAGAGTACAGTATTATAGATATAGAGATCATACCCCAACATAAAAAAAGGAACTTGAAAGAATTGACATGAAAGTAGAACTTCAAAATGAGACGGATGAAAAACCACTTAAAAATTCGACAGCCTAACGGCGCCACTTAAAACTTCAAAATACTGAATTGAAGAGATCAAATGGGGTCTCTCATCATATGAACATAAGAGTATAGTATGATAGATATAGAGATCATACCCCAACATAAAAAAAGGAAGTTGAAAGAATTGACATGAAAGTAGAACTTCAAAACGAGACGGGTGAAGAACCACTTAAAAATTCGGCAGCCTAACGACGCCACTTAAAACTTAAAAATACTGAATTGAAGAGATCAAATGGGGTCTCTCATCATATGAACATAAGATTCCAGTATGATAGATATAGAGATCATACCCCAACATAAAAAAAGGAACTTGAAAGAATTGACATGAAAGTAGAACTTCAAAACGAGACGGGTGAAAAACCACTTAAAAATTCGGCAGCCTAACGGCGCCACTTAAAACTTCAAAATACTGAATTGAAGAGATCAAATGGGGTCTCTCATCATATGATCATAAAATATCAGTATGATAAATTTATAGATCATACCCCAACATAATAAAAAGGAACTTGAAACACTTTACATGAAAATAGATCTTGAAAAATGAGAAGGGAGAAAGAATCCGTTACAAAAATTTCGGCAGCCTAACGGCGCCACTTAAAACTTCATAAAACGAAATAATGAGAGTTAGAGGGGATCTATAATTATATGAACATAAAAAGTTCAGTAAGAGGAGTTTAAAATAACATCTTCCAACATAAGAACATGGAGCATAAAAGGAATGACATAAAAGAGATTACTTGAAATGAAAGAGAGAGGTCGGATCCCTTACCTTAAAACGTAACTCTTAAAACTCAAAGGTTTGGACCTTGAGGGCTTGGGGGCACCTTGGGAGGACTCCTTGGGAGGTAAGGAGACCAGAACTTCATTGGGGGAGAGTTGGGAGTGAAAACTAAAGGAGGAAAGGGTGGGTATTTATAGGGAAAGTGAGGGGACAAGACATTAATGGCCAAAGGACACCTCATTAGTGGTTTTGGAAAAACCATGGGCTTGCCCATGGTATTTTCCCATGGTATTGGCCACTTGGGACACCTCATACCTTATCTTACTATTCATAATTCGACCATATTGAATATATAATTAATACATCATTTAATGATGTCATTAAACACCCGTAACTTAAAAACTATATTTTCACTATTCATCAAAAATTCAACTTTCTCAGAATAATCCCAAAATTTGACCTTAACCAAATATCAATGCTCTGATTTCAAAAATGAAGTCCATTTTATAAAAATAATTTTCTAAATATTTTTAATTAAAATTTTAATTAAAAAACACTATTCATCCGAAAAAACTAATACTTGAATAATAATTTATGAAACCGTTATTTAACCATTTTATTGAATCACATTACTTAATCAAAGTGCCTAGCTTATTTTAATACTTTCTTTAAGTGAGATTACTAATCCATTTGGACACATTATTAATCCTAATCATAAAATCACTATTCATAATTTACTATTCATCAAAAATCAAGTTGATCTTATTAGACTCTAAATTTCGTACTGAACATAATTGCAGAATACCATTTTTTGAAAATCATTACACATTTTTAATTATTTAGGGTTTACATAAACATATTTAAAATATCCTTTTTCTAAAATTAATAAAAAATATGCATACTATATTTATCCGGTCATTTGAAAATTCATAAAAGAAATCGAAATTTTTATTTAAAACAAAGGATTACACAAGACAGTTACGGTCTCCTTACATAGCCCCTTATCACACCAGCATAGGACCTAAGTGTAAGGTGTGCTAAGGTGAGAGAATCCGAGGGAGGCTCGGCCAACATCGCACAAGTAGTAATTTCTATCAGTTTGAACTTCTCGCGAATGCGATCCCATTCTAGCTTTATACGATGAAGTTCAGCTTGGGTTTGGTCCAAAGCAAAGCCCATTGGTGCTACCTCCTTCCCAAGTTCTGTTAGATGGGATTCGATCGGTCCAAGACTACTGGGTGAGGCCATCGAATCTTCTTTCTATATTAATTAATCAATATTGCTTGTATTTAGAGACAATAGTCAAAACGTTTTGTTTCCAGCGGTCATATTGACCAATGGTCAAATAACAGTCAAAACCCAACAGTCTCATTTTAATTATACTCATGTTACCAAATGAAACATTTTTGTTGAGTATAAAAATAACACATAAAATTAGGAAACAATATTTATTTAAAATTTCGGGTCGTTACAAATCAATAGTTTGTCTGAAACTGGAAAAGATCAAATCAAACCTATTGAACAACTAGAAGTGGAAGTCGTTAGTCTGCGATGAACAAATAAATATTAGGAGAAACTGATAACTCTTGGTTTGACATTAGGAAATAAGATCATACATTCAATAGATAAGATGGTATTTAAGAAGAGTGGTCCATCAGAACATAAGAAAAAATCAATTCTGAATGATAAGGTTGGTATAGGTATTGATCTAAAACAAAAATTAGTTATGGTTCATGTCATACCACAAGAAACCACTCTAAGATTGAAGATTGATTTGGGTATAGAGTAGAATCAGAAGATTCAGAGAACCCAAGGCACAACTAGTGGTGCATCATTTCCACATAAGAATGTACCTCACATAATATTCTGTTATTGTTATAATATGGGACACTATAAAAATGTATGTTCCATAGAAAAGAGGTACCGAAGGGAATAAGACCAATAGAGGTGGTCATACATAGCTCAAAATTCCAAGTCATCATTTGATATTCATTATAAGTGTCAAGAAATCAGACATATGGAAGGATATTGCACATCACCAATGTAGAAGAATGTGCCGAGGCAGACTGAATTTGTTCATAAGAAGCAACCAAATATATCTTTAAGTGAGATGAAAATTCAAAATCGATTTGAAACTTTGCAGGTTGAATGTGGATTTTCATATACTAAGAAAGGTCAATATTATCATTCCATATCAGATATGAAGTCAAATACTTGGGTCAAAAATAAAAGGACAGAGCATGTAGTGGTTGCAGAAATTGCATTCAAGACATCAGATCACACTAGGATATGGATGATTAATAGTGTATGCACTTCCCATATGATGGGAAATAAGGGTCTAGTGACTGGAATCTGGTATGATAAAGAGGGTATTGTAATATTTAGTAATGACGAGGGATTAAAAATTATTGGTTTGGGAAAATCTAAATTTGGATGAAAAGACATGAGACTAGAATATGTCTTGATTTTTGAGAGGCTTAGTCACAAATTTCTTAGTGTTAGTCAATTGTGTGAATCTGGGTATGCCATATGTTTTTCCAAAAAAAATTATGTATCATCAATGAAAAGGATGGTGATATTATGTTGCAAGGAAATCATATGAAAGGGAATCTCTAACTCATGAGTGGATAAGAAGATATGTTCTTTCTTTCTAAGGATAAAGAAAACAAGTTATGGCATAAGCGTATTGGCCACATAATCCAAGGTTCCTTGGAAGATCTGGTGAAATATGATTCAGATCGAAATCTCCCTATATTATCATGTGATCGTACTCATACATGTGATTCCTACCAATAGGGTAAGACCATTTGAAAGAAATATAAGCCAAAGGAGAAAAAATCAACAAGATTTCTTGAGTTGGTGCATATTGATGTATGTGGTCCAATTTTGCCTAGGTCTATTGATGGGAGGAGATATTTTGTTCCCTTCATTGATGACTGTAGTAGAATGGCATGAGTTTCAATAATCACCCACAAATTTGAAGTGTTCAGTTGCATTACAAGATATCTATGGGAATGTGAAAAGATGCTTGGTCATAAAATCCAGATGATTTGAACAGATAATGGAAAAGATTTCACAAATAGCCAAGTGGAGGTTTATCTCAAAAAACAAGGGACAAGGCATCAAGTTTTAGCAGTAAGAACTCCAAAACAAAATGGAGTTGTTGAGAGAAGAAATAGAATTGTGAACAACATGGCTAGAACAATTATCATTGAGAAAGATCTTCGAGAGATGTTTTGGAAAGAGGCAGTGATGACGGTAGTCTATACATCAAATAGAAACTTATTGTGCCCAAAAGAAGATAATACTCCATATGAGCTATGGTATGGAAAGAATCCATCATTGAAATAATTCCGATTTTTTGGAAGTAAGTGTTTCATTATCAATAAGAAGAAACATAGGCAGTTTGAATATCATGGAGATGAAGAAATATTTATTGGCTAGTCAAAGAAGAGGAAAGAATATAAATGATTCAATAAGAGGATAAAAAATATAGTTGAAAGTCATGATGTGACTATAGTAGAGAATGAATAGAATCTTCAGAAGATACATGATCAGACTCAGGTTGACAACGATGAAGAGATGAACAGGTTAGTAGAGGATCCAGCTCCAGAGGTTGATTTAGAAGAAGACTCAGATGATGAGAACAAATTAGTGTCTTCCTAGAGAATAGTGAGGATATCTAAAATTGATAGGAAGAACATAATTGGTGATCAGACAGCACCAGTGAAGACAAGGAGAATGAAGAATCTATAACAAACATCATATTTATCACAAGTTGAGCCTAAATGCTTTGATGAAGCAGTTGGAGATGAGAATTGGGTTCATGCAATGAATGAAGAGCATGACCAAATTGAAAAAAACATGACATGAGAAATTGTTTTGAGGCCAGAAGACAAGAATTTTATAGGGAAAAAACAGGTCTTCTACAACAAAATGAATGAATATGGTGTCGTGATTTGAAAAAATCATGCCTGGTGTGCAAAGGGGACTCTCATATAGAGGATATTGATGTTGATGAGATGTTTTCACCTGTTTCAAGGCTGGAGACAATCAGATTATTCTTGTCCACAGTTGTGCAATGAAAGTTTAAAGTTTTCCAGATGGATATCAAGTCATAATTTCTAAATGGAGTTCTAGAATTAGAAGTTTAAATTGAGAAACCTGATAGTTTTCTCATTCATGAAGATGAGAACAGAGTCTATATGCTAAAGAAGGATTTATATGGCTTGAAGAAAGCACCAAGAGCATGGTATTCAAGGCTTGATCAATTTATAAAGAAGTTTGGTTTCTAGCGTGGTACAGTTGATTACAATATATATTTCAACAATGACAGTAGTCAAAGGATGATGGTGATGGTTTATGTCGATGACATAATATTTGGTGTATTAGATAAAGCTCAATGCAGAAAGTTCTATGAATACATTAAAAGTGAGTTCAACATGTCGATGATTAGTAAGATGATGTTTTTACTTTCATTATAGGTGATGCAAGGAAGAAATAGCACATTTATTTCTTAATATAAATATGCCAAGGAGGTTTTGAGAAGGTTTGGAATGGATAATTCCAAGGAGATGAAGAGTCTGGTTGCTACCTGGATGAAACTATCCAATGATTATGATGGAAAGACAGTTAACATGACATAATATAGGAAAATCATTGGAAGTTTTCTATACTTGAATGCCACAAGGCCTGACATTGTATTCGCCACATGCCAAGCAACAAGATATCAAAGCAATCCCAAGGAAAGCCATATGATTTCAGTAAAAAGGATAATTTTGTATATCAAAGGAACTATGGATTTTGGTTTGATGTATAATGAAAAATCTCAGCCGAAGTTATTGGGATATAAAGATGCAGATTGGGCCGGTTCAATGGATGACAAGAAATCAATGTCAGGAGGTTCTTTCTATCTTTTTTTGGATTGTGTGTTTCTTGGTTAAGAAATAAAAAATATTGCATTTCATTGAGCACTACAAAATCCTAATATATTGTAGATACTCAAGCTTTCACACAAATATTGTAGATAAAGAAACAACCTGAGGATATGATAATTGAAGTGAAATCTCCGATTAGAATCCATTGTGATAATTCAAGTTCTATAAATCTTAGCAAAATTTCCGTCCATCACACAAGGACAAATCACATTGAAATCAAATAACATTTTATTAAGGAAAAGGTGGAGCAAGGGATTTTGAAGTTGGAGTATGTGCCTACAGAACAACAAGTAACATATATTCTTATGAAGGCCTTACCCAAAGAAGCATTTGAAAGGCATAAACTGGATTTAGGAGTCCAATTGACTTCCCACACTTGAAAAAGTGTGGATGTGGGATCCCCTCTCCCCGAGGTATGGTGTGTTTTTCCCTAATGTTATGATATGTGTTCTTTACCTTATTATAGAAATATTTGAAGTGCTCTTTGGGTTCGTTGAAAAAGGGGGAGAAAGTGTGACTATTCAGGAGGAGAAAAGACATTAGGAGAAGTTGTTAAGTGGAGCAGTGAGATACATGGAGTTGAAGCTGAGATGAAGCTAGTTAGAGGAGCTATAACATAAGGGGAGTATTAAATCTAATGATGCTTGAAGTGATCGATCAAATATTAGATATCACAATAGCTAATGTTCATGATGAAAGTAGTTTATTGGTATCAGTATGGTATAAATGATTGGTGATTAGAAATTAAGTGAGTCATTGATGAACTTTTCATTATAATCTTATTTCTCACACTGAGCCTAGATCATATGGGCTTAGAGTACATGTTGAGTAAATCTGTGATCTGTATCTTAATCACATAAAGCGAATGGTGGTTGATGATGGAAGGAGTTTTAATGAGGTATCAAAATGTGAATAATTGTTATGAGAAGAGTTGTCAACAAACCCAAAGGGAATATTGTTGGGAAAAAATCCCTTGATGTGTCCTCTCGGTGTGTTTTGGGTGTGATTGTGTTTGTTAACAAAGCCAGATGACCACAAATGAGTATGGTTGGTGTTTTATGAAGATAGGTTTTTAAGATGGTGCGGTTTCCCAGTGTTTTCCAAATTTTTGGGCCTTAAAATCAGGAATTTGTGTTTGGAAATGTAAGGATTTATTTTTGGTACTGAACGGTGTGAAGAACGAAAAATGAAATTGGAAAAGGAAGAGAAACGTGGAGCCCGTGACATGGATCACGTACCTTGTTCGGGATGGGTACACGACCGTGTACCAAGCAGTAATAATGGTATGTGGGAGCAGTTCACGAAATCAAAAATGGTTCATGGTGGAAGGTGATGTAGTATGTAGATGACTTGACACTGTTGGAGGATATTGACCATGTAGAAGAAAATTAAGTTATGGACCACGTATGAAAAATGGTTTGCAGGAAGGCTTGTAGTTCACGGTGGTAGGAGGATCGGTATGCAGTTGATCAAAGATTTGGTAAATCTTGGATTATCAGATACTGAGGATATCTTTTTCTATATAAGAATCACTAATCCCACCTTTTAGGAGTGAGATCAAATATCATTAGAGAACATATTTTTGATCCAGGATTTCAGCAATGTTTGAAGGAAGTTCACGAGGGAGAATTCTGCGAAAGCTGAAGCGGTTCATGTGGAAGAAATTCCGCCAAAGGTTTTTTTTGGAAATCTACAACCCACATAAGACACAGTACTTGGAGGAAGAAGGCGCGGTATGCGGATGGTTAGAAATGAAAATCCGCAAACAAATAACAGTTCACAGACATGAGGGGTTTTGTAGAGGAGGTTCACAGGATCAGTACGTAGAGACGGTACACGATAGCGAAGATGGTCCATGGATGAAGGGAGGTTCGCAGGAAGCAGAAGCGGTACATGAAGGAGGTGTTCTGCGTACCAAACCCAGTATTCAGTATGTGGGAGAGGAAGGTGGTTTTCAATTTTCACAAGGAATCTTGTGAAATATTCAAATCAGTTTGCGAAATTATTTTCCAGTACCTAGCAGTACTTAGGAATTTGGACTTCATCTATGGGTGAAAAAGGAACTTCAACAGTGCGTCTTCCTATAGTTAAGGATTCAGGAATTCATGCAAATGACGGGACCTACATGTCCATAGATTGTTTTTGACCTAAAAGTCTATAAACTATTTGTGGTTTCCTTTCTAGGAGCAGTGAGAGCAGGAAGAGAAAGACGGTGACCCTTTCCACCGATAGTGATCCAGAGAAAGAGGCATAGGGAGTGACCCTTGGGGATGCAGTGAGCAGACCATAAACCTTGTAAAGGTAGTGATCATGGGCATAGAAGATATAGCCCGAACATTGTACTCATTATTGGCAGTGAGCCATAGTGAATTTGGTACATCAGCACATTATCGTTGTATTCTCCTTGGACGTAGCCCAGTTATGGTGAACCAAGTAAAAATCATTGTGTCCTGTGCATGGTTTCATATCTGTTCATATATTTGTACGGAAGGTAGAGATAATTGAGATTTGTTTAACAATAAAACAAGATCCAAATGGGCATAAGTTTTAATCTTTCATACACTAATTCACCCCCTCTCATGGTATTCGACCCTGTGGACCTAACATACTAAAATCAATACAAATAAAAGAACCAACTGAAAAAAATAAACTCAAAAGGCCCTTGTTCTGAACCCCATGTCGACCCTGTCTCCAAAATCTATCCCATACAACAATTAATAATCAGCAACAAGGTTCCTTTCCCTTCTCAAAACATGCATCCATGTAATCTACTCAGGTACCAAATGATGACTTGAATAGGGTGTGAGTAAAACTCTGTAGACCCACACCATTGTGTCTAAAAAAACTAGTTTGATAATAAGTTCATGTAATAAAGTGATGAATCAATGTATTAACTAATCAACTTAATGTAATAAACAATCAACCATATTCAGTGCCATTCCATAATATCTATGATCATGTAGCACAATCATACCAACCATAACCATAAACCATGGTATAATCACATAACCGAGAAAATCCCTTTGTATAAGCATTTCATCCTTTGAAAAAGTCCCTATATATAATAATTTCAGCATAAACTAGGCCAAGACTACTATATAATAATTTCAACATCAACTGGGGCAAGCCCCATATATAAGCATTTCAACATCAACCAATCCAAGCTCACTATTTAAGCATTTCAGCATCATCGGGCATAACCCTATATAGAATAATTTCAATATCAAATGGTCCAAGACTGCTATATATGCATTAAAAAATCAATTGAAATATGAATCAAAATAGCTAGGATATCACAATATCATATCATAATCCTCAATGGTTAATTCTAAAAATTACCATTTGTTAATTCAATTGCACATTCATTTTATATCAAGTTATCGCCAGTCACTTCGATAAACAAAAAACCATTACCAAGGTGATTATATATCAATAAATCACATGAAATCCCATGTCATTATAAACAAACATTAAAACCATTATCCATTTCATTATTAATCAATGGGTTCACTCACCCAAAGGGTAGCCACAAGCTAGGTCGGAACACCATTGAATCCAAGGGATCTAAGGAATAATCGAATCTATGATTCATCATCATTCACCATTAAATTAATTAATTCACACATAATAGTGGAAAATCATAGTATTTTACACACTCAACAATTAAATAGATCATATGGTTAGTTTTAGACCACCTTCCTTAATTTGACGATCAAACAATGCTTCCAATGGGTAACACAAATAAGAATGAAGGTGCATAAGATTGCAAGAAGTAACCTATATCAAAAAATATCTAGATAAACACATGATTCCATGGAGGTAAAAAGGTTAACAACTAAAATAGAGAGCAAAAGAATAAGGGAAGGAAAACCTAAGAAAAATAACTCACTGGATATCAATAGTTTAAAGGGGATTTTTATATTGGAGGAAGGCACACCAAAATCACCTAAGCTTGAGATAGGAGGGCTGCACATGAGACAAATAAAAAAAATAAGTATTGTATTCCCTTAAAACCAATGATCATGAGAAATACACATCATGTAACCATATTTCACATAGTCAATTTATTATTTAAGAGTTACATCAAAATTCATGTTGCCTCTGGTGAATTAACCTCTACCCGAACATTACACATCATGTAATGTTGATTCACAGCGTGTAACTCATTCACGCCTCTAACCAGTTTACGAAATTTAACCCTATCAAAAACTCTTCTTGGTGGTAGTTACATGATATGTTACCCATTTACATAGAATATAAATTCCCTTCAAATAGATTTCATTCTAGCTTCTGCAAATGCACCTAAACCACCTCTGAGGCCTTCAAAACTTATAGGGAAAACTTTATAATAACATTTAACACATTTATACCTAGATCTATTAATTAAAAAAAACATACATCCCCAAAAGTTAGGCTATTTTCCCTAATAAGGGCTCTTCATCTCGGAATGAGACTCGACCAACAAGGTTTAAAGACAATGAAACCCAAACAAAAGAGGTTTAACAAAAAAACTCAAGGAGGGACATACCTGGTAAAATATGGGATCTTAAAACCTCCCCACCACATAATAGATCACCCTTGAGCCACTCCAACCATCACTCTAGGGTCTCAGAGAAAAAGTCTATCCACTGTGCTTGCATATAAAACTCACTCTCTCAGGTCTCCTCCTGAAAATTCCCATGCAACCACTACACTCAAAATGGATATATAATTATACATCAAAAGTACTTGTCACTATAGTCCATAATCCATATTGGATGATCCTCAAAGGAATTGTCTAAAAAAAGATCGATGTCGTCGATGTTTATCGCATGAGAAGAGTTAGGATGATATCTCCAAAGCTATAACTCATGAAACACATTGTTCATGGAATTGTAGCACTGTATATGGGCCAATTGGTATGCCATTGGACTGACCCTTTCTACCACCTTAAATAACTTGACAAACATGTGCACTAGCTTTACCTGTTTCCTAATATGGTATTTACCCAACCTAGGAGACACCCAAAGAAAAAAATAATGACCAACCTAAGACTCCAGAGGTCCTCTCTGATGGGAAACATAAGATTTCTTCCAGCTCTGCATGGTAACCATCCACTACTTGATCAAATGAACCTATTTAGATGTATCCAGAACAAGACTAAGCCCAACAAGTGCTGACTAACCTAGATCCAACCAACAAAGGGGAAAACAGTATGGCTAGCCATGCAAGGCCTCGAAAGGTTCCATTTGTATCAATACGTGGAAGCTATTATTATATGAAAACTACATGTGTTCCATATGATACTCCCACAAACCACAAAAAATACAAAATACAGGCTCATAACATATCCTCCAGAACTGAAATAGTCTACAAAGATTGACCATCAGTCCTATTATGATAGGTTATGCTTATATGAACCTATGATCCTAGAGACTTTTCACAACAAAAAAAGGCAACTTTAGAAGGGGTTATTTTTTTTTAATTTAGAAGGGGTTATAACCCATCCTAAATACATTAGCGGTAGTTGTAAGGAATCGCTGCTAATTTTCCCACCTACTATTATTAGGGGCGGTTTTGTGTAAGTGATGGTAAATTCATGATAACTTTAGCAGTAGTTACATTAGAGGGGGTGTAAAACCCCTCAAATGTTGACTTAAATTCCCCAAAAATACGCGTGTTTGAGGCGGTTATATGGAAACCTCCCCTAATTGAAAGACTTTAGGGGCGGTTGTGAAAAATTCCCCTAAAGTTATTAATTTTTTTAATACCCCACCCCACCACCTGGCTCCCGTGTCACACCCAGCACTCCCCTCTTGAGCCCCATTACACTGCCCCAAGACCACCCCTCCATCCACAGGCTCCCGTGTAACCCCCACCCCAGCCTCCTCCCATCCCTGATCCCATGTAACCCCTGCCCCTCCCTCCTCCCAATACCCTCCCCCACGTCCCCTCTTATTCCCAATACCTCGTGCCAAGCATGCTCCCCTCTCGTTCAGTACCCCACACCCAGCGCGCTCCGCTCCCGTTCCAAGTACCTCGCCACCCAAACCCAGTGCTCCTCCAATTCCTGCCCCCAAGCCCTCCTTCCCGTTCCCATTACACCACCCCCAAAGACCACCCCTCTGTCCCGTTCCCTCCCCAACTGTCTTCCGATTTAGAAAAATATAACCCCAAGAGAATCAAACCCTGAACCTATCTCCCAACAAACCGCTGGATCCCCAATAACAAATCACTATGGAAATCCATTTTTTGTTTATAATGCACACATGAGTGTATTTATATATATCCGACTGTTTACTATAATAAATATTATTAGCATAATATATTTAAATACATTTAAATAGTAATATATATTATTTAATATATTTATATTTATATGCAATTATATATATTCTATATTATATATTTATATATCACCTATATATATTACACAAGTATATATGTATATATTGTACTTATATATATATATGTGTGTGTGTGTGTGTTTGATAATAATAATAATAATATTAATTATTATCATTCTTATTACATCTATTTTTTAATCTATAAAAATTATATGCTGGTTAAATACTATATATTTATTTTATGATTTATATCAAACATATATTATATTAAATACATTTGTATTATATATTTATATAAATTATTTATATAATTCAATACATACACATATATATATTTAAATTATATATATATATATAAGTATTTACCTAATATATTTATATAAGGTCTTTAAACATATATTTATATAAGGTCTTTAAAAATATATTTATATAATGTCTTTCAATACATATATTTATTATTATTTATATTAATATATATATTTATTTGTATAAACTGTGTAATATTATATAAAATTAATATATTATAATTATTATATGAAATACTATTTAAAAAAAATATTAATATTATATATAATTAATATTATATTATATATAATTAATATGTATATTATATATAATTAATATGTATACTATATATAATAAATATTATATGAAATACAATTAATACAAAAATATATTTAATATTATATGAAATACAATTTATAAAAATATTTATATAATTTATATCAATAAATATGTTTATTATTATGTGCATTAATATGTATTTGTATTTCAATAAATATAATTATATAATATTGTGTACATTAATATAAATTAATTTATTTGTATAAATTATATTTCATATAATATTAATTATATATAATATAAAGGCATAAACCTATTATATCCAAATGTATTTATTATTATTATTATATAATTTATAAAATCTACAAGTTTTGGTTTTTAAATGATATATTTTTTAAATAAATTATATTTATGTATATATTTATATAACATATTTATGATTTTATATTATAAATAATTAATATTATATGAAATACAATTTATACAAATAAATATATATTAATTTACTTAAAATTATACAATTATATTTATGTATACATATAAATAAAATTAAATGAAATCATATAAATATTTTATAAAATATGTTCATATAATGTATTTGAATACATTTAAATATTGTGTTTTAATTATATATATATATATATATATTTGAAACGCACGGCCGATTGTCGCCTATCGACTGGTCAAAGTTCCGATGCTCTGCTAATGTGTATAGCAGCACTCGGGTCGAATCCTCAGCGATGATACTTTTTAAATAGTCGATTGTTTTTAGTTGATTGTATTTTGATTAGGGGGTTTGTTTTGAGAGCTTAATTTAAATGATTGATTGATTATGATTGATTTAACAAATTGTGTAACACCCCAAGCTTCCACGATACGTTTGCCTTTGAATAATGCAATAGCGTGTGTTGTACGCAACTTCGAGTTCTAACACACAACACAACCAATCAAACTAGCCGTTATGAATAGTAATACCCACTTTTTGAAATTTTATAAATTTTATCTTTCAAAATGGACTTCATTTTTGGATTTAGAATATCGAAATTATCTTAGGGTGAATTTTTGGTATTTTTCTGAAAACATTCAGTTTTTGATGAATAGTGAAAAAACACCGAGTTATAGTTTAAAACCGAATTTTTATTTAAATAATTATTTATTTTATTTAAATTTAATTACGGTAAAAATGGATACATAATACCCAGATAAGTTCAATGTAATTCATTAGAGTTAGTTTAGAATAATTTTAGATATATAAAAATTTTATGAAACTTTTCACCGTCTTTTACCCACCTCCTAGGAGAATTTGGAAATTCACATAAAACTTAATTTTACCGCTTCTGTGAGTGGAATTTTGAAAATATGAGAGATACGGTTAATATAAAGGAGTAAAATTTGGTTTAATAAGATAAAAATAATTTTTGGTGAATAGTAACTCTTTACTTTTATTTACCACGGTTAAAATTAAATAGGATAATTAAGGGTAAAAATGATATTAATATTACCCTAACACATGTACCATTTCTATTTGAAAAGTGTATCTCGACCAAAAACAACCTTAGGAATAAAATATTATCATTTAGGTCCACTTGGATTAGATTAGGACATTTATTATTATTTAATTCAAAGAAGAGTTAAAAGAGTTAAAATCAATGTTTAATTACTATAACATTTTTAATATAGGGTTATACATAAGATAAATTCGATTGTAAATATTCATTAGAAAGATAAAAGGATTTCCTACATAATGGTATTTTATTTATAGTTTTTAGACATTAGATAATTTAATTTATTTATGACACAATGGTGATACAGTAATTACCCAATTAATGAAATATTAAAATAATTGATATTATAAATATCCAAATAAATGGAATTTGAGACTTTTAATGAATTAAAATTATTTAATAGGTTAATATAACATGTTAGTATTGATTTAATTATGTTTTTTTGAAGTAATCATGCTGTTATGATTTTCACAAAAATCAAATACCAAATAGTATCAAAATTGACATAAAAGAGTTTTTAAAACAAATATTATATTATTAATTGATATTAAATTCCTAAAAATATAAGGTTATGCCAAAGGACTTATATAATGATATGTGTATCATTAATGTACCACTTGGGGGTCTCTTGGATGTATATAGTATGTTTATTAACTATATAATATAAAAATACAAAGAGACATGGTAAATGTCAAACTATTTAACTAAGAGTTAAATATAAATGATAAGGTTAATATAGTGACCCAAACTTGTCTAAAATATATTAAATGAAAGGATTTCGACCCATACTCACCTTAAACTTTAAATAATATACTTTGGAGCTATTAGAAACTGAATATAAATTTATTATAAAATAATATTTCTAGCTTTTCCAATGGTGCCCCTCACCCCTCTTATAAAAGGGAACTCGCCCTTATCACTAATTAACACATTAAAATCATTTTGGATCGGCCAAAACCTACCAAAATACTCTATAAACTTCCCAAAATTCAACCTAGAGGCCTTATTTTGATCAGAAAGCCAAATTAAGGATCCCTTTTGATCAAATCAAAAGGAAGAACCCGAAGAAGAGGTAATGTTTTCACCACCCTCTTTCAAGTTCCTTTCTTCTTCAACTTCTTCTTTCTTTGTTATTTACATTCTAAAATAATAACTCCAATATCTTATATATACTGTGATGTTTTTATAAATATGGTACAACCATATTCAGTATTCTATCTATCCTTTTAATGACATGTCACCATACATGCGTACGTACGACTTACCGTCTCCACGTCGTGGTGTAATTGTTATTCAATATATTATTATTTGGATGGGTATAATAATGTTGTGTAATTCATGTAAATAATAAATATAACATGATAGTGATTCTGTATATATGATATACTATCCAATTATATATTATTTTAATATCAAAAGAATGATATTGTCGCTCGTGCGTACGTACGGACTGCCGTCTCCACGAACGCGATGAGATTCATTCCCCATCGTATCCATTCAAGACTAATTATCATTTGATGATTAAAAGTAATTTTTAAGAACTTTATATCATTATGGATATGAATAATATACAACCTGTCCATAAAAAACATGACTTATGTAACAAAACATATAGAATAAAACAAGTAAGTTAACACCTGAAACGACGATAATACTAAAATATTATTAACAAAGCATTAATAGAAGATCATATATGATATCATAATTATGTATATGGTTCTTTTATAACATAATAACAACGTTTTAAATATTATACATAAGTTTAACATACCATCTACTAAGGAAAAGTACAAGGTAAGGGTTTATTTCACAATATTTTCATTATCCGAGGTTGTTTATACGTAATTATCTACTGGGACCTGTTTATCATCCACATCCATGTTTCTTAAAATTGTTTTTCAAAACATTCTTACTATTTTATAGAATATGGATTAAATTCATTTATACCATAATTTGACTTTTTATAAGAATTTTATAAAGGAATCTTTCCATTGTTTTCCAAACAAGGTCCTTTTTAACCTTTTCAACAGAATTAAGGTAAGAATGTCTTTTTTTTAACTTATACGGCGGGTGCGGATATTTTCCGCCGTTATAAAATCATCAAAGCTTCCCTGTCAAGATTATAATAAAATTTTAGAAGTAAATGTTTTATTTTATAATTATTTGACTTTTAAATGATTTTAAAAAAATAGATATTTCTCTCAAATAGTTTTAATTTCATCTATATCAACATCCTTTGATGGATTTTAAGCTTATTTGAAGTTGATTTATTATGATACAAAACTTCCATATTGTATTGAAGGTTTTATGATATGTTTAATTATGGATGTGTTATTTTTATACCATTCATGGTTTATGGAGAAAGTATTGACATTTCGTTTGCTAGTTTTAATACAAATATTTATGTTATGTTTAAACCTGTTCATATGAGGAATGCATTGGACTTAATCAGTGACGGGTGGAGCCCGCTATAGCTCCTCGATGCATCGGTAGGTCTCATGAGACAAACTAGTGTCTTGGAACGAGGCCTTGACAAAATCTTATTTATAGTCTTGGCACGAGGCCTTGGCTACGTGTTTATGATAGTATTGAATTATGAATTCCATCATTATGAAAGTGGTTATTGATATTGCATGTTATTATTAGACTTATAGAATATCCATGTGAACAAGTAAATGATATTATTTCAATTTATTTTTTTCCATGTTATGCTGAAGTTCAAGTTTAAAAGGATTTTGTTTTAGTTATGCATTGCCTTAAATGTTTATGTTTATTTAAGAAAGTTTCCGCTATATTGTTATCCTTACTGAGAATCTGAGCTCACCCCTTTCAATGTTTTATTTTTCCCAGGATGTGAAGATGTAATTTATGAATGACCTGTAGGGATAGTATGAGGGAATATGAAGAAAATATTTTGTTGTAGTTTTTCACTTTTTTATGTAATGTAAGACTTGTGAATGTATCTAGTGTTTCCAAGGCTACTAAACTTATCGGTCTTTCAAGACTTGATCTTTTGTGATCATGCTAATGTTATGTAATAATGCACCGACTCTGGGTAACTGGGGTCGGGGTGTTACAGTTGGTATCAGAGGATGTTTAGTACAAACCTTGGAATCTAGATTTAGATAAAATCTGATTAGAGCACATAGCCCTAAGAAAGACTTTGAAGATTAGTATAGAAGAACTTCCTAGAATTTTGGTATTGTATAGATTTTGTGATTTTTCCAAGCAATACATCCTTGTCTGGATACGAGTAGGTAGAGGCGGATCTGTCATAGATGTACCTAGGGGTAAAACCCAAAAACACCATTTTGAGCTAGACTCGAACGAGAACTGGTGCACGACAACGGGCCTTGCTGCACTCTTGGTTACGAAACTCCTCGGGGATATGCTTAGGATAATTTACATTTTCTTTAAAAACTGATTTGAATTATTATGAGAGTAAATGAACTTGGTTAATCCTAATGTGTTTCAAATTGAGAATATGGTGACATGATATTATCTAAATGGTTTTATGACTACTGTTACTCACACAATGCTTTCTGGTTTTAGTCAATGGCTGGATTCCAAGGAAGTCATAGTGACTTTGAGAATTATGTACAAGGTGGGAACGTTGGTGGAAATGAGCAACAAAATGGAATGTTGATAGGCGTAAAAGATATCATCTTAATGCCAAATTGATTTTCCAAAAATATGATCAACAATATATATATTAACCAATTCTCAGACTCAACAAAGAAGAGAAAGGTGATGAATGATAAGAGCTCCAGTAGTGGAGACCATAGAGAAAAGAATCCTCAATTTCCATCATGCAGGAAATGTGGAAGGAGACACCCAAGAAAGTGTCTCAATGGAACAAAAAAAATTATTTATGTGTGGGAAGGAAGAACATAAAGTGAAGAATTGCTGAGGAAAAATGAAGAGTTCTATGGAAGAAAATAAAAATGGTCCCAAGATTCTAATTATGGTCATTTTTCGTAAATTTAAGGGACCTTGGCATCACCCAAGTTAATAACCTATTCTATAGGATAACCTCTTAGTCAAGAAAGAACCTATGTGGGAATAAATGGATGGAAAAATATTTAAAGGTACTAGTGCTCCTTGTTGTTAAGATTACTTCGGGTGAATTTTCTCTTATATGTGTAACCCTACAAATTATCATGTGAGAATGATATTTGAGGAAGACTTTTCCTTTACCTCATGGATATAGTTATAAATAACCATTTGGTTTTATATGATCATTGGGTTTGAGGCAATTACAACTTATTATATTTTGTGATGAAAATTCAAGGTTTGAGATAACATTTGCGGTTAAATTTTGTTATGGTTATTTTGAGGAATTTATCTAATTTTGGTAATGTTATAAAATATAGTTTTTGAAAAAGGACAACACGCGGACCGTGTGACAACCCGTCGCGTCGGACAAAGCTGTGGGAATCGAACCCACAACCAAAGTGTGATAAGGATTTATCGCTTACCACTGAACTACGTGAAGTCCCTGGTTAGTGTGACTAATTATTTTTAGTTAAATGATTTTATTGATCAATAATAAGTTGATTTGGGATCTTATGTCTTATCAAGTTAATACCCTTAGTATAGGAAAATGATTTGGTGATTAAGTGATAAAAGTTATTTTTAAAGATGTTCGCTTTGTTGGGAACACTATATGACCAAGTAAAATAGAATACTATGGGATTTCATTTGAGGAGTAATGGTGGATTGTTATCTATGTTTTTATTGTGGATTTTTAGTGATTTGGGTTATTTATGGAAATGATTAACCTATAATAGAGAATATGTGATTAGGTTAATTACTTTTAAGTATGTGACTTTAAGAGTAGTTTATGTAATTTGGAGATACAATTTAATGTGTAAGACTACATAACCAAATTCTTCTAAGTTTTGAGTTTCAATATTAGTTTGGATTATGTTGAATGATTTTAAGGACAATTGTTTATTGAATGGTATTTATTTATCTTTGGGGTATTGTTGGTTTATTATAGAAATTAATATTAGTGTTTCTTTCTCAAATAGAATATCCTTTTGGGGGATCATCAGATCTTATACTAACCATATTGGTTTTGATTAATCTCTAAAGACAAGGTAAATATATAGTTTATCCTTTGTGGATTATGTGATTCTATAAGAAGTTTATTCTATCTCTTCCAGTGTGACCAAGTCTTCTTGAATACTAATCATTTTAAAATGAGTTAGTAGTAGGGATTTATTAAAGAATTAAACCTTACTCAAAAAGTATGTATATCTCTTTATATTCTTAGTCAATCTTAGAAATTAATTCCTCATCTTTATGTAATGTAACTTAAAACAAAAAAATGTTATCCGTTTACTTTTCTTTCTGGGAAACTAATGACCATTTGTCCCATCACAATTTTGTGGTTTTCTTGTTGTTAAATTTATCCTGATCATGTTCTCTATCCATATCCATCAGAACTTGACACTTAGTTTATCATCCATATCCATGTTTTCTACATGGAATCCTAGTATAGGTTATCTCGGGTGACCTTTTTACTTCTCTTTCTTTCTTTTAAAGTGATAGTTTTATTGACTCTTTTTCCGATGTGGGACTTTCCATTATATTCCCAAGCCCAATTTTAAAAATTGAGAGGATGCAATTTATTGAATGAGGGGAGAATGTAATACCCCATGCTTCCATGGTATGTTTTCCTTTGAATAATTCAGTAGCGTTTGTTGTACGCAACTTCGAGTTCTAACACAAAACATAACCAATCAAACTAATCGTTATGAATAGTAATACCCACTTTTTAAAATTTTATAAATTTTATCATTCAAAATGAACTTCATTTTTGGATTCAGGATATCGAAATTAGCTTAGGGTGAATTTTTGGTATTTTTTTGAAAACATTCAATTTTTGATGAATAGTGAAAAAACACTGAGTTATAGTTTAAAACCGATTTTTTATTTAAATAATTATTTATTTTATTTAAATTTAATTAAGGTAAAAATGAATACATAATACCTACATAAGTTCAATGTAATTCATTGGAGTTAGTTTAGAATAATTTTAGATATATAAAATTTTTATGGAACTTTTCACCGTCTTTTACCCACCTCCTAGGAGAATTTGGAAATTCACATAAAACTTAATTTTACCGCTTCTGTGAGTGGAATTTAGAAAATCCTAGAGAAATGGTTAATATCAAGGAGTAAAATGTGGTTCAATAAGATAAAAATAATTTTTTGTGAATAGTAACTTTTTACTTTTATTTACCACGGTTAAAAGTAAATAGTGTAATTAAGGGTAAAAATGATATTAATATTACCCTAACACATGTCCTATTTCTATTGGACAAGTGTATCTCGACCAAAAACAACCTTAGGAATAAAATATTATCATTTAGGTCCACTTGGATTATATTAGGACATTTATTATTATTTAATTCAAAGAATAGTTAAAAGAGTTAAAATCAAGGTTTAATTACTAAAACATTTTTAATATAGCGTTATACATAAGATAAATTCGATTCTAAATATTCATTAGAAAGGTAAAAATATTTCCTAAATAATGGTATTTTATTTATAATTTTTAGACATTAAATAAGTTAGTTTATTTATGACACAATGGTGATGCAGTAATTACCTAATTAATGAAATATTAAAATAATTGATATTATAAATATCCAAATAAATGCAATTTGAGACTTTTTATTAATTAAAATAATTTTATAGGTTAATATGACATGTTATTATTGATTTAATTATGTTTTTTCTAAGTAATAATGCTGTTATGATTTTCAAAAAAATCAAATACCAAATAGTGTCAAAATTGACATAAAAGAGTTTTTAAAACAAATATTATATTATTAATTGATATTAAATTCCTAAAAATCTAAGGTTCAGAAAAATGACTTATATAATGATATTTGTATCATTAATGGACCACTTGGGGGTCTCTTGGATGTATATTGTAAGTTTACTAACTATATAATATAAAAATACAAAGAGACATGGTAAATGTCAAACTATTTAACTAAGAGTTAAATATAAATGATAAGGTTAATATAGTGACCCAAACCTATTTAAAATATATTGGATGAAAGGATTTTGACCCATACCCACCTTAAACTTTAAATAATTTATTTTGGAACCATTAGAAACTAAATATGAATTTATTATAAAATAATATTTCTAGCTTTTCCAAAGGTGCCCCTCACCCCTCTTATAAAAGGGCACTCACCCTTCTCACTAATTAACACAATCAAAGCCTTTTGGCTCAGCCAAACCCTGCCCAAATACTCTATCAACTTACATAAATTCAACCTATAGGTCTTAGTTTGATCACAAAGCCAACTTAAAGAGTCATTATGATCAAATCAAAAGGAAGAACTCGAAGAAGAGGTAATGTTTTCACCACCCTCTTTCAAGTTCCTTTCTTCTTCAACTTCTTCTTTCTTTGTTATTTCCATTCTAAAATAATAACTCCAGTATATTATATATACTGTGATGTTATTATAAATATGGTACAAGCATATTCAGTATTCTATGTATCCTTTGAATGACATGTCACCATACGTGCGTACGTACGGCTTACCGTCTCCACGTCGTGGTGTAATTGTTATTCAATATATTATTATTTGGATGAGTATAATAATGATGTGTAATTCATGTAAATAATAAATATAACATGATAATGATTCTGTATATATGATATACCATCCAATTATATATTATTTTATTATCAAAATAATGATATTGTCGCTCGTGCGTACGTATGAACTACCGTCTCCACGAGCGCGATGAGATTGATTCCCCATCGTATCCATTTAAGACTAATTATCATTTGATGATTAAAAGTAATGTTTAAGAAATTTATATAATTCTGTATATGAATAAGATATAACCTATATAACACCCCGAGCTTCCACGATACGCCTCTCTTTCAATAATGCAATAGCTTGCATTGTACGCAAGTTCGAGTTCTAACACACCGCGACTAATCAAAGTAGCCGTCATGAATAATAATACCCACCTTTTAAAATTATAGAAATTTTATATTTCAAAATGGACTTCATTTTTGTATTCTTAATATCGAAATTATCCTAAGTTGAATTTTTTGTAATTTTCTGAGAACTTCCAATTTTTTATGAATAGTGAAAAATACTTAAAACAACTTTTTTAATCAAAATAATTTATAGAGATAAACTATAATATTTAGTGGTTTTAAAGTATAATTAGAATATATTTTTACCATTTTATCCAATGGTGGTCATTAGAATTAATTTCACTTTGAAATTGGACATAAACAATTGTCAATCTTTTGATATATATTGTTTCTTAAAAACACGCTATTTGTTGTGACATCGGCAATTAATTATAAAATTAATTAATGCAACTTATATTTTTAGAATTTTATAAAATAGATATCATTTTTGAATTCAGAATATCAATTATAGCTTAGGGTGAAATTTTGGCATTGTTCTGAAAAACTTCAATTTTTGATGAATAGTGAAACCACTAAGTGGTAGTTAAAAAACTGATTTTTCGTTTAAATGAAACATTACCACTTCTGTGATTTGATTTTCAAAAATTCGACATACATGGTTGTCATTAGGAAGTAAAATGTTGTTCAATGGGATTAAAATAATTTTTTTGGTGAATAGTAACTTTTAAGTTTAATTAATCGCGATTAAAGGTAATTAGTGAAATTTAAGGTAAAAATGATATTATAAAAATATGAAAATACCTTTACACTTGTCCTACCCCTATTGGATGAGTCATGGACGACCAAGAAAATCCATGGGTCAACTTGGGGACCCCATGGATCCACTTTGGTAGGAAAATGACATTAAAAACGTTTTATTTAATGTTAAAATAAAAATGTCACAAACATGAGTTGTTTTACTAGAACAATTTTTAAATGGGGTTATAAAAGTCATATTTTTGACTATAAATATTCATTAGAAAGATAAAAATATTTCCTACATCATGATATTTTTTTATAATTTTTATACAATAAATAAATTAAATTATTTATGACACCATGATGATGCAGCGATTACCTCATTAATTAACGATTTAAATAAAATGAAAATATAATGTAAAATCTAAGGCTTACACTTGTCAAAAACCTATTGGATGAGCATATTGAGAACCCTTATCACCTTATCCTCGAAATATATCATTTTGGGACCTTTAGAATCCGAAAATTATTTCATAATAATGTAACATTTCAATCTTTCCAAGAGTGCCCCTCCTCTCCTCTTATAAAAGGCCCCCACCTCTACCACCTTATTCACACTTTAAATCCATTTGGCTCGGCCAAAATCTGACCAAATACTCTCCCAAATTCCCTATATTACTTCTAGAAGCCTCACTTTGGTCAGAAGTCTTCCCAAGGAAGCCTTTGAGCTGAAATCAAAAAGAGTTACCCGTTTTAAAGGTAGTGTTTTCTCTTGTGTTCTTATGTTTTATTTCGCTTCTCCAACCCCCTAAACTCTTTTTATTCATTTATTTTGTAACAACACCAGTATTATAAATATAATAGGATGTTTTTATGATAAGTATTTGATTTACACTTACACACACCTTCTTCTAATGGTTAAAGAACACATTGTTTCTGTGGGTGCCGAAATACTGCCTCACGAAACGATGATTGTTCAATATTCTTTTAACACCTCTAATGGTGGCCATTTTGATGACACTATTTTCATATATGATATATATATTATGTTTATGTTTTCCTTATGCTTATGTATTTTTCATTTATGGAATACTTTATGATTTCCATTATGGGTAAATGCGATAATTTCATTTTAGGAAGTGCGGACTACCGCCCCCTCAAAGTGATTTGAATCGTTAATTCAATATGTGGGATGTATAAAGGATGGAGTAAATGGTATTATAAATTATATTATACTGGAATTATATTATACCTTTATATAATTATAACTTCAATCCATTAAATATGAAATAGAAATGAAAGTAGCGTTCATGCGTACGTACGACTTACCGTCTCCATGAACGGTGCATTTCATTTCTTACCTCTAAATGTTATGTAATATTATAAATGAATGTATATACTGGATATATATGATATATATGATATCTAAATCATTAATATAATTCTGGAGATAATGGATATTCTACCACATAAACAACTTGTAATTATAAGAAGTTTATTGTTGACTCAAGTACCAAAGATCGACAAAACGACCGTTATTAACTTAAATGACTACATAATTTTCATAACATTGTAATAAGTGATATGAAAGGGATAATGAACTTGAAAAAGGTTCTTAAGCAAGTAGAGATTAACTCTATTTTATTATTCAGGAGGTTAAATAACGGTCAAGTCAAGTCGGACACGAGGTAATGAACCCCTTAACCCAATTTCCATTCTTTGGGTTAATCTCCTACTTTAAAATTATGTCATGATATTATTATGTACTATCTTGTATTTTTACTTTATTTTTGTGTAATTATAGTGAATACACATAAAAGAGATATTTTATTTAAAAAAATGATCTTTGTAAGGGACTTCGTCTCAATCTTCTTTCATTGATGCATATTTTGTTTTAATACAAGACATTCTTTTATACGGTGTATAAACCCCTTTGAATTTTATGTTTATTCAAAAAGAATATTTTTTATACGAAGTGTTTTACTAAACTAAAAAAAGGAATGTTTTTCTTGTTGTACGTATGCGGCGACAATGACTTCTCCTCCGCCGTGACTATTATTTGAGTTTCGGCTTCCTCTATAAGCCATAACTTTTTTTTAAATGAAAAATAAATACAAAGATTTAGTTTTCTTTTATTTTGGTATTGAAAATGGTTTTGAAAGTGTTTTTATTATATCAATGTGTTGTATTGATATCTTGTGATTGAAATGTGGAAATGTTATGTTTCCTTTATGCATGTTTTATGTGATACATTTATGTTATGGTTTATGATATGTTTAAACATGTTCATATGAGGAATGCATTGGACTTAATAAGTGACGGGTGGAGCCCGCTATAGCTCCTCGATGCATCAACTGGTCTCATGAGACAAACTAGTGTCTTGGCATGAGGCCTTGACAAAATCTTATTTGTAGTCTTGGCACAGGGCCTTGGCTACGTGGTTATGATAGTCTGGCATTATGCATTCCATCATTATGAAAATGGTTATTGATATTGCATGTGATTATTCGACTAGTAGAATATCCATGTGAAGAAGTAAATGGAATTATCTCATTTTACATTTTCTATATTATGTTGAAGTTCAAGTTTAAAAGGATTTTGTTTTAGTTATACATTGCCTTAAATGTTTATGTTTATTGGTGAAAGCTTCCACTATATTGTTATCCTTACTGAGCATCTGAGCTCACCCCTTTCAATGTTTTAATATTTTTTAGGATGTGAAGAAGTATTTTATGAATGACCTACATGGATAGTTAGAAGAGGATATGAGTGTGGACTATGGAGACTTTGTTATTTTAGTTTTTCACTTTATGATGTAATGTAACATTTATGAATGTATCTAGTGTTTCCAAGGCTACTAAGCTAATCGGTCTTTTGAGACTTGATCTTTTGTGATCATGCCAATGTTACGCAATAATGCACTAACTCTGGGTAACTGGGGTCGGGGCATTACAACCTATCCATAACAAACACGACTTATGTAACAAAACATATAGAAGAAAACGAGTAAGTTAACACCCAAAATGACGATAATACTAAAATATTATTAACAAATCATTAATAGAAGATCATATATGATATCATAATTATGTATATGGTTATTGTATAACTTAATAACAATGTTTTAACTATTATACAGGAGGTTAACATACCATCGACTAAGGAAAAGTATAAGGAAAGGGTTTATTTCACAATCTCTTCATTATCTGAGTTTGTTTATGCGTAATTATCTACTAGGACCTCTTTATCATCCACATCCATGTTTCTTAAAAATGTTTTTCAAAACATTCTTACTATTTTACAGAATATGGGTTAAAGTCATTTATATCGTTGTTTGACTTTTTATAATAAGTTTATACAGGAATCTTTCCATCATTTTCCAAACAAGGTCCTTTTTAACCTTTTCGACAGAATCAAGGTAAAAATGTCTTTTTTTAACTTATACGGCGGGTGCGGCTATTTTCCACCATTATAAAATTGTCGAAGCTTCCCTTACAAGCTTATAGGAAAATTTTCAAAGTAAATGTTTTATTTTATAATTATGTGACTTTTAAATGATTTCAAAAAAGAGATATTTCTCTCAAATAGTTTTGATTTCATCTATGTCAACATCCTTTGATATATTTTAAGCATATTTGAAGTTTATTTATTATGATACAAAACTTCCATATTGTATTGAAGGTTTTGTGATATGTTTGACTTTGGATGTGTTATTTTTATACCATTCATGGTTTATGGAGAAAGTATTGACATTTCGTATGCTAGTTTTAATACAAATATTTATGTCATGTTTAAACCTGTTCATATGAGGAATGCATTGGACTTAATAAGTAATGGGTGGAGCCCGCTATAGCTCCTTGATGCATCGGTAGGTCTCATGAGACAAACGAGTGTCTTGGCATTAGGCCTTGACAAAATCTTATTTGTAGTCTTGGCACGAGGCCTTGGCTACATGATTATGATAGTTTGGAATTGTGCATTCCATCATTATGAAAGTGGTTATTGATATTGCATGTGATTATTTGACTAGTAGAATATCCATGTGAATAATTAAATGGAATTATTTCAATTTATTTTTTCCATGTTATGCTGAAGTTCAAGTTTAAAAGGCTTTTGTTTTAGTTATGCATTGCCTTAAATGTTTATGTTTATTTAAGAAAGTTTACGCTATATTGTTATCCTTATTGAGCATCTAAGATCACCACTTTCAATGTTTTATTTTTCCTAGGATGTGAAGAAGTAATTTATAAATGTCCTACAGGGATAGTATGAGGGAATATGAAGACAATATTTTTTTGTAGTTTTTCTCTTTTTTATGTAATGTAAGACTTCTGAATGTATCTAGTGTTTCCAAGGCTACTAAACTAATCGGTCTTCCAAGACTTGATCTTTTGTGACCATGCCAATGTTATATAATAATGTACCGACTCTAGGTAACTGGGGTCAGGGCATTACAAATTGATAAATATTGGGGTGAGTTCATCATTAGGTAGTTAATCTTGTGAAATCATTGATCCTTGCTTTATATTACATTAAATTAACACCCACTTCACAATATAACGTTGATTGGAATTCCTAAGTGTTAAGGATTTAATACAAGCCTTAAATTTACTTAAAGTTATAATATCAATCATATATTGTTGATGGTGGTGTATTTATGGTTCCAATAATCCATGGAAACCACAAGTTAAACAAAAAAAGTCATTAATCCATGACATGTTAAGTCCAACATACACAATGTTAATTCAAAGAATATTCATCAAGAAAATACTCTCAATCACTTAACATCCCTAAATTTTGACTCACCTCAATAATGGATTTACTCAACAATTTGGGTGTTTAATAATATGTTTATAATGATTATAATGATAAATTAATAAAAGAAGAAAAATAAAGGGATAAGAAAAGGGTGATGCGTCGAACACACACACACGAACAATGATGATTATTAAAAACAGACTTTCGATTGAATGAGGAAGCAAAATAAGGGAAGGGGATTCAAATGTATTTAAAATGTTTTAAGAACATTAATATGAAACTATATAATGTGGATGATAATAATATATATTGAAGAAGAAACTTGTATTAAAACAAAATTACAAAGAAAGAGACTTACAAGATTACAATAATGAAGAACACAAAAGTAAATGAAAACAAAGAGAGGAGGAAAGGTCTCTCAAGTGATAACTTTAGTATGGAAGGTCATAATAAGCCTTTTTCAAGGATTTGGTCTTTCCAATTGATGATCCTCTCTTTTGAAATGTCAACTCCTTTGAAGGAGAGGAGGGGGATGCATTTATAGCTCAAGGAAGTGGACTGTTTGCATTCTCAATCTATCCCTCCACTTGGATCGACTATTTGGATATCCAGAATTCCAAGTCTTGAGCTATTTCATTCTTCAAAGTTTTATATAATAAAGTTTTACGACCTCTATCAAAATTTGGAGTCATTTGGATCTATGGATCCAAAGTTATGGCTGGTTGGTTAAATATTTTAATCTGTCCATTTCAATCCAATCCTTTTAAAGTCCAAAATATAAAAGGGTTTTTGAATAGTAATATGCCTTAAAATAAAAATTATTTTTTCAAAAAAGTCGGCTGCCTATATCTAATATTTCACTCTGAAAAATATCATCTCTATTTGATGATTAAATCATGAGATATGTCATGAATAGTGTCTGGATTTTAATTCCCATCCAGAATGGTGGGCTGGAATTCAAGGAATTAGTTGGGCCCCTTGTTCTTTTAGTTGGGACTTAAATTTTTTATCCATGATTAATTTGGATAATCTAGAACATATGGTGGAGTTTAATAAAATTTGGGATTTGGGATTTAGACCAGTAACTCAATCATCATTGATGGTCCAGTTTCATCACAAATTATTTGGGTCTTCTTGTGTTGACCATATGAGCCTTCAAATGGTAGAATTGGCCCATGATTCCTTCTAATGATATGTGAAAAATTGAATGAGTAATCCTAAAAAAGAATAACTACACAATTTTAATCAGTAGGATGAGATTTATAAATAAAATAGTAAACTGACTCAATTGGACTACTTCTAAAAATGCTCAAAAACTATACTTAGTATTAAAACATTAATATTTCACACAAATTATGCAAATTTCATATAAAATCAGTAAAGGGGGTATATAATAATTCATGAAGATATTACTAACATCAAATCACCCACACTTAGTATTGTGCATATCCTCATGTGCAACAAATATAAAAACATAAAAAAATCATTTTCACTCACCAACAAATATTAAAACTTTGTTTTCTCTAATCAGGGGAGGTTTAGACTATTTCACTCATCCATTTTGAATTCCAACAAAAGTTGTTATAGAAAAAATGTTCCAAAACTAATTCATTTTTTCATGTTCAAATTTAGAAATGAAAAATGTGGACACTCAAAACTCACACCTCTCAAGATGATAAAATTCATCTGTGGAGGTTCACTCTTTCATCAACCAAAAGTGAAAATCTTAGAGTTTGAAAGAGCTCTCAGCTTCCATTCCCTATCCTAAAGTGATAAAAAATCAATTGGTCTTTTTAGGGGGTTTTCTATGTCTATGGGATGGTAGGAATATAATTTCCAAGAGAGAGAAGAATAGGGGTAAAACACCAACATGGAAAAAGCAATGCACACATTTTTTTTTGAAATGGGACATGAAAGGAAATGGAAACACATATTTACAAGGGAATAAAAATGTGAAATAAGACACAAAAGTGGTAGGAAATATGAAGGGAATGAGAAGATAAAATATTTACAAAACACAAAACTCTTCCCAATGACATAAGAATATAATGCATGTGTTCTTTTTTCTCTCTCACTTTTTTTTATTTTTTTTTCTCGAAAGTTGAACTTGAAACAGATCTCACACTCATATCCCAACCCATGATTTATCTCCTCGTGACACTAATTTTAATAGTTATAACAAGATAAATGGATGATAAATAGTGATTTTTGACCTACCCAAGACACAACCCTTTCTTATTTTAATTTTTTTTTAATTTTTTTAATTTTTTTGATTTTTTGTACACTTTTCAATTGTACATGATAAACATATATACATTCTCAAACCCCACTGAAGGAAAACTTCTCCCCCACACTTAAAATTATTCTTTCTCTCAAGCATAAGATAATATAGTGACATCAAAAAAGGGTACCCAAAATGAAATCCATTCCCTCCCACACTTAAATTTCAAAAAATTATGTAAAGAAAATCCATTTTGATATTGGGTGGGATAAGGAATTGGTCTTGTAATGTGGATATCAAAGAAAAGGTTTTCATAGGCTCGAAGGGGATTTCAAAAGGAGGATTAATGTATGGTTAATGGGAGGCTATTTGGCTATTATAATTCTCATGGGGTTCAGAAAATGCCTCTATCATATTAATGCACACTAAAGTAGGAAATTCAGTTCGAAGGTCCACAAACTCAAGACTCACAAATGGGGGTGAAAAACACACATGTTGAAAAGTTGTCCATAGGTGGCCTTGGCATGAAAGCAAATGTTATTCCTCACGGGAGGGGAAAATCATTTTCCAAATCAAAAATTGAGAATTAAAAATGTGTTTGCTTTGACACAAAATTCTTTATCCAAAGTCATGATGAAAATACAAAATTTTTGAGATGAAAACATTCCTGTTGACTCCCCAAAAAGGTTGGAAAAAATTTCAAAACTCGATGGTGAGTAAGCACGACTCTTGATTTTTTTTGTATATTTTTTTGTTATGATTATTTTTTTTGTTTTTTTTATATATTTTTTTAGTTTTTAATAAAGAGACACTTACACAAAAGAGAGAGTGAAAAAGAAAGGGTTTGATAAATAAAGTGGTAAAAAAATAAAAGAGAGAGGAAATAGAAGAAAGATGTAGAAAGAGGAAGAGATAGAGAGAGAGTTAAAGGGAAAGAGGTGCCCCCTGGTTTGGATTTGGTGGGTTTCCATATCCATCTAGTGGTGGGTCAACTACAGAAGTTGGGGATCCAATGTAAGTCGATGTTGATCTAGGATTGTGCTTCCTCTCATGGTGATGCTTTAACCAATTTCCATTAACCGTGAATGTCATTTTGGAAGAGGGGTCTTGGACTTGAACTGAAACAAATGGGTAAACATTAGTAATAACAAAATTACCCTCCCAATGATAATTAAGCTTACCTGGGTAAATCCAAAATTGATAATTGAAGAGCATTACCTTTTCTACTTCATGGAATACCTTTATCTGGATGTGTTTTTCATGGAGTACCTTGGATTTTTCTTTGTAGAGATTATAATTCTCGTAAGAATCAAGTCTAAGCTCCTCCAGATCAGCCAATTGCAATAATATTTCTTCACCATATTTTTCACAATCAAAATTACAGGTTCTCACAGCCCAAAATGACTTATGTTGGATTTCAACTGGTAGATGACATGCTTTACCAAAAACTAGCCTAAAAGGAGACATCCCAATGGGTGTTTTATAGGTAGTTTAATAAGCCTAAAGTGCTTCACCAAGTATTTCAGGCCAGTATTTTATGGTGGGTTTTACAATTATCTCAAGCACTCTTTTCACTTCTCTATTAGAAAGTTCTGCTATTCCATTTGTTTAGGGGTGATATGCAGTTGAAGTTTTATGTACAACCCCATTCTTTTTCAAAAGAGATTCCATGTTTTTATTACAAAAATGGGTTCCTAAGTCACTTATCAATGCACGAGGTGTTCCAAATCGGTGGAAGATGTGTGTCTTTAGGAACTCACTAATAGTATGTGAATCATCCTTTCTAGTGGGTTTGGTCTCGACCCACCTAGAAACATAATCAACTGCAAGAAGAATGTATGAGAATCAATTGGAAGGGGGGAATGGTCCCATGAAATCAATACCCCAAACATCGAAGATCTCATAGAAAATTGAAGGCTTTTGGGGCATTTCATTTCTCTTTGAAAGTGTGCCAAACTTTTGGCAAGTGGGACATTATTGACAAAACTCATGTGAGTCCTTGAAGAGTGAAGGCCAGAAGAATCCAGAGTCTAGGACCTTTCGGGAGGTCCTTTTTGGTCCAAAGTGGCCACCAGAAGGCATTGAGTGACAAAATTATAAGATAGAAGAATGTTCATTTTCATCAACACATCTCCTTATTACCATGTTATTCCCAATTTTCCAAAGTTTATTTTCCTCCCAAAAATAGTATTTTGAATCACTTTTCAACTTAATTTTTTGTTATTTTGAAAAATTTTCAAAAAAAACACCAGAAACCACGTAATTTACAATTGGGGCATACCATGGTGTTTTTTAAGTGAGAGATGAAAGGTGCTCAGTGGGTAATTTAGGATAGATGATTTCAGGATGAGAATAATTAGAAATTCTACTCAGGTGATCAGCCACATGGTTTTCTTTTCCTAGTCTATCTTTGATTTCAAGTTCAAACTCTTGTAGCATTAGGATCCATCTTATTAGACTCGGTTTGGAATCACTTTTCTTAAGTAAGAACATTATAGCAGAATGGTCTGTAAAGATGATGATTTTGGCACCTAAGAGATAGGTCCATAATTTATCTAAGGCAAAAACCACTGCTAAAAGTTCCTTTCCGGTGACAGTGTAGTGAGATTGAGTTTCATCCAATGTTTTTGAGGCATAATATATGACATGAGGAATATTTTCTCTTATTTGACCAAGAATAGCCCCAACTTCTCTATCAGAAGCATCACACATCAGCTCAAAGGGTAAGGACCAATCTGGGGGTTGGATTGTCGGGGCAGATGTAAGAGAAATTTTGAGTTCAATGAAGTCTCTCTTTAAAACCTCATCTAATTGGAAATTTACATCATTTTGGAGCAACCAAGTGAGTGGGAGGGAAATTTTACTGAAGTTATGGATGAATCACCGATAGAAACTGGAATGATTGAGGAATGAATAGATGTCTCAAACAGTAGTGGGTTTAGGAAGTGATTGGATCACTTCAATTTTGGAAGGATCAACTTCAATACCATATTTTGAAACTATGTGCACTATAACAATCCAATTTGCAACCATGAAGTGAAATTTTTCAAAATTTAACACAAGGTCACACTTGACACACTTTTTAAGGACTAGAGAGAGTGAATTCAAGCAATATTCAAATGAATCACCATAAATGGTGAAGTCATCCATGAAGACTTCCATGCAGTGTTCACTGAATTCAGAAAAGATACTCATCATACACCTTTGGAATGATGCAGGAGCATTACAAAGGCCAAAAGGAATTCTCCTATATGCATATGTTCCAAAGGGGTAAGTGAAAGTAGTCTTTTCTTAGTCCTAAGGTGCAATTAGGATTTGGAAGTAGCCGATGTATCCATCAAGAAAGCAATAGTGTGACTTTCCAGCTAATCGTTCTAGCATTTGATCAAGGAATGGAAGAGGTTAGTGATATTTTCTTGTTTCAACATTCAATTTCCTATAGTTGATGTACACACGTCATTTGTTCTTTACTCGAGTTGTGACTACCTCCCCGTGTTCATTTGTGACAACAGTTATCCCACCCTTCTTAGGTACAACTTGAATTGGACTAACCCATTCACTATAAAAAATTGGATAGATAATACCAGCTTGAAGAAGCTTGGTGTTCTCTTCCCTAACTACCTCAAGTATGAGTGGATTTAGTCTTCTTTGTGGTTGTCTAATTTGTTTGGATGATTCCTCAAGATGGATGTGATGTTTGCAAAGAGCAGGGTTGATTCCTAGTATGTCATCTAGGGTCCACCCTATGGCCTTTTTGTTTTCCTCTAACACTTGAACAAGTTTGGACTCCTCAGTTTTGGTAAGTGAAGAAGAGATAATAATAGGATAAGAGTGATCATGGAAAAGGAATTCATAATTTAGGTGTTCAGGAAGAGATTTTAGATCAGTATTATCTCTAATTTGTGGTTTAGACATATCAGGAATGAATGAAGGGACTTCAGTTGCTTCAGATTCATTTTCCTTAATACTTTCCAAGTTGGAGCAATAGAGATCAGAGTTGATGTGGGATTCAAGATAGTTTTCAAGTTCCTCTATATTGATGGAGTCTATGAATGAGAGGTCCACATCAACTTCACCATTTATGACTTGGTTAATCATGTTGCAGATTTCAAAAGATCCTTTATCATTAGAATAGGATGAACATGATGGAATGAGGTTCAATTGACTCTTATAAGTGTCCTCAAAAGCATGGATTAAGAATGCAAAGTAATCCTCATATGGGTATCGCATGGCTTGGAAAATGTTGAATTTGACCAGTTGGTCACCAAATTACATGGATAAGATTACTAAATAGACATCAATTTTGGTTCTAGCAGTCATGAGGAATGGTCCTCCTAGAATTAGGGGAGATCGAGAAGAGTTTGTCTCACCTTCCATGTCAAGGACATAGAAATTAGCTGGGAAGATAAGATCATTAACACGAACAAGGACATCCTCAATTATACCCTCAAGACTTGAAGTGCTTCGATTGGATAACTGAATGACAACACCCGTTGGATGTAAGGGACCTAGACCAAGGTTGGAAAAGATTGATTTTTTATGACATTAATTGAGGATCCTAAGTCTATGAGTGCATCATAAAAGTTATAACTTCCAATTTGGAATGGAACCGTAAAGGTCCCTGGATCTTTGCACTTTATGAAAATAGACTACTGGGTGGAAACATTTTTAAAGGTCCTAAGTTGCCTCTTGTGGGTGCACAATTCCTTAATAAACATGGTATACTTAGGAATTTGTTTGATGGAATCTAAGAGAGGAATGTTGACTTCAATATGTCTAAACATGTCGATCATTTTAGGATCAGGTTCAAATGACTTCTTTGGCTTAGAGACAGCTTGTGGAAAAGGAATTTGATTCCTAAGTGGAATGGAAAGAGGTGAGTGAATGGATTTAGATTCCTTATCAAGTTTCTTTTTCTTTTCATTTTCTAGGTTAACATTCAAATGAGTGTTGGAGGACTTATCTTGTGGCATAGCAACTTTCTTTCCTGATCTAAGTGCAATTGCACTTATATTACCCTTGGGGTTGGGTAATGGTTGAGTTGGGAGTTGGGAAGAATTGGATTGTTGTTGCTGACTTAGGTGGGATGCAAGTTGACCAATTTGGGTTTCAATGTTCTTGAGACTAAAATGGGTGAAGAAGAGGCTTGTCCCGAATTGGGATTACCTTGATTTTGGTTCTTGGGAAAGTGATTGTATTGGTTTTGGAATTGGGAAGGCTTACTTGGATAATGGAATCCAGGAGGAGGATTGTTCCTTTGAGGTTGAGGAACAAAAGGATAAGGTTGTTGGAAGTTACCAACACCTTGAACATATTGGAATTGGTTTGGGTTTTGAGGATGGAATTGAGGGGGATGCGATAAATGATTCCCATATCTCAAGTTAGGGTTATATGTAGAAGAGAAAGTCTCAGAATGGGGTTGGTTGAAGTTTCTAACAAACTGACCTGATAGTTGAGGGTTGGTGTTCCTCTGATCATATACTGCATTGATCTCCATTGGTCCAGATGAATCAGATTGATCCTCTTGAAGTTGTAGACATGTGTCAGTTGGATGAGATGGATAGTTGTAGATTCCACAATTTTTGACAGGTGCAGGAAACATTAATTGCAGAGAAGATGAGGTTGGGGATTTGGTAGCCACAACTAGTTGTCGCACAAGACCTGTAAGTTCACTCATCCACTCGGTCATCTTGTTCAGCTCAATTGATTAATTATCTTGGGCTTGTTTGATTTGAGTTTGTGCTTGAGTATGGAATTGTTGTGTGTTTGCATCCATGTTGCTTATTATATCTCTTTCAGTAGTAGGAGTTTTATCAACAAGAGCACCACCACTTGAGGCATCAATGAGAGTTATCTCCATAGACAATAATCTCTCATAGAATTATTGGATCAAGAGTTAGTCAGGGATCTGGTGGTGTGGGCAGGTTGCAACAAGATTTTTTAACCTCTCCCAGTATTCATGGAGTGATTCACTTGGTAACTGACGGATACCACTTATTTTTTTCCGGATAGAAGCAGTACGAGAAGCATGAGAAAATTTCTCTAAGAATAGTCTCTTCATGTCATTCCATGTGGTTATGGAACTAGGAGGTAGGTAGTAAAGTCATGACTTAGCAGTGTCAGCTAGGGATAAAGGGAATGCTCAATGTTTGATTTGTTCCTCAGAAACCCCTTGAGGATTCATGGTAGAGCACACCACTTGGAACTCTTTAAGGTGGAGATGTGGATCCTCACCGGCTAGCCCTTGGAAATGAGGGAGAAGATGAATCAAACCCGATTTGAGTTATAAGTCAGCTTCTATGTTTGGATATTGAATACCAAAAGGTTGGTAATTCATATTAGGGTAAGTAAGTTCTTTTAGTGTTTATTCCCTAGGATTGGCCATATCTAATTCAACTGGTTGGATGAGGACTGGGTCTTGAATTATTTGATTTTCTCTTATGTTCCTCTTAATTCGGTGAAGTGTTCGCTCAATTTTAGGGTAAAAAAAATCCGAGGGATTGTTTGGGAGGCTACGGGGCATTCAAAGAGATGTTGGAAGGACATGGAAGACGATTTTTTCTTTGTGTTTTTTCTGTTTATCATTTTTATGAGAAAATGGGTTTTTCTTTGTGTGATTTTTTTTAAATTTTGTTTTTTTCGTTTTTTTACAATTACTAGAAAGTAATGAATACTTAAAGAACCATCCTCAGAAATGGCGCCATTTGAAATGCACAAACTATTGTCACCTATCGACCGGTAAAAGTTTCGATGCTCTGCTAATGTGTATAACAACACTCGAGTCGAATTGTCGGCGATGATACTTTTTAAATAGTCGATTGTTTTTAGTTGATTGTATTTTGATTAGGGGGGTTTGTTTGCATAGCTTAATTTAAATTATTGATTGATTATGATTGATTTAACAAATTGATAAAGATTGGGGTGAGTTCATCATTAGGTAGTTAAGCTTGTGAAATCATTGAGCCTTGCTTTATATTTCATTAAATTAACACCCACTTCACAAGATAATGTTGATTTTAATTCCAAAGTGTTACTTTAATCCAAGACTTAAATTAAATTAAGGTTCTAATCTCAATCACAGCTTGTTGATGGTGGTTTATTTATGGTTCCAATAATCCATGGAAACCACATGTTAAACAAAACAAGTCATTAATCCATGACATGTTAAGTCCAACATACACAATATTAATTGAAAGAATATTCATCGAGAAAATACTCTCAATAACTTAACATCCCTAAATTTTGACTCACCCCAATAATGTATTTACTCAGACATTTGGGTGTTTAATAATCTGGTTATAATTATTATGATGATAAATTAAGAAGATAAGAAGAAGAAAGGGATAAGAAAATAGTGATGCGTCGAACACACACACATAAACAATGATGATTATTAAAAATAGAAATTTGATTGAATGAGGAAGCAAAATAAAGGAAGGGTATCTAACTGTATTTAAACTATCATAAGAACATTAATATGAAACTATATAATGTGGATGAGAATAAGAGATATTGAATAAGAAACTTGTATTAAAACAGAATTACAAAGATGCATGTATGAAAAGAGTGACATCATCCTCCACTCATCATAAGAATAACATGTTACCTTTTTTTCTTCTTCTTTTGGCTCAAGATATTGACAATGATGTTGACCTTTCTCGATGTATAAGACAACTCAAAGTCGAAATAATGCAGATACTCAACCCACCTCCTCTGTCGAAGGTTTATGTCCCAATGAGAAAAGATGTTCCTAAGGATCTTGTGTTCTTTGTTCACTGAAAAAATATCACCCAAAAGATAGGTATACTAGGTGTTGAAGTTAGATCTACTCATCCCCGTGATTCTTGAACATCAAGATGCATGTATGAAAAGAGTGACATCATCCTCCACTCATCATAAGAATAACATGTTACCTTTTTTTCTTCTTCTTTTGGCTCAAGATATTGACAATGATGTTGACCTTTCTCGATGTATAAGACAACTCAAAGTCAAAATAATGTAGATACTCAACCCACCTCCTCTGTCGAAGGTTTATATCCTAATGAGAAAAGATGTTCCTAAGGATCTTGTGTTCTTTGTACACTAAAAAAATCTCACCCAAAAGATAGTGTCTCCAAAATATCAGGACATGTACCAGAACTACCAACTCTAGATTGTGAGTAGGGTAATTCCTCTCATGTGGTCTCAGTTGTCTGGAGCGATAAGAAACCACTCAATTATCCTAAACTAGAACAACTTTGAGTCCAACTCTGGATGCGTCACAGTACATGGTATATGCTTTACCTGACATAGGTAAAGTGAGGATAGGTACTTTGGTCAGCCTACTCTTTAACTCTTGAAAATCTCTCTCAAAATCATCTGACCAAAGAAACTTCACCCCTTTCTTGGTCATCCTAAACATTAGTGCTACTAAATAATATAAGTATTGGATAAAGTTCTAATAATAACCTCCCAAACCCAGAAAACTAAAAATATCAAAGAAATTATATGGTCACTCCCATGATTCCATGGATTTAACCTTATCAAGGCCCATTAACACTCCAAACTCTGGGGCAACATGTCCCAAGAAGTGCACTTTATTAATCTAGAAATTTCATTTGGTTAGTTTGGTGTAAAGTAGATGCTCTCTCAATGTACTCAAGATGATTTCAAGTTGTTGGGCATAATCATCTACTTAATGGGAGTAAACTGATATGTCATCAACAAAAACCACCACAAACTAATCTAGAAAAGGATGAAATATATGATTTTTCATGGCCATAAATACCACCGGTGCATTCTTCAAATCAAATGACTTTAGTACGAACTCATACAAGCAAAACCTACTCCTAAAATTAGTCTGAGGTATGTTCAATGGTGTCACCATCAATTGGCGGTATCCAGAACTCAAATAGATCTTGGATAATATCTTAGCACCTATTAACTATTCGAAGAGATCATTGATACACAAAAGGGGATATCAGTTCTTGACCATCATCTGGTTCCATCTCCAATAATCCACACATAAAAACAAAGCCCCATCAGCCTTCTTGGTGAAAAGAACTAGATAAACTCATGGATATGTACTAGGATATATGAAACCTTTAGCTTCTAGATATTCAAACTAAAATTTCAACTCCCAAAGCTCTTATGGTTCCATTCTATATGGAGGGATAGAAACTGGTTCTACTCCCAGTACCAAATCAGTCATGAAATTGATCACTCACTCATGAGGCAAACCATAGAACATTTCATCAAATATATAATGAAAATGGTCTACCATTGGAGGAAAAGTATCATATTTCATTCCCCCATCATCCAAAATAAGACTTACAATCTGAGCTGTGAGACAATCTATCCTTCACTAAATTGGTCCTCCATGACTAGCTTGAAGATCCCACTCACCCTAGTGAGAATAACTACCTTCTTATGGATATATAAAATTAACTCCCCTATGGTAATTGTTGAAATAACCATGGTATAGAACTATCCAATCCATACCAATAATTAAATTCAAACCTATCATTTACATCATGAATGATTCCAAAAAGAAATGGTAACCCCCAATATCTAGAGAACACGCATTGAAATGTTTTATATTCTTTGATCTCACTCAGAATGGTGAATCGATGGTCAAAATTCTATCTAATATGTCCACAACCAAACTCAAACCATTTGAAAAAAGTAGCAGATAAAAAGTAATGTGATTCTCTTGTATAAAAAAACACACATGAAAGGGTCGATGATACAAGAATTATACTTCTAAAGGTAGAATTTCTTACATCTATAATAGCCAAATTAGATTGAATAACATGCAACTAACCATCCCCTTTTACCTTGGCTCTTGTATAACTCCCGTGATCTATTCCCTCTGCTTGGTTCTTCTATGATAATTTTCTACAAAACTTATGAAGATGACCTAGCCAACCGAAAGAATGACCCTCCAAAGTGGGGTATGGGCATTGAGAATGCTTATGGCCCAACTTACAACACTGGTAAAACTATAATGGAACATGGTCCGGAGATGGTTTCCCAATGCCTTGACTGATCTTCCCAATGTTTCCTTATGTATAACTATCATCATGGATCTTATTAGCACAAGAAGAAGATCTCTCAATTCTCCCTACTAAAATAGAATGGCCACCACTAGAGGATTCTCTCATATCCCCTTACATGATAAGTTCCTGATTCATCACATCTCTAAAAATACTCAATAAAAAAACCTTCTTCAGTGACCTGATCTCATAGAGAATCCCATCCTAAAAATGCCTCTCCCTAAAGATCTAATTAGCAGCTAAAGATGGTGAAAAGTGCTATAAGTTAGTGAAATGTACAACATAGCACATCACTAACATAATATCCTATGCTATGCGCATTAAATCATGAGAAATCTAATCCCCCAACATCTCTAGATAGAAGAGGATTAATAAATTTTCCTCTAAGTTCTTCTAAGATAGCTCCTCTTTATACCCATATCAGTCTATAATATACCACCAACACTTGAAAGGTCGATGAAGCATGTCACGAACCAGCCCAAGTCGACCCTGAACCGGTCACCCAGGCCAGCCCGCGACAAGTCCTGATAGGCGTTCCTGATCCTCACGGGATGAAGAAAAGCACCAAGGGCATCAATAGAGTACACAAGGGAATGATTTCGCCCATATATAAAGAATCAAACAAACAGCGGAAATAAATGGACAACCCAAAATGCATTTATATAAAAATTGAACTAAACATTATTTGTACAAGAAAGTAAATGTAGAACTAAACCAATAAACTCAACTAAACATAACTGATAAACAATTAACTCCATGTGACACCACTGGTCACTCTACAACACAATGATCACATGTCACCCAAGGCGATCGAACTCAAGCTGAAACCTGCACAAGGGCTAAAAATAGAAGAAGGCTATAGGCGTGAGTATTAAAACTCAGTAGGTTAGCCTGATATTCTATTCCCAATGCACTTCCTTTAAAATAAAAGAAACATCAATTTCATGTTTTAAATAAAAGATATAAAAGTATGTTTTTCAAATGAGGTTCCATTCTATAATAATTATCAGACAAAAACTTGCTTGTTTTATAAACAAAAATGCAAGTAACAATTTTTCAAAGAGGTGAAACTTCAAAATGAAAATTGTTTTAATGAGGGGTGCTTTAAAGTTTGTACACTTTTAAATAAATAACACACACTACTGAATTTACCAACGAAACACACCATATGATGACGGTGAGTACAAAATAGCCAATGATCACAACTCACGGGAATACCCCTAGGCACCAGTTAGTTGTGAGCCCCAGGTACCTTATATCTCGGTGAAAGTAACCATAATAAATACCCATTACCATGAACACGAGCCACTAGTAGGGAGAATACCCATAAAATAGTGGCCCCATAACATAATCATCATCATAGTTTAGTTAGTGTTGTCATCTTCAAACGTGATACGTGAAACAGGGGCCAAACCCCACAGAATCACTAGCATACTAGTACACGTCCGCCCACCTAGATACCCAAGATTCACTTTGGTTCTCAATAAAGTTACTCATATTATCAAATACACTTTACACATAAAAATTCCATTCCCAAACCATAAACACACAAACAGCCCACAAAATTTCTTCACATTTATTTCACGAATCAATAAACCACTACAAATTTTCGTAAAACAATTTCAAGGAGTATCACGAGGCCTTGCATATAAAATCCATTCAAATATGCTATTTTAAGGCAGAAAACCCATCAATAACATAACAAACCATATTTTTCAGCCCCCAAAACAATTAATAAATCATTTTTATGGACCATAAAATTTCCCAAAAAGATATAACATGAAATACACATGGAAACCATTTTTACAAAACAAAACAAATGCCAAACAGGCCTTTAAGCCTTTCTCAAAACTAACATTTCACCAAGGTATGCATTAAATTTTATTAAGGATGTGTATAAGAACCATTTAAAGAAGAAAAAAAATTCATAAATCCCTTAAAACACTCAGGTTACATATTCAAAACACAACCATTTTCATAAGGATGCGAAACGAACCATTTTCCGACAAATCGGGCCGAAACATGTTGTAAATTAAAACCCATTTGTTTAAAAAAAAATTGGAAATCCATATAAGGACCAACAAATACCATTTATAATTCTTAAAATTCATTTATAAATCCAGACAAATAATTTTTAAATCACACATCACACATAAAAGCCAACCGGGCAATTTACTGAACACATGACATGCCCCTTTTAAACAAAAAAATTTATTTTAAGAACTTGAAAAGGAATAAAACGCCAATTTAATTCCATATTTTATTAAAGATACTATAAAAATTTCAAAATACCATAAAATATCTTATAAACCTCACAAAAAAGTTTTCAAAGATAGCATCACATTTAAACAAACACTTGGTGTGCACTTTTATGACAAAACAACACTACCTTTCACAAAACAAGGCATAAACAACCATTTTTCACACAAATAAAACTATCAAAAGGATGAAAAACAATAATAAACATATATATATATATATCATGTGTTAAAAATAAGAAAATTATGAAACTTAATAATAAAGGTAAGTGCAAGGGATATCCTACCTCAAATCCTTGGCGTAATGGAAACACACACACGAAATCACCATCTGAGGGATTATAAACCCTAAAACTATGACGACCAGACCCAAATGAATAAAAAACCCATAAAAAATCCTGTAATAACATAACCCTAAGTAGAACAGGACTAGGGGAGATTATAAAACCCTGAAATAATGAAAGGAGGAAGAAGATGGAGGATAAAGGAGAAGGAATCTCACCTTTTCAACTAGAAAACTCTTAGTATTACACTATATCTGCACACATAGATAAAAGGTAATGGATTGAAACTTCTTGGAGAGACTCCTAAGTTCTGTAAGAATCAATTAAAGAAGATTGGTGGCCAAAATATCACTAATTGATTTATTTATTAATGATACAATTTACCTTGTCAATTCTGGATGATTTGAGAGACATTGAGAATGCTTCCCTACTCTGAGACTATTCTGAGATACAAAGAGGGAAAATAGATAATGGGGGCGAGGATAGGGATATTGGATTCGGTTGGGAGGTTGAATCACTGAAAATTATTAAATATTTAATTAGATATAAAATAAACAAATTATTTTTTTTAAAACTAGAAATGGGCCCATGGGCTGGCCCGATGCTTAAATAAGTAACCCCAATTCACCATGATTATGAATTATTAAGGGGTATAAAAGGATATGGTAGTTTGAATATATTAGTTGAGGACATGTGGGAAGTGTAATGGGTGAAAAAGGTAAAAAAAATGAGTTATAAAGGAAACAAATTTGGTTTTTAAAACAGGAAATGGGCTCACGGTTGGCCCAAATCATGAAGTAACCACCCTTTCTCAAAAAACTCCTAAACAAGTAATGGGGAATCCAAATTAGGGTGATTATACATAGATAAAACTTAAAAACTCAACATTAATCTCACACAATACCCAAGAAAACTATTGGGATTTCAAACGAACTGAATCAAAACAAAGACATAAAAAACCAGGTGTGACAATTCTCCCCACCATTAAAGCTTTCCGCCCCTAGAAAGCCATAACACTTTCCAGCTGAAAGATAAACACCTAAAGATTCATTATCAACATGATACAACCTATAAATCTAGTTAAATATCATTTTCCATCAACATAAATTAATCCTATTTCCCCAAAAAAAACACCAACTGACAACCACTTTGTGAAAATCAATGAAATGGTCAAGCCACCACCTCCACAACCAAGCCAAGAACCCAATTGTTGGGCCTTATACCAATGAAAAAAACAATCACCCAAAATAACGAGAACTCAAGAAAACCAATTAATATAGGGGAGTACATAATAGACTCCACAACATTAATAAACAACTATAACTAGACAATTTCATAAGAGGAAAAATCAACAAGACCTGTGGTGGGTCTCCCCACCATTAGAAACCAACTAGCAATGAAAAAACAAGAACTCAACATTACCTCACTTTCAAAAGTCCAAGAAAAACTCTCCCACAACAACCCAACAACCCAAGTTAAGAGGGTTACAACATGAACATATAAACCAAACACTCCCGAATAGAGGGGACAAGAACTTGGCCAACACTTTCAGCATAGATCCGGACCCCCACCACCCGGGGAGGGGAGGGAAGGGGACCCAATAATTTGGCCACTAGAACCACAAAAGAAACCAATAAACTACCCAAAAATATCCACCTACAAATAGGTAACACCAAGACCGCACCCAATTTATAGATGCGGTCCACAAAGGGACATTGATCAGAAACCCGCATCCATGAACGCATAACCATAGACACTGTGTGAGGGGTAAGTCCACCACACTTATTGTGACGAATGGAAATTCATAGTAATGAGGAACCACTATATAGACAGATAAAATACCTTACCACAATGGTGGAGGAAGTATCCTGGTCAAGTACCCCACAACTCTGTAGATTTTCTGACTGCGTGAAAAGCTTCACTCCAATGCCTATGGCTGGAGCCCTAAACCAGGAAGCATCTGCTGCCCACAGTCAGGTGCTAAGTATCACACCACTAAAAAAATCACCTTCTCAACAAAACACTTTCATCTAAATAAGAACTCATAGATACATATCAAAATTCTATCTCACTCAGAACAAGGAGAAAAATGGACAAAAAATACGGCGAAAAGCATCAACATCAACGAACACAACTGCTATGTCCACAAGAATTATCACGAACTGGAAGCACTTTAAATCGATCCCAACCAACTCTCTATTTAAACTGATGGGATGAGAAATTATTTTAGGAGGTGGATATATCTTGTAAAACATGAGAAAGAATACTTAGGTTTATCAATTGTAAATCTTGCAAATAAAGAACTATCTGTGGCCACATCACAACATCCAAAGAATCTTTAGAAACCCACTGAAAATTACTCCAAACCCAAGCCACTAACAAGATCCCATCTCAAGATGCAACAAGAGTATGAATTATAGATCATAAGGGAGAATAATGAATAGAAAACACTACAAAGACATAGGATAAACCATCTACATAACTGTTGGTTCTAAACAAACACCACAATTTTTCAGCTAAAAACACTTTTGAAAAAAAACTAACTTGGTGGATTTTCACATTCACCAATGGTGTTTCATCAAGTCTCACTCACATAAACATTTACATGCCACCCCAGACACTCAACAACCATGAAATATAGTCCATCCTTCCAGATATCAATAAATCCATGCATGTGAGAACCCATTAAAACACCAAAGGCAAAAACAAAACAACATCATTTCAAAAATCTTGTACCGTCAAAAGGAACACCAACCACCAAGTCAAAAATGCTTTTCATATTCCACAAAACAAAACACACTTCATCAAGAACCATTTGATTAAAAAAAATCTATTTCATTTAATAGAACTTAAAAAAACAACCATTCTATTCCAAATATCCATTTCCCATTTTTAAAAAAATTTCCGTAAGGTCTCTTTTCATAATTTGACAAGCACAAAAGCCAAAACCCCTTTCCAGAAAAACACCAGTCGCAGAAAACCGAATTTCCAAAACCTATTCATCAGATTCAAACACTTTTCAATATCCCAAAACACTCTATTTAAAACAAGGTTTAATAATTACTTTAAAATTATTCACACTTTCAAAACATTTTATTTTAATAAACCACAAGTTTAGATTAGGGAAAATTCAATCCCGTTAAATAATTTCCAGTTCCTCCCCAATTTTTTTTAAAAAAAAACACAAACTTACCAAAACCATTCTTATATTTAATTTTTGAAAACACCTTTTCTAATTTTCCAAATCCAATCCTTCCTTTAAAACCCATTTCTATAATTCTCACACAAGGATTTTCAAAACAAAAATTCATAATTCTTGAATGGTCTAAGAAACCCACAAAAGGGAACTAGTGTCGGTGGGTGACTTGACTATATGGTTGGCAGCCATATGTAAAACAAAATACCAACACAGAGAGAATTATTAGGACCCTGCCCCGGCTCCACATGGCTTTCCAGGCCCTGCGAGCTCACAGATTCCATTAGTCAGACTCCCCTTGTTATATCCCAACACCAAATAATCAGCAAGAACAAAGGACACTAATAAAACCAGACTTCCCATGGAAACCCGAGAATCAGAATGACCAGGAGTTCGCGAAGCTCTTCCCAAACTTACCCCTAAAGTCCCAAAAATCCCACTCCGTCTACCTTGACATCCCCAAATAACAAGGTCTCTCTAAAAAGAATGGTCTGCTAAGAGCTGACCTCCTCTGATACCATTTTGTCACGAACCATCCCAAGTCAACCCTGAACCGGTCACCCAGGCCAGCCCACGACAAGTCCTGAGAGGCATTCCTAATCCTCCCGGGATGGCGACAAGCACCAAGGGAATCAATAGAGTACACAGGAGAATGATTTATCCCATATATAAAAAATCAAACAAACAATAGAAATAAATGGATAGCCCAAAATGCATTTATATAAAAATTGAACTAAACATTATTTGTACAAAAAACTAAAAGTAGAACTAAACCAATCAAATCAACTGACCATAAATGATAACCAACTAACTCCATGTGACACCGCTGGTCACTCTCTAACACAATGATCACACATCTCCCAATGCGATCAAACTCAAGCTCAAACCTGCACAAGGGATAAAAATAGGAGAAGACTATAGGCGTGAGTATTAAAACTCAGTAGGTTAGCCTGATATTCTATTCCCAATGCACTTACTTTAAAATAAAAGAAACATAAATTTAATGTTTCAAATACAAGATATAAAAGTATTTTTTTTTCAAATGAGGTTCCATGCTATAATAATTATCAGACAAAAAATTGCTTGTTTTGTAAACAAAAATTCAAGTAACAATTTTTCAAAGGGGTGCAACTTCAAAATGAAAATTGTTTTAATGAGGACTGATTTAAAGATTGTAAAATTTTAAATAATGGACACACACTACTGAATTTACCGACCAGACACACCATATGCCAATGGTGAGTAAAAAATAGCCAATGAGCACAACTCACGGGAACACCCCTAGGCACTAGTTAGTTGTGACCCCCAGGTACCTTGTATCTCGGTGAAAGTAACCATAATAAATATCCATTATCATGCACATGAGCCACTATATGGGAGAATACCCATAACCTAGTGGTACCCCAAAATCATCATCATCATAATTTAGTTAGTGTTGTCATCGTCAAACTTGCTACGTGAAACAAGGGCCAAACCCCACAGAATCACTAGCATACTAGTACACGTCCGCCCACCTAGATGCCCGAGATTCCCTTTGGTGCTCAATAAAGTTACACATATTATCAAATACACTTTCCACATCAAAATTACATTACCAAAACATAAACTCACAAACAGCCCACAACATTTCTTCACATTTCTTTCACGAATCAATAAACCACTAAAATTTTTTGTAAAACAATTTCAAGGAGTATCACGAGGCCTTGCCCATAGAATCCATTCAAAGATGATCTTTTAACGAAAAAAAACCATAAAAAACATAAAGAAACATATTTTTCAGCCCCAAAAACAATTACTAAATCATTTTCATAGACCCTAAAATTTTCCAAAAAGATAGAACATGAAATACACATGGAAACCATTTTTACAAAACAAAACAAATGCCAAACATGCCTTTATGCCTTTCTCAAAACTAACATTTGACCAAGGTATGCGTTAAATTTTATTAAGGAGGTGTATACACACCATTTAAACCAGAAACCCAAATTCATAAATCTCTTAAAACACTCAGGTTACATATTCAAAACACAACCATTTTCATAAGGATGTGAAACAGACCATTTTCCGACAAATCAGGCCAAAACATGTTGTAAATTAAAACCCATTTGTTTGTAAAAAACAATAAAAATTAGAAAGCCATATAAAGACCCAAAAATAAAAATTTATTATTCTTATAATTCTTTTATAAATCCAAACAAATAATATTTAAATCACACATCACACATAAAATCCAACTGGGCAATTTACCGAACACATGACATGCCCTTTTTAAACAAAAAAATTTATTTTAAGAACTTGAAAAGGAATAAAACACCAATTGAATGTAATATTTTATTAATTATACTGTAAAATGTTCAAAATACTATAAAACAGATTATAAACCTCACAAAATAGTTTTTAAAGATAGCAGAACATTTAAACAAACACTTGGTGTTCACTTTTATGACAAAACAACACTACCTTTCACAAAACAAGGCATAAACAACCATTTTTCACACAAATAAAACTATCAAAAGGATGAAAAAAAATAATAAAAATATATATATATCAAGTGTTAAAAATAATAAAATGGTTAAACTTAAATAATAAAGGCAAGTTAAAGAGATATCCTACCTCAAATCCTTGGCGTAATGGAAACACACGCACGAAATAACCATCCGAGGGTTTACAAACCCTTAACCTATGAAGACCAGACCCAAATGAATAAAAACCCCATAAAAAATCATGGAATAATAGAACCCTAAGTTTAATAGGACTAGGGGATATTATAAAACCACGAAATAATGAATGGAGGAAGAAGATGGAGGATAAAGGAGAAGGAATCTCACCTTTTCAACTAGAAAACTCTTTGTATTCCACTAGATCTGCACCATTATATAAAAGGGGATGGCTTGAAACTTCTTGGAGAGACTCATAAGGTCTGGATTAACCAAGGAAGGAATATTGGTTTCCAAAAGAGCACGAATTTATTGATTTATAAATTGTACAATTTACCTTGTCAATTCTGGATGATTTGAGAGACATTGAGAATGATTCCCCACTACGCGACTATTCGGAGCTCCAAATTAGTAAAATAGATAATGGGGTTAAGGATAGGGATATTGGATTCGAGTGGGAGGTGGAATCACAGAAAAATATTAAATATTGAATTAGATATAAAATTAACAAATTATTTTTTTAAAACTGGAAATGCGCCCATGGGCTGGCCCGATGCCTAAATAAGTAACCCCAATTCAACATGATTATGAATTATTAAGGGGTAAAAAAGGATATGGTAGTTTGAATATATCATTTTAGGCCTTGTGGGAAGTTTAATGGGTGAAAAAGGTTGAAAAAAGGAGTTATAAAAGAAACAAATTTGGTTTTTAAAACTGGAAATGGGCTCACGGTTGGCCCAAATCATGGAGTAACCACCATTTCTCCAAAAACTCCTAAAAACGAAATGGGGAACCCAAATTAGGGTGATTAGAAATAGATGAAACTTAAAAACGAAACATTAATCTCACACAATACCCAAGAAAAGTATCATGATTTCAAATGAACCGGATCAAAACAAAGACATGAAAAACCTGGTGTGACAGAGCATGTGCGTAGCAAGCTTCACCCTCATATATGTGGGTGTCTTGAGGTTCTTGAAAATAATTTAGATTGAATCAATCCAAAACTTTAATTCCTAGTGTCCTCCATTACCATTGAACATAAGACGATTCTGTAGCTAAAAATACCTCATCATCTCAGACACCAAAGGCATGGTGCGAACAACCATCCTTTCCATGGATCATATGAACCTCAAGAAGTTGTCGCACAGTTGAAAATACATATGATCCTTATAAGATATACAAAGTTCCAATATAACTGTGTTAAGATCATGAAGATTTACACTATCCTAACACTCAAATAAAATACAATGTGGAGGAATTCTTAATACAAGACAAACACACTCCATAGAACACTAGCTAAAAAAAGGTTAACCTTGACAGGTGAAAGAAACTGAGAACCACTAGATTATGGTATCTCAAAAAATTAATTATAATTATTTTAGAGTGACATAACAATTATTTATTTTAATTTATCAAATATAATAGTTATCTCATTTCATATTTCATACAATAAAATATATATCTCATGCAATAAATATGTCCCTATCATGAAAAATACTTGCCAAGATATATTCCTATGTTCCTATCATGATTATTGTATACTCATCTCACGACATATCTGTACATGAGTATAAATATAAATAAATAATAACATCACACAATATATAAATCACCCTAGGTAAATTAATAGAAACTATAACTAGTGAACAACATAAACAAAATCTCATCCTTGGGCACTCAGATTTTCCCCTTACATGGATTAACTACTACTATGAACAAGATCATTACTAAGTCCAGACACATCCTTGTCTCCATTATAATATTCCCAAATAGTAAATAAATAAAAAATTAAAACTCAAGATCCTATGAAATGACTTTATAACATCCTCCAATTCAGCACTCTCTCACATGGCCAAATCAGGTTGGTTACAGGACCCCAAGTGTGCATCCCCATACGCAAGAGGCTGCTGACTAGTAGAAGGGGTGAGATGAGTATGGTGGGGAGACTATACCCCATGGTATAGAGTTACAATAAATCACAAATATAAAATAAAAATAAATATATGAGTAATAAAAATAGAGGAAATAGTACAATATACAATTGGGAAGTAAAATGAGGAACTAATAAACCAATAATAATGAATCAAGTAATGATAGGCTGTAATGTATCTAATTTTCAATCAAAAACTAACAAAAATAAAAGAACCAACTAAAAAAAATAAACTCAAAAGGCCTTAGTTTCGAACCCTATGTCAATCCCGTCTCCCAAATCCTGCCCATACAATAATAAAAAATCAGTAACAAGGTCCCTCAGCCTTATCCAAACTGGCATCTATGTAACTTTCTTGGGTAGCAAACGGAATCCCGAAGAGGGTGTGAGTAAAACTCAATAGGCCCACACCACTGTGTCTATACAAAACTGGTCTAATAATAAGTGCATGAAATAAAGTGATAAACAAGTATATTAATTAATCAACTTAATGTAATACAGAATCAACATGATTTGGAATTATTCTATAATATCTCTGAGTATATAGAGTAACCATTAAAACCATAACCATAAACTATAGTTTAATAACATAATTAAGAAAATCCCTTTGTATAAACATTCCATACTTCAAAAAAATCCCTATATATAATCATTTCAGCATCAAATGACCCAACCCTAATATATAATCATTTCAGAATCAACTAGGCCAAGCTCTCTACATATGTATTTCAACATCAATTAGGCCAAGCCTGTTATATAATCATTTCATCATCATCAGGAAGAGATATGTATATAATCATTTCAACATCACCAAGCATAACCCTATATATAAGAATTTTAACATCAACTGGGCCAAGCCCACTATATAATCATTACATCACCATTCACAATATAAATAGAAAATTCCAGGATATCATAGTATCATATCATAATAATCAATGGTTAATTCTGTAAATTAACATTTTTTAATTAAACTGCACATTAATTTAATATCAATTTATCTCCATTCACTTAAATAAACAAAAAAAAATTACAATGGTGATTCTATTTCAAGAAATCACCTAAAATATAATGTTATGCTAAATACACTTTAAAAAATTACCCATTTCATTATTAATCAAAGGTTTCTCTCACCCAATGGGTAGCCACAATCTAGGTCACCACACTATTGAATCCAATGGATCCATGTAATAATACAATATGTTATTTATCATAATTAAACATTCAATTAATTAATGCACAAATCATGGTGTCACAATCACAATATTACACATACTCAAGAATTAAACAAACTATAGGGTTTGGTTTAGACCACCTACCTTAATCTGGTGATAAAAAAATGATTCCAATGGGAAATAATAATAAGAATGAAGGTGAAGAAGATCACAAGAAGGAAACTAGATCACAAAAGATCCATATCGACACCTGATTCCACAACATTCAAAAGGTTACACCACTATAATGGAGATAAATTAAAGAGGATAAGGGAAACCTAAGCAAAATAACTCACTAGAGATTGATTTCTTGAGCAGGATGTCTGGATTGGAAGAAGGTTCTCTAAAATTTCCTAGAAATCACCTAGGATTGATATAGGAGGGTTTCATGTTAGATTAATGAAAAACATAAGCACCTCATGCCATTAAATCCACTGTTCATGAGAAATACATGGTGTGTAACCATATTTCACATTTTTTATTTCTTATTTAAGAGTTACGCCAAAATTTAGGTCACCTCAAGTGAATTAACCCATTAATAAATATTACGCATTATTTAATGTTGATTTAAGATGTGTAACTAGTTCACGACTTGAACTAGTCCACGACCTATAACCCTTTCATGAACTCTGCTCGGTAGCAGTTTTATAGCCTGTAACACATTCACGTGGTGTGTAAATTCCCAAAAAACATATTTCATACCAACTTCTACAAAAGTTCCCGAACCACCTCAAAAAACTTAAAAAACTTTTGGGAAAACCCTCATAATCCCATTTAACATGTTTATAATCAAACTCCATTAATTCAAAAAAACACACATCCCCTAAAATTAGGTCATTTTCCCCAATAAGGGTTATTCATCTCTGAACAAGACTCGACCAACAAGGTTTAAAGACAAGGAAACCCAAAAAAAGAGGTTTAACACAAAAAATCATGGAGGTACATACCTGGTAAAATATGGGATCTTATAGAATTAACATTAGATAAATTACATTTCCCCTAGAATAAACAATTCAATCTGTTTTTATAGAGATACGATGGGGGTTTGGGGCTCAAAAAATTTTAAGATAGCTTATCTTAAATTAATAGGTATCTATTTAAATATATGTTGTCAAAATATATATAAATAAGAATGCTATAACATTTAGTTAATCCTAGATTAAGAAATGATTTGAATAATGATGAAAATACACTTTAATAAAATGAATAATATGGTATAAATATTGAACTACTCATGATGAAACCATAACACACAAAAATTTGGGTTGGGGGGGGGGCTATGTTGTGGGGTTGAGTCCCCAATATTAAGATTTTATTACCTTTTCCTTATGCACAAATATTTTGTAATAAATTGGTATCAAGATATCCATTAAAAATAACCACTAAAAATAAATTTATATGTATTAATAATTTTAATAACATCATAATATTTTAAAACTTTTCAAGGAAGAATTCTATTATTATATTTTCAAATACTAAAAACTCACCTTTTTGTTAATATCTAGAGTACTCCTGAAGGCCCAAATAATTGTATAACAATGTATATTTGACCTTGTATTATGAGAGAGTTTCCTTTTATATTTTTCACCAAAATAATATTATAGGTAGAATCACACACACATTGTGATTATTTTATAATAAACATTAAATGTGAAATAAAAATGAAGAATAATTTTTAGGAAATTAAAATAATTTTCCATAAAACCAAGAGATTAAGGATATAATTCTTATCTTTGCTTCAATTAAGAGCTTTTAAAATTAAAATACTTAAACTTTTTAGAGTTTCTTAAATGGATATATGATATATGAAAACAAATTTGTCATTATCAAGATGGTTTTTATGTTTATAATGATGAGAAATATGGTTGCCAACTCATATTTAATGTAATATTTGGTGTGTTGTCCTAGTAAGGAAGCTTTAAAAGAGGGTGAATTAAAGATTCTACAATTTTTAAAACATAACCCTCCTTAAGTGGATTTTTTTAGAATAACTGGGTAAATTAATTTCATGACATGCTCTACTAGAACCCCTTATAGGATGATAGTGAAGATAAGGAGTGAAACCTAGAGTCCCACCTCTAGTAGGACCTATGTTAGTGACTAGCATTGAGGGTGTAAAACACTAAAATGTGAGACATTAACCACAATATTAAAACAAAAATTATCAAGAATGAAGATTAAAAACACTAAGTAACTCCATCAAAAAATATTATAGAAACCAAACCATCCCACCAAGTATGTCAGGAAATACAAATAAAGGCTCCAAAGTAAATACCAAAAAGAAAACTAAGGAAAAAAAAATCCAGACCAGCTTTAATTTTTAAGATAGTAAGACCTAGATTTGTCCCCTTAACCCTCTTGGAAACATGAAAAAAATTATATACACATAAGGTGAGCATAAAATTTATACTCAGTAAGATTTTATCTAAGGTCTCTTGTGATAATGTGAAAAGATCATACTAATGCACTAGTGAACAAACAACAGAACCAACAATCATCTATATAGGTCATGTATCCATCCCAACCTCACCATGGATAACTCACTAAATAACATATGAATATAGTAAGATAATATCAATAAATCATTGATATTGTCACCCCATATCCACTTCACGCATTGAGCTCCCACTATCATGCCCCAATGTTAAACATCTTGTCCTCCAATCCCTACCATGTCATCTCATCATCACTTATCAATCCATATATGATGTTATTAGGTTGTAACCCTACCTACCCCAGCTTCCCATAGGGCTCATTTTTTGGGAATATGAACAGTGATTCAACAATTTATTTAATTTTTCATTGATTTTGATCCTCATAACACCCTCATTTTTTACTAATAAAGTTTATTTAAGTGTACTTTAGTATTATATTTATTAGAATATTTATTTTTATCTTCCTTGGAATTATGGAAGTAATTTGGTTGATGTTTTTATCTTATAAGTTTTCTGGATGTTTTAAAATATTCTATAATCATTGTTCAAAAGTAATATTGCGACCCAATGTTTATGCATAACGTTAGGTTAATAAACCTAGATTTTAGTAAGGAATGCTACTTTTATAACCCTATGTTTGAAGAAAATGCTAGGATTGGGGACCCAAATTTTGTGAATAACCCTACATTTTAGTATCTAATGTATAACTAGTTAACCCAAAGTGTTGAATCAACAATAAATTTTGTACTATACTTTTGAATATTACCTATGTAGAGAAATCCATACGCTGAAGAAGTAATCTATGGGATTTGAATTTTGGATATTTTTTAAGGTTTTAGAAATAGTTTCAAGAGATTAAATATCACATTAAAATATGATCAAAGATTATTTAAAAGGTTCTTCAACAATAGATTAAATCATTCTTATTTCTAAGGTATGTTAAAAATTTTCAATGGGTGTTTAAATTCAAATTTCAAAAACTTCGAATTTTTTTAAGATCATGATTTATATGGAAATATTTCGAAATCTACATAACCAAAATCAAGTCATATTTATTATTTATTATTAATGGATTTATCTAGTTCGCAAGCATGAATACTTAGTTATGATAAAAATCTTATTATTCAACTCTTTGATTATTTCTAAAGTTGTGTAAGCTAAATATTTTTATATTATCATCGAGACTCTATAAGATTAATTCTTTTAATGATACTATAAATTCATGATATATTATTCTATAATTAGTAAAATCTATTTATCAGGACTAAACTTTGGAGACATACATGTTTCAATCTACTGTTGTGTATCTACCTTGCTGTATAGAAATTAATTTTTTACTATTGTACTGTTTTGTTATTTTTCCACAGTAAACTAAAGTTTCTTCAGGAAGAATGTACTATAAATTCATTCTTATATTCCTATGAATATCTTTTAAATTTTCAGTCATGGTGGTAACTATGAGATGAACCCATTTTCAACAATCAACATCTATTTTCTATCAAAGTGACAAATCCTCATATTAAACTATGTTTATTAGGTTCCTTGTAAAATCACTTAGAGGCCCTATAAAATCCTTTTTGTAAGGTGTTAAATTAATGCAATCAGTTGTAGAGGTCCCCAGTAAAAGGGTCTATTTAATGGAAGTCATCAAGCTTGTGAAGTGAGAATTGGTGGAGTGGACTAGGGGATATTTTTTCCCTAAAACACTATAAAAATTATGGTTTTATATCCTTCTTTATTTTTTAACTACTTAATATTATTTAAGAAAATAGAACTAAATCACTTCTTAAATCAAAATGGGGGGTTTAAATTATCCAAGTATTTTTAAAAGGACACAGTTCCACCACTCTTGTGACTTCATATTTTTCCGAACAACAATTGGTATCAAAGAAGTTAATTATGAAGAATCCTGTTAAGCTCTAGAAAGATTGATCCAAAGGTCTATATGAATAAAATATGACTATGTTTGAACTTAAAGAAGTAATTTCAATGATAAGAGTTCTATAAATCAATGGAGAAAATTTTAGATGTTGGAAAGCACACATGGCCATCGATTTGGAGAATCTTGGTTTCAAAGTCTATATAAATATTTTTATCCCTGAAATAGAACCTAAAAAGTGGGATGTTAAGAAAGAAGTTTAATATGATGTAAATTATAGATATATGAATGTTATAATATATGGAATTGGTCTTGATTAATTCAATTATGTTCTATAGTGCCCTACTGCTTATGAAATGTGGAAAAAATTATAGTTACCTATGAAGGAACTGATAATGTCAGATATTTAAGGTAAACCAATACTAAATTAAAATTTTATACTTTAAAGACATATGATAGAGAAATTATTGCACAAATTAATGTAATATTGACTAAAATAGTCAATGGTGTTACTTCCTTGGGAACTTCAATTCTAGAACCAGATATGGAATTCAAATTTCTTATAGTTTTCCCTCTAAGTTTAATGGAATCTCTATTTCTATTAGATAATATACACATATTAAAAATCTATCAATGAAGGAATTGATCAAAACTATAACAACGGGCAAAGATAAAATGAAATATGAAGCTGAAAATCATAGAATGATAAATATTGAGAATAATACTCAAAGTTAATATTTCAAGAAGAGAAAAAGATATTAATGGGGATGTTATATCCTCAAATAATTCTAGTTGTTTGAACTCTAGAGAGGAACTGGCTCACATAGTCAAAATATTAAGCATGTTCTATAAGAAAAAAATAAATACTTACATAATTTATTAATTGATTCCAATAATAATGTTCACAGACTGAAGGAGGCTTAGTTTTATGAATGAAAAAATAGGGGTTATAACATACATGATTTCCCGCAATTGAAGGAGGATAAGAAAAATAGAGAAGAAAGAAAATAAGCACCAAGTGAAAGCTAATTATGAGTGAAAAGGAAAGAAGGTTTTGAAGTCTATGTGGAGTGTTCATAGAGAATCCAATATCTCTTCAAGTTTTGATTTAGAAAAGGATTAATTGAATCTGAAATAAAACATGAGATTTATGGATAAGGAATATGAGGTATAATCATCCTATTCTTCTTCTGATTTTGAAAGCTGTACAAATAGTAAAATTGATGAGTACTGTTCTATGATTGAAGAAAAATATGAATCCCTACTGAAAAATTATAAACACTTAAAGAATATTCATAACGTGTTCTTAAGTGAAATTGATTCCATGTTAAAACTGATCCTATAATTAAAATAAAAATTAAGTAAATCTTCTTTAAGATGCACTATGAATGAAAACAAAATTAAAGAGTTGTGAACTGAAGTATAATCCTTTAAAAGTGTTGCTAGAATATTTAATGAAGGAGAAGAATCAATAAGATTCTTGGGAGGAATTTTCATAAAAAATAAAGGTATTTAATTAAGAGAAATAGTGAGAAACTTAAGATATATAAAAAATATGTTGTTTATAGTTCAAACAACCACATCATATCTAGGATTACCTGATTTTACTGTGGTATTAGAGGTCACTATACCAATAATTGTTCCCTGAAAAATCCTCAGATCAATAGTTCTAAAAATACTTATGTTTCAAGATATTTATCTAATTTTTATTCTTTAAAGGTTAAATATATTTTATTTAACAAATCATTACTCACTAACAATGTAGGACCCAAGATAATTTGGGTATAAAAACAAGATTATATTTGATATTTTTAAGGTGAAAATCCACAGGAAAAAAAGTAAAATATGGTATATGGATAGTGGATTCTCAAGTAATATGAGTGGATAATTTTAAATTTCCATGAACTATCAAAGGTATATGGAGGATTGGTTACCTTTAAATAAAATTCTAAAGGAAAAAATAATTGGAGTTGGATTTATGGGAGATCCAAAAACAATCCCTATCAATATATTTCTCTATATTCAAGGGTTAAGGAAAAATCTAATAAGCATTTCTCAACTATATGATGATGGTTTTTTTTGTTTTTATAACAATGTTTGTTATTTATTTAAAGATAAACTACTTATGTTTATATCACCTCGAACTAAAAACATTTATACTTTGGACCTTTATTACTTTTGTGAACTAAAAGTGTGTTGTTTAACTGTTGAAATAAGTGAATCCGAGATATGACATAGGAGACTTAGATATTGAAATATATTTCCCGATACATGTTATCTAAGAATAATTTAGTATGAGATCTTCCCAATCTTAAGTTTGATCAGAATAGACTTTGTGATGTATTCCAAATAGTTAAGAAAAATAAGTCATATTTTAAATCTATTAACAAGGTTACTACTTATAAACCTTTAGAACTTATCAAAATGGAATTTTTTGGACAATCTTGAGTAGAAATTTTGGTTAGTTGATGATTTTTCCATATTTAACTGGGTTTATTTTATAAAATTTTAAAGAAATGTTTTATTGATTTTTATGAGTTTTATATGGTTTTCAATATTTAATGATTTTTCTATATTTACTTGGGTTTATTTATTAAAAATTTAAAGTGATGTTTTTTTTGATTTTTATGAGTTTTATTTGTTTTTTCAAAATGAAAAATATTTCAAAAAAATTTCATTAAGAAGTGATCATAGATGATATTTTGAGAATCATGAATTTATTTTCATTTTCTCAAAATTTAGAATTTAATATATTTTTTCTTCTCCAAGAACACCTCAATAGAATGAAATTATAGAAATAATAAATAATATTATTTTAGAAATGATAATAATTATATTTAAATAATATAGTATTCCTACTTATTTTTGGATAGAAGTTGTTAATATAACTTTATATATCTTGAATATAGTTTTAAATAGGCTTTTTATAAAAAACACCTTATAAGTTATGGAATAACAGAAAACCAAAAGTTGGATACTTTAACGTTTTTAGATGCAAGGTGTATATATTGAACACTAAGTAAAACCATAGTAAGTTCAATCCAAAGGCTGATTAATGAATATTTATTTTATATTCTTCTAGTTCTAAATGTTATATACTATTTAATACAAATTCAAAGATAGTATAAAAATATGTTCATGTGAAGTTTTATGAAAGTGATTATTTTGATTTCAACATAATTCAAACATATTAAGTTATCGAATCTTTGGATAACTTGAGACTTGACTCTTCTAAAGATATGTTTTAAAATAAATTAAAATACGATTGGAATCAATCTATTTATGAAGAAAATTAAACTATATAACCTAAAAGTGTCTTACCTAGGTAATCTAGAACCTTAAAATACCACCTTTTTGAGACTGTTGTAGGAGACCTTGATATACAAGTTAGGACTAAAATGAGTATAAGAAACCATGTTGAGTTCTCAGACTTTGAACCTAAGATAGTAGAACAATCCTTAAAAGTTGAAAGTTTGATGTTAGCTATGTAGGAAGAACTAACTAGTTTAAAAGGAATTTTGTTTGGGAATTAGTGGATAACCCCTTAAACCATACAATGATAGGAACCAAATGGGTATTTTGAAATAAGAAAGATGATCAAGGCATAATAACTTTGAATAAGTCCAAGATAGTAACTAAGAGTTACAAATAGGTGGAAGTAATAGATTATGAAGAAAAATTTACTTCGGTTACCTGTTTTGAAGCCATTAAGATCTATTTGGACTATTCATATCATATAGACTTTTAATTATTATAGATGGATGTAAAATATTTATTTTTAAATAGTTATTTAGTGGAGTAATTTAATGTTGAACAAACACTATGTTTTTAAATCCTCTATCTAAAAAATTATGTTTTTAATCTTACTAAATCTCTTTATCAACTTAAACAAGAACTAAGGGCTTGGCCTAAAATATTTAGTTCTTTTATTTTGAAAAATTATTTTTTAGTAGGATAAGATGATCCTACTCTTTTTAAGAAAAACTCTTCTTCTAATATTTTATTAGTTCAAATTTTTGTAAATGATGTTATTTTTGGGTCAACTAATGAATAACTTTGAAATGATTTCACAAAACTTATACGAAAGGAATTTTAAATGAGTATGATTGGAGAATTAAACATATTTCTTGGTTTTCAAATTTATAAAAAATATTTTGGAAATGTTTTTGACCAAAGAAAATATATTATTTATTTATTGAAGAAGTTTGAGCTTTAAAATAGTAATTCTTATGCAAATCCCATGTGCATTAATGTAAAAATTGGCTTGAATGTAGCTAAAATACCAGTTTACAATTAGTTATACATAGGTATGATTATTAGTTTTCTACATCTTACTACTAGTTGATTAGAAATATAGTTTTTTATTTTCTTTTTTTCAAAATTTCAGTGAGACCCAAAAGAATCTCATCTTACTAATATTAAAAGGTTTTTTAGATATTTAAAAGGAACTATTTTTCTATCTCCTATTTATCCAAAAAATTATGGTTTTTATTTAATTTGATATTTAGATGATGATTTTAAAGGTTGTAGACTAGATATAAAAATCACCTCAAGTAATTGTTAATTTTTTAAAAATTCCATAGTTTCATGGTCGAGTAAAAAGAAACATTATATTTCATTATCACCGTTTGAGGCATAATATATATATGCTATTAGTTTCTCTACACCAGGGTTGTGTATGAAACAAAAAATTATAGACTTTAGGCTTAAATTCAATCATATTACTATTTTATCTAATAATACTTGTGCTATTAATATTTTAAAAAATCCTACATGTCCTTATAGGGATAAAAATATTGATTTTAAACATCATTTTTTAAGAGGTCATGTACAAAAAGGAGGGTATATCATTATAATTTATAAATAATGAGTATCAACTTCATGATATTTACACTAAAACACTTCCCATTACAAGTTTTTATTTTATTAAGGTGGAGTTTGGTTTATTTAATTTTAAGTAAAATTTTAATTTTCTTGTTAATTTTTGTTTTGTTTAATTTCTTTTATTTAATTTTTTTAAAGTTTAATTAATTTATATTTATTATTAGGTTATGATTTTTTTTTTATTAATATATTATTTACATATTAAATTTTTTGAAATTTTCTTTTCATTATAAAAATCCCAGATGATTACACTGCAAATTTTGGCTTAAGAAACCTGAACATTACTTACCATCATCATAAATCCCTTTTATTTTTCTTACCTTTGAAATTTCCCACTTTAAAACTTCCGAGCCCTTAATAGCTATCAAAACATAGTTTCTATACCTCAAACCTTCTGATTCTTATGATGGAAAAGAAAAGAAATATCAAAAGAATCCAGTCCGATAAAAACAAAGAGGTAGAGGCTTTCTAGTTTTGATAGAAAAGTGATATAAGGAAAATTTCTTTAATTTTAATGTCTTTTTTAGATGAATATATTTTTAAATAAAGTTATGAGTTTCCAAGTCCTGTAATATATGGTTGATGGATGAAAATAGAGTATGTATTTATGGAAGTTGTAAAATAATTCTATGAGCATGTGAATTTTAGTTTTGGAGATATTGAAGATGTTATATCATAAAATATGAATGATTTTTTCCCGTTTCAATAGTTTATGTAGCTCAAATTTTCAAATCCCCCCATGAATGAGTTTTTCATTTTAGTTTAGGATTGATTAGGGAAAATTTTCACAAGTTTGTTATTCCTTTATTTTTTTAGAACTTTTCAAATAAGAAAGATGCCTGTAAAGGATCTAGAGGAATATCATAAAGTCTTGGTCAAGTTTATTCAAACTTTTATAGTGCCAATAATATATAATTTGGAGAAAATAATCTTCCTGTACATGTATGTTTTTTTTTGATGTCAAGTGACATCAATTTGAACTTCAGTAGGTTTAGGATGAGGAACATGAATCATTTTTTCTATAAGTATGTCAGAATGTTGTTCTAACTCCTAGAAGGAAGGTTTATCTTGTTCTATACAAGAGAGGGTTGATCGATGAAATCTAAACTAGACAGATATTTCATCAAAATAATATCATATCTACTATAATTCTCATGAAATTTGGATTTTTTTTGGATCATAACCAATATAAAGATGATGCTTGTTGGTGATGAAGATGAATAATAGTCCAGTGATCAGGGTGAGGGAGATCCCAAGAGCTTGAAATTATTTGGTTCTACTTGGCATGGTGTGGAAGAAGTTTGGGAATCCCTATTTGAAGGAGTTGTATTACCTTAAGTAGTTAGAGGTTTGGAAGACTCCTATATTGGGGCAGGAACTATTCCAGTCATATAAGGAGAAGGAAAGTGGTGTAATTGAATATCCCTACCAATATAAGGGGATTTCTTCACTTTCGTAGAATTTTTTCAATAGACTTCTTCTAAGGAAGTCAATAGAGACATTCTAGTTCAGTGGACTATAATACGAGAAGATAATATTGAGTAGGTTTTATTTTTTATAGTTAAAGAAGTGGATCAACTGAGTTATGATGCAGTAAAATTTGAAGATATTTTTGTGGTAGTTTTTTCTAAATAATTAAATAATCAAGATACTCACGATGAGGAACATACTATGGAGGAATATCTTTTTAGTGAACTTAGTAGTTAATAGTTATTATAACAACTGAACTAATCAGGGATCAATTAGTTTCTCTTACTAAAAGGTCCTTGGAAAGGACAGTTGAATAAGATGGAGAGGTAACTAAAGTTCTTTTTGAGTTATCTTCTCCCTCTAGTGAAGAGTTTGAGGTTCAGTCACTTCAATTGGTTGAAGTAGGAGAGGCATCCATAAGGCATGAGAAAAATTTATCAAATGCTGATGATGTATTGAATTTTGAGGACTATACTCATTACTTTTATTTGGTTATGTTATCTAAATTCAATCAGTTAAAAGTTAAAGATATAAATTTTCAAGCCAATCTTGAGAATGATTGTAAGTCTTATTAAGAGTTGAAAATTACTTCAATTCTTATAATATAATATAAATCTCTCTAAGGTATTAAATATTAATAAAAATTTAAATATCAATGAAAGATTTTGATAATTTTGATAGAGATATAATTGATCAATTTTGATAGATTAGAAGTTAAGTTGTTTCAAAATTATATTTTTGTGATTTGAAAATGTTTTAATGAAATCATTTTGAGTTTTTCATGGTCATTAATAGTAAAATCAAAGATTATACTTCTAGTGGAGAAGGATTAACACATGTGTTGAGAATAATAGATTTATCATCAAATGATATTTTTATCAGGGTTGAAAGAGTTAAGTGGTTAAAATGTGATAGTGTTCCCTTGCACACTATGATTGAAAATCAGAATGATCTGATTGTAAAGTTAACTTTTTTAGAGAATGTTGTTAGGTTTTTGGATAACTAGATAGGTGGAATTATGGATAAATATGTTCAGTCTTCTGAGATATTTCCTAATTTTATAAAAATGAATCTAGAGGAGGTGATAAATATGTGCCAATATTCAAGATTTTTTATGAAAAATAGGTTAGACCAATGATTGATAATTCAAAGAGATGATGGCGGAGCTAAAGGATTTACATTAGACTATAAAATATTCCCTGAACATAGAATCTTTTTTTGATGATCTTGAACCTTCTTATCATCCCATCACTTAACCTATTAAAACATTGGTCCAAAACTTCTTTGTAATATGGGATGATTAATACAAATAAGTTTTCTTTTGTTAATTTTATATCATCTTTATTCTCTATTTTCTGATAAAATTTTTATGTTTTTAAATCTATTCATTTTTAGGATTAATTTATTTTTGGATTAAAAAAACATTCAATAACATTTCTGTACTACATTAAATGTGTTTTAATCCATTTATACACTTTCTTTTTGATCTTACAACAGAGGGGGAAATATGGATAAACACAACATTCTAATATTTGATTTAATAAATATCTATTTGTTTGATTATCTGTATTTGTTTTGTTATTATTTAAAACCTATATTTTTGTGTTTATATTTCTATGGGTTTTGTGATCATTAAAATGGGGTATGCTGTTGGGAATATGAATGTTGATCCAATAATTTCATTAGTTTCTCATTGATTTTTATGTCCATAAACTCCCTCATTTGTTTTACTCAATAAGTTACTTTAAGTGGATTTTAGAACTATATTTATTAGAATATTTATTTTATTTTCCATGGAATTATGAAAGTAATTTAGTTATTTTTTTTATTTTCTAAGTATTCTGGATGTTTTAAAGTAGTATGGAATCACTGTTAGAAAGTAATGTTGCAACCCAACATTTATATAGAACATTAGGTTTAGGAACCTATCTTTTGGTAAGGAATAATAATTTTAGAGATTTACATTTTAATTAAACACTAGGATTGGGAACCTAAATCTTGTGAAGAACCCTACATTTGAGTATTTGACCTATAGATAGTTAAACCAATTCTAGGAATCAAAAGTATATTGTGTACTGCACCTTTGCAGATTCCATAAGTAGAGAAATATATACAATGCAGAAGTTTTATATGGGATTTTAATTTTAGATATTTTTTGAGATTTTAGAAATGATTTCACTGGATTTAATATCTCATTAAAATATTTTTTAAGACCATTTCAAAGGCTCCTCAAGAAAAAAATGAAATCATTCCTATTTCTAAGGGAAGTTATGATTTTTTAGTGGGAATTTAAATTCAAATTTCAAACGCTCTGAATGTTTTGATGACCACAATTTATCTAGTGATATTTCTAGATCTACTAAACAAGAATTAAATTAGATTCCTTATTTATTCTAAATAGAGTTATCTGGTCTATAATCGTGAATACATAGCTAAGAGAAAAGTATTCTTGATCAAGTCTCTGATTATCTCTTATGTTTTAAAATTTGAAGTTTTATATTATCATTGGGACTCTCTGTGATTAATTTTTCTATTATTGCTATAAATTATTGTTATATTATTCTATTGTTCATTGAATCACTTTATCAGAACTACACTTTAGAGATATACATGTTCCAATCTTCTACTATGTATCTTTCCTACTTTTTAGAAGTTAATTTGTTACTATTGTGCTTTCTAGTTATTTTTCTATAGCAACCCAAAGTTTCCTTAAGAGGAATATTCTATGAAGTTGTTCTTAGATTCCTTTGAAGATCTCTTCTTTTTTTATTTATATAGGATACTTTGAGTTGAACCTATTTTCAATAATCTAAATCTCTTTTCTATAGGAGTTTCAGCTTCTCGTACTAAGTTGTGTTATCGAGGTTCCTTGTAAAAGAACCCGAAGGCCTTGTAAAATGCTTAATGTAAGGTGTAAACTGCCTGAAATTAGTTGTAGATCTCTCCAGTAAAAGGACATATTTAGTGAATATCACCAATCTCATGGAGAGATTTTTGGTGGAGTGGGTTAAGGGATCATTGTAATATGATCCAATATAAAAATTCCATGTTCTCTTTTTATTATTTTTTCTGATTTATTAATGCTATTGAATAAAATAGAACTAAATTTATTCTTAAATCACCATGGGGGATTAATTTAAAATTATCAAAGTGTTTTATAAGGATACAATTCACCCCCTCTTGTGCCTTCTTTTTTATTACAACCAACACCAACATCCCATTATAACATTAATGTCATCATGCCCATCCCTCATGACACTACCACAACATCACACATCCATAAAAAATCTCATATACATGGTACTAGGGTATCATTACTGTGAAGGAAATCAACTTTGTACCCTTCTCATACCACGTATGACCCCACTACATATCATATACTCTCATCACCTGGAATCTCAACCAGATAAACCATCATTAGTCAGTAATCACTACCAAATGAGTACCACAACCACATATTACCACTAAAGGAAGAGTGGAAAATAAGGGGTAACCATCCATCTATTCCTCACTATTAAGATGTCATGAAAAACACCCCTTAAAACATTTGGGCGTTAGTGTATAGTACTCGATACAAGTTGGGTGAGTATAAAATTAACATGAAAATACAAGTGTATATATATATATACCTATAAAAAACACAATACTAACCTAAAGGTTTCACCTCAATACTTCATTGTCTTCTTATTATCATCAAAACAATACCATTTTTACCACATGCTTCCACCACTAAATGCATCCCACCACATAGAAAAACCACACACAACCCACAATTTCATTTATTTCAATTACAGATCCAAGCCCTTTCCATATTCTTACATTAATATCAACTATTTATTTATTAATACATTTAACTAATATTTAATAATGAACCAATATAGCCAATATATTTATTTAATTCATGTTTAATTCTAGTTTATTCATGATTATTCAATTCATTAATTCATTTATCACACATTAATTTCTATCCCACATTTAAAAAATTATATTTCTCTTTATAATTTCATTTTTAACATTTTCATATTCCAATACTACTATAAAAATACCATGAGGAACCACATAACAACCCATTTACCTTACCACAATAACCACCATATCTCTAGCCAAATACAACACTAAAAACTAAGCATCTCATTACAACCACCACATATCAACCACCAAACTTATAATTACCACAATATATCCCACATCTGAACTAGTCATCACCATCATTGTAAAAATGACATAAAGTTTACACAACCATAAGGAAAATAAAAAACATACTAGCAGCACACAATAACAAATTTCAAAACATATAAATCCATAATTCATTTTAAGGTGGTTTTCTCATTAATTCATCATCTTGTACATGGAAATTTTCAGAAATTTTCCACATCCCTACTCATCCAATTCATTAGCCACATATATGTTCTAAACCTTTTATGAGTGGTGGGTTCAATATAACAAAGGTTATCAATCCAAAAAAAAAGGTTTACAATTCATAGTAGCCACATATGAAAATCACAATAATTTATATGTTTTTAGTGAAAACAATCTGAAATAAAAATTAAAACAAATAAATACATGTGATTACACCCCTTACCTTACAATTAAATTTAATCTAGTTTATTACCATTGTTAATTAATCTATAATAACCACTGAAAAATGAATGCTAATTACACAGATGTGAAAAATAAGAGAGAACAAGGATCTCGTACCAAGAAAAGAAGTCCCAAAACACACTACACTAAAAATAAGGGGAAAAGGATATGATGTCGTCACCTAGATATCATGAAGGTAAGGTATTGATAAAGTTTTAACCATTTTTAGGTAAGTGATAAATATTAAATATAACAGAAATCTTACCTTAAACACAACACTCTTTTATAAAACATTTCTAGAATCATTAAAAGGAAGGATTAGGGTGAAAGAGAACAACTATCAAGATTTAAAAATAAAATAAAATTATGGTTCTTTTAGACTTAAATAAAATATGAAAAGACTCCAATAGAGGAAATACAATACTTTATGGTGCTAGATATAGATCCTAGAATAACTTTGAAGATTAACGTGATCAACATTAATTTTTTAATTTTTATTTAAACCAGTTTCATTTAAAAGATGTGGAATGACCTTTTTAAAACCATTGGATTTAAGGAATTCAAAAACTAGATTAAATCCACAAAAAATAGATTTAAAAAAAATAATTATTATTTTAATTCCATATTTTTCATTAAAAATATTTTTCATGTCATTCTAGAAAATACAGAGGTTTTGTAAAACTGGAAAATTTTACAAACTGTTGAATTGACCAAGAGAAGGAATCAACCTCATGGATCCAAAAAACTGACCATTTGAAGGGACCAACTTACCATAAGAATAACCTAAATGAATATATTAAATAACCAACTAACCATATAAAAAGACAACCAATCACATAACAGAACCAACCAACCACATGATGGAACCAACTGTCTGTATGGAGGAAGCAATGAAGGAACCAAATGAACCCATGAAGAAACCAACTAAACCCATGAAAGAACCAACCGACTACAAGAAGGAATAACCATCTACATATTCAATCAAGTGGATTTGTGATAAAATTTACAAATTTTAGAGAGGAAAAGGTCCATGAACTCCATCCTAACACTTACAAACCTTAGGAAATCACAAAGTAATGGTTTTGGGAACTTTATTTATTACATAATATACCTCTACAACAATTGCCATCATCAAGAATGAAAACAGAAACTGTGAGAAATAGGAAATGGGTTTCCGATGAATCAACTATGAGATACCGCTTAAGGATCTCACTATAAAAAGAACAAAACCATACATCAGAGGAACACAACCCATATCAAGGTGATGTCATCAACCAATGTAGGGAGTTAAACTCATATAACGAATAAAGTAAAACATTGGAAAGAAACAAAGTATAACAACTAAAAATATAAACCATCAAACAACTTGAGGCATCAGGTGCGCATTTGAGACCCCCACTCCTAAGTTTTAATGTCCCTCTACCTCTGGACACTAAACGGTTCCAAAATTGGTGGTCTTTACGTACCTTAGTAACACCTACCCATATTCTAGAGGCTAAAAACCAGTGTAGAGGGTCCATAAGGTTACCATGGGGAGACATTTACCTCGTGATCAGAGTATAATAACAAAAGAAATAAAATAAATAGATACTGATTCCAAATAAACATCACAAACAAGATAGGGAAAGCGCCAATATATAAACCAATCATTACATGAGATATCAAATTAATGTTCCATACATACACAACTATATCCCCTATGGTAGATTAGATAAAAATAGTACTAAAAGAAAATAAAATATATTAAAGGCTAACAACCTATCCACCACCAGTCCTATGCCCCGCTTAGTGCCATCATACATTCCATCCTGGTATGTCAATTAAACATCACGCAATGGACCTTGACCTATAAATCATAACCTACAATCAACTATCTTATGCTTGGGTACCCAACTGCCATGGCGGCCTGAGTAGGGTGTGAGTATAACTCAGTAGGCCACCACCAACTGTGTCCCTAAAATAATCAGTTTGATAACAAGTACATGAAGAGGTGTTGAAATAAATAGTTTAACACTTTAACAGTTCAATTTTCTTTTAAAATAAATAGTAAATTTCACTGAAAACCTAGATTCATGTTGAAACATGGGGTCGTCCATACCACTTATAGTTCCTTAGGTTTAAGAACATCGTTGACCATACCTACTTCGACTAGTACTAGGGTTCCTATGAGCATGTCATGAAATCATGCTGACCATAACCTCTCTAAACAACCATAGGGTATTATCTATTATAGTATCACAAAAATACCATATGGTAGTATTCCATAGTCATCATAAACCACCCCAATCCAGGTTTTTTAATACTTATCACTTACCTCTATATAGATAATTCATTAGTTATCACACACCTCCACTCCAGGAGTATTCTTAGTTTTCATGAACCACCCTATATGGGTGTTTTCTCATCAAGGAATAAGACATCACATGTCATAGAACTTCTATATGGGATTATTCAATAGTAATCACAAACCTCTATATGGATTATTTTTTAGTTATCGTAGACCACCCCGATTTGGGTGTTTTCTCATTAAATTTGTAACATAACCACCCTTATGATAATTTTTCATAAAAATACATAATGAACCTTATCAACATTTTCCATATTAGAATAAATAACGAACCTTATAGTAATTTTATTTGTTAAATACATAACCACCCATATAGGTGTTTTCCGTAACAATGAAATGTGATCCATTTCCAAATACAAATCCAATTCCATTTCTACACCTTTTCAAAACCATTTACAATTAAACAAAAACATTCTAAATCTCATTTTAAAAATAATTAATAAGGGCACCATCCTTGTTAATACATTCACATTGAATCCACCTTCCATTTAAAATAACAATGATTGTGAAGTCCCATTTCAAAATTATTGATTCAAATAAAAATTTCCTTTTTAAAAGTTTAACCAAATATCACAATTTTAAAAATTGTTCCAATTATAAGGTAAGTTCCAATACCAAGGCATTACATTATGATCACTCTCACTATAAGGTTCAACAAAAATATAATGGATTTTAACTAAGAAACACAATCATTTTAAAAAATTCTATTTAAATTAACTAGATGTGTGATAAGGATAGAATAACCAATCAACAGACACACACACTTGAAAATATGGTGATACTATTGGTAAAATTTAGGGACAAAATACATTTGACTCATAGGAACCTACTTTTCTAGTATTGACCCTTGATTTGAGTATAAATGGAAGATATCGATGAAGTAGAAAAATAACCTTAAAATAAGGAATAATCCACATAAAAGATGATTCACCACATGGTAGTGAGAGAAAATAATAAAGGAAGGTAGAGGAAGAGTAACCACACCTCAATCTCACCAATGTTCCTGATGAAAAGACAAATTCCCATGATCTAGGGGAGAACCAACTCTGAAAAGGAGAGGGGTGGGATCCCCCTACATGCTTGGAAAATGTTCTTCTCACTAGTTATTTTTTGACTAAGAAGGAAGGGGGTGAGGGGGTAAAATGAAAAATTTTACCCTATTTAAAAAAATAAAATTAGGTAAACTAGTTGGTTTGTGCTAAGATCACAATTTATCTAGTGAGCCTAGGTAGAACTTATTTTCTATTGGAAGCCCCAAGGCTAGCTAGTGGTCTTTTATTAGCTATTCGGTGGGACTACAACAATGTGATACGACTCTAGGCCTTTATTAGGGACCTTGGTTCACTCTTGTAACCTCTTTAAACCCTCATTCATGTCTAAAACATTGGTTTGAGGTGCTCTAACTCTTATAATTTTGTACTGATTCTTGGTTGAACATTTAACCCATCAAATTGTTTGAAAATTCAATATTTACACCTATTACAAGAACCTATATGGGTATATGATCTTAAAAAATCCCCATCATAGTTCTTCAACATCTAACAAGTCCTAGTGGTCATACAACCGCACCTCCCAACTTATGTTGGTCACTGATTTAAAGTTAAATAGCCTCGTTTCATTCTGAATGCCCAAAACATGCCTGAGACACAACCTCCATCTCAAGGTGCTCAAACTACCCAAACTCGAGACAATTCCTATCATAAAAATTGAAACATTAGGATGATACTTAACCGAGTATATCTAACCTAAAATACTACTCGTGTTGTCATCCAAACACCAGATAAGATTATAGTTCTCCCCAACATAAGCCTTATCTTACAACCACCAATTTCAATTCCTTGGTGCCACCACCCTAAAAATTTCTTATTGAGACACTGCTTCCATATTCCATCAATGTTCCCAGTGCAATTCTCAACTCACCACACCCAAACATCCATGATAATTCCATCCAAATTCAAGTGACCATCCTTGTTAATGAATTCCAACTGGGATGAACACATAACTATCATCCACACACCAAAAAAGATCATACTGACTTTCCTTAAAATCCCATTTGGATTACCAAGACACACTCCTCATATCTAATATGACACACTCGATGGGGTTTACAACCCCCCACGTCCATTTACATTACCTCCTATACCTGAACCTTTTTGAAAACACTCAGCCCCACCTATCAATGCATTACCAACTTACCCAATCACACCCAAAGACGTTCTGTGATTAATTGAACACCAATTTACACAAACATACATATGACTTAATAATCATATAATTTCATTTAAAACACTCTGATACCAAAGATTATTCTCATCTTGATCAACCGATGCACTCAAATTTCCATTTGGAATTCCCTAAAGATTCTAAATATGCACTTCATTGGATTCTCACCAGTACCTCGATACCACCATTATTGTCCCACAATCAGCTCCACACACCCTCAATCCTTCCATCATGAGGTTCATGCACCCATGAATGATACATCACTCCCAACCATAGATGTTTAATTATCATAACTCCACTAAAGAAACTAAAACCATCATTGACCACACTACCTTCATCAATGAACTCATAATCTAGATGTGGCTGTCTCACTCCCACCTTAGTGATAACAAAACACCAGATACCACCCACTCTCAGATTCTAAGAATGAAACCCATGACATTCACTAATATCAGTTCCCTAGAGGACCTTACCCTTTTATAGTGGATGGTGGATTCCACACTATAAAATTTATTTACATTGTTCTATGAGAATAAACTCCAAGATTTCAGCTTAAAATAATGTGTTCTAATCCTTAAAGATATACTCAACAAGTTTATAATGACACTTGACACTTCCATCTAGGTCAAAATTGGGAATCTATTCCCCACACCTTAATGTAACCTCTCACCATATATAGTTATTGAAAACTAACCAAGGGACTCAAAACATTATTCCCACAATCATCTCATCAACCTCTAGTCATCCCACTCCAAGTGGGACTCATTTATTGAGACTCACTACAAACCCATGACTCTCTTACATGCAGTAATGAGTTAATGTCCAGGGTGACACTACCAACTCGTACCAATCTAGATTCTCAAGAACATGAATTCTTCCCAAAAGGAACACTAATGGGATGTCCTACCATCCAAGGTGAAATGGACCCACGAATAATCCATGCGTACCACCTTATCTCACCAAAAATCAAGGGGTGCTTGCTCCCAATCCACCCAAACACAAAACTGAAAGGCATTTAGCTTCCCTACATATTACCACCACTTTCAAATCCTCAAAAAATTAGGTCGTACACTTTCTTGTAACCACTTACCACACCTGAATTAGGGTTCCATTAGTCGTACATTACTGGAACTAGCTTACACACCCACCCAGCCATTTGACCAAGCCTCTTGGATCATTATTCTCATCAAACATGAGGCATCCTTGATGCTATCACCCAATTTCCTAATGTTTTACATGAGTCAAGACTAACCATATGAACCCTTATCATCCTTGGTGTTTTCTAAGATGAGAATAATCTTACCTTACTCTAAAATCCCTCGACCCATCCACCTAGGGTCAACACCGATTACTACATCAAGATAATGTTAGAGAAGTAGGGTTAGGCCTCTGAAAAATCATAACCCTTGAAACTAGTCTTAAGTTAAAAAAAATCACTCAGGGAGATTCCCTTAAAAAGGACATCCAAGTCATAAACATTCATTTACTATATACATTGATAATTCCTTCCCATGAATTGATTCCACACTTTGATACATCTAATCACATTTCCCATATTCCTAGAACATCCAAGATACTGGGATAACCCATCTCACAGTTACCCTATATCACCAAAATGCCAACTAGACACAATAACCATGAGTGGTAAACCAAATATTTCTAGTTCCTCTTACCTAGCCCCTATGGTCAGGCCTCACATAACCACTACTCATGGGTGAAACTTCTACCCCCATTACAAAACACATTATGTCAAAAGTGTTGATGCTAACTGTTACCTCTAAGCACCACACCTCCATGTACACACCCATAAACATAGATACTATAAGAAAAACACCATATATTGGGTGATACACATCTCATAAGGGTCAAAACCCACAAGTATCATAAGAAACCATGATACTAGGTGACATTTTAGAACCCCTAAGTCATATACCAACTGAAGTCATGACATGAAACAACCCATTATCCAGTATATCCAAACCCATTAAGGTCTCAAAACCCATAACTAATGGTCTCACCACCCAAGATCTCTCTCCCTATTCCCAAACCACCCATATATAGGGTTAGGCCACAAAAAAGAGAACTCATCGCTAATTTCCCTAAAATTATCAACATTCTCATTTCAATTTATTTAAACTTTACCATTTTTAAAACCCATGGATTCACATTTTAAAACTCTTTCATTACTCAACACTTAAAAAATTACCAATATTATTAGAGTTTACAAACCATGGTTTGGTAAGATATAATTTCATTCACAATTTATAATGGAAAACACCTTATAAGTTTCTTACTAACACATTATTTAACCAAAACTATAACTTTACAACTCATTTATACCTTCTTATTAATTAGATGTGACCCGAGGAGCTATTCAAGTAGAATTCCACCATAAACTTATATGTTAAGAATATGAATGGCTATATAAAATTTAATTACCAACCCCTCTCAAATATTAAAACCATATGTAGATATAAATGATTTGAATAATAAGCTGTATACTATAAATAAAACCAGAACACATGTGAATCCCATACAACTATCAAATCACATACACCATACAGATGACATATCATCCTATGTGCCTAACATGATTAATAAACACACACATCCTCTTTACATACCAAAATAAGAGTATAAATTACACAAATCCATAATGTCATGTAAAAGTGAACCACTTGGGGTGGAAATCAATCAAACATTAAATTGTAAAGAAATAAAATCAATTACCACCCTTGGAAACTCAATTCTTCCCTCACCTATGGGGCTGAAGTAACCCAACCAAAAGATCATTACCAAGACCTAAAACATTCCCAGTCTCCTATATACCATGAAAAAATATTAATAAAAAAAGGAAAAATTAGATTTGATAACACTTTGTATCACCCCGCCACCTCGATCCATTGAACGGTGCCCGAACCAGGGGTCGTTACACATCTTAGGTGATCCTACCCATACGATAATAGATTTTGATTAGTGGTGAGGGACAATAAGGTAACTGTGGGTAGACAAAGACCTCGTGATTAGAGTACAATAATATTATAAATAAAATAAATAGATACATATTCTAAATAAGAATCACAAAAAAAGGTACGTACCGATATATAAACCAAAAATTACATGAGATATAAAATGAATGTTTCATACATACATAATTCGATCTACCATGGTGGATCATATACAAAAAATAATAAAATCATATAAAACAAAAAATAGGCTAACAACCTATCCCACTGGTTATGAGTCCTTCCTTATCACTTTTTCCATTATATCATAGTATTCTAATCAAACATCATGCAATGGGCCTTTCCATGTAACTTGTAACCTTTAATCAAGTAGCATCTTCTTGGGTTACCAAGTGACATGGTGGATGAGAAGGGTGTGAGTATAATTTAGTAGGACACCACCAATGACATCTGTTAAATAACTGGTCTAATAACAAGTTGAAGAAAACATGATAAGTAAAATAGTTAAACACTTTAACTGTTAATTTTTTTAAAAATAAATAGTAAATGTCACGAAAAACCCTAGTTTTCATTGAAACCTGAGGAAATCCATACCACTATTCACCCTTTGTCTAGAGACCCTAATCGACCATATCTTATTTGACTAGTACTAGGGTGTCTTTATGTATATCTCAAAATCATTCCAAATGTATTCATTTAAACTATCCATAGGGTGTGTTCCATAATAGTATCACAATACTCCCATATGAGAGTATTATATATTCATCACAAACAAACCCAATCAAATCATTTTATTAATATTTATCACTGACCACTATATGGAGTATTCATTAGTTATCATGCATCTCCACTCAGGGAGTATTCTTAGTCATTATGGACTACCCCATATGGGTGTTTTCTCATCAATGCATAAGCCATCACATATCAAGGACCTACCATATGGGATTACTCAATAGTTATCATAGACCTTCATATGTATTATTCATTAGTTATCATAGACCACCCAAATTTGGGTATTTTTTCGTACCATTATCCACATAACTTCCCCTATGGGAATTTTCCATAAAAATATATAACAATCCTTATGGACATTTTACATATTAAAATACATAAAATCCCTTATAGTAATTTTATTTATTAAATACATAAAAACCCATATGAGTGTTTTATATAACAATTAAAGGTGATCTATTTCAAAATACCAATTCCAAAATACCAATCTAATTCTATTTTCAAATTGTTTAAAAACCATTTCTAATTAAACCATAACATTCCAATTCCCATTTTCTAATTTATTTGAGGAAACATTGTTAGACAAGTCATTCCCATTGAATCCCCCTTCCATTTAAAATATCAATGATTTTGAAATTCTATTTCACAATCATCTATTTAAATAAAAAATTTCTTTTTTAAATGTTTAACCACATCCCACATATTAACAAAAAAAGGGAAATTATAAGGTAAGTTCCAATACCAAGGCATTACACTAGGACCACACTTTATCTAATGTTCATGGAACATATAAGGTAATTTAACTAAAGAACAAAACTATTTAAAAAAATTTTATTTAAATTTAGTCAATTCACAATAAGGCTGAATTGATTGCTCAATAGACACACTTGAAAATATTGTACCTCAGTTTGAGTAGAAATGATGGATATTGATGAAGTAGATTAATGACTTGAAAATAGAACATAACCCACATAAAAGACGAGTCTTCACCTGGAAGTGAGAGAAAAAATAAAGAAGGGAGAGGAGAATTAGCCTCACCTCAAGCAATCCAATGCACCTAAAGGAAAACCAAACACCTATGATATAAGGGAGATTCACCTTGGATAATGAGAGGGGAGGGATACTCCGTCTGTTATTGGAAAATGTCCCTCAAACTATCCATTTTCAAGCTAATAAGGAAGGGGGTGGGGGGGTCAAATGAACCTTATCACCTCTTTAAAAAAGGAAAATGGGACCATAAACTAATTGGTGTTGGGCTCACCGACCAGCCGGTGAGCCTAGATAGAACTGCCTGCCTACTAGAATCCCACCAACAAGATTATGGGACTACAACAACATTATGTAGCCTCAAACCATTTTCCATGCCCCTAGATCACTCCTTGAACCTCTACAAAACCCCATTCATGTCCAAAAACATGGGTTCGAGGTGCTCTAACTCTCAAAACTTTATACTAATTCCTGGTTTAGAATACGACCCATCCACTCATTTGAAATTCAAACTTTTCACCGAATCAAATAACCCGTGTGGGTAAAAGATCTTAGACAAGTGATATTCTCTAAGCCACAATGCCTCTACAATACACAAAAAAATGGGATAGATTTCTCACACAATACCTTATCCTAAAAATCCAATACTTCAATTTACCATTCCAGAAATGTCACATCATCCTTAATGTCCAACTCTCCCCAATCAATGACCGAAGAGTCATTTTAAAGATAAACACAATGTTGGGACATGTGGGAGATGTTGTGAGCTCTTTCAAGCCATGGTGGGAGTGCCAATTCATAATAAATCTTTCCAACACTCTCTAACTCCTAAAAAGGTTCCAAAAACCTAAGTGAAAGATTACTCCCACATCCAAAACTCCACTTCCCCCAACATGGGGAAAAATTCTAAAATATATGATCTCTGACATAAAATTACAAGGGCCTCTAGTTATGATCTTCATAGGAATTTTAGTGATCTTATGTCACCTTCATCCTCTCTCGAACAACCTGGATTTTTTTGCTGTGTTGTTCACCACATCAGGACCAAGGATATATAACTCCCCAACATTAGTACAACATAATGGAGAATAACATAGACACCTATAAAACACCTTGAATGGAACCATACCAATAGATGAATGATTAATTTTTTTTATAGGAAAACTCAACCAACTATAGGTGGGTCACCCATGATCTAATAAAGTCTAAGATGAAAGATTGAATCATATCTTACAATATCTGAGTGGTCCAATATTTTTTTACTGTATTTATAGGGATAGAAAGAAGTTCTAAGGCATAAGTGATAGTGTAAAACATACTATAATCCTCTCTATAATCATGGGAAAAAATAAGCAGCATAGTTGGATACAATTTTCTTCTGTACCCCATGGAGTCTTACAACCTCATACACACATCACCTCACTATATAATTAATAACACTTGACTACATGATCTTCAAGAAATGATCCAACTTAGTCGGTAAATCTATGATCACCCTCATCCAAAGGTTACCCGATGAATAAATACATCGATATTACCTTACACATATACTTGTGAATATCCAAGGGTTGTAACAAACCCCCAAGAAAATGGTACTTTACTTTCACCTAATGATAAACTAGACACCATACCATGAACTCCTTCATAGAACACATCATCCTAGGACACCAAAGCTACCATATCAAACTACAATACATTTTTGATACACCTTGATTAACTACTAAGTTTGATCTATAAAACTAATGGAGAACTACCACATGCATAGAAAATAGTACAAACAACCTTCCCTGAAACAACATCTGATTTTTTCTATCCTCTAACCACCCCTTTATAACATCACCATGACTGAAATGATCTCAAATTACTTTTACCTATGAGTCTACCCACTAATAATCCTCCACCTAACACATCAAAAATTATTCCACTATCATTTTAAAGAGACAAAATCTACCACTGACTTCATTCTCATTGAGATGCATTTCATTAATATCTTGAATCCCTTTCTAAACATCATTAGACCCCCAAATGACATCTCCCTGCAACTTCCATCTTAGAACATTAGAAACCAAATTACCATTTATTGTGTTATAAGAGATCTAAAAATCATAATCCTATTGAAAATCCATCCACCTCCACTAATGTAGGTTTATATCTCACTAAGAGAAAAACATACCTCATAATCTTATGGTCTATAAAGACCAAAAAGTACTCTCTGATGAGGTAATGTTACTATAGCTTCAAGGAAAACACTAATGCCTCCAAATAAAGTTCATGAGTGGAATAGTTATTCTCATAGGGATGAAACAAACTACAACTATAAGATATCACCACCTTTGCTTCATCAAAGACATATCCTAAGTGAAAACGAGAATATTCACAAATGATCTCGAACATAACCCCTCCCCTGACAACCAAAGCATAGATACACTAATCAACATCTCCTTATAATAGTATAAAGCTACCTAACACTGATCAGTATAGATGAAATCTTATTCTTCCTGGTCAATTAAATAAATAGGTATGTGGTATGAGAGAAGTTAGACAAAAACCTATGATAATAGCTTGTAAGACCAAGGAAGTTGTGAAAATATATTATGATCATGGGTATTATCCAAGAAACAACTATATCAATCTTGGAAGGTAACACAACCAAAACCTATTGAGACACCACATTTACAAGTAAGTGCACCTCCCATTTCAAAAAATTTAACTTGGAAAACTTTAAATAGGGTTGATGGTGTCTAAAAATCTATATGATAGTTCTGAGATACCTAACATGATCCTCCTTTAACTTTGACAACCCTACTTTTTATTACATAATTAAACATAATTTATTACATAAACTTAACTTGATACAACATAGAATATTGAGAGGTATAGTGTATTTGGGGATTAGGATCATTGAATAACAACTTAAAAAATGAAATACAACATATTTATTGAAAACTTCCTTTATATGACCATTACATTCCCTCGTACTTAGCATTGCATGGGATAACCTGAGGACATGCATAAGAAATGGGTGAGCTATAAAGCCCAGTAAGGGAATAATCATGGAATAACATGAGGAATACAATACATGTTTAACAATATGCATATCAATAGAGCACAATAGAATCATAAACATAAAGTAATGATAAAGCATGATAATCATAACATGGAAATGTGGCAACAACACTTAAACATGGAATTAGCATGATCCAATGCTCATTGCACATGAAGCATGAGTAAAACCTCATAGCACATGAAGCATGAGAAAACAATCATTGAACTTGAATTATCATGAGTAAAAACCCATTTCACATGACATAACATGATAATATACTTTACCCAATGCATTGGAGCACTATCAGGGAACACCCTTCTTAAACATTTCATTTCATGCATAAGTGTGCCACATGGATCATATAACATGAAATAAATCAACATAATAAGTTATTAAACGATTAAGTAATGTGGAATAAATACATGAAAGTACCACTAAATATGTATATGTTCATAATGGTGAATATCATTGATAGAGATATGGGTATGATATTCACTACACAATGATCTTGGCTTGGAAAAATGCAGTGCAATTTCGGCAGCATAACTGCATGACATAAGGATTCATGAAAATGGATGATGAGAGAGAAATGGGTGTCTCTTCATATTTAAATGAAATGGACAGTAAGGGGTTCATATAGATACATGTACCAAAAAATGTAATGGAATTTAGATGCACAATACAAAATAATTACTTGGATGTAAAAGAGGAGAGAGAAATCCCTTACAGAATTTTGGCATAGTAACAAGTGTACATGGGAGACATTTAATGAGAGAGAAAGGGGTCTCCCATCATTAAAACATAAATAGGTCAGTATGGGAGAGGTGATAAACCATACCAAAAAATTTATAATTGAAATTAAAAGGGCATAACAATTTAAAGAATATTGGACAAAAATGAGAAAGGAAGAAAAACGCTTACTTGGAAGTGTGCTTCCAAAGGCTTGAGAGAGGCTTGAGAGAGGGTTCTTGGGAGCTTGGGGCACCTTGGGAGGATTATAGAGATAGGAGGGAAGAGTTTGTAATAACTCAAATGGCTTTTAGTGGGGAGGAAGTGGGAGCTTGGGTGGGTTTATATAGGAAAGGTGAGGGAATTCTTTATTATTTAGGTTTGGGACACCTCACATTAAACTAATCCAAACCACAAACCAGAACATGGTTTTTGCCTATGTTTTTTGGAAAAATAAATTGGAAAAAAATATTTTGTAAGGCCAAAGTCAGAAATTCTTAAAATACTGGGGTTTCTTATGTGGAGGTGAGTCACACTTCCAAGGAAAACAATTTTAAAAGACAAAATGTTTAATAACTCTTGGAGGGTCCAATAAAGTTTTGTAAAATAAATAAAATAAACCTAAAATCATATTATTTTAATGATAAAACATAAATTGGCCGAAAATAAAGTTTATAGTATTTTTTTACATCACTATTGGGTCATTATGATGTCATAAATCACATTATATATTTAAACGGTATTTAATTTTTACCCAAAAATTTGACTATCTCATAAAATTATGAAAAATTCACCATTGGATAATTTCGGAATCATGATTCTATAAAAAATATTCATATTATCTAAATAATTTTATAAATATGTTAATTTTCACTTTTAAAATAAAAACTGACATTTGTTGAAAATTATGGGTTTTGACAAAAATGGCTTTCAAACCTTAATAAAAAGTAAAATTGAATTCATAAAATTATACTATCATTTATATTTAATAAAAATTAATTTAATAATAATAATAATAATTTATTAAAATATTATTTAATTAAAAAAATATGTTAATTCATCAAAATAGATTTTTTAGTTGAACATTAACTAAAAATACAATTTGTCCTTTTAAAAACTATTTACAAGGTAACAATAATAAAATGAAAGTGTATTAATTATTATATACAAAAATAATGTACATAACCATAGTAATAGGGTCTTGTTACATAACCTATTATAACAACCGCATAAGATCAAAGAGTAAGGTGTGTGACGGTGACAGACTCTTGGGGTGGCCCGGATAACATTGCTTGGGTGTTAATCTCTATCAACTTCCACTTCTATAGTAGGCGGTCCCACTCAATCTTAACATATTCAAGCTCATATTGGGCTTGGTCAAGAGCAAAGCCCAAAGATTCAACCTCCTTTCTGAGCTCTAAAAAATGGGCTTCATATGGGGCACATCTACTGGATGAGGCCATCACTTACTTTCTCTGAGTAAATTGGATTTGTTAAAGACCTATATTTATACTAATCATGTGACCACTATTCAACAACTATATTAGAAATTGTAATAATTCTTAATAGTATTTTAAAATTCAAAAACATAAAACCAAAGAATTTGACATTTTATATAAACATTTCACATAAAGAGACATTTAATTAGATCAAGAGGGATTTCCATTAATGAAAGTTTGGGTCGTTATAATCTCCCCCCTTTAGAAATTTCTTCCTTGAAATTTCCTTTTCCCATACTAAAACAGATGTGGGTAACTCTGCTTCATCATTTCCTCTAATTCCCACATCGCTTCTTCAAACTTGTGGTTTCACCACAACACCTTGATGAGGGGATTTTTCTTATTTTGTAGAAATGTTTCTCTATGATCTAAGATCTTCACTGGTTTCTCCTCATAAAAAAGATCATCCCATAACGGTACCACCTCTAAAGAGAGTACATGTGAATGGAAAGGTATGTACTTTCTAAATATGGATACATGAAATACATCATGTTCTTTGGCCATGGTAGGTGGAAGTTCTAGTTGATGGGCCACAACCTCGACACGATCAAGAATCTCAAAGGGACCGATGTACCTTGGACTTAAACTTACCTTTCTTTACAAACCTCATGAACTTCCTCCATGGAGATATGCATAGAAATACCATGTATCCAACTTTAAACTCAAGGTATCATCGATGGTTATATGCATAACTCTTATTTCAACTCTGGGATGCCTTGATATGCTGCTAAATGGTTTTCACCTTCTCCACCATTTCTTCGACCATTTCTGATCTAAGCAGCTTACAATCACCAACCTCATCCCAACACGCTGATGTTATGAACCTTTTACCATAAATGGATTCATATGGTGCCATTTGGATTCTTGAGTGGAAACTGTTATTATAAGAGAAGTCAACCAGAAGAAGATATTGATCCCATCCTCCTTTAAAGTCCATTGAGAACTCTCTCAACATGTCCTCAAGTGTTTGGATAGTCTGCTCGGATTGGCCATCAGTTTGAGGATGATAGGCCATACTAAAGTTCAGTTTAGTATTTAGAGCATGTTGAAGACTATTCCAAAACTTAGAGGTGAATCTTGGATCTCGATCGGACACAATAGATAGTGGTACTCCATGCAGCCTTACCACTTTACTGATATATATCTATGCCAGTTGATCCAATGAGAAATCCTCCTAAATAGAAATGAAGTGTGCATCTTTATAAGAGGACCCACAACAACCCAGATTGCATTGTTGCCTTTGGATATATTTGGAAGTCCAGTGACAAAGTCCATGGTGATGTTCTCCCATTTCTATTCTTGTATGGGAAATGGTTGAATCATCCCCTTAGACTTCTTCATCTCTGCCTTCACTTGCTGACACACCAGGAACTTTGATATATATTCAGAAATATCCTTATTTATATTATCCCACCAATAATGATCTCAGAGATCTCGATACATCTTTGTGTTTCCTGGGTGGATATAGAAATTTGAACTATGTGCATCATCCAAAAGTCCCTTCTTCAGCTCCATACTTTATGGAACACATAGTATTTTCCCAAATCTCACAATTCATTCTTCATTAAAATTAAACTCTAGGGATTTCCCTTTTCTGATAGCTTCCACTTTTTCCTGAATTCTTACACCATCCTTCTGAGAATCCTTTAAACTTTCCAAAAGTGACGTTTGATCAATAATTTGTGAAAGGATTAATGATGTTCCCTTATTTATAATTCTCATGTCCATCTTCATCAAATCTAAGAAGATTGGATCCTTTTAAATTATCATCAATGATATAATCGCTGGGTCCTTTATACTTAGGGAATTCACCACCTTGTTCGTTTTCTCAGGGTGGTAATGGATTGAGTATTCATAGTCTTTTATTAGATCTAACCATCTTTGTTGGCACATGTTCAACTCTTTCTATGTGAATATACACTTGAGGATTTTTTGGTCTGTATATATTTCAAACTTCTAACCAAAGAGATAATGCCGCCAAATTTTCAAAGCAAAGATCACTACATCCAACTCAAGGTCGTGTGTTAGATAGTTCTGTTCATGAACATTCAATTTCCTTGAAGCATAGGCAATGAATTTATCATTTTTCATCAACACACATCCCAGGCCCTTCTTCGAAGCATCACTAAATACCACAAAAATTTCTCCACTTGTGGGTAAAGTGAGAATGGGTGTAGTGATAAGCCTCGTTTTCAACTCCTTGAATCTTTCTTCACATTCATCACTCCAAGAAAGCTTTACTCCCTTCCGAGTTATCTTGGTAAGAGGGTTGGACAATCGTGAGAAATTTCTCACAAATCGTCGATAATATCCAGCTAACCCCAAGAAGATACGGATATCCGTTACTGATGTTGGCCTCGGCCATCCCTCAATTGCATTTGTTTTAGAGGGATCCACAGATATCCCATTGCTTGTGATGATATGGACCAAGAACTCAGACTTGATGTACTTTGCATAGAGATTATCCTTCCTCAAGGTCTATAGTATAGTTCTTAGATGCTCCTCATGATCCTCCTTGGTTCTAAATTATATCATTATATCATCTATAAAGACTACAAAAAATTTATTGAGGTAATCTCTAAAGACTCTATTCATCATGTACATGAAGATTTCTGGAGCATTAGTGAGTCTGAAAGGCATTACTATGAATTCATAGTGCACGTATCTTGTACAATAAGTAGTCTTGGGGATATCTTCCTTATTCACCCTTACTTGATAATATCCCAAACACAAATCCAACTTGGAGAAGTATTGTGCTCCATGCAGTTGATTAAAGAAGTAATTAATTCATGGGAGATGATACTTGTTCTTTATCGTGATTTTGTTAAGTTCATGACAATCAATGAAAAAATGCATTGGTCTATCCTTTTTCTTGATGAAGAGGACTCGTGAACCACATGGTGAAGCACTTGGGTGTATAAACCCTTTATCCAGATTCTCATGTAGTAGTTTCTTCAGCTCCTCAAGCTCCAAAATAGCCATTCTATACAGATTCTTGGATATTGGGAACTCCCCAGGTATAAGATCAATTTAGAATTCAACATCTCTTCTAGGAGGAAGACCATGCAATTCCTTGGGAAACACTTCAGCAAATTCCCCCACAATAGGCATGTCTTCTAGGATGGTTACCTCCTTAGAATCAATCATCTGAGCTAGATAAGCATGCTCATAGGGTAGTAATATCCATGCTTGAGATGATGGAGCTAAATAAGGTTCATCTTCCTCCTTTCACTTGTAAAGAATCGGGGGTCGATTCTCCACATGGAGAGTGATTTCCCTCTCACGGAAATTTATGTTGGATCTATATAAGGAAATCCAATCCATGCCAAGAATTGCATCAAATTACACCAGAGGGAGTATGAAAAGGTTCACCAGGAAGTTTAATCCACAGATTATGATAGGGGGGGAGTTATATTCATGGGATGCAATGATTGCCCCATTTTCTGTACTCACCGACATCTTCTTTTCCATGATTTGTGGTGGTGTTGGGATTGTTCTACTAAACTTTTGAGGTATAAAAGAATGTGTAGAACCTGAATAGAAAAGTACGTTCACTATTCTTGAATGAATAACTAGCGTACCTATCTCCACTTCATTTTCGGGGTTCACTTCGGTAGTAGTGATGGAAAATGCTCACCCTTACTTCCTTGGAGGTTGTTGGTTGCCTCCAAAAACCCATGGCTTTGGGCAATGATTACCAAGATGCCCTGGTTCTTTTTAGTTGTAGCAATGAACCACATGTTGAGGTTCAAATGGATCATTCCTCTCCTATGTTGTAGCCACGGGTCTTTGTTACCAACAGTTAATATCCAGGTGCCCTTCTCTTCCACACCTAAAGCATTTCCTCATCCCCTTCAGGCAGTTTCTGAGGGGCTTCTTTCCGCATCTTTGGCAAGTGGGGCGCTGGATCTTCTTAGCACCGTTGGATTTATCCATCGAACCGCCAACATTGAAGTCCAACTTATGCTTCTTATCCCCTGATACCGCTATGATTCTTCGATCTCCATTTCAACCTTGAGGGAACATCGGACAATTTCCTCATAGCTGTCGAAGTCACGGATCGCCAGCGATTTCCGTAGGCTATGTTTCAGCCCACCAAAGAAGCAATCAACCTTGCATTCGGGGGTAACGACAAAGCCGGAGGCATATCTTGAAATATTTGTGATGTTTTCCTTATACACTCCAATAGATTCTTTATCTTTTTTCTTGAGGGAAAGGATGTCCTTTCCATATTAAGTCGGAGGGTGCACCAAAAATATTTGTCAAAAAACATATTCTGGAAATCCTTCCATTACAACACCTCGATCTCCTCCTCAGGATTCATATTTTTGATCAAAGTCCACCATTGATCAGCTTCAATATTCATATGATAAGCATCCAAAATAACCTTCTCTTGTTCAGAACATTGAAGGATGGAGAAGATCTTTTTAATGGAGTTGATCCATTGTTCAGCGATTGAGGGATCAGATGATCCATTAAAAGTAGGAGGCCTTTGTCTCATCAAGCTCTCGATAGTGATTTTTTTATTAGGGGGGTTAAACATTCTTCTTGAACCATGTTTCTATTCAATTATTGAGTTATTTGAGAGAGAAGCATGACAAAGTTCATGATTTCCACTCCCATTGGATTGGGCATCTCATTAGTAGAGTCATCACATTGATCTTCACATCGGTTTTTAGACCGAGTCCTCCTATTACCGGCCATTAGCTAGAATAAAAGGAAAGTTAGGGGTAACACATAAAAGGTAATACAAGGAAAAAATTTATTACTTATAAATAAATTTCATTTCCTTAACATATGAATCTATTAGATTTAGTCTATTTTATTTATGATCTACTTTCTAACATATATTCTTAGGGAATTTTTTACCTTAATAATGGTTCATACTAAGCTTGTGAATTTACCAAAGCATATCCCCTGGGAGTTTCGTAACCAAGAGTGAAGTGAGGCCCATTGTCGTGCACCAGTTCCTGTTCGATTCTAGCTCAAAGTAGTGTTTTCGGGTTTTACCCCTAGGATACATCTATGCCAGAGTTACCTCTACCTACTCGTATCCAGATAGGGATGTATTTTCTTGATAAACCACTCATTAAATAATCACAAAAACTTAGGGATGTTTTTATTATACTTAGTATTGTCTGTAAGGCTTTACTAGGGTTTTCTAATCCTAATCCCAAAATTAACTAAACCTCCCTCTGATACCAACTATGACAACCCTTATTTTTATTACACAATTAAACATAATTTATTACATAAACTTCACTTGATACAACATAGAAGATTGATAGGTCTAGTGTCTTTGGGTTTTGGATCATTGCATAACAACTTAAAACATGAAATACAAAATCTTTACTGAAAACTTCCTTTACATGACCACTACATTCCCTCATACTTAGCATTGCATGGGATACCCTGAGGACATGCATAAGAAAAGGGTGTGCTATAAAGCCCAATAAGGGAATAATCATGGAATAACATGAGGAATACAGTAAATGTTATACAATATGCATATCAATAAAGAACAATTGAATCATAAACATAAAGGTATGATAAATCATGTTAATCATAACATGGAAATGTGGCAACAACACTTAACATAGAATTAGCATGATCCAAGGATCATTGCACATGGAGCATGAGTAAACCCTCATTAAAAATGAAGCATGAGTAAAACCTCATTTCACTTGAATTAGAATGAGTAAGCACCCATTGAACATGACGTATCATGATACTATACTTTACCGAATGCATTGGAGCACTATCAGGGCACACCCTTCTTAAACATTTCATTTCATGCATAAGTGTGCCACATAGACCATATAACATGGAATCAATCAACATCATAAGTTATTACATGATTAATTAATGTGTAATAAATAAATGAAAGTACCATTCAATATGTATATGTGCATAAGGGTGAATACCCTTGATAGATACATGGGTATAGTATTCACTACACAATGATCTTTGCTTGAAAAAATGCAGTGTAATTTCGACAGCATAACGACATGAAATATGGATTCATGAAAATGGTTGATGAGAGAGAAAAGGGTGTCTCATAATATGTAAATTAAATGGAAAGTAAGGGGTTCATATAGACACATGTCCCAAAAAACGTAATGGAATTTAGATGCACAATACAAAATAATTACTTGGATGTAAAAGAGGAGAGATAAATCCCTTACGGAATTTCGACATAATAATGGGTGTACATGGGAGGAATTTAATAAGAGAGAAAGGGGTATCCCATCGTTCAAAAATAAAGTCGGTAGTATGGGGGAGTTGAAAAATCATACCCCAACATTTATAATTTAAATTAAAAGGTCATAACAATTTAAAGAATATTGGACAAAAATGAGAAAGGAAGAAAAACCCTTACTTGGAAGTGTGCTTCCAAAGGCTTGAGAGAGGCTTATTGGGAGATTGGGGAACCTTTGGAAGATTATAGAGATAGTAGGGAAGAGTTTGTATGAACTAGGAGAAAGTGGGAGCTTGGATGGGTTTATATAGGAAAGGTGGGGAATTCTTTATTATTTAGGTTTGTTACACCTCACATTGAACTAATCCAAAACACAAACCATCCCATGATTTTTGCACATGGTTTTTGGAAAAGGGAAGTGGAAAAAAATATTTTATAAGTCCAAAGTCTTAACTTCTTAAAATAATGGGTTTTCTTATGTAGAGGTGAGTCACACCCCCAAGGAAAACAATTTAAAAAGGCAAAATGCTTAATAACTCCTGGAGGGTCCACTAAAGTTTTGTAAAATAAATAAAACAAAACTAAAATCATATCATTTTAATGATAAAACATAAATTGTCCTAACATAAAGTTTATAGTATTTTATTACATCACTATTGGTTCATTATGATGTCATAAATCACATTATATATTTAAACGGTATTTAATTTTTACCCAAAAATTTGACTGTCTCAGAAAATTATGAAATATTCACCGTTGGATAATTTTGACATCCTGATTCCAGAAATAATATTCATTTTATCTAAATAATTTTCTAAATATGTTAATTTTAACTTTTAAAATAAAAACTGATATTTATCGAAAATTCATGGGTTTTGACAAAAATGGCTTTCGAACCTTAAGAAAAATTACAATTGCATTCATAAAATTATACGATCATTTATATTTAATAAAAATTAATTTAATAATAATAATAATATTTTATTAAATAATATTTAATTCAAAAATCCTTTAATTCATAAAAATAGATTTCTTAGTTGAACATTAACTAAAAATACTATATGTTCTTTAAAAACTATTTACAGGGTAACAATAATAAAATGAAAGTATATTCATTATTATATACAAAAATAATGTACATAACCATAGTACTAGGGTATTGTTACATAAACCCTTATAACACCCGCATAAGACTGGAGAGTAAGGTGTGAGTTGGTGACAAACATTTGGGGTGGCTCAGATTACATGGCTCGGGTGATAATCTCTATCAACTTCCACTTCTCTCGTAGGAGGTCCCGCTCGAGATTAAAATATTCAAGCTCGACTTGGACTTGGTCAAGAGCAAAGCCCAAAGACGCAACATCCTTTCCGAGATCTGACAAATGGGTTTCGTATGGGGTACCTCTATTGGATGAGGCCATCGCTTCCTTTGTCTGAGTAAATTGGATTTGTTAAAGCCCTATATTTATACTAATCATGTGATCAATGTTCAACCACTATATTAGCAGCTGTAACAATTCATAACAATATTTTAAAATCAGAAAACATAAAACCAAAGAAGTTTACATTTTATATAAACATTTCACATAAAGAGACATTCAATTAGATCAAGAGGGATTTCCATTAATGAAAGTTTGGGTCATTACATTAAACATTTGTATATAAGGATGTAATCAATAAACACAAATAAAAACTAGTCTAGGAACTCATGAAATATATATTTATTGAGCCCCATTAATGTATCTAGTTCATTCATTAAACCTAATTACATGAATAAAAACTTAAAATTCCCATACCTATATCGAGAAGAATCCTTAGGGATATCCTCATCTTTACCTCATCTAGTGATATCAAAACCATAGATCAAACTTTAAAAACCAACTGCCCTATTTAGATGTTAAAAAAATCATCTATTATTGGAATTATGCAATGGTTCTTGATCGTCACCAAGTTGAACCTACAGTAGTTGATGCACAACCTCAAACTACCATCCTCCTTCTTGGTGAGAAACACTAGATCACCCCAAGGTAATACACCGTGACATATAAATCCCTTATGAAACAAATCATTGATTTAGAGTCTCAAATAATGCAATTCTATGGATGAAATATGATAAGGGGCCATTAAAATCAGAGAGACACCCAATTTTAACTCTACCCCAAACTCAACATTGCATTGAGGGGATAGTATCACAACCTCATTTGGGAAGATATCTATAAACTCCTCAAAAACTCTCGGGGTCTTTTCCACCTAGGTATCCACTAAAAAACCACTGACTGAGATTGAACAAGCTTTGCACACCTTACACCCATCCAATTTCTCCACTCACTAATAGATACCGATCACTGGCCATCTATATTGGAAAACACAAATCTCATATGAAAATTGTCAACAAAAACTCAGATGGAGTACAACCAATCCATTCCAAAGATGAAATAAAATATATATGCAAATAAAATAATAATAAATTGCCCACATAATGATGCTTCCCTATAATTAGTCAACATACCTAATACATATCATACAAGAAAGCATGGTCTCCAACTATAGTGGATAACAACAAGGGAACAAGAAGCCTCTCCACCTCCAGTCCTAATGTATTGACTATAGCTAGTGAAAAAAGGAGTGTAAAGCTCCAAGATCAAACAAAGAATAAAATAAGGTAGATAATATATTGATCATAATTTAAACAACCTCTAGTCCTTCCCACACTGGAACCTCTATACCATACCCTTTACCATGTTAAACTCATCTACTATGCTACTGATGACCTCTACAACCATGCTCCAATCTGGTTCCTTGAGGATAATTACCATTGTAGGGTTGACCTCTACTGAACCATTATCCTCTTGAATTAGAAATAATAAATGATGGCCTCTACTACTACTATGGTTAGAGAGTGTCCTGACCACCCAAACCAAAATGACCTCTCAGAGTGTCAGAATACTAATCCTAATGGTGACTATAACCTCTGCAAGCATAAAACATGAATGGGAAGCCCCTGATAGATGCTTGGGAACCACTATCCCTAAAAAAGTGAGAAGTATGATTCTACAATCAACTCCCATCTAATCAGAACCCTATCTTCCCTAACATCTATTATCCCCTAATTGAGGCTTTACTTCTCAAGATAGTCTTCCTACCTCCCTCTCTTGGTGCTTCACCCCTTGAGTGTATATGTTCAATAACTTATACCTTCTTATGAATAACTAGATACAAAGGAAGCATAAAGGGTTGATTGAATATCTATTTTATGGACACAACCCCTCCTCGATACATTGTTATTTAGACTCTTTGTCTCAAAAAAGATTCGGAGAAGAGTGCAAGTGGTCCTTAAACTTAATCCCAATCTCTCGTATACCCAGGATTCCCTTATAAAGGGAGAGTAAATCCTACCTTTTCACTACCTTCATCACTGATGATAAGAAATCTAGATGAAACTAATCCTGAAATTTATCCCAAGAAAAATCATCCTCCCTTTTCTCTATAAGATACAATGACCACCATTGATTCATCACTTCCCGCATTTGAATCTTTGGAAATGGAACCTAGTACTTATCTCAAGACCGAATCAGATTAAAGTAAATCTTAAAATCATTCAAAAAATTATTCATTTGAATATCAGATACAATCCATTGGTACTTTTCAAAACTATGACATTGGAAATCATGTAATTTCCTCTTCCCTTTCTCATCCTCCTCTATTAGATTTATCATTCAATGATCAAATGGGTTAGACTGTTGAACCTATACCTAATGATCTGCACATGGATGTTGAATAAGATAAATATAAAAAAATAGGGTAACAAATCCTAATCCAAGTACCATGTAATTTATTTATAATAATTTATTTAATCCATTTTTTAATACCCCAAGAATACATTGTTCAATCACAAATAAAAACAAGCATGATGCATGTACCTTCCCCAGGTATCTCCCCTAAAATTGAGTTTATCTAAACTAGGGTGTTTATTAATTTTAAGGCCCTTTTATTATATCATATGGGGCCCTAAACACCCATGTCCTAGTGAGTCTCATTTTCTTCATCACCCACTAAGTTTGACTAATGATTTTTCCTACCATTTCCATTAAATCCTCACCGGTTACTAACTTTGAACTCCATCATATATCTCAACCAAAACCTTTAATACCACTTTTTCATAAACCAATCCATGGTACCCCTCTGGGGATGGTAGTTAAGATAAGGATCTACCCCTCGAGTCCTACATTCAGTAGGCCATGGGTGGTTGATTAGCACCGAGGGTCTAAGATGCTCAAATGGGAGGCATTACCCTCGATATTAAAAAAAAGAAAATTATAAAGATAAAAATCCACCAAAAAACTCTATCATATAATATAAAAGAAACCAAACCATCTAACGCTGTATAGAATTCCCTAAAAATAAAGACACCAAAGTAAATATCAAAAAGAAAACTGAGGCTGTGATTCCAAAAAATCTTTGATTTCCAAGCTACTAACACCCAACTTGGTACCCATAACCCTCCTAGAAACCTAAAAAATAGTTTATATATATGTTATATGAGAAAAAATTTTATAATCACTAGGATAATACCCAAGGTCTCTTATGAAAATGTGAAAAGAGAATACTAATGAACTACTGACCAAACAACAGAACCAATAATAACCTATTCAAGTATTATATCCATCCCAACCTCACAATGGATCACTCAACAAATTATGTATACAATTAATAATATAATATATAGAAAGAATTGATAAAGGTTCCCTATATCCACTTTTACCACTTATTTTCAACTATAATTCCCCAAAATCAAACATCCCATGCTCTTATCCTTCCCAACTCATCTCATTTCTATGGATCAAACTATCTCTAATGTGGGTCGATTCATAACCCCACCCATGCTATCCTACCATTAGGCCCAAAATCCTTCACTAGAATCAATTTCATCATGAATATCCCTTATTCCACTACTGAAGTATCACACATCCATCCACAACCTTATATCTAGAGAAGTTGGGTATTATGAACATGAAATTCAACAACTCTATTCCCTACTACTACCACACACGAACCCCAACACATATCACATCCTCTTTCCATAATGAACCACCAAAAAAGTTTCATAACTGGTTGGTAATCACCACTAACTGAGTAATTCCACCATGCACTACTATAGAAGTAAGGGAAGGGAAGAGTGCATAATCAACCATCCATTCCTCACCATCCGAATGTTGGGGAAACACCCCCTAAAGCATTTGGGTGTTGGTACAAAGCACTTGATTTAGGTGGGGTGTATATAAAAGTAACATGAGAATACAAGTGTATATATATACATAGATAGCACACAATCTCAAACTAAAGGTTTCACATTAATACTTCATCATCTCTATCTTATCATCAACACCATACTATTGTCACAACATGCTTCCACTACTAAATAAAACCCACCACACAGTAACCACACATAGCCCAAAATTTTCTTTATTTTAATTACCAATCCAATAACATTATATACTATTACATTACCATAAATAGTTAATTTATTAATATATTTAACTTTATGTTAAACAATGAACCACTAAATCCAACATTTTCATTTAATTCACATTTAAATCTAGTCTACTTAGGATTATTCAACTTATCAATTCAGTTATCTCACATTAATTTCCATCCCACATTTAATAAATTCCAATTCCCCTTTTAATTTCATTTTTAACAATTTCATATTCCAATACTAATAAAAAACTAACACAGGGAACTATACACCAACCCATTACCTTACTACATCAATGATCACATCTCTAGAAAAATTGAACACTACAACCAAACTATCTCACCACTACCACAACATAGAAAAAACCACACTTCCACTACCCATGACACATTAATCACCTGAACTAGTCACTACCATCATTATAAAAACTCCAAAATGGCCACAAATAACCAATTCTAACAAAAAACATACTAGTATCACAAAAAATGTAAATCTACAGCTCATTTAAATGGGATTTTCTCATTAATTCACCATCTTGTATATAATTATTTTCACACAGTATCCATATTCACACACAACCAGTTCATTATGTATGTATAATTTCTAAACATTCACTACGGAAAAAATCACTATTTGTGATAGGTTATTTGCGACAGGAAGAAATCCCGTCGCAAATAACCCATCCAGGAAGCTATTTACGACGGGAAAATTTCACCGTCGTAAATAACTAATTATTTGCGATGGGTTTTCGTCTCCCGTCGCAAATAGTTTGGCGTGACTTGTGCGACAAACTGCGTGAATATTATTTGCAACAGGGAGATGTCTCTTGTCGCAAATAGTTTGGCGCGACTTGCGTGCCAAATCACGCAGTGGTATTTGGGATGGGATCCCATCACAAATACCCAGTGGCGGTTAATAACTTTTTGCAATTGGATGCCATCCCATCTCAAAAAGACTATCGGTAGGGACTATTTGCGACAGGTCCCATCACAAATAACATTTTAACCGTTGACTGTAATTAATGCGGGGGAGGGTATTTGCGACGCCCCCATCACAAATACCACCATTTGCGACGGGAAACCCATCGCTAATAACCTTGTCGCAACTAATCTAATCTATATATACCCCCATCTGTTTTTTCCCAAATCATTCAGATCTTGCTCTCTCCCTCTTTTCTTTCTTCAGTTTCAAAGAAAAATTTTCTTTTAGTTGAAATTTTTTATATGAGAGCAATCGGAGGGCGTCAATATCTTCAGAATATCAAAGTTTAATGTATTTATATATTTTTTATATTCATTTTATTTTTATGTTAATTTTAATTGTTGTTTATTAGTTGTAATTTAATTAGATTTCAATTTATTTTTATTTTTATTTATTTTTACTAAGAAATTGATATTGTTAGTGATAATTATAAATAATTAGTCATAATTAATATTAATTAGATATAATTAGATATAATTAGTAATAAATAGATATAATTAGGAATAAATAGATATAATTAGCAATAAATAGATATAATTAGCAATAAATAGATATAATTAGAAATAAATAGATATAATTAGAAATAAATAGATATAATTAGTAATAAATAGATATAATTAGCAATAAATAGATATAATTAGCAATAAATAGGTATAATTAGTAATAAATAGATATAATTAGATATAATTAGTAATAATTAGATATAATAAGTTATAAATAGATATAATTAGTAATACCTATATAATATTAGTAATAGTTAGATATAATTAGTAATAGTTAGATATAATTAGTTATAGTTAGATATAATTAGTAATAAATAGATATAATTAGTAATAATTAGTAATAATTAGTAATAATTAGTAATAATTTGTAATAGTTAGTAATAATTAGTAATAATTAGTAATAATTAGTAATAAAAAGTAGTCGCCCGTGATATTGCACAGCGTATTCGATTACTGGTATTTATTTTAATAAGAGATTAGAATTTATAAAAGTTCGACCAAATAATAATGTTGAATAAAAAGTTAAAGATAAGTCAAACATAATACAAATTGTAATAATAAAACTGAGAAATGTGAAAATGTTTGAATTAAATATGGAAACCTGAGAAAACCAACTAATCAAAAACTGTTGAAAACCTTCCAGGTACATGAGAACATCAAATAAAACAAACCATCCAGCATGAAACAATGTTCAGCATGAAGAACCAAAGTTAAGTAAACTTGCAACATTAACTTCCACCATCAAGAACATACAACATAACAAAAAAACCTCCAGCATTATCCTCCTACACGATGAGTATTTTTTGAAATGATGATAAACTTTCAGCATGAAAAACTGATACATAGTCATCCACTATGAAAACCGTCCAACATGAAAAGAAAATCGTATATCATGAAAAAACATCTTGCATGAAAAACTTCCAGTATAAAAACCTTATAATCAACCTATATAAAACTCAAAATAAAATGTCCTGCATGAGAAATCCCAAATACTTCAGTCTTTAGAACAGACCACAGTAGAAATAATGCTGAAGAACATGTAGATTTTAGTACTAAGAGTGAATATAGAAAGTTATAACATGTATAAAAAAGGATTAACAACATGCACATATTAGAACATGTAGAAAAAATGTAGAAAAAATTAGACCGCAGTGGAGTTATATGTTTTCAAATAGTTAATATAAAATCAAACAATGAATAGTGCAGTTGGATAGGTACATGTAAAAATTAGAACATGTATAAATAATGTTGAACAACATGTTGATTTTAGTACTAATAATGAATATAGAAACTTATAACATGTATAAAAAATGCTGAAAAACATGTACAGATTAGAAACTGTACAAAACCATTCAGCAGGTCAAGAAAACTGTCCAGCATGAAAAAAAATCCTGCATGAAAAATGTCCACTATGAAAAACTTATAATCAACCTGTAGAAAAGTCATACTATAATGTCTAGAATGATAAATCCCAAATAAATCAGTCTTTAGAGAAGACCATAATAGATTTAATGCTAAAGAACATGCAGTTTTTAGTACTAAGAATGAATGTAGAAACTTATAACATGTATCAAAAAGGTTGAAAAACATGTACATATTAGAACATGTAGAAAAAATGCAAAAAAAATTAGACCGTAGTGGAGTTATAAGTTTTCAAATATTTAATTTAAAATCAGAAAAAGAATAGTGCAGTTGGATAGGTACATGTACTGATTAGAACATGTATAAATAATGCTGAACAACATGGAGATCTTAGTACTAAGAAATAATGTAGAAACATATAACATGTATAAAAAATGATGAAAAAGATGCACATATTAGAACATCGAGATAAAATTCAGAAAAAATTGGTGAAAAAATGTCCACTTAGAATGAATATAGATAATAAATTTCTGAAAAAAAGACAAATAAAAACATGCAGATTTTAGTACAGTTTTTAAAAACTGTACATTGTGTGGAAAAACTGTTTTTGTACAGTTTTTATACAGTTCCAAATTTTAGTACAGTTTCTGTACAGTTCAATATTTTAGAATAGTTTTTAAAAACTTTACGTTCAGTGGGTGTGACCCAAAGCTACAACAAATAACTAAAGAAACAGAAAATTAATATGTGCCTTTAAATCCTGTACAAAAAATAGTACTATTTTTTAGTACTGCTTTTAAAAAAATGACCAGGAAGAAGTAAGCATACAGAAAAAATAGTTAAGTTTAAAAATTGTACAGAAAATTAATCTATTAATTTTTTTTCAAATTATAGTCCATTGAGTTAGTCTGACCCATTTCTATAAGAAAAAACCTAAATCTATAAGAAAGAAATAATTTGGTCATTATTATAAGAAAGAACTTATATGGTCATTGTTTTCTGTTCAGTTTTTAAAATTTTTACAGTACTAATATGGTCATTGTTATAAGATCTAATATGGTTATTGTTATAAGAAAGAACTAATCTGGTTATAGTTGTAAGAAAGAACAAATCAAATTCTCTCAATTAGTAGTATACATTTTCAATGAGTAGTATACATTTTCTAATCTGGTCATTATTATGAAGTATGTACAGCTTAGAGAAAAACTGTTAATGACTAGTATAGTTTCTAATAATTTTGGTGTACTCTTCAAACTAGATAATAAGTTTTTATGAACATAAGATTTCATAAAAATAAAATGGAAAACAATTTAAGATCCAAAATGAGTTATTACCCTGCAGGTGCAGCAAAGCAGTTCACACAGAATTGGTACTGTTCTTGTTCTAAGTACCCTTAGTTCCGCTGTCTGGTTGATTACACTGACTTGTTGCATTGAAACTGTCTCCATATATCAAACAATTATGTTGAAACTCAATCTCGGTATCAAATACATTTGAATGATTTTTCTACATAGAGAATAAAGTTACATTGATTTAAACTTACTTGTGGTAGGTGAAAAAAATAAATCAGTTATTAGATAGTTAAAGGTATACAATTTTAGATTTAAATTAATGTAGGATAGGAAAAAAACAAATGAAACTCGTTGTAATTCATGCATGTATTTGTATAGGAACAAAAAATTTTAACTGTTATATACCCGAGTAGCTGACATATCTGAGCCAGAACTTCCAAATCTTGCACCAATGTTTGAAGTTGATGGTGAAGACCTAACACTTGGATGCTGTAATTATAAAAGTTTGGAAGGAATTATAAATTAAGGTGATTTTAATGTCTTAGAAAATCATATTGGAAATCCTTAAGAACATTGAACCTGGATATATTCTATGCCACTACATACTTCTGATGACCCACTGCTTTGATGTCCCTATAAAGTTATTTAATAATAAAATTAAATTAAGTGTACATTATTGTAAGGAATTTAGGAATTCCTTAAATTTAGTACCTGAATCTATTCGAAGATGTCAATAATGCTTCTGAAGTAGTCGTCATTATCACTGATAAATAGTACTTTATAGATGTTTTTTTCATTAGGATGATGGTAGTTTTGAATATTATAAGTCGATACATCAATAGATAATAACACTTTCTTTGGTTTGAAAATGTTCAATTTTTGAGGAAAACCATACTCGTCATCGTCCTAATTATCAAACGATAAGTGTTGTTAGGAAGAATGGTTTGAATTTTTTTTGAGATGATACAAGAGGTTAGTTATACCTGTATCAAAGCAGCTCTCAACTCTGCAGCTGTTTTATGTAAGAAATGCATGACTTGTTTATCAAATAAAACAACTGAAAATGAGTATGTTTTATCAGTAACTAGCAGTTTCACTCTAAATCTCTTGGATTCAACAATTGTGATTACACAGTCAATTATATTTAGTATGTTGCATTAATAGTTAGCTATTATAAAACTATAATACTAAAATATTATAAAATTTAAAACCATAACCTGGGAGTAGTTCTATTTGGAGACATGTTACAACAGTGACACCTAATTTTGTCTTCGAAAACATGCACTTTCTTCATGCAAAAATTTCATGAATCATAAAACCAACTGTGGGTGCTTTGAATTTTTTGAATTGTAACTGCTATTAAGAACCTTGTTTTCTGAAATAGAATGAGTACACAATAATATACTTTGTAACACGGGAGAGGAGTGAACAATGCATTTTCAAACTTAAGGATGCCTTAGTTACCTCTTCACAACTTTTCACGTCAGATATTGTTTTTTGTTATTCCAATATAGTACTGTTGTAGAGGGGTTGGCAGTTGTTAGAAGTGGGCTATTTAACTGTGATGTTAATATCAAACCAATCCTGGTAAATAAATTATAACATAATTAAAAATAAATAATAAGAACATTTGGGTATTAAAATTTTGATGCAGGGAGTAGAAAATTTTAAAGGAAAAAAATAAAATTAGGTATAATATCACCTGCTTCTGTAATTATTTACTTCTGGAATAGGTAGGTTGTAAAGAATTTTCTTTGCATTCATAGAAGTTGTTATAATAGCTGAGGCTAAAAGGAGTTTCAAGTAAAATAAAGCATAGTTATTAAGTAGAGTGTGGAGGACTCATATTAAAAGGAACAGAAATAACAAAAAATACAATAAAGCATAGTAGTTTGAAACCATACTAACCAACCGCTTCACTCGGACAAGCTGAAACATGATAATGGTAGATGAATTATTGTTATTTTCCAAGTAATGCTTCATTTCATTGACATACTCACCCCATAAAATAAAGGTAATTTGAAAACCTCTGTAGGAAAAGACACAATTAGTACAGATAAAAATCTTATTTTGCAGCAATATAATGTTAGAGAAATTTATTAAGGACATGTTGTCCTCTACAGTAATCTGCATCCTATGGTTTGAAGGAGACATAGATTGCACCAGAGTGGTGTAACGTAGAAGTCTAATTATTTCTACAATATAAACGACACCATGACACTAAATTCTCCACAGTAAGGATGAATTATAAAACAAAGTAATGAAATGTACCTATTAAGTTTTCTTCTGAAACTTTTAGTTGAATAATGTCATCAAAGGATGTGAAATCAAAATTGAATAGAGGAATATCTGCATCGCATGGACGAAAAAATGTCATGGATGTGAAAATTATTCTGCAAGGGTGTCTACTTGCCATGTAACTACCACAGTTTGAAGCTATTTGGAAATTTGAATCATATTGCAAAGTCCTTCATGCAGGAGGTGTTGGTACTTGGAGATTAGTTGATGGATAGTGATAGTACATTGAATTTTGGTTCCCTTGAGATAGCATGTAAAATTTTATGTGATTAGGTAGTAAATACAAATGATAGAGGATAGAAAAATTAAATATGTGTTGACAGATTAACACAGTAATATAGAGAAAAGGAGTAAAATACAAATTGAAGTAAGGTAATGTAAACTGACCTATTTTTCACCAAGAAATAGATCAATAGCAACCACAACATTGGAGTATCTCGGTGATGAATTGAACCACATGTTAAAAACATGAAATGATATCCTAAGTGTTTCATCGTCCTCAGAGGTAATCTGATTCAACGGGGTAATTGAATGGGAATTTTTTTTGGAATCTGTAAATTTTCAAATAGTAATGAAGTTAGAAATTATTACACATATAAAAATTTCTTGAATAACACACCAAATAGACAAACTGTATTTACATATGAACATGTTATTTTAGATGATACCTATGTCATGTTATCAAAAATTTCCTTGTAAACAATATTTTGTGTGAAATCAGGACATGTTCTATTGGTATCATCAATAACTATTTTCAAACCACTTGATGTTGTGACTCTTGAAATCGCAACATATAATTGACCATGAGAGAACACAGGTTTGCGAAGATATAACCCAACAGAACACAAAGATTTTCCTTGACTTTTATTAATAGTCATTGCATAAGAAACTGTCAAAGGATATTGTCTTCTTTGTAATTTTAATGGCCACCTAACATTAGAGTGTGTCATAGTTAGTCTTGGAATGAATGCATTATATCCTGAATGAAATCCAGTCAAACTTTTTACTCCAGTGACATGATCACCCATGTGTGTAACAATCATACGAGTTCCATTACATAAACCAACATATTGATCTAAATTTCTAAGTAGCATAATGGGGACACCAATCTGTAGAGTAATTTTGTGGGGAGCCATCCTAAATACATTGATTCCATTTAGCATCTGAGAGGGGTATATGTTTTCTGCTCTATCTGTATCAAAAATGGAATCGCAAACTGAATCAGAGCTGATGTAATATTTCATATCACAGTTTCTGAGAGAAAACATGTAATCATTTACTTCTTGAACAACATCGCATGTTGGAGCTAAGATTGCACAGTCTTTCAGATAGGAGACGTCACCATATTTTTCAATGAAATATGGATAAGTTTGCGCCACAATTGCAGCCATAGCATTTTCAGTGAAGTTAAGAAGGTATGCTGATGGAATTTGAATGAGCAATTCACCATCATTAGGTTCCCCAACTCGACCTTCACCAATATCCAGAGTCCATTTATCGAAAGCATCGACCTCAGTTGAATTAGTGGTTGATGTAGATGAATGCAATCTCATGTTTTTTGTTAGAGTTAATACATGATAGTGTTTTCAAAGGTATGACGACTTAATAATTGCAAAAAAATATCATTTCTATTATCACCTGGTATTACAGGTAGTATATTCCTGAAATCCCCACCCAATACAACTGGTAGACCATCGAATGGTAAATTTGGTGCATTGAGATTTTTAAATCGCATTATATCTTTGAGAGTACGGTCAAGAGCCTCAATGTAGTACTTATGAACCATAAAAGACTCATCCCAAATAATAATCTTTTTAAGCTATAGTAGTTATGTAATGTCACTCCCTTACTGAATATTGAAAATAGATTTCTCATTGATGGAGATAGGAATACGGAATTTAGAATGTGTTGTTCGTCCACCAGGAAGAAGTAATGATGCTATTCCACTGGAAAGAATCGCAAGCACAATAGAGCCCTTTGAAAACAGAAATGATGTTAGTATCTTCTAAATGAATGTTTTACCTGTGCCTCCATAACCATGCAAGAAGAAGAAACCCTTAGAATTTGAAGATACCGAAGACAAGATGACACACATCACCTCTTTCTGTTCATTTGTAAGTGTAATCTGTAAAGTTCTGTACTCATTTTGAAGTAAGTATCTGTTGTAATTTAGTTCTTCCGCAACTAAACAATTCAAAATAGTATCAACTACAGAATCTGGAACTGGCATAGGAGGGTAAAACTGAAGAGTTTTTCCACTGCTTCGTAAAATCTCTTCTATTTAGAGCAGAGCATACATTTGTTTCTGATGTTCTGTGAGTGTTAAATCTCCAAGGTTTAAAATTAATTATGTCATAGTAGTATCAAATAAAATGTAAAAAATGATTAAATCAAGTAAGACTAAGTGAAAAATAGATACTATGGTGGAACATTCATAGTTATATAGATTTTAGTTTTCATTATGTTATTTGTGAGTATTTTCAGTGACATTCACCAGTGCACAATATTGTTGGAAAGAAAGTCGATATATCTGCCAAATGGAATATATACATTACTTTAAACAAATTTAACATACATTATATTTAAAACAACAACACTGAAGTTTAGAAATCACATTTATGTTATCATGTGGGATAATGTTGAGTCATTAGACTTTAGTGCACCTTGTAAGAATCTATTACTGAATTGTTCTGCTTACATTATTCATCATTTTTTACATAATGTAATGGAAGTAATGTGGAATGATCATAAATATTATTCACATTCTAGTTATTATAAAGATTACAATTATATGCATGTAACTAAGTAATACAGTTTCTATCTTTTCGAATGCAATTTTAAATAAATTACACCTGAATTTGTATTTGTTAAACAGGTATGAAATATTACAAAACAAATTGAAGTAGTGAGTTTTTTTTCATAGAATTAAATGAGTAATATATTCCATACCTTGCATCTGCAGTCTCCGTATTTGAGCATATAAAATATCTTTAGAAATAATGTCACATGTTTGATTCCAAACAATGTCTGGGCGAGAAATGTTGTTGGAAATTAACATGCTTACGAATAGACTATATAGACAAGGTCCCATTCCCCAAGAGGAAACCTCCTTTAAGCTTCAATAAATTCTCTATCATCAGCATGTAGTCCCAAAGCGTAACAGGCCTCTCTAAATGTTCCATGGGTAATGTTGTTAACTGTATTTAGATCTTCAAATGAGGTTGCACCTTTGACTTTTGTGAGAAGTATCTGCAAGTAAAACAACTCCCCATTAGTTGGAGGGACATAGTGAAGTCTACCAATACTGAAACCCTTCCTTCTAGGATGCCATTTCTTTTGATTGGAGTGGTAAAAAAATCTGGTTGGGTATTCTGTAAATGTTAGAGGTCTACCATCTGGGTAAATTTGATTTTCTAAGAACCATGATGTAAACATTGATTCAAAAATGTTTCCTTGATTAAAGACATCTCCAATGTTATCAGTGTCATTATAGGTCACAAAATTTTGTCCTGGTAAATCAAAATGTAATCTCTCAACCGGTGGATATCTATAATGGATATCAAAAGAAAAGATCCTCTAAGATTCCTCACAAGGAGATATGTAATGACCGTCATAATACATTTTTATCTCATCCAGATTTTTGTCTTGGAAGTCTCTGTTGTTGCTCTCATACAATGTTGTTGTTACTCGATCATTTACTTTAGTAATATACTTGAAGAGATATTTGATAGAATACGAGTGATTGCAGACTTCAATATTGAGATGAGCTTGATACTTTAGGATAAGAACATGATTTTATGGTACAACAAACTGATTATCCAATGGGACACCATTTTTTGAACCGTTTTGTCATCATCCCTTCTACGGTAGATTGCATAACCATCATCATCAACTATTGTATTCCCAAAAAAAAATTTTGGATAAAATTTTGTACACTTTCCATTTTTCATACAAGGTGAGGTATGGTTGGCATTCCTGTATGGCCCATGGATCATAAAATTCTTAACAGCTTCATGTAGTCTTGCGTAGGCACAATTATTTGGAATTTCTACACAAAAAATCTTATTTACATCTGTTGGAGTGTGAATTTTGTGTTCTTGACAAAGAAACAATAAGATGTGCACATGAGGAAAGCCATGTTTTTGAAATTCCACGGTCTGAACAACTACATGAAAAGTGTATAGTTTTATGTCGTTAATAAAGTATGATAAAATATATAAGAAATAACTAAACATACAGAAACGTAACTATGAAGAGAATTAACTTCCCTTGATTTTCCAAAGAAACATCCTTCCCTTAAATCTTTCATTAAACAATGAAGATTCATATTAAAAACTAGAGATAATATTTGAGGGCAGTTTGATGGACGAAGATTCATTTTTCCAAGAAAGCTTGTTATTTCAGGCCACATTGGGTTACAGGTAAAAGTTAGGAACAAATATGGATACCCTACCCAATTGAAAATCAACATGTCATCTTGGTAATTATGGATCATATAACTTGGAACACCCACAAATGTTGAAGGTAAGATGATTCGCTTGCCGCAGGATGACCCATCACGGTCACCTCAAAGCAAAGCATCTTTTAATCCATTATATAGCTCTACCCTCAGTTTCTTTTGATTGAAGCGAGTGAATGATAGTCTCTGAGACTCAATCATTGTGTAAGAATCAACAATAAACTGTTGCAATAATATTATTGAATGAAGTAAGATTGATGCATCATTTTCATAGTACTGCAAATGATAATAGAAGTACTCTCTCATTGTTACCTTCCTGAGTGTAGTACTTGTTGTGAAAGGAGTAGTGCGATGTAATACATTGTCATAGTATCCATCCCGACCACCTGTGAAAATCAAGGGATATTGCAATGGAAGATACAATGGGTGAATCTCATCAATTCACTATAGATCACCAGTTTTTGTTTGAATTATTATATCTCGCTGTTGGTTTAGATCTTCAATATCACCGACAATCAGCATTGCAATTTCTGAATTCTTTGGGAGGTTATATGTCACGGGATATGTGTGTCTTCTTTTAAGAAGCCGTAGCTTTAAATTAGGAACCTCTTGATGGTTAATAACATCCCTTGCACTTATAAATTGTCATTCCAAAGCGTTGTTCTCATGAAAGAGTTGTTGTAAGTTTGCAACAACATTGTAGTCAACTTCAAATTGTAGATTTCTACCATCAAAGCTGTATAAAGTAGTTATGTGAATATAAATCAATGAATGGTTAGTCCACTTATTCCAAAGAACTAAATATAAATGATACCTAAGCCCACAAACTCTATTCTCACACTCATGTGCAGTATCATACACGTATAATTGTGCGAACCTTGGTGGTTGTCTGTCAGGTGGACACAAACTACCTATGCGATGGTAGTTTTGTCCATGCAATCTGAATATACATGGAGCTTGAACATTGTTGAACGACCTATCTACCTTTCCACCCATCGATGTGAATGTGAAAATTGCATTATAAATATGGATGTGGTTTTTGAATAACCGTGCCTCAGCTGAAGTTTGATTCAGTACCAACATTCGTATGTATTCTGAACATGATGGTAGTAAGTCCAAAGCTACCTTTCCCATGGATCAGCACAGAGAGAAATACTGGTTATGTCTATTACTGAATTTCTTATTTCTCTCATCGAACCAGAAAAAAGACAGACAATATTGACAGACATTAGAGGGCTCTCCAATATCAGAATAACCTGAAAGAATAATAAATGTTAACAGATTATATTACTAATAGACAACCAATAGTATCGTGGAAGATTCCTTTGTATTAAATATTCAGTAATGTTTTTTTGGTAACATCACTAACCCGTGAGCTCGATAGTATGTTGTTCTAGTGACTCTCCTATAGGATGAATCGTTATGTAAGATTTGAGTCGGTTGAATAAGAATAAACTTAATGGTGTTTCTACAAAAACACAATCATCAAAATACCTCTGTAGTGTTCTATTGTATTTTTGTCAGAAGCTATGTTTGCCGGTGTTTTAGATGTCTCTGTTGGCAGTGATTGCTAAAGAAATAATTGCTAGCTATAACCTAATAGTAGTTGTAGAAAAAAATTCAAAATTTCACAAAATGTAGAAACATTTGTAGATATATATTTGTGTGGATCAATTTTTGTATTTTGGATTTATTTTACAACATACCTGGATATGATAATGTATCAAAGTCCGTAGCATCAGTAGGAGTTACCACATGTCTTTTGTTATAGTGAATCATAAGAAATAGAATTGTAAAAATAGGCATAAATTTTTTTTGTAATTGGAGTGGTGCTTACTGCATCGAGGCGGAAGCTGATGACTCCAATAGACCATTTTCATCAGTCATTAGAGCTATGGAAAATAACCACCATGATGTTATACGGTGAGTAGAAAGGATGTGTGACCAACATTATGTTAATGAAACAGCATAATTATCTTACTTAAAGAATGGTATAGGAGAATGTGTGATGTCACCCGGTCGCTGTTTTCGTTTGTTTATTACAGAAGACAACGTTGACTGAGCGGCAGACGGTTCTGGCACTGTTTTCAAAGAAGCAGTTAAGTAATTTTAATATGTGCCAATTTTCAATATTATGTCAAACCCAATGGTTTATATAGGAAAAGTTTAACATAACTAACCATTGCAACAAAAATGTGATAATGGAACTCGCGTGACTCCATTTCTTCCTTTATTAGTTGTTTGAGGTCCAGTAAACGAAGTCTCAAACATACTGCTAGATGTCACTAAAGAAGTTCCAACGATTGTTGCCACTGATATTTTCAGAATTGTAATTAATACGGATACCAATACAATAATAAATACGTGATCAGTTCGGTGTAAGTGCAAAAAAAACTCACAATCTTTCTGTATTTCCTTCATCAATAGCTTGCATTGTACCCTTTCATCTCTAGAGCTTGATGGGCAATACATGTTTGTATTTGACTGAGCTGTGAATTGTTCGGCCACTGTCGTAGAAGTCGTAGTTAAATGCATTCCATTTGGGTTAGTATGAATTGCATTGTGAAATATTATACATATTGTATAGCTAAATACAGACAGAACTAACCATTGTTACATATAGGTGATAATGGCACGTGTGTGAACCGATGTATGCTATTAGCCGTTGGAAGTGAATAAGTTGTTGGAGTACCAGGATCATTGGTTGATTCCATTGCATTGTTTCTAGCAGTAGACGATACTGTTAACTGCTCATGTATGATGAATAAAAATAATAAAAGATGGATAGTAAGTAGAACATTTCCAACTGTAAATAATAAAGAACTTATAGAACTAACCATTGTTACATATAGGTGATAACTGCATGCATGTGAATCCATTTGTGATGTCACCCTTTGGAATTGAATAAGTTGTTGGAGTAACAGAATGGTTAGTAGATGTCATTGTAGAGTTTCCAACAGTAGCCACCACTGTTATTGGGGAAAGTATGATGAATATAAATAGTGAAAGACGAATACTATGTAGAACATTTCCTAGTGTAAATAAATTCAGAACTCACAGACTGTTTGTTGTTCCTTCATAAGTCTCCTTCACTGTAACCCTACATCTCTAGAGTTTGTTGGGGAATTCATCTTTGGATTTTGTTTCTTTATATTTTTTTGTCAAGGTGTGTAATGAAACCATAAAAAAACACTTCACAGTGAAGTGCATGTAATATACACGGTGAAGGCTAGCCACAAAGTGGTTCGCTAAAGTGGTTTACGATGTAATAACACAAGTATGTAGGTATATAGATTACCGAAGATGCAAATGATAGGTTCACAACAGTTATTATGACTAATGAATCTTATTTTGATCATTTAAACACTGTAATATAATTGTTAAGTACAATAAGGCAACCATATCCATATGTATGATATGATGTACTGTACTCAATATGTAATTAATCTCATACCATCAAATTCTAACAGCAAAATTTGAAAGCTATTTGAAACGTATCAGGTTAGAACTTACACTGAAATATGAACCATGAATAATATAGATGTAAAATAATATGACTATTGAAGATTCATGAATATAGGTTAATGAAAAGGTAAATTGCATCATACCTGAGCTGCGAAGCAGATGCTGGAGGGCAGAGCCTATTGGAAACCGGGTTTTGAAATCAAAGAAACTCAGTAACAGTCCACTATAATCACAGGCAGTTGGTGGTCGGTAGATTGGATAGGCAGTGGAATGAAGCGACTATGATGGGAAACAGTGCACAATAATCAGTATGAAGGAGGAGTGTAGAAGGATACCTAAACTGTTCGTGAATGGATGTAACCCAAATTGCGAGCAGGCTGAAGCCTCAACCCAGTGATTGAGCGTCTGACAACCAGGAGCAGGGATGGATGCTAGCAGAAGATACTTCGAACCGCTATTTGAGATTGTAAATCTTATGGATTAGATCGATGCAGTCACAGACATTAGTGGAAGGGAAGTAGCATATATAATTTGAAAGGTTACCTCAACCTAGCAATTTACCGGGTGACACCCTAATTGGGAACCGGTTATACCCTTATAGAGATGAAGAGTCAGATGAGGAAGGCTGTAGGGACGCCATCTGTTACATCGACCGCGAGCAATTCGTAGTAGGAGTAAGATGCAGACATAGCCGGAGGTTTCCGGGTAACCCTAGATTGCGACGAGGAAGGACGCCAAATTTGTTGTGCTCCACAGAATGCTGTAATTGTATGTAGAATATGCGAGAGGGCCGCTGGTGGAGAGGATGGGGGAATGAATTAAACGATTGAAGGTGAGTCAGCACGATAGCCGGGAGGAATTGCAGAGCAGGAGATGTTTTGAGGGGAAGAAAACAGGAAGAAGAGGGTTTCGTAGGCCGGGAGATGAAACCCGATCGAGGGGGGGGGGTATGAGGGGAATAAAAAGGGGAGTTAGAATGGGAAATTAGGCGGCGTGGCCAACCGGAGGAATGACACGTGATGGTTAGTAGACGCAGAGAAATATAATGAAGGCATGTGGCATGGATGAATGCCTGGATTAGTAGAGATAGTATATTAGTAATAATTAGTAATAATTAGTAATAAATAGATATAATTAGCAATAATTAGTAATAATTAGTAATAATTAGTAATAATTGGTAATAATTAGTAATAATTAGTAATAATTAGTAATAATTAGTAATAATTAGATATAATTAGATATAATTAGTAATAATTAGATATAATTAGTAATAATTAGTAATAATTAGTAATAAATAGTAATAAATAGTAATAAATAGTAATAAATAGTAATAAATAGTAATAAATAGTAATAAATAGTAATAAATAGTAATAATTAGTAATAATTAGTAATAATTAGTAATAATTAGTAATAATTAGTAATAAATAGTAATAATTAGTAATAATTAGTAATAATTAGCAATAATTAGGAATAATTAGGAATAATTAGGAATAATTAGCAATAATTAGCAATAATTAGCTATAACTAGGAATAATTAAGAATAATTAGGAATAATTAGAAATAATTAGGAATAATTAGGAATAATTAGCGATAATTAGGAATAATTAGGAATAATTAGGAATAATTAACAATAATTAGGAATAATTAGCAATAATTAGAAATAATTAGCAATAATTAGCAATAATTAGGAATAATTACAAATAATTAGCAATAATTAGCAATAATTAGAAATAATTAGCAATAATTAGCAATAATTAGCAATAATTAGAAATAATTAGCAATAATTAGCAATAATTAGCAATAATTAGCAATAATTAGCAATAATTAGCAATAATTAGCAATAATTAGCAATAATTAACAATAAAAAAAATTATATTATCAATATTTATGAAAAAACAATATTAATATTATTAAAATAATAAAAAATTTATAAAATATTAAAATTATCAATATTCACAACAGACTTTGCTCTATTCTTAATGTGTTCAAACCTCAAAGGGTTGCCAATTGTCAGGTCATGCGCAATAAAAAGTTTGTGTCAACCATGTCCAATGTAAACTCTATAATTGTCCTTGCATGGTTGATCACCTCACAAGTAGTGTTGCAACAGGACAACCCAAGTCATGCCCTTCTTATCTATAAGAATTATCTCACATGAACCTTTACATAGAATATTCTTCCTTGAAAATTTAAGGGAAAGATACTCATATCCCCTCAACTTTTTAAGAAAAAATGATCTATGTAAAGTGTCATGTGAGATGATTCTTAGAGACGAGAACATCATTACTTTGGTCGTCCTATTGCAACACTAATTGCGAGGTGATCAACCATGCAACTACAATTATAGAGTTTACATTGGACATGACTGATACAAAATTTTTATTGCGCATGACTTGAAAATTGACGACCCTTTGAGATTTGAACATGTTAAGAATAGAGAAAAGTATGTGGCGAATATTAATAATTTTAATATTTTATAATTTTTTTATTATTTTAATAATATTAATATTGTTTTTTCTTAAATATTGGTAATATAATTTTTTATTAGTAATAATTAGTAAACAGAATCTTCTTGGATAATGAAGGGAAAATTTTTAATCATCTCCACAATGATGATTACCAAATTTCCTTTCATTATTCAAGCAGTTTTCATTTTTCCAAGTATTGCTAAGTATTGCTAAATTAGTAATAATTAGTAATAATTTGTAATAATTAGTAATAAATTGAAATAATTAGTAATAAATTGTAATAATTAGTAATAATTAATACTAATTAGTAACAATTAATAATAATTTGTAAGAATTAGTAATAATTTTTAATAATTAGCAATAATTAGGAATAATTAGGAATAAGTAGCAATAATTAGCAATAATAAGTGTGAGAAAGACACAATTAAATGAGCCTTCAGACAAAAGAGTAGCCATCAATCCACTAGAAATTGTGTCTCTCTTAATTAATTGTAATTATTAAGTAGTTGTAATTATTTATCTTTTTTTTAGATAGTGTTTTTATAATTTCAAATTATTCAAAAGCAGTGATGATTTTTTTATGTAGAAAAATATGGAACAAGGGAAGTCAACATCAGTCATTATTAGATGATCGAGCTTGGATAAATCAGCATAGAAATACAAATGTTTCTATTTTAAATTCTATATATATTAAGGGTGTTGAATCTTTCTTAGCATTTTCATCATCAAAACTAAAATATGTTTCAGAAGGCACAATTAAGTGTCCTTGTAAAAAATGTGCTCTGAGAAGGTTTGACACATTTGACAAGGTTGGGGGACATCTATTGAGGTTTGGTTTTCAACCAGATTATGTTTCTTGGTATCAACACGGTGAACGCAGTTCCAGAGAAGATCCTAATAACTTGATTCCGGATCCATCACAGTTTCAAAATTTAGTACATGATGTTGCAGGTCCATCTGTGCAACAAACTAAAACTCACAATGATATTGATTTAACTCCTGATTTGGCACCATCTGAATTTTATGAGTTGTTGAGGTCTACTGAGGATGAATTATATCCTGGTTGCAAGATAAGAAAATTATAAGCAGTTTCAAAATTTATGGCTATTAAATCAGATAATGCTATGTCAAAAAACTGTTTTGATCAGATATTGTATTTGGTTAAAACACTGTTACCTGAAAGAAATGTATTACTTGCAAATTACTATGAGAGAAAGAGGCTGATTCGTAATCTGGGCCTTAGTTATCGGAAGATTCATGCATGTCCAAATGATTGAATCTTAGATTCTGGCGAAAATGAGTCATTGAATAGTTTTCCCACATGTGGAAAATCGAGGTATAAAGAAACTCAACCCGGGAAGTCTAGATCGATTCCATTAAAACAGTGAAGATATTTACCCCTTACACCCAGGTTGTAGTGTTTATTTATGTCTCAGAACCCAACGTCAATGATGTCATGGAAAAAAACCAAGATTTCAACTGATAAAAGCTTGAATCATCCATCTGATGGTGATTCATGGAAACATTTTGACCATCTGCATTCGTCTTTTTCTATAGAAGCCCGAAACGTGAGATTGGGTCTTTCTACTGATGGTTTCTGTCCGTTTGGTTCTTATGGTAGTCAGTATTCATGTTGGCCTATCTTTATAACTCCGTACAATTTGCCTCCATGGATGTTGATGAAGGAGCCTTATATCTTTTTGACTCTATTAATCCCAGGACATCTGAAAAAGAATATTGATGTTTATTTGAAACCATTTATTGATGAGTTAAATTTATTGTGGAGTGATGGTGTTAATACATATGATGTTGCTGCGAAACAAAATTTCATATTAAAAGCTGCATTAATGTGGATGATTAGTGACTTTACGGCATATGGCATGTTATCTGGTTGGAGTACACATGGTCCGAAATCACGGCATTACTGTATGAAAGAAAACAAAGCCTTTATGCTCGTCAATGGAAAAAAAATTTCTATTTTGATTGTCACTGTAGATTTCTTCTAACCAATCATCCTTTTCGGAAGAACAAATATCATTTCAGAAAAGGTACAATTGAAAGGGATGAACCTCCAAAGATGATCTCAGGTACAGAGTTAAAATTAGTTTTATTTTCATTACCCACCATCACATTTGGACCAATAATAAACCAACATAAAATTCATGGCTTTGGGAAAGAACATAATAGGATAAAATGGAGCATTTTTTGGGATCTTCCGTATTGGTCTGATTTGTTGGTCCACCACATGTTGGATGTTATGAATATTGAGAAGAACTGTTTTGATAATTTATTTCATACAATTTTGGATACACCAGGTAAGAACAAAGATACTATAAAGGCATGATTAGATCTTTCCCAAATTTGCAGGAGACTAGAACTTGAACTATTTGAAAATGTCAGATCACAGAGGTTAATGAATCCAAAAGCAACTTATACACTGTCCAACAAGAGTCACTTATTATTTTGTCATTGGATTGAAGATTTGAGACTTCCAGATGGCTGTACTTCAAATTTGGGCATATGTGTTAAGAATGATTATATTACTAGATTAAAAAGTCATTTGACCCTCAGCCTACTGGCGGTTCAGGGGGTACGCGGTGGGGGCACGGTTTTGCACGACTGATGATTCCTGACACTATACCCGAGTGACGTCCACATATTGGTTTCGATCCACGCACATGGAGTCATGGTAACCTATATATTTTAGTTATATTTCATTAATATATATATATATATATATATATATATATATATAAATATATATTGTTTGATTATTTATTCATTTTTCACAGTTTTTCTCATGTAGCTATTGGACAGGGGAGTACTATATTGCGCAATTATTTTTCTCACCCATGGATCACATGGGAACAGATTCCCGTTGATGTGTGACGTGATATGTTCCATCATTGGCTGGTACGTAAATAAATAATATTTATTTTGAAATTTATTTTATTAACAACTTTATATTATAAATTATTTGTAGGGTTTATGGTATCCTATCGATGATAGCATGCACGACGCTATCCATGCGGCATGACAGGTTTCTATGTGTGACCATTTTTGTCAATTTTTGCACAATTTGAGAAGGACAACCATTAAGAAAGAAGGAGTGACATAATTTGATGGGTCATGTAGATCCCACCGACCAGAGTACATTTTATCTCACATTTGGGATGGATTATGTGTACACTGGTTGGATGGTGGATTTCATAGGAGATCTTCAGTGGGATGAAAGAACACAGGAAGACAAGAGGTGATGCATCGAGCTGGTATCTGTACATTCAGTTCGCATAGAGAGCATTTGGTAAGTATATTTTTTTTAAATATTTTATATAACTTTAAATATAAACAGTTGATTTTATATTTATGTAGGTAATTGGGCATCCCGATATTACGGAGTTTGACGTTTATCGGAGGGTGTACAGTGATCCAGCCACTGGAGAGATTAGAGGTGATCGCCAGCATCAGATTGTGGTTAGTATTATTTTTTCAGTTTGACAATTAAATTCATATAATATTTTCACAAGTTTAATTTTAAATTGGAATTGAAGGAGTCATATGAGGTTGCGACCTCTCAGACACAGGCTGAGGGTCGGGATGAGACGGCTGAGCAGACCAGTGCTCACCATTTCAATGAGGCGACATGAATGCAAGTGACTCAGTATGGATTTGAGAAGAGAGGAGTAGTTGGTATCAGATCTCATTTGAATCCTAGTACTTATTATGGCACAACTGCGATGTCGGCGTCCAGCTCGAGAAGAGCTCGTGGAGAGGCATCTTCTTCTGGCTCACAGTATCAGGAGCTGTTGCGAGCTCAGGCTGAGCTTATAGAGACTTTCCAGAAGCAGAAAGAAGAGATGTGTCGGCCGCAGCAGCAGCATGAGCAGCATTATGAGGAGCAGATGCGTCGATGGTAGTAGCAACAATAGTAGCATGAGGAGGATACACATCGATGGCAGAAGCAGCATCACGAGCAGATGGAGTACATGCGCCGTCTGACCCATAGTTTAGGGATGAAGTTTCCTCCACCAGCTCCTTTAGCTCCTCCACCTCCTCCAGAAGACGACCCCCCAATGATTTTTTTTATGTTACAAACATTTGAATTTAACATTGTAATATGAATTGTTTACATTTTCTGTCTTTTATATCGGTGAAAATATTACATAATTTATTTTTTAATATTTTTTTATTTTTTTATATTTTTTTGTGAATATTGAGGATTTTAATATTTTTTATTTTTTTATTGTTTTAATAATAGTAATATTATTTTTTCATTAATCGTAATTTTATTAAATTTTATTTTTTTTAAAATTTATTTATTATTTTCGATGGGACCGTTTGCGACGGGGTCCCATCGCAAATAGTCTAACTAAATTTTTTTAAAAACATATTTGTGACGAGACTACTTGCCCGTCACAAAAACTTTGTTGCGATGGGCCCATCATAGAACGTTATATATATATTTTGCGATGAGACAAGGGCCCGTTGCAAATAGTTTTTGCGAAGAACCCGTCATGAAAATGTTTATGTATATATTATACATATAATCGGAGGCTTATTTGCGACGACGATGTTTCCCTTTGCAAATAAGATTTTTTGCGACGGGCCCGTCACAAATAATTGTATTTTCAACATTGTTTTCTGCAAAGGGCTATTTGTGACGGGGCCCTGTTGCTAAATCCTATTTGCGACGGTATCCCGTCAGAAATAGGTCTTTGCAATTACCAAGAATTCCAGTAGTGATTTAATGAGTGGTGGGTTAAAAAAAGAGGTTATCAATCTACAACAAAGGTTTACACTTCGCATTTTCCTCAAAATTCTTAACAAAATAGTTTACATGTTTCAGGAGAAAAAATTAGCAATAACAAGGAAACAAATAAACACATGAGATTAGACCCCTACACTTCCAATTAAATTTAATATATTTAATTATATTAATTAGTTAATATATACTACCCAACCACTAGAAAAAAAATCTATTTAGAAATATGCATAGAAAAAGAGATAACAAAGATACCTTACCTGAAAATAAAATCTGAAAACATACTGCACCAAAAATAATGGAACAGAGGATGAAATTTATTTCTCAATATCACAATTTAAAGGGATTGATCAATCAAAATACAATTTTAGAGAAGGGTGGAATATGAAATAGAATCAAATCTCTACCTCAAACATGACACACTATTATAGAAATCCAAGAGGGAAATGATTTTTTGAACATGCATGGAATCATGATTAAGAAGGATCGGGGTGAAAGTAGACAACTCTAAAGGTTAAAAAAATAAGATTCTGGTTCATCCCTACTTGAAGGAAACAAGAAAATACTTGAATGGGGGAAATCCCATACATTAAGGTTTAAGATGTCGATCCTGGAATAAATCCTAATATTAACATGGTCCACCTTGCCTTTTAAATTTTTATTTAATTAATTTTCATTTAAAACACAAGGAATAAACTATTTAAGACCACAGGCTTTACGGAGTCAAATTATTATATTTAATCACTATTTTTTCAAAAATATTTATTTTTTCTTTTTATTCCACATTTTATGTTAAAATAAAATTTTAATGTCATTTTGAAAAATTTGGGTATTTTAAAAACTAGAAAATTTTGCTAACTGTGCAATCAACCAAGAGAAGGAATTAACTATATAAAGCCAAGAAACTGGCCTCATGAAGGAACCAAATGACTGTAGGAACAAACCAACTAATTGCATGTAGCAACCAACCGACTGCATGAAGCAACCAACCGACTGCATGAAGGAACCGACTAACTTTATGAAGGAACCAATTGACTGCAAGAAGGAACAAGTTACCACATAGTTTTCCAAGCAATCATGAGATAAAATTTAGAAATATCAAAAAGTAAAAGGGCCCTAAACTCTTTCTTGACACTTATAGGCCTTGGGAAATCAAAACATAAAGGTTTTGGGGACCTAATAAATTTCAACCTCATTCTGAACTCATTAAAGAAAGAGATAAAATAAATCAAAGTAAATAATTTGGAATATAATAATGTTATGAATTAAACAAAGTAAAAAAATAAATCTCAGATTCGAATAAAAGATAATTTTAAAGGTATAATAACATTTCAAATTAAATTAATAAATATAATAAGAAAATATTCAAAGTACAAAAACTAAACAATACAATGAGTTTGTAGATAGAAATCCTTATAACTCCAAAAAAATTATTAATAAAGGATATAATGGTTTATATCCCAAAAACTCTTCTCTTTTGAGGAAAAGTGGTAGGAGGATCAAAAACCTTATTTATAAGAACCATTTTCTAAAATAGAAACTCTTCAATCATAATATTAGAAGGACGAGATCTTACCATAGATATTATTCAAATAATTTGGTAGAAATTCCTTTCCCTAGGACCAATTTGATCATAGGATCAACTACACAGGTTACAATCCCCAAAAATTCTTTGATTATATAAGGTCAGAGGTAAAATTATTACAAATGAAACTTAGTGGTTTTATAAAATATCATTACATAAACTGAAAAAATAATATTACACTGAAAGAACAAGAAAAAAATAACTTTCAGTAATAATGTTTGTGATCATCTCTAAAAATTTCATCAATCAATACCTGTTCCTTGAGTCTAAGATTATCTTTATAGGAGTTGGTTATAACAAAATCCTAAAAAACTTTTTGAGATCTCTATAATGAAAACTATCACTATAACCATTTTAGATATACAATGATATCATATTCCACTTGTACTTTAGTTAGGATCCTTTATTATATTTAAATATGGCTATGATTTAGAAATAGTAACTTAGAAGATAGTAATTCATAAGCCAAGATTCTATACAAAAAACTTCAAATGAACATGAGTAGGAAAGTAGTGTGTTATGATTTACCAAAACCCGGATCCAAAAAAATTTATATAAGAAAATAAATAACTAATCCCCCCTTTTTCATAATCATAAGACACATTAAGAAAGGAATGTTGAAATAATGTAATGAAATAAAACTTACTAAACTTATGAAACAAACCTCCCCTTAAAATATGGATGCATTTCATAAAATAAACCCCTTCTAAAACTTACCATACTAAATATACCATTCCAAAATATTATTTCACATTTATATTTTTAGAATTTACCAAAGAGAGTTAAAAAAATGTGATAATGAAATCAATAGAAATAATAAGAACATAAGAACAGAGGATTTAATTTATTGAATAAAATATTGACATAATAAATTTATGATTTATGTTTTTGATATGATTCCTTAATCCGTTTCTCTAAGTTATTTATTTTTTTTCTTATTGTTCTGATTTATTCTTGTGGGCATCATTCTTAGATTGATTTTTTATCTCTTCTTAAAATGTTTATAATCTCAATAAAGCTATTAGATCTGGATATCCAGATGTTCTATAATTCATTCTATCATTTTTATACTCCTAATGTTACTAATATAGCCATCCCTAAAGTTTTAGACGTGTACCTATTTTTGAATCTATTGATCCATAATTTACTTCTGTGATTCAAGAGACTAAAAAAAATTACTTTTATATTTTATGTTGATTCTAGATGTACTAATTTTTGAAAGAATATAAATGTCCTTTATAGTTCTTTTTAAGTTATTGGTACATTGAGACATGTCTTTTTCCAACTTTTCCAACCCTACAAAATCTTCAAGTTTAATAAATCCTTTAACTGAGATCTCTTAATCCATTGAAATTTTCTTATATGAATTATTTTTTTTACAAACTTAAAAAATTTAACATAAAATTCATGAGTCGATTTAGCACTTAGCCTTATTTTTGAGTGGCTCCTTTCCACTTTAGTGTGTTTTAATTATGACATATTCCCTCTCATTTTGATTTATATTCTTTGATTATTATTATTTTTTATATTATTTTTTATAATATATTCTTATAATTCATTATTTTTCTAGAATTTATATTATGTATTTCTTGTATTTTATGGTAAGGAAATTTTGTTAAGTACATGATCTTATAGATGGATAATAATTTATAAATATATTATATATTATTCTTTCCTAATGAAAATTATATTATATATAAATTTTTTTTCATGGAAATATATTAAATATTGAAGAAATATATGACTTATCAAATATAATATATTCTATATTGGATATTTTGGTAAATGAAAAAATCTATATACATTAGAAGTTTGAAAATCTGGGCAATTCATAAATCTTACAAATGTGGTAAGAAGTGAAGTTAACCCTTACATATTGAAAAGTATTTAATATCAAAAAATAGAAACCATGAAAACCAATTTTTATTACTCTGAATTCTACACGATAAATTATATGTCAATATTTATGATATATTATCAATAATTTTATACGATATATAATTTAGGAAATGCTGCTTATATGAAAAATTTAAAATTTTTGATTTACAAAGGTATTGTAACATGTGAATATAAGGATTATAAGAATATTGAAAACCAACTGACTTGGAGGATTTAAATGAAGAGTATTTCAATGCATATAAAAACATTATGATTTTGATTTTATAATTTAATGGAGATATAAATCATTTTCCCTTTTTCAAAGCTTTAACAAATATGTGGATAATTAAGGAATGTAATTTTACACTGAAGTAGGTTGTTATTAAAAGGTATTATATTGACCAGATACTTACATGATATTATTTCTAGGATAATTTTGAATATTTTTGAATTATTATGAGATATTTAAGGAGAGTTTTTGACTTAATTATTTTTAATTTATTTTCAAATAATAAAGTCTATAATGGATATATGATATTCAATTTTAACAGAGGAAATTGTGGATTACTTTTAATTTATTGATTATTGAATATGGGAGTCTATAAAAATTATAATTTTTCTTTTTATTATATATATATATATATATTATCGGTAGTTCAGTAGAAGCTCGACACAACACAATATAAATGAAGAGTGCTGAAGAATTTTTTTTATGTTCAATTTGTTTTTCAACTACAAATTTTCTAGTTTAATATATTATTGAAATAAAGTGAAGAATTAAATAGATAAATATAATAGAGGAGAAATAAGGAATATTTATGTTTTTGTAATGCATTAAAGATCCCACTGATGTCATTTTTGGAGATTTATTTTTAAGGCTTACATATTATTTAGATGAATGCTTATCATCTGTTAGTTGTATATTCAACTATGTTATAAACTATATTCAACTTTCTATATTTTTCTATTTCATTATAAGTACACACATATTGTCCTAAGTGTGTGAGACTAAGTGTTCATTACTTTTAATCAATTATGATATCCCTAGAAAAATGATTTGAAGGCCTTATAAAAGTCTTATTATAAGGTAGATCTCAGTAAGTTCTATTAGATCCTTATAGTATGTGTTACATACTTACAATCAACTGTGATATCCCTAAGAAAAGGATATGAATACAAATCATCAAGTTTTCATTGGGTATTAGTAGAGTGGACAAGGTGAAGTTCTTTGTATCCCTAAAGCAATATAAAGACACCATGTTTCATACTCTTGATTTACTTCTAATTTTCACTAAATTATCAAATTAAAAGAGAAAGTATATATATAAACCAACTTAAAGAGGGGATTTTAAATTTTGTGAAATATTTTAAAGAAATAAATTCACCCCCTCTTGAGTCTTTGTATACTACAAAATTTGTAAAACACATGGTATCATAGTTTACTATTCAACGAGATTATATCCTTACATCCTTAATAATCTAGATAAAAAAAATCCAAAGTGATAAAGAAAAAATGAAATAGATAATCCTTGGGAGGGAATGTCAATGATTATATCTTTTAATTTAAATTTTTAGAATATAGTTTTTAGAAATATGGAATGATTATATCTTTAAATAATCTTTATTTTAAAGTTTACATTACGAAGGTTAAAATTTGAAAAATTCTTACTGGTGAACCTAATTTATGAAGTGACGATCAAGAGGTTGATTATTATATAAATTAAAAGGCCATAAATTCTATTATTTATGTATTTTGACTAAATGAGTTCAATTAAGTTTCTCAACATGCCTTAATTTATGACATATGGGAAACTGATATTGTTTTTTATGAAGCTACTAGTAATATAAGAAAATTAAGGTTTAATACTACAAAGATAATTTTTTATACTTTTTTGATGTTTGATGGAGAAAGTATTAATAAAATTAATAGAAGACTCACTAAGATAGTGAATGATGTTGCTAATTTGGGAAATGTTATTCTAGAATAATATTAAGATTTAAATGTTCTAAGAGTTATAATAGTCAAATATAGTGAAATCTCTATTGGTATGAGAAAAATTAGACCTATTAATGACATGAAAATAAATAATTTTGTTACTGATGTTGTAAGAACTTAGGATATAATAATATTATGATGATCATATGTTATCCAAGAAATAAAGTGATTATATTAAGGTTTATACATTAAATAATTATAAAAAGGCTAATGAAACATATTTTGACTCATTTTATGAAGAATCTGGTTGATTATATTCTAGTTATGAACTTACAAAATTTTCTAGAAGTTTTAAAAAGTTTTACAAGAGTATAAAGGGATTCATTAACAAATTTAATAAGAATTATGGAAACAAAAAATATATCAAATTATATGAATGAAATAAATGTGGGAATATCATACCTCACTACCTCAACTAAAATCTAAAAGGAAATCAAAAAATCATATTATAAGAATAAATGTATAAGTTTCATGAAGGATATTTAGAGTGCTTCCAAGTAATCTACTAATAATTTAAACTATAATTATAAAGATGAGCATTTGAGTCAAAAATAAAACATGATTAATAAGGATAATACTGAAGATGTACAATCATTCAAAACTTCTACTTATGAATCTAATATTTATTATTTTGATAAACTTAATTAGTATTATTTCGTTCATGAAGATAAATATGATACTTTAAATAAATAACTCCAAAATATTTAAAAATTTTATGATTCTATTCTTATTGAAAATGATTATTTGTTTAAATATCTTTTATAATTAAGGTCTAAGCATGATAAAACTGAATCTTCTTGTGCCTTTATTGATAGAATAATTAATGAATTATTATCAAAATTTTATTATTTGAAATTATCTGTTAGAATATTTAATAAAGGGGACTATTACATAAAAACATACTTAGTAAAATCAAAGGAAATAAAGGTAAAATTAGAAATAGAAGGAATGTTGAAAAGCCAAATATTTATAGAAAGTATTTTGGGACCAGTTTAAAAATAAAACACATGTATAATTTTAATTATTTTCACTATGATATTGCTGTAAATTACTCTAATGATTTATGTATTAAAGTTTCTCAATTTTTTGTTGTTAAGCATGATAAAATTTCTAAATAATTATCTAAAATTATGGTTAGAATTACTTCTCAAAACAAGAATATATAGTTACCTAAATATCTTATCATTAACACCACTAGGCCCAAAAACTATATAGGTACCAGTAAACATTTGTTTTATATATCTTTTAGAGAGGAGAGAAAAACTACAATGCTAAATGGTATATGGATAATGGCTATTAAAAACACATGAATTGAGAATTTTTAATTTTTTTTCTTATCCAAATTTATATAATTCATTATACTTTTGCATATAATGCTATAAAAAAGATCACTAGAGTTGTATCTATTTGAAATACCTAGGGAGTCTACAAAATAAACAGTTGCATATTTATTGGGAGTGATTAGTTCACTTCTATCATATTTATAATAACTGTTACTTTTCTCTCTCGTATACTTTTCTAGTTAGTTGAGATTTATATCTAAATATTTTATATAGGGGAGATGCTTTCAAAAGTTGTCTTATTAATTTTCCCTTATATTTTCTATTTTATTTATTATTACATGTAATGGAATGATAACTTGAGTTATTCTATTAAATGTTTCCAATCTATTATACAACGATGTCTAATTTTAGTATACATGACTTGTTCCAAAATTATTTATATTTAATTATTTGAATATTCTAATTTCCCAAAATATATTGGATATATTTATTTTGAATAAAAATTATTAGTTTAGGGGGAGTGTTTTTTTTAATATTTTGCATGGTTAACTATTTAATTTTATTAATATGAGCTAAAATATTGGTTACTTATTCAATTAATTTTAAATATTTTGTGAATTATTTGAATATTTTTATCATTTTTCATATATCCTTGAAGTTAATTATATTATACAATAGTATTATACTTTTTGAAAATTTACTTCCTTTTATTTCCAAAATAGGAATCTTGGATTAAGGGAGAGTATATGTTACAATTTTTATATTCCTAAAGAATTTTTTATGCTTGATTCTTGGTGGATTTACTTTTTTTGTTGAGAGTGATGATATATAATTTAATTTTTACATTGTTTATTCTATAATTAACATTATTTATTTTTGAAGCATGTTATTTATATCCATTAACGACTATATATCTTATGTTATATTTGGATAGTTTTATTTTCTCTATATTTTCTTATCTTTTTTATACTTATAAAAATAGGAGAGTGTGTTTAGGTTTTTTTATTATCAAAAAGGGATAGAATGTGTAGTGGATTCTTTCCACTTTGGTATATTTTGATAATAACACATTCTATCTCACTTTTATTATATTATTTGATTTTTATTGTTTTCCATTATTATTTATCATTATTCATTATGATTCTAGAATTTATATTTTGAGTTTCTCATATTTTATATGGATTTATTTTTTACGTATGGGATATTATACATAGAGAAGAATTTGTAAATATTATACATATTTTTCTTGGATACTATAAATTATATCAGATATGGATTTCTGTTCAAGGGACTATCTTATCTATTGAATAAGTATCTTCCATATTGAATGTTTTCGTAAAGGGAATAATCATTGCATATTGAAGTTTGGAAATTTTGATAAGTTATAAATCTTACGTAAGTAATAAGTAGTGATGTTAACCTTTATGTATTAAAAATTATTACATCTCAAAAAATTATCAAATGAGACAACCATTAAGTATTATTGCGAATACTGCATAGTTAGTTATTAATCACCTTCCATTATATATTATCAATCATTTTCTATAATATATAATTTGGTAAATGCTTCTCATATTCAAAATTCAAAATGTTTATAATTTTGAAGACACTATTTCACTTTAATGAGTGTATTATACATAGATTAAAATCTGATTTACTTGGAGTATTTCAATGAATAATATTTATTCAAAAATTCAAATATGATGAATTTCATAGATCAATAGAATATAGATTTAATTTTTTTCCATATTTTGAAGCTCCAATAGCTATGAAGATATTTAAGGAAGATTATCTAACTCCGATGTAGTTCATTATTCAGAGGTATGATATTGACTAGATATTTACATGAGATTATTTTTGGAATAGTTATAAATAATTTTTAATTTTTAAGGAGATATTTAAGGATATATGTTAGATTGATTATTTTGTATTTATTTTTGAAGAATAAATTTTACAACAATAATATTATATTCAATTTTCAAGGAGAATTTTTTTTATTACTTTGACTTTTTTGATTATCGAAGAAGGGAATCTACAATGGACAGAATTATTATTCGTATAATATAAATGTCCTTGACTATTTGGTGGAAGCTATGACAAAAAACAATAAGAAGAAAGGGAGATAATTTTTTTTATATATTTTATTATTCTCAAACTATTTCTTTTATAGATTAATTTATGATTAGAATATTAAAATTAATAAATGAGTGAAAGAAAAGGAAGAAGAAAGAAGGAATATTTCAATTTTTGTGATATATTTAAGATCCCACCAAATTCTTTTTTAGAGCTAAATGTAGAAAAAATTATATATTCTCTAGAAGAAGACTCATTATCTTTCAGTTTTAGTTCTATTGTGTGATATACTATATTAAAGTTTCTATATTTTTATATTTTTGTTGTAAGTTCAAACATATTATACTATTTATGGGAGATTAAGTGTTATTTACTTGTAATCATATTGAGAATCCCTAGGAAAAGGATCTAATAGCCTTGTAAAAGAATTATTGTAAGGGATATATCAGTAATATATCTTATAATATTATACTAAGTGCCATCTACTTTCACTCATCTACGAGATTCCTAGGAAAATGATCTAAATAAAAATCATCAAGCCTGGATTAGGTGTTTGTTGAGTTTACTGAGGGAAGTTAGTTATATTATAAAACCACTATTAAAAAACCATGTGCCCTACTCTTTATTGAATTTTAATTTCTACCACATTATCTAATTGAAATAGAAAGGAAACATCTAAGCCAACTTCAAGAGGGAAGTTTAAATTTGGTGAAATACTTTAGAGGACTCAATTACCTATATCGAGTCTTAATCTACTATAAAATTGGGACAACACCAAATTATTTCAATTAAAATTTTCTTTCTAGACTCATCTGATCAATATTAGTAATATTGTTTAACTTTTTCTACTGAAATTACTCCTCGTTATTCATTTAAAATACATGATCTTTATCTAAACTATGTGAATATTTTATTTCTTCATTTGAATTATACTTTTAAAGTTATTATTTTGAATTTTAAATTTTTATACTTCTGAATTGATAAAATTATAAATGAAATTTTGGATGTTGATCCAAATTTTTGAGACATGTTTTTTGGTTAAATAAGCAGTTTTAATGGTAGATTGTTTTTGTTTATATTTTTTAGAGGACAATTCTAATTTATATAAAGAAACAGATTTATACCCTTTCTATAAAAGTGATAGTGATAGAGAATCATAATTGTATTTAAAATAAAATTCTATAACCATTCCTTCCCCTTTCCTTATAGAAAAAGGAGTAAAATATAAATTCTTTTGTAGTAACCAATCTTCCTCACTCCATGTTTATTTGATAGATATCATAATTAGACTCAATATAAATTGTTAAAATTTCAATGATTTATTTTTCTTTTTTTTATCTCCTTATACTTTTATACTTATAACTTTATTTTCTTAACCTATACTTTTATTATCCCAAATAAAGACTCCCTCTTATCAATTTATGATTTATTTTCTCTAACTCATATTTCTAAATTTGTATATTTTTTGATACTTTGAGATTATACTATGGAATTTATCATATTTTGTCTCCAAAACTCAAGATTTATTATGCTTATTAAACTCAATGAAATGTTTCTTGATCACTATAATTTTACTTCCATACAGTATTTGTCACAACCCGACCCTACCAGTCTCGAGCCGAAACTACCCCAGGCCCGCCTCCATTGGCTCAGGGTTGGTGACAAGCACCGAAGGCATAATGATATTAGGGAGGCCTTCGCCTAAGTACCTATACACACACAAACACACATCCCACTTGATGCAGAAGTGCAGAGTAAAAAGAAAAACAAAGGACAAACAACTATAACCCAACCACAGTCATGCATCAACTTCTAATTAGAGAAAAGTAAAGTGTTGAAAAGTACTGATGAGATACCGAACAGAAAAAGGGCAAAACATGCGCCCATCCCGAAAGGTGCGAAAACCTGGAAACAGGTAAATAAAAGTAAACAAATGATGAGTCTCACACCTAAAGGTATTACTATGAACACTGAACGCAGCCCAAGATCTTGTGTCCTCTACGCTCCTCCGTAGTCTCGATCGACCTATCCGTCGTCTGCAAGGGAACACCAAGTGCGGGAAAATCCCAAGTATGGGTGAGTATAAAGATACTCAGCAGGATACCACAAAATCTTGAGGGAGAAAAAAAGGAGGTACTAAAATAGTGAGCAGTAGAAAGAATTGAGAACAGTGAAAGAGTATAGAAAATAGAGTGCAGCTCAACCCAACAAGAGAAATGAAGTTGGGTGTATATATATATTCTCAATAAGAAACCCAAATGAGTGTGTAATGGGATCTATATATCCAAGCTCAGCCCAGGATAGGTCGCCAATAGTTCTAAGGGTAGCGATCACTAAAGCCCAACAGTCCCGCACGTCAAAGTTTCCTCATCGCTAAACCGTACCACCAAAAGTCCCGCTCCGATAATCATAGAGAAAATCCACTGACTAGCCTCATCAGAAGGGTTGAGTCTAAAAGAAGTCGTCGGGTAACCCACTACCCATCCCAATTGGAGGGTAAACCCCAATAGGTCGTCGGGTGACCTAATGCCCAACCCCACTGGAGGGTAAACCCTAAAAGGTCATCGGGTGACCTACTGCCCAGCCCTACTGGAGGGTAAACCCCAAAAGGTTTTTGGGTGACCCACTGCCTAGCCCCATTAGAGGGTAAACCCCAAAAGGTCATCGAGTAACCCACTGCCCAGCAAGGCTAGAGGGAAAACCCTAAAGTCAATGGGTAACCCACTGCCCAGCCCCGCTAGAGGGTAAACCCTAAGGTCAATGGGTAACCCACTGCCCAGCCTCGCTGGATGGTAAACCCAGATATGCTGGTGAGTAACCCACTGCCCAGCCCCACTAGAGGGTAAAACCTGAACTGGTTCGATAACTCCACACTGCCCGAACCATCTCCGGGTGTCGCTAACATCACGACCGTGCATTGGGTCAAAGTGTGTCAAAGGAACCACCGAATATCGACCTTTCATGCTTCCACATTTAATGAGATTTCAAAAGATGATTTTCACTCCCAAACAGATTACATCATTATAATCTTCACAGAAAAACATGCGAGATAGACTACTAATTCGCTGGAAACAGACTCCTGATGAAAAAGTTATTCAGCACCGCTTTATGCCCATACATCGTCTTGTGGGGCCCACACCTCGGTCCCGAAAGAGTTCGGGTGAACTGTGCCATCATGATGCTCGCAGAAAAACATGCCAAAATGACTACTCATTCGCCCCAAACAGACGTCTGATGAAAAAGTCACAAAACGCTGCTCACAACTTAAAAGACGGTCCGTGGGGCCCACTCCTCAACTCCAGCTTCAACACATGAAACCAACCTGGTATACATCGTCTCGACGCAAGGGTTACAACACTTCTGATGGTGCCTAAAACGTACTTTGGATGTGTTCGCGCCATCTGCAAGAAGGATCCCGGCGAGGTGCTAAACAATACTTAATGGGCACGTCGTGCCACCGAGCCCCCGTCTTGGGAATAAAAATCCCCAAGACCATCTAAAAAACTCATTCTCGAGCTGAGTATTGCGCTTCCATTGACGACATGCAAAACAAACACCTGTAGTGAAAGTTACGGGTGTCCAAAGACAGGGGCTAACCCCTTAGTGTTGGACCGGCCTGGTCCAGCCGGTCTACCCGGCCTGGGCTTGCCCGTTTCGCAGTGTCAGCCCGCGGCCCTTCCGCGTGGCCCAGCCGCTGACCCGGGGTCCACCTGCACTAACCGGCCCTCGTGGCCGGCCGCTGTCCCACGCGAAGACCCGCCGAAGGCAAGTCTTAGTCTCCCGCTCGGGGTCGCGCGCCGCGACCCCCCTGTCGCGCCCCGCACCGGCGACCTCGGCCCGCCGCCGCCGCTTGGGATTGCCGTCGTCACCTGGGTCCGTCGTGCCACCGCATGGTAACCGCGCCATCACGGCCTAGGAGACCACCGTGCCAGCCGCTATCCCGGACTACCTGAAGCCCGTTGGAAACCCCTGGAACCACCGTAAAACGGGGAAATTGGCCGGAAGACTTCACAGGGGCACCCCGGACACCCCGGGACTCAAAGATTCGATTCTAAAATAGCGTCATAAATCTCGTATCAAGACCTACACACCTATGTTATTCTATTGATGTTTGGAAATAATTTTGACGCAATTAATTTAATTCAAGGAAGATGCAGAAATTAAAAATGAAAATGCAAACTCCTACCTTGCTAGGCGTAGCCCGTAGCTTCACAAGTGATTCGCCGGACCGCCGCGCCGCCTTGGGGAGATGGAGGATATGAGCTTGAAGGGAGGTTTATACCTTTTCTGAGAGAGCTTCCGCCATGGAGAAAATGAAAGGGGAGGAGAAGGGTGGGGGTGGATGTGTTTATGTAGAAAAACATAATTAAAATTAATTAAGTCTTAAACCCCCAACAATAGGACCGTGCCCAAACTTTCAACAGGATCGGGGTTAAGCCACCCCTAGGGTAAAATACACATTCTGAGCACAACGACAGTCTCTGAATTTTAATCTGAGGCTCCGTTCAGGAGTTGTAAAGTTCACACCTGAGGCCACTAAATTATGAAAATGCCCATGGTGGCGTTTTCCATAAAAGGGCCGCGCCCGCGAAATTTAGACCCCTCCTAGGGTAAATGGCATGCTCCGGACTCAACAATGCCCTCAGTTTTCCCATCCCAGCAACCATTTTGGAGTTATTATATTTATTTGGAATGTCTAGTGTGAACTCACTTAAAATTTAATTCTGGCCACACCGGGGCTCGGAATTATACGCCTTCTGAACTTCCTACTCTAGAATAACATCAAGAAAATTTCAAAGTCTTAAAAGTTCAAAATCCAGGTTCTTACACCATTCCCTCCTTCAAGTTTTTGATCTTTGAAAAAAAACTACTAATATAACTCAGGATACTGATCCCGCATTTGGCTCTCATGTTCCCAGGTGCTCTCCTGCACCCTCCCGTGCTGCCACATCACACAAACCAAAGGGATGGTCCCTCCAGACAGTGTCAGCTCCTGCCGGTCCTCAATTGCCACTGGGTGCTCTACAAAGGTGGCTCCATCCTCGATGTCCATCACTCCCCAGTCGAAAACGTGCATGGGGTGGTGCATGTATTTCCTCAGCTGTGGCGCGTGAAAGATGTCATGCACCCTCTCTCGCTGTGGGGGTAGAGCAAGATGGTAGGCAACCTCACCAACCCTGCACACGATCTCAAAGGGCCCAATGAACCTCGAGGAAAGTTTTCCTCTATGGATGAACCTATGTGCTCCACGCCGCAGGGAAACTCTCAAAAGGACATGGTCCTCCTACATGAACTCCAAAGGCCTGTGAGGATGGTCTACGTAGGACTTCTGTCTGCTCTGAGTCATCCTCATCCACTCACGAATGACCTGCACCTTCTCTGTTGTTGCCCACACCAACTCTGGGACCATGCGGGAGTTCTCCCCAACCTCTGTCCCGCACAATGGTGACCTGTAGGGTCTCCCGTAGAGGGCCTCAAAAGGTTCCATGCTGATAGTAGAGTGGTAACTGTTGTTATACACGAACTCCACCAAGGGAAGGTGATCCTCCCAGCTTAGGACAAACTCTATCACGCACGACCTGAGCATATCCTCCAACACTTGGATAGTGCGCTTGGTCTGCCCCTCTGTCTAGGGGTGAAAATCTGTACTCATTCACATCCGAGTCTTGAATGCCTCCTGCAGGCCTTGCCACAAACACGACGTAAGCCCTGCGTCGCGATCAGAGACGATCGTCGAGGGTACTACATGAAGGCAGATGATCTCCCAAACGTACAACCACCCTAGAATCTCCACTGAGATCTTCTCCCTGATGGCAAGGAAGTGCGCCGACTACGTGAGTCGGTCCACTATCACCCAAATGGAATCATGGCCCTTCACTGTGTGTGGAATCCCTATTAAGAAGTCCATAGATATGCCATCCCATTTCCACTCTGGGATATCAAGGGGCTGCAAAAACCCCTGCCGGAACCAGATTCTCTACCTTCACCTGCTGACAGGTAAGACACTGAGAAAAAAACTCAGCTACGCTTCACTTCATGCCAGACCACAAAAACTACCGCTGAAGGTATCTGTACATTTTACCCACACCGGGATGTACAACCAAGGGAGAAGTGTGGAACTCCCACATCACCTCCTCCCGCATATCCATTGGTACTACAACTCGCCCCTGGAACATGATCTCATGATTCCCTCCTTCAGAATACCCATCAAGTGCGTCGCCCATGGATATCTGATCATGCAATACCTCACTGTTGACATCCCCCAACTGCGACTCTCTCACACGCTCAAGGAGAGAAGGAGTCAACACCATCGACTGGAGGAAATCCATACCCTCTTGCTCCACCAAGGTTAGCCGTAGGGAAGCTAACTGCTCTGAAGCCTCTTGCACTAGGCGAGCCTGGGACTTCCTGCCAAGGGAATATGCTACTACATTGCCATTCCCTAGAGTGTAGACTATCTCGAAATCATAGTCCTGTAGAAACTCCAGCTAGTGCCTCTGCCCCAGATTCAGATCCTTCTGAGTGAAGATGTACTTGAGGCTCTGGTGGTCTGAGTAGACCACAAAACACTCACCCAGAAGGTAGTGTCTCCATAACCTCAAGGCGAAGACCACCACTGCCAGCTCCAAATAATCAGTCGCATAATTATTCTCATGGGGACTCAAATGTCTCGACCGATATGAAATCACTGCCCACTGCTGCGTCAGCACGCACCCGAGCCCATCTCCTGAAGCATCGCAATATACCACAAACCCAACACCCTCTTCTGGCAGCCTCAACACTGCAGCACTAGTCAGCCTCTACCTCATCTCTTCGAAGGCCTTCTGGCACTGATCAATCCTGGTTAACGGTCATCCCTTCCGCTTCAATGTTGTCAAAGGGGCAACAATCCTAGAGAAATATTCCACAAACCTCCTATAGTACCCTACTAAACCAAGGTAGCTACACACCTCTGACGCATTATTGGGTGGATCCCAAGAAACCACGACCTCTACCTTTGCGGGATCTACGACCAAGCCCTGTTCCAAAATGAAATGCCCCAGAAAGTGAACCTCATGAAACCAGAACTGACACATAGAGAGATTCCCATATAGCTGGTGCTCCCAGAGTAAGTCTAGGACTATCCTAAAATGATCCACATGCTCCTCCTCCATCGCAAAGTAGAGGAGTATGTCTTCAATAAAGACAACAAAAAACTGGTCCAAGTACGACTATAAGATCCGGTTCATCAAATCCATGGAAACGGTGGGGGAATTCGTCACGCCAAAGGGCATCACCAGAAACTCATAATGCCCATAACGAGAACAGAAAGCCAACTTTGGGATGTCAACCTCATGAACTCGCAACTGGTGGTAGCCGGATCAAAGATAAATCTTGGAGAACCACTTCGCACCCCTCAACTGGTCAAATAGATCGCTAATCCTTGGAAAAGGGTACTTGTTCTTTATCATGGCCTGATTCAGGAGACGATAATACACACAAAGCCATAGGATCCCATCTGTGTTTTTCAGAAACAAAACCGGAGATTCCCAGGGGGACACACTGGGACTAATGAATCCATTCTCATGAAGGTCGTCCAACTGAAGTCGTAGCTCCCGAAGCTTTGTGGGTGCCATCCGATATTCTGCACATGATATTGGGGTGGTCCCTAGAAGCAAGTCAATGCCGAACTTCATATCTCACCTTGGAGGTAGTCCCATGACATCCTCGAGAAAGATGCCCATGTAGTCCTCTACAACGGTAGGGATCCATGTGCTTGTAGTGTCTGATGCTCTAAGATCCATGCTCGCCAACTGGTGAGAAAAAGGTCATGGAATCCTACTCAGAGTACCTATTTGTTCTTCCATGAGGCCACGTTCACCAAGTATGGTGAACCTCGTCCCATCAGAATGGATGGATCTGACTAGTCTGTGTTGACAATCAATCTGGGCGTGAACCATGGAAAGCCAATCCATGCCCAAGATGACATCGTAAGGTTCCATCGTGATGACATGTAGGTCCCACGTGATGCTCTCTCCTCTGAACGACAATTCACACTATTTGTAGATAAAGGTCACCAACGAGGCACTTCCCATAGGAACCTTGAGGCTAAGCGTAGGTGTCAATGCCTCTACTAGATGATTCAACTACCGTACCAAAAGTAGTGATATAAAAGAGTGGCTGGTGCCTGTGTCTGCTATTACCGAATAAAGCATAGAGTAAACACAAAGCGTACCTCAGACCATCTCATGTGATGGGGGATCACGAACAACCATAGCCTGAAGCTGCCTGCGGCCCCTACCACCAGCATCCTAAGCTTGGCGTGGGCCTCTTGGTGGTGGCGGTGGAAGGACCTCGAAACTCCATCCCCCACCTCTAGGTCCTACCACTCTATCTATGCCGCCTCCCTGAAGGCCACCCTGTCCTTGCCTAGGGGATCCCTGGTCACGGCGCTGCCTCTGCCGCTGTAGTGCACCCACTGCCAGCCACGACTGCTCGGTATGCCTGGTCGGGCAGTCCCATGCTAGGTGACCCCATACGTCACAAGCATAGCACTGACTCTCTCCTGACTACCCCGGTGCTCTACGACACCACTGCGGTGTACGAACCTTCCCTGGAGTCTGTTCACAGAAGGGTCTCCTCGACTGAGGCTCTACCCTCTCCTGCCTACCTACTACCAAAGACTCTGCTCTAAAGTGGCCACTGCTAGTCACTGTCAGCTTGCGCCCCTCAGCCAAGAATAACTCTATCAAGATCACCCTCTCTAGCTCCCCGACATAAGTAGGGATGCAGAAGGGTACTATACTAGCACAGATCTCCCAATGAAGACCCTACTCAAACTTCCGCACTCGCAAGTAACTATGGCGGACCATATCTTGTGAATAGTGTGTCAGATCGATAAACAAGGCTGATTACTACTCTATGGTCATCCCCCCTACTTCAGCTCTAGAATCTCCTAAATCCGAATTTAGAATAAATAAGAGGGGGAGTACTCCTCCCAAAAGAGCTGCTGGAAGCTATCCCACGTGAGAGACGACTCGTCGTGGGTCTGCATAACCAACCCCCACTAATGCCCAGCCATACCAAGGAAAAGGTTGGAAGCTAGGGCTACCATCTGGTCTACTGGTGTCTGTACCAGCCTAAAAAGTTGGTCCATGTACTCTAGCCAGTCTTCCGCTGCCTGGGGATCCGGGTCCCCGCGGAACTTCTGCGGTCGCTGATGCTGGATGTCTCAGATCGCACTCAGCCTGCGGTCAACCTTAGCATGTGTTGCCGGTACTAACTGCCACTCTCCAAGTAGAGGGGATACTCCTAAAATACTGGGTTGAAGGGGATCACATGAGGGTCCCTGAACTGACGACTCGTCACTCACCAGGTCTTCGTCATGAGCTGGAGAGTGTAAGTTTTCCGGCTGCTGTCGTGTGGGCATCCTGAAAATTATCAAGGATTACCACGATCAGATGAGCATATATATATATATATAATAGTAATCACAAAGGGGATCTGACTCAACAAAGAGAGTCAAAGACTCAATCCTACCTGATGTATGTTCCAAAGTTCTCTGCAATAAATGTCTCAGTGTGCCGAGTTGACAAGCGGGTTATCAGGGTCTTGATGAATGGATACATCGGCCGTTCGTACCATCATTGGACTCCATGGCCTGAGAGCCGCTCTCAAGACACATCGACACTATTACCCTAAATACCAACCAATTCTTTTTTAGGGATGTACGAACAATACCCCAAGAAATGAACCACCTTTGATACCACTTTTTCACAACCCGACCCTACCGATCTCGAGCCCAACTACCCCAGGGCCGCCTCTATAGGCCAGGGGCTGGAGAAAGTGCCAAAGGCATAACAATCTCAGGGATTCCTTCGCCTAAGTACCTGTACACACACACACATAGCCCACTCGATACAGAAGTGCATAGTAAAAATAAAACCAAAGGAAAAACAACGATAACCCAACCCCAGCCATGCATCAACTTCTAAATAGAGAAAAGTAAAGTGATGAAAAGTACTGACGAGATACCGAACCGAAAAAGGGTAAAACACGCGCCCAACCCAAAAGGTTCCACAACCCAGCAACAGGTAAACAAAAGTAAATAGCTGATAAGTCTCTCACCTAAAAGTCCTACTACGACCACTGAATGCAGCCCAAGCTCTTGTGTCCTCTACGCTCCTCCATAGTCTCGATCGACCTATCCGTCGTCTTCAAGGGCACACCAAGTGCTTGAAAAGCCCAATCAGTGGTAAGTATAAAGATACCCAGTAGGATACCCTGAAAGCTCAAGGGAGAAACAAAAGAGGTACTAAATTGGTGAGCAGTAGACATAACATAGAATAGTGAAAGAGTACAGTAAATAGAGTGAAGCTCAACCCAACAAGAGAAAGGAAGTAGGGTGTATATATTAATGCTCAATAAGAAACCTGAACGAGTGTGTAAGGGGATCTCCATCTCTAAACTCAGCCTAGGATAAGTCGCCAACAATCTTAAGGGTAGCCATCACTGATGCCTAACAGTCCTGCATGTCAAAGTTTCCTCATTTCTAAAACGTACCACCAAAAGTCCCGCTATGGTAATCACGAAGAAATGCCACTAACTAGAATCATTGGAAGGGTTGAGTCTGAAAGAAGTCTTTGGGTAACCCACTACACAACCCAACTGGAGGGTAAACCTCGAAAGGTCATCGGGTGACCCACTGCCCAGCAACGCTGGAGGGTAAACCACAAAAGGTCGTCGAGTGACCCACTTCCCAGCCCCGCTATAGGGTAAACCCCAAAAGTTTGTCAGGTGACCCACTGCCCAGCCCTGCTGGAGGGAAAACCCCAAAAGGTAGTCGGGTAACCCACTACCCAGCCCCGCTGGAGGGTAAACCCTAAAGTCAATGTGTAACCCACTGCCCAGTCCCACTGGAGGGTAAACCCTAAGGTCAACGGGTAACCCACTATCCTTCCTCATTGGAGGGTAAACCCTGATACGCCGGTGGGTAACCCTCTACCCAGCCCTGCTGGAGGGTTAACCCTGAACTGGTCTTATAACTCTGCACTGCCCGAACGATCTCTGGGTGTCGATAACATCGCGACCGTGTGTTGGGTCGGAGTGTGTCAAAGGAACCACCGGCCAATGCCCTTTCATGTTTTTACATATAATGATATTTCAAAATAGGCTACACACACCCAAACAGATTACACCGTTATAATCCTCGTGAAAAAATAGGCGAGATATACTAATTACTCGCTGGAAACGGACTCCCGACAAAAAAGTTATTCAACACCACTTTATGCCCATAAGACGTCTCATGGGGCCCACACCTCGATCCCAAAAGAGGTTGGGCGAACTGTGCCATTGCGATGCTCTTAGAAAAACATGCCAAAATGACTACTCATTCACCCCGAACGGACGTCTGATGAAAAAGTATCAAAACACTGCTCACAACTTAAAAGACGGCCCGAGGGGCCCACACCTCAAATCTGGATTCAACTCCTGAAACCACCCTGGTCTACATCATCTCAACGCTAGGGTTACAACGCCGCTAATAGCGCCTAAAATGGACTTCGAATGTGTTCGCGCCATCCGAAAGAAGGATCCCGGCGATGCACTAAACAATCCTTAACGGGCACGTCGTGCCACCGAGACCCCGTCTGGGGAATTAAAAATCCCCAAGACCATCTCAAAAACTCCATCTCGAACCGAGGATTGCGCTGCCATAGACAACACGCAATACAGACACCCGTAGTAAAAGTTACGGGTGTTCGAAGATAGGGGCTATCCCCTTAGGGCTGGACTGGCCCAGTCCAGTCGGTCCCCCTGGCCTGGGCTGGCCCAGTCCAGCTGGTCCTCCGGGCCTGGGCCAGCCCGCGCCGACCAGATCGTGCCTGCCGGCCTGATCCGCAACGCTCACCTGCGGCCCTTTCTGCATGGCTTGTCCACTGACCCACAGTACACCCGTGGCAACCGACCCTCGTGGCTGGTCGCTGTTTCACGCGGAGACCCACCGAAGGCGGGTCTCGGTCTGCCGCTCGAGGTCGTGTGCCGCAACCCCCCCCCCCCGTCGCGCCCCGCACTAGAGACCTCCACCCTCCGCCGCCACCTAGGACCACCACCGCCACCTAGTTCTGCCGCGCCACGGCCTGAGAACCACGCCGCCGCCACCTGGGTGCCCGCCGCGTCGGCCGCCATCCCGGACCGCCTGAAGCCCACCGGAAACCCCTAGAACCACCGGAAAAAGGGGAAATTGGCTGGAAGACTTCCCAGGGGCACCTCGGACACCCCGAGACTCAAAAATTCAATCCTAAAAGAGCTTTGGAAAGCTCAGATTTAGCCCTACGCATCTATCATCTTGACTCGCCAATTAGATAACATTTCTACGCAATGAATTTAATTCAAGGAAGATGAGAAAATTAAAAATGAAAACCCAAACTCCTACCTCACTGGGCGTAGCCCATCGCTTCACAAGTGATCCGCCGGACTGTCATGCCACCTTGGAGAGATGGAGGAGAGAATATTGAAGGGAGGTTTCTCCATTTATTGAGAGAGCTTCTGCTAGAGAGAAAATGAAGGGGGGGGGGATATGGGTGGGGTGGATGTGTTTAAGTAGAAAAACTAAATTAAAATTATTTAATTCTTAAACCCCCACCAGTATGCCCGTGCCTGAACTTTTGACGCGGTCATGGTTAAGCCGCCCCTAGGGTAAAATCCACGTTTTGAGTGCAGATGCAGTCTCAAAATTTTAATCCGAGCCTCCGTTCAAGAGTTTTAAAGTTCACTCTTGAGGCCACTAAATTATGAAATCATTTTCCACAAAAGGGCCACGCCCGCGAAAGATACACCCATCATAGGGTAAAGGACACACTCTAGAATCAATGGTGCCATCAGTTTTCCCATCCAAGCAACTGTTTAGGAGTTATTCTATTTATTTAGCATGTCTTGTGTGAACAAACTCAAAATTTAATTCTGGCCACACCAGAGCTCTGAATAACACGCCATCTGAATGCCCTGCTCTGGAATAACATTAAGAAAAATTCAAAGTCTTATAGGTTCAAAACCCGGGTTCTTATAGTATTACTCCATTTATCCTTCTAGACTTTCTATTTCAGAGCATTATTATTTAAATATCAGGTAAGTAGAGCAGATTTAAATTCTTAATCTTATGATAAAGTAACATTTATAAATATTGGTTAACTAGAATGAAATTACAAAATATGATTCCATTTTTCTTATTCCAAAATATCTTCTTTCAAATTAATAAATATTTATTCCTTAGAGTTATATAAAAGATTAATTCTTGTTATGGTTTTGGTACCAAAAAGTTTTTCACTAACCCTTTTAGGATTTCATAGTATGGAATCTTCAACTTAAAATAACATCTTATATTAAATTTTATTTAAGACATGGTAGTAAGGATGTATTTTCACCTTAACCACACTAATATGTATAAATTAAATGAAATACTATATGAATTAGAAAATATTTAACTTCTAAATTCCATAAATAAAATTAAGAATGTAAATATCCTAAATTTAAACTTTATCTTTATCTAATTTTCATAGAAGAATAAAACTTTGTACCCTTTGGAAAAACAATCCCGTATTCCAATTTAATATCAAATATTTTATGAAAATTTTCCTCTATTAAAAAATTTATATCAATAAATCTATACTTAATAATTTTTTTGGGTTGATCCAGAAGATTATGTATTTTTTAAAACTCAAATTTTGGATTGTTGACTCAAAATTGGAGATCCATTTTGGGAAAAGTTTCCCATTGATAAAATAAGATTTTGTTCAACATTTTATTGGTAACAAGTGATTAATTCAACCACATTAAGATGAAAGGTTGGATTTATTAAAAGTTTATAATTAAAGAATGAACATTTTTTTGGAAATTCTAGTCTTCCCCTTTCAAATATACCAATATTTTTGTCCTAAAAGTTTCCATGTGTCAAAATGTAATTTAATTTTCTGATAAAATATATAATTTTTTGGATATAAGTTTCATTTTAGGATGTGAAGTTGGATTACCTTTTTATGATTAGAATATGGTCCCCAAATTCAATCATCGACGTGATTCATTAACTTGGGAATCACTTATACAATTGGACAATAATTTTTTCTCCATTATTTTAATGGGATGAAATTTTTATAAAATTTATTTTAATAAAAAAAGATTTTACTCAACTAGATACACATCCATTTAAGAATTTTTTTGGTAAAAATGTGGAACAATAATAGGTATTAATTTTGACTAGGATTTTAATAATACATTTAATGTATTTTATATAAATTTCCCACCAACACTCTTTAAATTCATATTTTTCACCATTATAAGAGGTTATTCATTTATTATAGAGTTTTTTTCCATATAGAGTGGTTTAATTCCACTTCTCTAACCAATTGGGAGATTTTTTTTCATGATATGAACTCTTCCAATAGGATTTAAATTTCTTCTTCTATCTTGTTTTATTTGGTTTTTAAAAGTTTAATAACTAAATTTTGTTAATAAGTGTTGTTTTTTATTTTCTATACCTATTTTTATTTTTCTTATTTTGGTTGAAATCTAAGAGTAATTAGAATATTAATTCTTACCCATATAAACTTTTTCTTATTCAAATATTCTCTACAATGATCTACCCACCCATGGAAAAAATATTTCCTTAATAATAAATCTAACTTACACTATCATCAATTGCTTATTTTGAATCCATTAACCACATTTAATTCATAAAAATATTATCAATTAATTGAGTTTTAGTTATTAAAAAACACATTGGATGAACATTTAGTACGTTTTGTCAATTTTTTGTGATTCATGAGAGAGAAACTTAAATGGTAAAATCTAATCAACCTCAGATAAAATTTTAGGGTTAAAATCTAATCATAAAACTAAATTAGTTTAAAATTTTAGAGTTTAAATTCTTTCTTAATTGATGATTAATCATAATTTTTCATTATAATGACAATTAAAGAAGGGTGTCATGATTTTATGTTTTAGAGTTAACGTAGGGTTCAGTCTCATATATTTTTATGGTCATGTTAATTTATATAGGATTATGTGGTTTAAAATATTATAGGATCATAATTAAGTGAATTTTAATATATGGGATCATGATAAAAAATTAATTATGTTAGAAGGTTAGTTTAGATATGATTTATTAAACATATTATCTCTAAATTTTCTTTTCTTATTCTCACCACTTTTTTCTTCATAATCCTAAAATCTACTCCCTAAATTTTGGTTATTGTTCAATTATTTTTTACAGAAATTTAATATACCTCCAATTTTATATACACTTTAATTTATTTTTTCTCTCTCGTTTACTTTAATATTATAATGTTATTCAATTCACTTCTACCTTAGGAGAACAAATTAAGTTAGGCAATGTGATATGATTAGTAAAAAATAAAAAAACTTTTGAGAGAATTCATGACAATACTTATAAAATAACTTGATAAAATAGAATTGAATATCAATTTAAAGGTAAACTTAGATATTTTCTCAATATTTAAGATATATATTTCTTTACAAAGAGGGAAGGAGGTTTTTAGATCAAATAAAAACATTTCAGTTCTTTATTGGAAATAAAATATATGGGAGAATTAGATGAAATTTTCTATATCACTAGAAGTTTGAATATTTTCAACACATGGATGAAGGAAGATAAAATAACTACACTGTCATTGCTGAAACCATATTTCTTATTTTTTGGATATCAATATTGGTTTTCTTGTATGAGTAGTGATCACTCTAAGTGGTTGATAGTAGTGAGTTTCTACTATGTGAGAGTTGTAGACCTGGAGAGACATTGTAGATGATATAAATTAGAAAGAAACAACAAATGAAATTTTTTATTTTTTTATAATGAAACATGGTCAATGTGTGATACTAGGATGTAGTTCAGTGTTGGTGATCTAATTATAATTACTCATGTGTCTATTTAATTTATTTATCACTTCATGTTCATTACTGCTAATAATAGAACAATATCACTAGTGAGGTTCATTCTGATAATTTCACCTTCTCTATTATTGTATTTACCTTGTTTGGGACTATTAAGTGGAATCATAGTAGAAGGTTCTTGGTGAAAATTATCTCATGGAAGCAAGGAATTGATATTCAATCAGAGGGAAATTTTGATCTTTGATAATTAAAATTTTCAACTATGGAGTAATTGGATGAAATACTACTTTATATTATTGGAAATGAATATCTATATGAATATCATACATGATATCTCATTAAAAAGGTAAAGTATGTCATTAACAGAGAATGACCTAAGAGAGAAAGATTCAGACACCAAGGAGTCAATGTATTATCAATATATTTGTACAATTTAATCTACATGAAGTAGTTTTCATATTAATCCTCACATGCCCAGTGGAAATAATTTCTTAACATTTATGTAGGTGATTCAAAGGTACATGAAGCCAAATTGAAAGTTATTTGGAACAAGTATGAGGAATTTATGATGCTTCAAAATGAATCCATGGATGCTTTATTTGATTTAGTGAATCTAATTACGGAGGATTTGTGTAGGATTAAAGAAACACTCGATGATATCAAAATCATGAAGAGGATCATGAGAAGATTTACATTGTAATTCAATGAAAAGGAATTTATTCTCAAATATAAAGATCCAACAGAAGTTAAAATGGATAGTCCTCATAGAAATCTCATTTTATATGATTTTAGGAATAAAAACATCTATTCCTTGTCAAATAAGGTCTCTTAGTAAGTGGAATTGAAGGAAATAAAAAAAAATATAAGATAGGGAATACGATGAGTTCATGTATTTATTTTCCTTTAATATGAAAATTAGAAAAGTATAATAAAAATTTAAGATCCATTATATTTATTTTTGTGTGTAATGGTTTGACACCTCACTGCAAAGTGTATCAATAAGTTCTGAGATGTTGATAAGATAAATTAATCATGAATAAATCATGAAAAGTTTTGAATATAAATAAGAGTTCATAGTAGATATTCTTCATGAAGGAAAACTTTATTTTTTCAAGATGATGCTAGCTCAATAGTGATAAAGGTGAAAGAAAGTAAGGAATGAAAAGACCTTAAGGAAGAATTACTTTTGGTTATCATAGAAAAACCACAAATAAAGGATAATAATGGTGATGGAAATGAAAATGAGGGAAGATTATATTGGAGTCATTTACCTTGGAAAAATTTACTTTTTACTTTTAATTACTAATATGTATATAAATTTTTTTATCACATAATAATTATTCTTCTACATAACATTAATTTGATAATGTCTTAAGAATATTCATTGCATTAATAGGTTGTAACAATTCCATCCTATAATGATATATACATATATGATGATGAAATTCTTAAATTTGAACCATGTTATAGATAATATCTATTTGATAGAAAAAAGATGATATTTTACTATCATGTTTCGAGGGCCCATAAGACATTGAAGCCTTTTCTTATAAACTTTTCACTTGGTTATTTTCAAGAAAAAAGGTCATGTGCGAAGACCCACTAATATGAATTCCATATTTTTTATTTTTTAGTTAATATTACTATATGTAGATGTGTATTGATACTTAAAATTGAGTTTATTAACAATCTATATCATGAACCACATACTCAAATACATTGATGAAAGATGAGATGACGTATGATCACAATGAATACATATGTGAAAGGTGTCTCATAAGTGATATGGAATAAACTAAATGTTCAAGAAAGTATTTTTATATGAAATATTAATGTAAGAAGATACAACTTGACCTTTTATTGAAATAGAACCATCCAACAAAATCCAATGCCTTGGTAGTTTATAGGCAAGTTCATTTTGAAAAATCAATGAAAGATAAAACAAGAATATTAGGTGATGACAAAATTATGAATCCTACATGATGAGATATCTATTGAAAAAAATGATTATATTACACATTAGAATTTTTAAAAGTTTGTTTTAGTTTAAAAAATAACATATTTTTCTATGGGTTCCCTGACATGTTTCAAGATAATGATCTTGGACATCAGGTAAGTTCACCTATTTGCATTGAGAAATGGGCCTAGTGGTCCACACACCAGGTGTATCTTGAATCTCATTAAATTATATTAAATTTAAATACAAAAATAAATATATTTATTGGTTTATGAAATAATATTTATTAAAGTTAATGATAATCATAAAAATTCATTCACAAGATATTTTATTTTAGAATACATGAGTTGAATTTTATCACTTGTTCATTTATTAACATGGTAATAAATAAATAAATATTTATTCAAGATTTTAGTGAATATATTAAGATAAATATATTTTTTAGTTATTTGAATATTTAAATAAATATTTATTCACATGTTTAGTGAATATAATATTTTATTTGAGGTTGTGGGTTGATTTTAAATGCTTGAGAGGAAATGATATATTTTATTTAATATCATTTAAATAAATATTTAGATATTTATTTAACAAATGATAAAATAAAAAATACATGTCATGGAATATAATAATATTAATACTAATATATTATTTTTATATTGAATATAACTTACATAAAATAATAAATAAGGTACTTTGTGAAATTATCATTATTTAACCATAATTGCAGTTGGGTTCTTTCCCAAATGGTAAAGTCACACCAAAATTCTAAAACCAACCTGGTTTCAAATCTATGCAGCCTCCTTTGATTAGAATTTATGGGTAATTTATTTCTTGAATTCGAGGTCCACAACATCGGAAGAGTTGTGGTGAAAAAAATCACAAGCAGTATGGTGGGAATGATACCGGGGCCATGATCCATGATGATGGGGCCTTAATGACAAAAAATGTGGGGAATTCAGGCTATAGAATTATAGTGGTCCAACTATTGAGTGGGTTAACCAATGAAGGTGGGTTTTTCTTATCCTTTGTCCCAAAACTATATGAGTTATTTCCTTTTATTTTAACCACCAAGACCATAATAAATTATATAAACCTAAGAATATATTCTAAAGTATATCATTTTACAATGGGTTGAGTGGTGACATAATGGAGATACAATTATTTGTAATTCTCTCAAGACCAAGAGAGAAATACTCCCTTCATATCTTTCAAGAACATAGAGATAATAAGATAAATTGTTTAAATAGATGATGGATGACATGAGGTATTTGAATCTATCACATAAGCACTCAGAGTTTCAAGAAATAGGTTTAGATATTCATAGGTCACATATGGATACACCTAGAGTAATATTCACTTGGATTATCCATCACAACAATAGTGAAAAATGACTAGTGACATATATTGATAGAGAGGATTGACATGAATGAGGTAATTTCTATTTAAATTAATTATAAATTAAACATGCATGATCCCATCTATGTGATTCTAGGGATGAATTCATCCAGATATTCAATTTATCCATTGATTGTAATAAAAAAAGTTAGCACCCACCCAATTCTTTTACTTTGACCTGAGCCTTTAAGTGGTATCAGAGTGGTAACATTTTAATTTATAGTTATTATAATTTATTTGATCAATTTCATGAATTGTTTTACTAGTTGTTTAGTTAATATTTTCATCCAATATCTATAGTTCAAGATAATGCGTTAATTTGAATTTTGATGTCCAAGAATGATAAAAAAATGCATGAAGAATTATAGAAGATTCTATTTGGTGCTAATGTTACTAAATACATGACACAATTACATGGAGTGTATATCTAGATTAAACACCATGTTACCATGGTAAAACCACACATGGTACACACTAAATAAATTATGATGCATCATGTGGATCAATACATAGAGAAATTAAATTCCATGCGTTGACTGATTTCATAAAACAAAGGTTGACATGGACTACACGGTGTGTATTTATCATGTTCACATCATGTAACCCCACATGAATTACACATTGTGTAATTTGAGACAGGATGTGTGGGTCAATATATGATATCATTACATGTCATGTATTAACTATGATCGTATATACAAGAAAATACATAGACTATGTAACACCCTGAGATTTTAAAATAAGAACATATTGTTCAACAATGTCTTTAACACATAATATTGAGTTTAAACAAAACATGAAATAATATTATTTTAAATATAATTATTATAACCTAGAAGTTCGGGAGGCCTCTCATGTTACCACTAATGATTCCACTATTGTCCCTGGTAGTCCTACACTGGACATTGTTCCAATGTGGGACTCTATTTCCCATGTAGACACTGGACTTCTAGTAAATAAGGCCTCTCCTATTGCCTCTAATAATACCACTGCAGTGATTTCATTTGGAATTTTGGATGTAGTACCCAATGCTGTATTGACAGTAGGTTTTAAGGAACCTATGGAAGATATTACATCTCTTCATGATGCTATTAAGTCTAAATCTTTTAGTATGTTGGAGTCCATCAACTCACTTGAGTTTGACATGTTATACAGTGAAACCAAGGAGTGAATGGGTAAGCAAGTCTTATCAGGTCCTCTTACTAATGTATTGAATTTGGTCAAACATGATAGTTCAACGAAGCAACAACTTGTTCAGCCCCTCAGGGAGGATGATGAGATCGTTATTACTCATGTTGATAAAGATAATGCTGAGGATGTGGCCTAGGTGGGCTGTCAAGGTGTTCAGACTGTGAACAATGCGGATCAAAGTGGTGAGTGGAAGACCCTGAAGCAGTGGCAGAGGGGACGAAATTCGAGAGGTTGAGGTGGCTTTTTTGGTCATGATGCCAGAGTCCAAGGTTGCTATTTGTGCTGTTGTACTTTTTTGATGGTTGTTTACATTTACCCTGAACTCTCTATCTCTTATTTACTTTTTTAATAAATTTTTAGGGCCATGGGATTACCTATGATCCCAAATTCTCTGGTATTAAATTGGAATTTATGAAAAATATTAATAATTTATGAAATATATATATATATATATAAATTTAATACACAATATAAATTTATTGTTAAATTATTAGTAAATAATAAAACAATTTTTAGTAAAGTAATTTTATTCTTCAAAAATATGTTTTCTTCAAAAATGATTTTTAGTACTTTTTTATGAGAAAATAAAGTAATTGATTTTTTATAAATTTTAGAAAAATTATTTGAAAAATTAAAATTCATTTTTAAAATCAACACATCAAAATTAACTTAGGGTGATTTTTTTGATTTTTTGGAAAATATGGTTTTTCAG